>JBAIZL010000005.1:69008683-69101183 GCA_036971475.1 Prosapia bicincta | reverse complement strand
CTCGATAGTGAGTCTTTTAAGAGCGTTTGTTAGTATGGAGAAGAAGAAGTTGTTAGTGTGGGGAGCCCAAACGGGAAATGGAGTTCTGCTTAACTTCCCTTCATTTATGGGGATGAATTCAACAGATGCTGTTAACACCTTAGACTTCTCGAAATATAGCAACATAATATAATGTTTGAAGGGAAATTTTGAAAGCAGATTTCATGGTCTTAATAAATTTGAATAGTTATTTGAAATCTTTGAATCGCCGTTCAATGTTGATTGTATGGATGCACCAGACAATATTCAAATGGAACTTATTGGATCCGCAGCACATGATTCAGTTAAAGTAATAATTCTGTGTGAAGTTCCAATATTTGATTTCTACAAATTGCCTGTAGAAATGGTTAATCTGCAAGAAATATTTTTTTAAATTTCGTGTTTGTTTCGTTGTACTTTTATCTGTGAGCATTCAATTTCGTTTATGAAAACTACCAAATCTAAAGCTCGTACGCGTTCAACTGACATTATCTTGGAATCAACATTAGAAATAGTATCTACAAAGTTTAAAATAGACATTGAACAGTTAAATAACCCACTAAAATAAATAGTTTTCAGAATTAATTAAATGTTTTTTAATTTTCAAGTTTAAAGTGGTTTTATGTTTTGAATTATTGTGCAGTATGATTAATAAGTGTAGTAAACTTTAAATACTTGATGCAAGTAGCAGCATTGTAACATTAACAAGATAGAGAATTTGTTAACTGGATACGATGTTACAGGTATGTAGGCTATCATAAATTATAAAATGGCTGTGTAGGTATGGGATGTACGCTTACATTATAATTAAAAATGTAGGAACTACATAAGAACTATTCCAATATTTGAACTACAATTATTTTAGTCTTGCGGCCAGGAAAAGGAAAACTTAAGTGGCCCAACGTTCCAAAAACTTTGAGCACCCCTAATCTAAATTCTAGACTTTAAACTGCATGGAAATCGAGTCATCAGCTGTTTTTATTCGACCAGTGCGTTTATATTATCATTTCTTACTTGATTAGAGTTGTGATTAGAGGTTTTTAAATTAAAAGTTTGTTGTACAAGTGTAATTAGTTTATAATAATTTGGTCAGTTAGAGGGCTGCTCTTATGGTTTTCTAATAAGGCAAGTATTTTACATTACCCATATAGGAAGAAATATTTATATTTCACTAGCACTTTTTGTCCTGTTGAAATCGCACAAAGAAGACAGCTTGTAATGCTGCCTAATGTGTGTATAATTTTGTGTGCTTTTATAACTTTATTTAAATTAAATGTAACGTGAGATATATTTACTTTAAGTAAATATATACGTAATATATATATCTAAGTTACATATAATGTAACAAAGTAGCAACATTGTAACATTAACAAGATAGAGAATTTGTTAACTGGATACGTTGTTACAGGTATGTAGGCTATCATAAATTATAAAATGGCTATGTATATGTGGGATGTATGTTTATATTAAAATATAAAATGTAGGCTATATTATTTGAAAGGTAACCACAACTAGATAAGACGTATTCCAATTGTTGAACTCGAGATATTTTAATCCTGCAGCCCGGCTCGAGAAAATGGAACACTTAATTGGCCCATGGTTCCAAAAAGGTTCAGCACCTCTGGTCTATATCACAGCGATAAGAATTTGTTAGCCTACTCTGGTTGACAATATATAAAGGTGACAATATATATAGGCAAACTATAGTAGGTTTACGTGTCCAGATTTGCCCAGGATGTTGTGAGGGAACGTGAATCGGCAAGTAGGAGCAGTGATTATGGATGTGAAAGCGATGAAGACGATGAAAGCCTTTGTGATAATGTAAATGCCATTACCGTGCTCAATAATAGTAAATAGGCAGTGTTTATCTCTGAATTTATTTATTTAAATTAGTATTGACATAACAAGACATAATTAGTATTGACATACTTAGTCTCTCTCTCCCTCCCTCCCTCTCTCTCTCTCTCTCTCTCTCTCTCTCTCTATATATATATATATATATATATATATATATATATATATATATATATATATTAAATATGGTGATATGTTTTCTTGTATATATAGTTAATAAATTAAAAATATTTCAAAAACAAGAATACTTTTAATGAATATATTTATTCAAAGCTTTTCGCTGATTAAATAGTATCAGCATCTTCAGGAAAAAAAATTATCTAATAAAATACTTTTACAAAATTAAATCATATGTACTACAAAGAATCATATGTTTATAAGTATTGCACTTTATGTAAATTTTTCTATAACATCAATGACTTTATAAATAGTTTGGTGCCTTGATCTCACTTGAATTTGTTCATCAATTAATTTGTCTTTAACTTTATGCTTATAAATTTCCAATGTTTCAAATATATTCATTTTTAATCCTTTATTTAATTCTTTTATTAATTTCATATTTTCTATTTCCGGAAACTCGTGTCCATTATTAATACAATGCGTAGCTAAATTGGATTTGTATATGTTTGGTTTGATATAAGCGTTTAAATGTTCTTTGTATCTTTCTTTTAATTTCTTTTTTGTTTAACCTACATATAATTTATTACAAGTTTGACATTTCATATTATATACTCCATTTCTTTCGTGCATATTATTTTGATTTTTGTTATTGTTTATTAAATTTTTAATTTTATTATCGGTTTTATATGTAATTTGTAAATTTGTTTCTTCAAATAATCTTGTAATTTTATTTATTTTGTTACCAGTGAATGTAAATGTTGTCCAAATATTTTCTCTCTTATTAGGTACAAAATTATTTTTGAGTTTCTGTTTTGTTATTATATTATTATTAAATTTATCTATATTTTTTTTTTATATCCATTTTCTAAACCAATTTGATATATTATATTTTTCTCTTTTATTTGATCATTTAAGTTCATTGGTATTTTGTGCATTCTATGTAGTAAATTATAAGGCGCTGCCATTTTTTGGTTGTATGGATGATTTGAATAATTAGGTATTATTTGATTTGTCTGCGTTGGTTTTCTATATATATATTATATTCAAATGATTCTTTATTTCTAGTAATTGTAATATCTAAATAATTTAGTTTATTTTTTGATTCAAATTCATGAGTACATTTTATATTTTCGTGTATATTATTTATACATTTTAATATTTTGTCAATATTTGAACCATTATTGTTTGATATGTATAATCCATCATCTACATATCTAAACCAGTGTCCATTTTGATCATATGTTTTAATAATCTTATTTATACCAATGTCTATATTTTGTAAAAATATTTCCGATAATATGCTGGACATTGGAGAGCCCATTGTTAATCCATCCTTTTGTTTATACATTTTATTATTATATAAAAAATAATTTTGATTTAATATGATTTTTAATGTATTTATTATTTCTTGTGTTAATGTGTTATCTTTTTCAAATGTATCTATATTATTTTTTTTTATTTCAAGTGTTTTCATTATAGGTATGTTATTATACATGTTAGTAACATCAAATGATATTAATTTTGTATTATTATCAATTTTAATATCTTTTAATTTTTCAATAAGTTCAATCGAGTTTTTTATATTATAAGTATTATTTAATTTTACCTTATCTTTAAGTAATACAGCTAAATATTTTGAAATTTTATAAGAAGGAGCAGTTGTAAAATTAACTAATGGCCTAATTGGTTTATCTTCTTTGTGCAACTTAATTAGTCCATTTAATCTTGGAATTTTTGGATTCTCATTCATGTAATTATTAGTATATTTTTGATTAAATAATTTAGATGATGTTTTTATTATATTTTTTATTTCATTTTGATATTTGTCTGTGGGATCTTTATTTATTTCTGTATATTGGTTTTTAGATATATAATTTTCAGTTTTATTTATATGTTCTTGTTTATCAATAATAACTACAGCATTACCTTTATCAGCTTTTGTCAAAATAAGATCATTAGTTTGTAATTTTTGTTTAATTTGATGAATTTGCGAGTATTTTTTTTATTTGTGTATGATTAGTTTTGTTATTTTTAATTAACTTTATTATTTCATGTGATGTTTTTATTCGCATGTTTTCTTGTTCCTCTACTTTTAATTTATTGATCGCCAATTCAGTATCTATTATTATTGAATCAATATTTCTTTTTATATCTTTTTTAAGGTTAACTTTATTATTATTTTCTAAAATTTTTATTTCATTGTTGCTGAATTTAGTATTTGTTAAATTAACAAAATTGGGGTGAAACTTATGATGTTGTATGATTACTTCATTATTTTTATCTTTGTTCATTTTTAATATATCTAGTTTTTTGGTTAGAGTGTTCATTTTTCTTTGTCTATATTTAAACAAAAAGATATTAATTTTATTAAATTTTTCTTCCCATTTTGTTTTATCCATAAAAAATGTTAGTTTTAAGTGTAATTTATAAATTTCAAAAGTTATTTCATTTTGTTTCTTATATAAAAATTTGATTTCATTTCTAACCCACAGAATTTCTGCTTGTTTACATGTTTTTTGTGCTACATTACTTTTATTTTTAATATTAATTCGTGCATATATATATATACATCAATATTTTAACAAAATATTATTTACAGGAGTCCCAAAGACGCTTTGACGAGTCCTCATTAACAGCTATTTGCACTTACGTCGTTGTGCTTCAATAAATATTGGATGTGGCGGCATATTCGGTGTAACTCTTATTGCGGGTACAATTTTTTCAGCTTTGCCCCAATCCACGACAATGCATGACTACTACCTGCACGTGGTTTGGAGGGTGCTGGGTAGCATGAAGAGAGGCCAGAGAGCCATTATGCTCCATTGCACATTTGCTGAGAATGAGATATTTTAGACAGACAAATGGTGGGCAATTACTTTGTTAAGATACTTCTACGGCTTCTATTAACAAACGGTTTCAGGTTAGTCGCCTTCACAAAGGTTTCAATTCAATACAATGACTCCTTTAGATTCTACATCCAGCTCGACACCACGCCTCACCGATGGTGCAATAAAGACATGTATCTCCTGCCAATGTATTCAGGAAACACTGGGAAATAGATACAGACCGATTGGGCTTCATTGCACATTTGCTGAGAATGAGATATTTTAGACAGACAAATGGTGGGCAATTACTTTGTTAAGATACTTCTACGGCTTCTATTAACAAACGGTTTCAGGTTAGTCGCCTTCACAAAGGTTTCAATTCAATACAATGACTCCTTTAGATTCTACATCCAGCTCGACACCACGCCTCACCGATGGTGCAATAAAGACATGTATCTCCTGCCAATGTATTCAGGAAACACTGGGAAATAGATACAGACCGATTGGGCTTCATTGCAAATTTGCTGAGAATGAGAGATTTTCGACAGATAAATGGAGCGCAACTACCTTGTCAAGTTACTTCTGCGGCTTCTATTAACAAATGGTTTCAGGTTAGTCGCCTTCACAAAGGTTTCAATTCAATACAATGACTCTTTTAGATTCTACATCCAGCTCGACACCACGCCTCACCTATGGTGCAATAAAGACATGTATCTCCTGCCAATGTATTCAGGAAACACTGGGAAATAGATACAGACCGATTGGGCTTCATTGCAAATTTGCTAAGAATGAGAGATTTTCGACAGATAAATGGAGCACAGCTAGCTTGTTAAGTTACTTCTACGGCTTCTATTAACAAACAGTTTCAGGTTAGTCGCTTTAACAAAAAAATTAAAAATACGGTATGTTATATTCTGATGGCATAGCCTAGAGCCTAGGCTATTGTGTTTCAGGGCAGAGAGCAGGCGAACAAAAGAAAATTATTTTAAAATAAAACTCCAGCCTTGGATTAAAGCTTACTGACCTAGTTGTACCTTTTCATTAAAAGCGTTTACATAGCAGAACACAGGGCAACTAAATACCCAACTACTCATACATTACAGCAAACATACGTAACCCATCAACTCACCTTTGCGCACTGCACGATGCGAGTTGGGTCTGTGGAAATCTGACGGTGCTTTTTCAAGTCATCCTCTGCTTGGCTCTCCATCAGTTTGCACTGCAAATTTTAATAATAACACTTTATGTTCTCCTCTATAACCCTCTTTTACATAGGTTTAGGTTCACTATGTTGTCTCTGTCATTACAGCAACTACTTAAAGGCCACATTGCCCTAGAACTTGAATTACCCGTTGAAGATAACAACAATACTTCTGTTTTAAGAAAAATATTCAATAAGATTTTAGTGTCCAATTTTCCATTTACTCACATGTTTTCATATTTGTTATTAATATCACTTAAGTTTTACGAAATTTTTATAATGTTATATAAACACTTATAACGTAAATTTCAAAAAATTCAAAGAAAAACAAACTTGTTTTATTTCTAACAAAACGTTTCGAATTTGTGTTCATTTGACTCTTTTATACATTTTAAACACGTTTTTTCTGATAAAATACCTCACATTTTTATTTATGCATCACCTTATTAAAATATTATTTGATTTACTGTGTTTTTCAGAATTATTTATTTTAAGAAATTAACGCCACAAGAAATGGAATGTCATTAGGGTTACGTGAATACCTAAATAGTTTTTGTCATTACTAAATACAAATCGTGAGGAGAATACGAGAGATTTACAATAAGTTTAAAAAAATCTATTATTAAATGTTAGCAGAATTAAACCGAAAATACCAACGGATTAGAACAATTGTAAGTTACATCCCTCCAAACTTACTTTGCACACGTGTTAGGGCATTTACAATTATTTGTAGTTTGGAAAGTATAACCTCGCACTGCCTTAAAGTATTTGCTAGAGATGCTTCGTAAAGAATAGACATATTATCATATAATACTTATCAAATAAAGTATGTTTCCTATAACAAACACATAATTTTATCTAGACTTAGGTATATATGCGATTAGATGCGATAAAATTATTTCTGTAATTTAAATATTATTTTTATAAGTAATGTAAATTCTTTGGCGTAGTAAAAATAACTTTACAAAACAATAAAGGAAACCTCACAGATAATTAATATTAGAAACCAATAACACTTATATTTAATTTGAAAACCTTCACACAAAATGCCATAATACCAATGCATTCACTAAAGTTTCAAACTATTAAGAAAATATAACCTACAAGGTAATAAACGCAATAGTCGAATAAACAGCTGATTCTATTGTTGTCCAGAGTCTAGATCGCGGACATAAGAATTCGTCACTAGAGGTGGCTGTGGCTGTCTCGATATTCTTCCTCTTGATTATTAACATAAGTTATTATGTTGCAAATGAGTGTGGTTAGCATGAATGGATTGTTTTATATTTAAACAGATAAATTTAATGCGTTGTATATTTATGCTGGCATTTTCGGTAAACCTTGCATATGGAAAAAAATTAAGAAGAGTAAATGTGACAAATACTTCGAAAAACATGAGCACATCTGAATTGTTGTTGTCGGGTGTACACCGCCAAAGTTTTTAGGACCGATGTAAACTCCTTAATTAACCATCCCAATAAAAATATGATTTTACTTTTAACATGTTAAATATTTCAAGTTAGATACTTTAGAGATCCAGTCAATGGCATTTGGGAATAAACTAACATTTTCAATTCCTTTTTTTACTTCACTCTCTCTTTATTTGTATCTGGACCAAATTTTCAAATCGTTTGATAAAATTACTTTTATTCATCCATTCATGTTCAAATACACTTTTGAAACTTATAATGGAACACAATTGATGTCGATACAGTTTTTTAAAATAATAATTCAATAAATACTTGTTAATAAATTAATTTTAGTTTTATATTTGGGGAAAACTTTTCACAAAAGGGGAAAGGTATAGTTATTTCGTCCCATTTGGCTTAAAGTAAATAATAATATATGATTTCATAAAACAGCTGATTCTATGTTATAGCTATGGGGTAGAGCAGATGTTTTAACACATAGGGTATGTTACTTTACTTATATTAATTGTAATCTCATATATATATATATATATATATATATATATATATATATATATATATATATATATATATATATGTACATTTGTATTAAATTGATGCATATAATAAACAAGAATACTGATTCACTTGTCAAAGTGATACACACAACCAACATGAACAACTGAAGTGTATATCACATTTATAAACACTACCAACAAGGGTAAATAAAATAAAGAGACCAAATATAGTGAAAACTGAGTTCCATATTAATGAAATATAACCGAATAGAATTTTATTTTTCACAGATACATGATCAAAAATAAAAGCTTAACTGGTAGCAAAGTGATGTTTAAAACTTCTGTTTGTATTTATTACACTGATTAGAGATAAAACAATGCAATATTGATAAAGTAGTCTAATAGAACAATCGATGGTAAAATATTAACTTCTATATTCAATATATACCATGAAAAATAACAGAAAAATAATAACAATGAGACAATGAGATTTTTTGAGTGCATTGCTCAATCAGAGGTTTATTATGATATATATAAAATTGAAAACAGTCAATTCATTTAAAATAAAAAGGAATTAAATTATATAAATGAAATTTTATACTTGGAACAAGAATTGTAAAATAATAAAAGGAAATTAAAATTTATTTAAAATAAATACAACAAATAATTAATATATAATTATATTAAATGTAATATAAAACCTTAAACTAATTTTAGAAACTCTACAACAAATTAAATTAAATTTAAATTTTACCATATAGAACATATTTAAAAATTGTCATTGATTGGAAAGACAAATTTTCCAAGTTCAATAGTTTTTTATATTCTAATAACTAAAATGTGATTTTGATTTATGCTATTGAATATACATATTTTAATATAAGCGTCATGTTATTGTAGTGGATAACTTATTAAGAAGCACGTGCTTTAAAGTGAACTAAATTTGAGTCAGTACAGGCCTGCCAACTTACCCTTCCAAAATCTCTAGTCCAAGCAACACCCAAAAATGTACTGCTGTTATTGGTATCCTAAATTTATTGCTTGTAATACATTTAGACTTATATCCAGACAAATGTTCAGTAAAATATATTAAAATAAACCAAATTAAATACTTGAATAATTAACTGTGTATTAATAAATAATACACACAGCCTCAAACCACAAATATTGAAAAGTATTAATAAGTAACAAAATATCGAGTCAACACTATGAGTCAGCGGAATTCTAAGGGTCGATGGTTTTGAAAATGACCTGGGAGCACCTCCATCCTCCCCTCCCCCTTGGCCTCTCGCCAAGGCCCTCAGCCCCTCAAGGGCCAGCTTATAAAGCTTTACCCATACTGACCGTTATCAAGATAACAGCAAAAACTGACTATCTTGTGATTCTTCTATTTACTTGAAAGTGAGACTTTTTTATTTGAAAATAAAATGTCATTAAAAAAGTACTAAATGAGAAAAAAATTATTATATTATTAATTGTAAGTATAAAAAAATGTAGTAAAAGTCCTCTTTCCAAATGTTCGTGGCCCAATTTGCACCAAGTAAAATTTTGTTAACGTCCTTAAGCCAGACCAATAGGAAAATAGCTGCAAGATGGGAATGGAAAAAATGTTTTTTTCAACTATATAGCCTAATAGTTGTGAATCTGTTAGTATATATTGTTCAACTTGTTTGTTGGTCTATTCCAAATTAAAACTAAATAACAAAAACAAAGAGTCTAGATAGAAAATCCTGTGTGAAGCAAAACAAGACTGCTTAAAACTCTAACCACATTGAAAACGTATAATTTTTTTTAATATTTCAAAAATTAAAAAAATAAGTAAAGCGGATATAATTGCAATTCCAAAACTAAAATTAAATATTTAAAACAAACAGTCTGAATAGAAACTCCTGTCAGAAGCCAAACAAGACTTGGTAAAACGACATTGAAAATGTCCTATTTTTCTATTAATTTCAAAAATATTAAAATTCAAAAGAGTAAAGAGGTTATCATTGGCATTCCAAATCGAAAAAAAATTACAAAAACAAACAGTCTAGATAGAAAGTTTTTGTGAAGCAATACAAGACTGCCTAAAACTCTGGCGACATTGATAACGGCAATTTGTCTTATTTTGAAAAATAGTAAAAGAAAAAAAAGTAAAGTGGATAGCAAGGGATTCCAAAACTAAAACTAAATAATAAAAACAAACAGACTGGATAGACAGTCCCGTATGAAGCAAAATAAGACTGCAAATTCTGATGACATTAAAACCGTCTTATTTTATTTTTAATTTAAAAAAGAGATGAAATATAAATAAGTAAAGTGGATATCATTGGGATTCTAAAATTAAAACGAAATTAAATCTATGTAAAAAGTCCTGTGTGAAGCAAAACAAGACTGGGTTAAAGAACGACGACATTAAAAACTTTTAAAAATTAATAAAATACAAATAATTGAAGTGGAATCATGGGGCTAAATCTAAAAATAATCGAAACAATCGTAACAAAAACAGTTTTGATAAAAAGTTCTAAGTGAAGCAAAACAAGCCTGAGTAAAACTCTGATGACATAAAACAAGTATTATTTTTTTATTTATTTTAAAAGAATTAAACTACAAACATGTAAAGTGGATATATTGACGATTACAAATTTAAAACTAAATAACAAAAACCAACAGTCTGAATTAAAAGTCCTGCGTGAAGCAAAAAGAGACTGTTTGAAATTCCGACGACATTATAAACGTCTTATTTTTTTATTAATTTAAAAAATTTTGAGATACAAATAAGTAATTACTTAAGTAGATTACACAGGGATTCAAAAACTAAACCTAAATAATAAAAACAAACAGTCTAGGTAGAAAGTCCTGTGTGAAGCAAAACACAACTAGGGAAAACTCTTATGACATTAAAAATGTCTTATTTTTCTATTAATTTCAAAAATGTTAAAATACAAACAAAAAAAGTGGATATCATGAGGATTCCAAATCTTAGAAAAATTACAAAAACAAACAGTTTTATAGAAAGTCCTGTGTGAAACAAAATAAGACTGTCTAAGACCCTGACGACATTAAAAACATCCTTATGTTTTAAAAAACAGTGAAATACAAATAAATAAGGTAGTTATCATAGGCATTCTAAAATCTAAAAAAAAATTACAAAAACAAACAGTCTAGATAGAAGTTTTTTTGTGAAGCAATACAAGACTACCTAAAACTCTGGCGACATTAATAACGACAATTTTTCTTAATTTGAAAAATGTTAAAAGAAAAAAAAGTAAAGTAGATATTAAGGGATTCCAATACTAAAACTAAATAATAAGAACAAACAGTCTGGATAGATCATCCCATATGAAGCAAAATAAGACTGCGTAAATTCTGACGACATTAAAAAAGGTTTTTTTATTAGTATTTTAAAAAATGTTAAATATAAATAAGTAAAGTGGATATCATTTGGATTCCACAACTAAAACGGAATTAAAAAAACAAACAAAGTAAATAGAAATTCCAATGTGAAACAAAACAAGACTTGGTAAAACTCTTACAACATTAAAATCGTTTTATTTTTCTATTAATTTCAAAAGTGTTACAATATCTAAAAAATCTAAAAAAATAAATCTAAAAAAAATAAATTCCAAATCTAAAAAAAAATAAATTTGAGTCTAATAGAAAGTCCTGTGTGAAACAAAATAAGACTGAGTAAAACCCTGTCGACATTAAAAAACTTATATGTTTTTTTTATTTCAAAAATTAAATAATAAGTAAAGTGCATATCATCGCAATTCCAAAACTAAAACTAAATATTTAAAACAAACAGTCTGAATAGAGAGTCCTGAGTGAAGCCAAGCCAGACTGGGTAAAACTCCAACATTAAAAAAGTCGTATTTTTTTACTAATTAAAAAATGTTAAAATACAAAAAAAGTGTATATTATCAGGGTTCCAAATCTAAAACGAAATAAAAAAACTAAAAATCTATGTAGAAAGTCCCGTGTGAAGCAAAACAAGACTAGGTTATACTCTGACGACATTAAAAATTTTATATTTTTCTATTAATTTTAAAGTTAATAAAATACAATGACTAAAGTGGAATCATGGGGATTCCAAATCTAAAACTAAAAACAAAAACAAACAGTCTTGATAAAAAGTTCTAAGGGAAACAAAACAAGCCAGCGTAAAACTCTGATGACATAAAAAAAGTATTATTTTTTAATAATTTTAAAAATATTAAACTACAAATATGTAAAGTGGATATATTGAGGATTACAAATTTAAAACTAAATAACAAAAACCAACAGTCTGGATTGAAAGTCCTGTGTGAAGCAAAAAGAGACTGTTTAAAATTCCAACGACTTTAAAAACGTCTTGTTTTTAATTAATTAAAAAAATGGTAGGATATAAATAAGTAAAGTAGATTACGATACAGGCATTCAGAAAATAAACCTAAATAATAAAAACGATCTATGTAGAAAGTCCTGTGTGAAGAAAAACTCGACTAGGAAAACCTCTTACGACATTAAAAATGTCTTATTTTATTAATATTAAAAAAAAAAGAATGTTAATTATAAGTAAGTAAAGTGGATATCATTTAGATTCCACAACTAAAACGAAAATAAAAAAAAACAAAGTAAGTAGTAAGTCCAATGTGAATTAAAAAAAAAATTGGTAAAACTTTGATGATAATAGAGCATTTTTATTTTTAAATTTATTTAAAAACTGTTAAAATTGAAATAAGAAAAGTGGATATCATGAGGATTCCAATTCTAAAAAAAATTACGAAAACCAACAGTCTAAGTAGAAAGTCCTGCGTGAAGCAAAACAAGACTGTATAAAACTCTGCGATATTAAATACGTCTTTTTTCTATCAATTTCAAAAATGGTAAAATACAATCAGAAAAAGGTGACTATCATGGGGATTCTAAAACTAAAACGAAATTAAAAAAAAACAATCCATGTAGAAAGTCATAACTGAAGCAAAACAAGAATGCGTGAGAACCTATAGACATAAAAAACATACTTTTTTGTTGATTCCATCTTCACGTCGGCTACTAGTTTAAAAAAAAATATATGAAATACAAATAAATAAAGTGGATATCATGAGGATTCCAAATTAAAACTAAATAACAAAAAAAAAGTCTAAATAGAAAGTCCTGTGTAAAGCAAAACAAGACTGCTTAAAACTCTGTCGACATTAAAAACGTTTTATTTTTTTAAATATTTCAAAAATTTAAAAATAAGTGAAGTGGATATCATTGCGATTCAAAAACTCAAAATTAATATTTAAAACAAACAGCCTGAATAGAAAGTCCTGAGTGAAGCCAAACAAGACTGGGTAAAACTCCAACGACAATAAAAACGACCTTATTTTTCAATTAATTTCAAAATTAATAAAATACAAATAATTGAATTGGAATCATGGGGATACCAAATCTAAAACTAAAAACAAAAACAAACAGTTTAGATAAAAACTTCTAAGTGAAGCAAAACAAGACTGCGTAAAACTCGACATAAAAAAGTATTATTTTTTTATGAATTTTAAAAATATTAAACTCTAAATATGTGAAGTGGATACTTGGAGATTACAAATGTAAAACTAAATACCAAAAACCAACAGTCTGTATTGAAAGTCCTGTGTGAAGCAAAAAGAGACTATTTAAAATTCCAACGACATTAAAAATGTATTTTTTTTAATATTTAAAAAAAGTTAAGATACAAATAAGTAAAGTAGATTACACAGGGATTCAAAAACTAAACTTAAATAATAAAAAATAACCGTCTAGGTAGAAAGTCCTGTGTGAAGGAAAACAAGACTGCGTAAGACCCTGACAACATTAAAAACATCCTTAAAAAAAAGAAATTGAAATACAAATAAATAAAGTGGATATCATGGGGACTCCAAATCATAACTAAAAGCAAAATCCAAGAGCAAATAGAAATTCCTGTGTGAAGCAAAAAAGGACTACATAAAACTCTGACGACATTCAAAAAGTGTTATTTTTTCATTAATTTAAAAAATGTTAAAATACAAATAAAAAAGTGGACATCATTGGCCTTCTAAAACTGAAACGAAACTAAAAAAACACAGTCTATATAGAAAGTCCTGTGTGAAGCAAAACAAGACTGGATAAAACTCCAATGACATTAAAAACATTTTGTTAATCACTTAAACAATAATTTATGACTATCCGAACTTTATATTTAGTAAATTTGTTAAAACTTACTGAGACAGAACTTTTTCGATCTTCATCAGTGTCTTCTGCTTGGAGATGTTGGGTCAAGCGGTGATGGATTTAAAGGTAGGTTTTCGATAGTATCAAAGAGTATGTATGATTTGTATTTTGTTTGTTTGTTTAATATGTTTGTTTTTGTTTTTTTTTGTGTCTGTAAATTTCATATTGTTCTAGTGTGTTGAGATGTGTTCCTTTTTTGTTGATGTGTAGGATTTCTAAATTATGATAAATGTCTGTGTATTTGTGTCCTGTTTCTTTTAAGTGATTGAAAAATTTTGAGTTGGTGTTATGTTTGTGTTCTTCGACTCTTAGTTTAAAGCTGCGACCTGTTTGTCCAATTTAGAATTTGTTACATTCGTCGCAATTTAGTTTGTATACGCCTGGTGCTTGTAGTTTATCTTTATTGTTGGTGTTGTGTTGTATTTTGTATTGTAATTTGTTATTGGTTTTGTATGCTATTTTGTAACTTATTTTTTGAAATTTGAGGTCTATTTTGTTTGTTGTTTTGTTTATGAATGGTAATGCGATGTATTTGTTTTCCCTGTCTGTAGTGTTAATTTTAGTGTTTTTTTTGTATTTTGTACCATAACTTGTCTATTATTATAGTGTTGTATCAAAAATTTACTAAATATAAAGTTCGGATAGTCATAAACTATTGTTTAAGTGATTAATAAGATTCACCAAACGTAATGGAATACACAATTCAAGAATTAAAAACGTGTTATTTTTTTAATACTTCAAAAATTAAAATAAGTAAAGCGGAAATCATTCCGATTCCAAAACTAAAACTAAATATTTAAAACAAACAGTCTGAATAGAAAGTCCTGAGTGAAGCCAAACAAGACTGGGTAAAACTGTGACCACATTAAAAAAGTGTTATTTTTTCTTTAATTAAAAAAATATTACCTAAAACTCTGGCGGCATTGATAACGACAATTTTCATTTATTTGAAAAGTGTTAAAAGAAAAAAAAGTAAAGTTTATATAAAGGGATTCCAAAACTAAAACTAAATAATAAAAACAAACAGACCGGATAGATAGTCACATATGAAGCAAAATAAGATTGTGTAAATTCTGACCACATTAAAAACGTCTTATTTTATTAATATTTAAAAAAATGTTTATTATAAATAAGTAAAGTGGATATCATTTGGATGCCACAACTAAAACGAAAACAAAAAAACAAACAAAGTAAGTCGAAAGTACAATGTGAAGCAAAACAAAAATTGGTAAAACTCTTACGATATTAAAACCGTTTTATTTTTATTATAATTTCAAAAAAAGTGGATATCATGAGGATTCCAATTTTAGAAAAAATTACGAAAACCAACAGTCTAAGTAGAAAGTCCTGTTTGAAACAAAACAAGACTAGGGAAAACACTTAGGACATTAAAAACGTTTTTTTTTCTTTAAATTTCAAAATAATAAAAAACAAAACAGAAAAAGGTGATCATCATGGGGAATCTGAAACTAAAACGAAACTTAAAAACAAACAATCTATGTAGAAAGTCCTAAGTGAAGCAAAACAAGAATGCATGAGAACCTATAGACATTAAAAACATACTTTTTTGTTGATTCCATCTTCACGTGAGCTACTAGTTTAAAAAAAAATTGAAATAAAAATAAACAAAGTGGATATCATGGGGATACCAAATTAAAACTAAATAACAAAAAGTCTAAATAGAATGTCCTGTGTGAAACAAGACTACATAAAACTCCATCAACAACAAAAACGACTTTATTTTTCAATTAATTTCAAAAATAATAAAATACAATATAATTAAAGTGGAATCATGGGGATTCCAAATCTAAAACTTAAAACAAAAACAAACAGTTTTATAGAAAGTCCTGTGTGAAGCAAAACAAGACTGCCTAAGACCCTGACGACATTAAAAATATCCTTTTTTACAAAACAAATACTGAAAAACAAATAAATAAACAGATCATGGGGAATCCAAATTAAAACTAAATAACAAAAACAAAGAGTCTAGATAGAAAGTCCTGTGTGAAGCAAAACAAGACTGCCTAAGACCCTGACGACATTAAAAATATCCTTTTTTACAAAACAAATACTGAAAAACAAATAAATAAACGGATCATGGGGAATCCAAATTAAAACTAAATAACAAAAACAAAGAGTCTAGATAGAAAGTCCTGTGTGAAGCAAAACAAGACTGAGTATAACTCTAACGACATTGAAAACTTATTATTTTTTTAATATTTCAAAAATTAAACAAAAAATAAAGAGGATATCATTGCGATTCAAAAATTAAAAATAAATATTTAAAACAAACAGTCTGAATAGAATATCCTGAGTGAAGCCAAACAAGACTGCGTAAAACTCCAACGACAATAAAATGACCTTATTTTAAATTATTTTCAAAATTAATAAAACACAAATAGGTAAAGTGGATATCATAGGCATTCTCAATATAGACAAAAATACAAAAACAAACAGTCTGGATAGATACTCCTGTGTGAAGCAAAATAAGACTGCGTAAATTCTGACGACATTAAGAAAGGTCTAATTTTATTTTCAATTTAATAAAACGTTTTATTTTCTATTAATTTCAAAATTGATAAAATACAAATAAATAGATTGGAATTATGGGAATTCTACATCTAAAACTAAAAAAAAGAAACAGTCTAGATAAAAAGTTCTAAGTGTAGTAAAACAAGACTGCGAAAATTCTGACGACATTGAAAAGTCTTATTTTACTAATAATTTCAAATTTGTTACAACACAAATAAAAAAAGTGGATATCATGAGGATTTTAAATCTTAAAAAAATTACGAAAACCAACAGTTGAATAGAAAGTCCTGTGAGAAGCAACATAAGACTGCGTAAATTCTGACGACATTAAAAAAAACTTATTTTTCAATTAATTTCAATAATGTTGAAATACGAATAAAAAAAATATATATCATGAGGATTCTAAATATAAAAAAAAACAACAGTTTATTAGAAAGTAATGTGTAAAGCAAAATAAGACTGCGTAAAACTCTATCGACATTAGAAACGTTTTATTTATTTTAATAATTCAAAAATTAAAAAATAAGCAAAGTGGATATCATTGTGATTCCAAAAATAAAAATAAATATGTAAAACAAACAGTCTGAATAGAATGTCCTGAGTGAAGGGAAACAAGACTGGGTAAAACATCAACGGCAATAAAAACGACCTTTGTTTTCAATTAATTTCAAAATTAATAAAATACAATTATGTAAAGTGGTTAAAATGGATATTAAAAATCTCAAAAAATTACAACAAACAGTCTAGATAGAAAGTGTTTTGTGAAGCATTACAAGACTGCCTAAAACTCTGGCGACATTGATAATGACAATTTTTCTTAATTTGAGAAATATTGAAAGAAAAAGAAAGTAAAGTGGATATAAAGGGAATCAAAAACTTAAAGTAAATAATAAAAACAAACAGACTGGATAGACAGTCCCATATGAAGTAAAATAAAACTGCGTAAATTCTGACGACATTAAAACAACTTATTTTTCTAATAATTTCAATAATGTTAAAATGAAAATAAAAACAGTGGATATCATGAGGAATCTAAATCTAAAAAAAATTATGAAAAAAAACAGTAGAATAGACAGTCCTGTGTTAAGCAATATAAGACTGCGTAAAACGCTGTCGACATTAAAAACGTTTTATTTTTTTTTAATATTTCAAAAAAAAAGTAAGTAAAGTGGATACCATTGCGATTCCAAAAATAAAAATAAATATTTAAAACAAACAGTCTGAATAGAATGTGCTGAGTGAAGCCAAACGAGACTGGGTAAAACTTCAACTACAATAAAAACGACCTTATTTTTCAATTAATTTCAAAATGAATAAAATACAAATATGTAAAGTGGTTAAAATGGATATTAAAAATCTCAAAAAATTACAAAAACAAACAGTCTAGATAGAAAGTGTTTTGTGAAGCATTACAAGACTGCCTAAAACTCTGGCCACATTGATAATGACAATTCTCCTTAATTTGAGAAATGTAGAAAGAAAAAGAAAGTAAAGTGGATATCAAGGGATTCAAAAACCTAAACTAAATAATAAAAACAAATAGACTGGATAGGCAGTCCCCTATGAAGCAAAATAAGACTGCGTAAATTCTGACGACATTAAAAAGGACTTATTTTACTAAGAATTTTAATAATGTTAAAATACAAAAAAAATTGGATATCATGAGGATTCTAAATCTAAAAAAAATTATGAAACTCAATAGTTGAATAGAAAGTTCTACATAAAGCAAAATAAGACTGCTTAAAACTCTGTCGACATTAAAAAGGTTTTATTTTTTTTAATAATTCAAAAATTAAAAAATAAGCAAAGTGGATATCATTGCGATTCCAAAAATAAAAATAAATATTTAAAACAAACATTCTGAATAGAATGTCCTGAGTGAAGCCAAACAAGACTGGGTAAGGCATCAACGACAATAAAAACGACCTTTGTTTTCAATTAATTTCAAAACTAATAAAATACAAATAGGTAAAGTGGTTAACATGGATACTCCAAATCTAAAAAACTTACAAAAACAAATAGTCTAGGCAGAATGTGTTGTGAAGCAATACAAGACTGCTTACATCTCTGGCGACATTGATAATGACAATTTTTTCCTAATTTGAAAGATGTTGAGAGAAAAAAAAATAAAGTGGACATCAAGGGATTCAAAAACTAAAACTAAATAATAAAAACAAACAGAATGGATAGATAGACCCGTATGAAGCAAATTAAGACTCCGTAAATTCTGACGACATTAAAAACAACTTATTTTTCTATTAATTTCAATAATGTTAAATTACAAATAAAAAAAGTGGATATCATGAGGATTCTAAATCTAAAAAAAATTATGAATCCAACAGTTGAATAGAAAGTCCTGTGTAAAGCAAAATAAGATTGCGTAAAACTCTGCCGCCAAAAACGTTTTATTTTTTTTAATAATTAAAAAGTTAAAAAATAAGTAAAGTGGATATCATTGCGATTCTAAAAATAAAAATACATATTTTTAACAAACAGTCTGAATAGAATGTCCTGAGTGAAGCCAAACAAGACTTGGTAAAACTTCAACGACAATAAAAACGACCTTATTTTTCTAATAATTTAGAAATAAGAAAATACAAATATGTAAAGTGGTTAACATGGATACTCCGAATCTAAAAAAATTACAAAAACAAATAGTCTAGGCAGAATGTGTTGTGAAGCAATACAAGACTGCCTATATCTCTGGCGACATTGATAATGACAATTTTTTCCTAATTTGAAAGATGTTGAGAGAAAAAAAAATAAAGTGGATATCAAGGGTTTCAAAAACTAAAACTAAATAATAAAAACAAACAGACTGGATAGATAGTCCCGTATGAAGCAAATTAAGACTGCGTAAATTCTGACGACATTAAAAACGTCTCATTTTTCTACTAAATTCAAAAATGTTAAATTACAAATATAAAAAGTGGATATCATGAGGCTTCTAAATCTAAAAAAAATATGAAAACCAACAGTTGAATAGAAAGTAATGTGTAAAACAAAGTAAGACTGCGTAAAACTCTGCAGACATTAAAAACGTTTTATTTTTTTTAATAATTCGAAATTTAAAAAAAAAGTAAAGTGGATATGATTGCAATTCCTAAAATTAAAATAAACATTTCAAACAAACAGTATGAATAGAATGTCCTGAGTGAAGCCAAACAAGTCTGGGTAAAACTTCAATGACAATAAAAACGACCTTATTTTTCAATTATTTTCAAAACTAATAAAATACAATTAGGTAAAGTGGTTAAAATGGATATTCCAAATCTAAAAAAATTACAAAAACAAACAGTCTAGATAGAAAGTTTTTTGTGAAGCAATACAAAACTGCCTAAGTCTCTGGCGACATTGATAATGACAATTTTTCGTAATTTGAGAAATGTTGAAAGAAAAAGAAAGTAAAGTGGATATGAAGGGATTCAAAAATTAAAACTAAAAAATAAAAACAAACAGACTTGATAGATAGACCCGTATGAAGCAAATTAAGACTGCGTAAAATCTGACGACATTATAAACGTCTTATTTTTCTATTAATTTCAATAATGTTAAATTACAAATTAAAAAAGTGGATATCATGAGGATTCTAAATAAAAAAAAAATTATGAAAACCAACAGTTTAATAGACAGTCATGCGTACATCAAAATAAGACTGCGTAAAACTCTGTCGACATTTGAAACGTTTTATTTTTTTAAATAGTTCAAAAATTAAAAAAACAGTAAAGTGGATATCATTGCGATTCCAAAAATAAAAATAAATATTTAAAACAATCAGTCCGAATAGAATGTACTGAGTAAAACCACACAAGACTGGGTAAAACTGCAACAACAATAAAAACGACCTTATTTTTCAATTAATTTCAAAACTAATAAAATACAAATAGGTAAAGTGGTTAACATGGATACTCCAAATCTAAAGAAATTACAAAAACAAACAGATTAGATAGAATGTGTTTTGTGAAGCAATACAAGACTGCCTACAACTCTGGCGACATTGAAAATGACAATTTTCCTAATTTGAAAAATGTTAAAGAAAAGAAAAGTAAAGTGTATACAGGAGATTCAAAAACTAAAACTAAATAATTAAAACAAACAGACTGGATAGATAGTCCCGTATGAAGCAAATTAAGACTCCGTAAATTCTGACGACATTAAAAACGTCTCATTGTTCTATTAATTTCAATAATGTAAAATTACAAATAAAAAAAGTGGATATCATGAGGATTCTAAATAAAAAAAAAATTATGAAAACCAACAGTTTAATAGACAGTCATGCGTACATCCAAATAAGACTGCGTAAAACTGTCGACATTTAAAACGTTTTTTTTTTTTTTTTTTTTTAATAATTCAAAAATTAAAAAATAAGTGAAGTGGATATCATTGCGATTCCAAAAATAAAAATAAATATTAAAAAAAACAGTATGAATAGAATGTCCTGAATGAAGCCAAACAAGACTGGGTAAAACTTCAACGACAATAAAAACGACCTTATTTTTCAATTATTTTCAAAACTAATAAAATACAAATGGGTAAAGTGGTTAAAATGGATATTCCAAATCTAAAAAATTTACAAAAACAAACAGTCTAGATAGAAAGTTTTTTGTGAAGCATTACAAGACTGCCTAAAACTCTGGCGACATTGATAATGACAATTTTTGGTTATTTGAGAAATGTTGAAAGAAAAAAAAATAAAGTGGATATCAAGGGTTTCAAAAACTAAAACTAAATAATAAAAACAAACAGACTGGATAGATAGTCCCGTATGAAGCAAATTAAGACTGCGTAAATTCTGACGACATTAAAAACGTCTCATTTTTCTACTAAATTCAAAAATGTTAAATTACAAATATAAAAAGTGGATATCATGAGGCTTCTAAATTTAAAAAAAATATGAAAACCAACAGTTGAATAGAAAGTAATGTGTAAAACAAAGTAAGACTGCGTAAAACTCTGTAGACATTAAAAACGTTTTATTTTTTTTAATAATTCGAAATTTAAAAAAAAAGTAAAGTGGATATGATTGCAATTCCTAAAATTAAAATAAACATTTCAAACAAACAGTATGAATAGAATGTCCTGAGTGAAGCCAAACAAGTCTGGGTAAAACTTCAATGACAATAAAAACGACCTTATTTTTCAATTATTTTCAAAACTAATAAAATACAATTAGGTAAAGTGGTTAAAATGGATATTCCAAATCTAAAAAAATTACAAAAACAAACAGTCTAGATAGAAAGTTTTTTGTGAAGCAATACAAAACTGCCTAAGTCTCTGGCGACATTGATAATGACAATTTTTCGTAATTTGAGAAATGTTGAAAGAAAAAGAAAGTAAAGTGGATATGAAGGGATTCAAAAATTAAAACTAAAAAATAAAAACAAACAGACTTGATAGATAGACCCGTATGAAGCAAATTAAGACTGCGTAAAATCTGACGACATTATAAACGTCTTATTTTTCTATTAATTTCAATAATGTTAAATTACAAATTAAAAAAGTGGATATCATGAGGATTCTAAATAAAAAAAAAATTATGAAAACCAACAGTTTAATAGACAGTCATGCGTACATCAAAATAAGACTGCGTAAAACTCTGCGACATTTGAAACGTTTTATTTTTTTAAATAGTTCAAAAAATAAAAAAACAGTAAAGTGGATATCATTGCGATTCCAAAAATAAAAATAAATATTTAAAACAATCAGTCCGAATAGAATGTACTGAGTAAAACCACACAAGACTGGGTAAAACTGCAACAACAATAAAAACGACCTTATTTTTCAATTAATTTCAAAACTAATAAAATACAAATAGGTAAAGTGGTTAACATGGATACTCCAAATCTAAAGAAATTACAAAAACAAACAGATTAGATAGAATGTGTTTTGTGAAGCAATACAAGACTGCCTACAACTCTGGCGACATTGAAAATGACAATTTTCCTAATTTGAAAAATGTTAAAGAAAAGAAAAGTAAAGTGTATACAGGAGATTCAAAAACTAAAACTAAATAATTAAAACAAACAGACTGGATAGATAGTCCCGTATGAAGCAAATTAAGACTCCGTAAATTCTGACGACATTAAAAACGTCTCATTGTTCTATTAATTTCAATAATGTAAAATTACAAATAAAAAAAGTGGATATCATGAGGATTCTAAATAAAAAAAAAATTATGAAAACCAACAGTTTAATAGACAGTCATGCGTACATCCAAATAAGACTGCGTAAAACTGTCGACATTTAAAACGTTTTTTTTTTTTTTTTTTTTTAATAATTCAAAAATTAAAAAATAAGTGAAGTGGATATCATTGCGATTCCAAAAATAAAAATAAATATTAAAAAAAACAGTATGAATAGAATGTCCTGAATGAAGCCAAACAAGACTGGGTAAAACTTCAACGACAATAAAAACGACCTTATTTTTCAATTATTTTCAAAACTAATAAAATACAAATGGGTAAAGTGGTTAAAATGGATATTCCAAATCTAAAAAAATTACAAAAACAAACAGTCTAGATAGAAAGTTTTTTGTGAAGCATTACAAGACTGCCTAAAACTCTGGCGACATTGATAATGACAATTTTTTGTTATTTGAGAAATGTTGAAAGAAAAAAAAATAAAGTGGATATCAAGGGTTTCAAAAACTAAAACTAAATAATAAAAACAAACAGACTGGATAGATAGTCCCGTATGAAGCAAATTAAGACTGCGTAAATTCTGACGACATTAAAAACGTCTCATTTTTCTACTAAATTCTAAAATGTTAAATTACAAATATAAAAAGTGGATATCATGAGGCTTCTAAATCTAAAAAAAATATGAAAACCAACAGTTGAATAGAAAGTAATGTGTAAAACAAAGTAAGACTGCGTAAAACTCTGCAGACATTAAAAACGTTTTATTTTTTTTAATAATTCGAAATTTAAAAAAAAAGTAAAGTGGATATGATTGCAATTCCTAAAATTAAAATAAACATTTCAAACAAACAGTATGAATAGAATGTCCTGAGTGAAGCCAAACAAGTCTGGGTAAAACTTCAATGACAATAAAAACGACCTTATTTTTCAATTATTTTCAAAACTAATAAAATACAATTAGGTAAAGTGGTTAAAATGGATATTCCAAATCTAAAAAAATTACAAAAACAAACAGTCTAGATAGAAAGTTTTTTGTGAAGCAATACAAAACTGCCTAAGTCTCTGGCGACATTGATAATGACAATTTTTCGTAATTTGAGAAATGTTGAAAGAAAAAGAAAGTAAAGTGGATATGAAGGGATTCAAAAATTAAAACTAAAAAATAAAAACAAACAGACTTGATAGATAGACCCGTATGAAGCAAATTAAGACTGCGTAAAATCTGACGACATTATAAAAGTCTTATTTTTCTATTAATTTCAATAATGTTAAATTACAAATTAAAAAAGTGGATATCATGAGGATTCTAAATAAAAAAAAAATTATGAAAACCAACAGTTTAATAGACAGTCATGCGTACATCAAAATAAGACTGCGTAAAACTCTGTCGACATTTGAAACGTTTTATTTTTTTAAATAGTTCAAAAATTAAAAAAACAGTAAAGTGGATATCATTGCGATTCCAAAAATAAAAATAAATATTTAAAACAATCAGTCCGAATAGAATGTACTGAGTAAAACCACACAAGACTGGGTAAAACTGCAACAACAATAAAAACGACCTTATTTTTCAATTAATTTCAAAACTAATAAAATACAAATAGGTAAAGTGGTTAACATGGATACTCCAAATCTAAAGAAATTACAAAAACAAACAGATTAGATAGAATGTGTTTTGTGAAGCAATACAAGACTGCCTACAACTCTGGCGACATTGAAAATGACAATTTTCCTAATTTGAAAAATGTTAAAGAAAAGAAAAGTAAAGTGTATACAGGAGATTCAAAAACTAAAACTAAATAATTAAAACAAACAGACTGGATAGATAGTCCCGTATGAAGCAAATTAAGACTCCGTAAATTCTGACGACATTAAAAACGTCTCATTGTTCTATTAATTTCAATAATGTAAAATTACAAATAAAAAAAGTGGATATCATGAGGATTCTAAATAAAAAAAAAATTATGAAAACCAACAGTTTAATAGACAGTCATGCGTACATCCAAATAAGACTGCGTAAAACTGTCGACATTTAAAACGTTTTTTTTTTTTTTTTTTTTAATAATTCAAAAATTAAAAAATAAGTGAAGTGGATATCATTGCGATTCCAAAAATAAAAATAAATATTAAAAAAAACAGTATGAATAGAATGTCCTGAATGAAGCCAAACAAGACTGGGTAAAACTTCAACAACAATAAAAACGACCTTATTTTTCAATTATTTTCAAAACTAATAAAATACAAATGGGTAAAGTGGTTAAAATGGATATTCCAAATCTAAAAAAATTACAAAAACAAACAGTCTAGATAGAAAGTTTTTTGTGAAGCATTACAAGACTGCCTAAAACTCTGGCGACATTGATAATGACAATTTTTTGTTATTTGAGAAATGTTGAAAGAAAAAGAAAGTAAAGTGGATATCAAGGGATTCAAAAACTAAAACTAAATAATAAAAACAAACAGACTGGATTGATAGTTTGTATGAAGCAAATTAAGACTCCGTAAATTCTGACGACATTAAAAACGTCTCATATTTCTATTAATTTCAATAATGTTAAATTACAAATAAAAAAAATGGATATCATGAGGATTCTAAATCTAAAAAAAATTATGAAACCAACAGTTGAATAGAAAGTCCTGTGTAAAGCAAAATAAGACTGCGTAAAACTCTGCCGACATTTAAAACGTTTTATTTTTTTTAATAATTCAAAAATTAAAAAAAAAGTAAAGTGGATATCATTGCGATTCCAAAAATAAAAATACATATTTAAAACAAACATTATGAATAGAATGCCCTGAGTGAAGCCAAACAAGTCTTGGTAAAACTTCAACGACAATAAAAACGACCTTATTTTTCAATTATTTTCAAAACTAATAAAATACAAATAGGTAAAGTGGTTAACATGGATACTCCAAATCTAAAAAAATTACAAAAAACAAATAGTCTAGGTAGAATGTGTTGTGAAGCAATACAAGACTGCCTACATCTCTGGCGACATTGATAATGACAATTTTTTCTTAATTTGAAAGATGCGTAATTTGGTATACATGCCCCTGAAGTATGACACAATTTTCAGCTTAGACGTTTTTTCATGAGCTCGGTGATTTTCGATTGTTAAAAAAATGGATCAAAGAATTTGTATTAAGTTTTGCGTACAAAATGAAATAAAGTGTAACAAAGTGTGCGAAATATTAACAAAGACCTATGAAGAGTCTGCTATGGAAAATAAAACAAATATTTACGAGTGGAATAAGCGTTTCCAAAATGGCCGTGAAGACGTTGACGATGATGAACAAGGACATCAACAACCGATGAAAACGTGGAAAAAGTGGAAGCAATGGTTATGAATGATCACCAAATCACAATCAGAGAAGTTGCTGATGATGTTGGCGTATCGACTGGCTCATGCCATGACATTTTTGCATATATTTTGGAATGGAAGTTGCTCAGGAATCACTAAATGAAGTCAGCAATAATGCAGAATTACTGAAACGTATTATAACAGGCGACGAAACATGGGTTTACGGATATGATGTCGAAACAAAGGCTCAATCGCCCCAGTGGAAGCATTCTGGCTCTCCAAGACCAAAAAAGGCAAGTGCGGTCGAGCGTCAAGGTTATGCTTACTGTGTTCTTTGATTTTAATGGCACAGTGCATCATGAATTCTTGCCACAAGGTCAAACGATCAATAAAGTGTACTATCTACAAGTTCAATGCCGTTTGTGTGAAGCAGTGCGAAGAAAACGTTAGTTTGTGGCAAAACAATTTATGGCTTTTGCATCACAATAATGCATTGGCTCACACATCGTCACTTTTTCGTGATATTTTGGCGAAAAATAACACTGTAATGATGCCCCAACCTCCATATTCACCAGACATGACCCATGACCCCTTGTAGCTTTTTCCTTTTTCTAAAAATAAAAAAAACCTTAAAGGGCCGTCGTTTCACAAGCATTGATGACATTAAAAGTGCACTGCTGAAAGAGCTCAAAGCTATCCCAAAGATCGAGTTCCAGAAGCGTTTTGAGAATTGGAAAAAGCGCTGGCATAAGTGCATAATATCTAGTGGAGACTACTTTGAAGGGAACAATATTGATGTAGATGAATAAATATTTTTTTCATAAAAAGAAAATTCCAGGTATTTTTTGAACACACCTAGTATGCAACTATATTGATAAACTATATTGACTAAAACAAATTTTAAAACTTACCTCATCTTGACCTTCCTTTGCTGCAATATGAAGTGGTGTATACAGATCCTTAGTAGTAGCATCAATAGAAGCACCATGTTGTAGTAAAAGCATAACAATATCACTGTTACCTAATCTGGATGCAACATGTAAAGGCGTTTGTTCTTCTCTAGCTCGTGCATCTACACTGGCATTATTACGTAGTAGTATCCTTACAATATCCGTTTGATTAGCTCGAGCAGCAAGATGTAGTGGTGTCTCTCCTCATACAGTGGCTATATCAGGACTGGCGTCATGTTGTAATAGGTAGATTGCAATATTCATACAACCCATAAAGCTTGCAACATGCAGAGGTGTCAGTCCAGACTATAACAGTGATTTTAAGGTAAAACTTTAATAATCAGAAAACTGTAAGGTTTACACATTTTTAATTTATCATAGTTCATTACCCATAAATATATTTTTTTTAAATTAAAGTATTAAGATATTAATTTAATTAAAAAATTAAAAACCTTCTGAATTTAAAATATGTTTGAAAAAATTGAATTTCTCCCACACATACTATTTCTAAATTCTGAATTTTAATATTCTTAATTATTCTGAAATTAAATACAAGGTTTGGAAAACTTTGCATGATTTTAATTAGGTTTAAAATAGTATTATTTACTTTAAACTTTTATTTTATTTGATCTTGAAGCAAAAATCAATTATATTCAAGTATATCACTGCTTAAAATATTAAATAAAAAATATATGTTGGTAACAACAGACCAAAAATACAAACAAAATAACAAAGACTTTATTCCAAGTAGTATTCCTACTCTAGCAAACCCTAAGGAGGTCTACTTGAACATATTGCCATTTCAAGTTACTACCTTTAGAGGCTTGTAACTTTAAAAAAAAAACTCGCTCGTAAAACACTGCTGTTTCCTAATGATTCAAAACATTTCTTGTGCTACTTGTTCGTAACCTGTGAGTTCTGTATCTGAATACTTCCTTATCACTTTAACTGACTGAAAACATCAGATTAACTTCCATTGATGTCTGAAAACACTTTCTATTTGGTGTTGGTAGACAATTTAGATGATTTTCATAGTGTATTTAGCTCTTCACTTAGTATAATAACAAAAGTTGTTCCTCCTGCTTCAAGCTTTATGTTTGTAAATATTTGTATAACATATCTCCACGGTGTAATATTTTCAAATTTTAAGTCTAATAATGATACTGAAATATATTTTAATTGACTAATGTGTCAGGTGATAATAAATGTGCATGTGACTTTGATTTCGGTCTAAATTTACATATCAAAGTGTGCAAGTGACTTCAACATCATTCCTGGATCAAAGGGAGACTGACATGCAACATATACAATATTTGACAGTTTCAATGTAGAATAGCTACAACTGATAATACATTATATACTATTAGTAATATTTAGGATAACAATGGTAGAAGCTACTAAAACAATGGATTTTTGTCAAAATTGTTTGAGTTTTAATATATCTGAAATACTGCTTTTGACTTATTGGTATCTGGTATGATACCAATTAACATACTAACAGCTGTTGAAAACAGAAATGCTTAAAAATGTTAGCAAGCTTTGAAATTACTTAAAAATTAAACTAACTAATGTGACTAAACTAATTTTACACTATTTAACTAAGTGAATACGTAATTGCTTACTTACTGACGTTTCAAAACGATCGTTCCTTTTACGAAACTAACCTTCTACTAGCAGCTTTCAGCTCTTTACAAACGGTATGACAGGGTTGGATTTATGACATTAGGTGAAGTGTCGGCATCTTGTGTGATGTATTTGAAAAGACTATTGGCTTCAAAGTGTGTGTGGTCATAAAGTATATTTTCCCTGTCGTAAAAAGAACGATCGTTTTGAAACGCGTCAGCAAGTAAGCAATTACGTATTCACTTAGTTAAGTAGTGTAAAAATAGTTTAATCAGTGAATTGAAGATGATTACATCAAGAAACTTCAACTTTAACTAATGTGGATGCATTGACGTGTTTATAGTTTGTATACTAATATCCCACATGAATAACAATAATTTCAATGTTATTAGTCAAATAATACAATTTTTTTAAACAAAATAGTTTGGTCCTATTATAATTAGTACAGATTCAAACTGCTCAGAATGCTTCATTTCAATAACTCTAATTTTTAAACCGATGAGTTTATTGATTAGATTTATTATTTGCACTCTCAACAAACTTTTTCTATACAACCTATTTCAAAATATTAACACATTCTGTGTTCACAACAACTTAAAGCAACTGTGGCGTAAATGTTTATATTAATTAAAACAACCTCTCACCACAAATTCAACAAATTTTGTTTTAACCTTATGTACATTTCGACTACAAAGTAATCATCATCTGAGGTATATTTACAAATAACAGTTATTTGTAAAAATACCTCTGAAGATGATTACTTTGTAGTCGAAATCTACATAAGGTTAAAATAAAATTTGTTGAATTTGTGGTGAGAGGTTGTTTTAATTAATATAAACATTCTGTGTTAATAGAATGAAGAAACCTTGTTTCTCACTTTTATTATCTCATTATAAATTTTGCCCTCTATAGGTTTACAAACTTGTAACTATATCTATTAGGATATCTATAAACAAAGTTGCCTGATAAAGCGGACATTGAGGTAACTTTATAGCCCAGACACAAACTTTTCGCAACAGCAGTATACGATGCTATCTTTAGCCAAGAATTAGACATCCAGAATATAAACATCACCTAACTATTGCTAATAATACTAACAATTTTTAAAAACTGCAATGTTCTAGTTGTAGTTACTGTGCAACTCACAATATTTAGTACTTGCCCTAGTAGTTCAGCCACATATTACAGCCTTACTGATCGTAGTAATTTTTTGTATAAAGCAATCTTGATAGAAACCTAATTAAAAATACTCTAGAAGTTTTGGTTACAATACTATTTGTTATCTTCAAGTGGTATTCTAGTGCTGCCTGACAAGATTCATTATAGCTACATTTGCTGGTTTGTCATTATTATTGTGGTGCAGAGTGATGGTTCAATCATTAGCAACCTAACGAAATTCTATTCACAAATTCACCACAAAACGGTTATTAGTTTTAAAAAAAGTGTTTGTAAACTCTATAAAAAAATTAGATTATATCAACATATTCTGGAACAGAGCTCCAGTGAAATACTTGAACAAACACACCTCAGATGACAACACTGAGTTTACATGAAAAGAAAATGTTAAAAACGAACAAACACACTTGTGGTTTTGTTAAATTTAGAGAATATATGGCTGCTAGATGATCATAACTGGGCTTAGATTAGTAACTTTTTTCTCATATTTCATATAAAGCTAACATCTAAGACCCACATTTTAATTATCATATTCAATCAGTTGATTAGCCAACTAAATTTCAATGGAAAGTTCCTAAAATGTGTATCACTAAACTTGTATCTCATTAAATACCATAAATATTTATTACCTTGAACAATTTATCAATTTTTGCTTTTTGTTCTAATGAAAGTACAGGACATGGTTTTTATTGCAATGTATAACTGCCTCAGTACAGTATTTGATGTCCCACAAATTTGCAATGAGCAGCTGCAGCTATTTGTTAGCGAGACACCATTGCATGGGCTGTTTCACATTATATATCCTTTCTTACACTCTACAATATAAATTTAAACTGACTTCGACCACTAAAATTACACTGTGAAGATATAATTAATTAGGATTTCTTTAATTCAAGAGGTACACAAATCCCTGAAATTAATGATTAGTAAAGTGTATAAGTACAAACTCTATGAGTTTTCCTGAGATAATGAAGTTAAGGCTCACAATTTCGAAAAAGAAAAACAGGTGGAGAGTGTTTTGGAATAAGGAATAAAAGAAGCTGATGATTTTGGCTCAGGAATATAATTCATAGCATCACAACAATGCTAAGCAAAACATGTCCGGTAAAGATTGTCAATAGCTATGATTTTCAATAGTGGCTGATTTCTATGAAGATAACAGCCTATTCACTTTAAACATACCTTAATATATATTGACATTTTGCAAAAAAGTAGAAGTTCATGCAATTTATGGAATTAAAGAAAAATTCATCATAGAATAAAAATGGTATTTGTTTTAAAAAAACACAATTTGTAGTTAAGTAGTATATAATTTAGTGACAATTAGCTTTAACTGGGTTGTTAATACAAACCTCAGTGGTAGCTCCAATGGATGCTCCATATTTCAGTAACAGTTCTACTACTTTGATTCTATTCTTCTTACAAGCAATATGCAATGGTGTGAATCCATTTAGTGCTCTAGCATTAGGGTCAGCCTTTCGATCGAGTAACAGCTTTGCTACTCTAGCATGCCCACAATGGGCAGCAACATGGAGTGCGGTTAAGTAGTCAACAGTCACTTCATCCACAGGAGCTCCATGGTAGAGAAGAATCCTTGCAGCATCCACGTGATCACCTTGGGATGCCATGTGCAAAGGTGGTAGACCATTCTGTTTAAAAAAAACATTTCTTGTTAGTTTTACTGATATATATTGAGTTTTATTAGCATCAATTACAATATTTTTTCTTCCAAGGAAGATTTCATTATTTATTTAATGTTACTTAAAACTAAATTAATAATTACTATGAATGAAACATTTAAGATATAAAAGCAATTTATTTTTAATCATGCTTTTGACATTACGATCCGTAACAGTGATAAGTTAAATTTCCTTATGGCACCCATTATACACAATATCAGCAAACATATTTTGAAGTCAGGCAAGATTTTTATTTAAATATTATGGATACAGTAAAATCTCTTCTTGTGTATATTTTCATTGTATGGAATTCTCTACTTTATGAACAAATTTTTAATCCCTAGTCCTGTGAAATAAGGATGTCTGATTAAAACTGTTTCAATCCGGATTTACATAAATACTGCCCTAAAATATACTCAGTTTTAATACCAGGCCTGAGAAATAAGGATGCCTTATTAAAACTGTTTCTATATGGATTCACATAAATACTGCCCTAAAATACACTCAGTTTTAATACCAGGTCTGAGAAATAAGGATGCCTTATTAAAACTGTTTCAATACGGATTCACATAAATACTGCCCTAAAATACACTCAGTTTTAATACAGACACTATAGTTGCTATTTTCAGTCCTAAAATTAAAATAAATCAAAAGAAATAATTTATTTTTCAGTCCTGTGTACAAAAAATTTTATGTTGAGAGTGAAAAAATGCAAAGAAAAGTTACTGTGTTAGTAGATATGAAATGCCATTCTCCCTAATGTAGACTGTAGTAGAATAATTGCCTACAGTCAAAACAACTGAAGAAAATAACAAATTCCTGGTATCGTTTACTAACCTGCAGCTATCCAGATTAATTCCAAGATGCAATTAAAAGAAACATTGAAGTGAGCTGATTTATCTCTTGAAATAAAGATGAAATAGGTTTCACAATTATTGGTAATTTATTTTTACATTTGAAACTTGTAAAATTATACATTTATAGTTTGTAACACTAGAAGAATTATGCAAAGTCAAAATACAGACTATTTGACTGCTAACCCTCTTTTTCCAAAAGACCAACGGGCTACATGAGCAGCAGACTACTTCCAGCAGCTGCCCACCCTCAACCAGGCTATGTTATGTTTTGGCTCTATTGATTCTCTGATCTCAGCTGTCCAAATATGTAGCTTATTTGTAAAAATTCAAGACATTACTGATGACTTGTACCTGGTTGTCGGGTATTGTGATATGAGTGTGTGTATGATTAAAAAAGTTTATGTCAGCTTTTTAGGCAATACAATCCTTTAAGTAACCAGCAGTCAACTTGTTAAATCTCAAAATATAAGTAATTAATTAATGAATTTATAAATTGTCCATGTATTTTACTTCACAACTACTTTTTTTAAATTCCAATAAAGGATTGGGCCTTTTCAAGGTGTCAAACATTTTTCAGACAATTTAAATCCGTATTATCTGACTGTTATTTATTGAGCTATCTGAATATTGGAATCCTACAAACAATGAATACAGTGCCAAACAAATTTTGAATTGCAGTCACTGTTTGGGAAATTTTACTTTATACATAGTCTTGTCATGCAGATGCTATACATCAGCATATGTTAGATAAGAATTAAAAAATTAAAAATAGTTTTTTTAGAAATTAGTACAGTATTACAGTGTGTAAAATAAAAAAAACGAATCATTTACAAAAAGCTTGCAAAAATTTAAATAAAAAATCACTATTCATTTGACGTGAATAAATGATACACATTGTATAAGGAGAACTTGAGTTTTGTTTCTCACCTTTGTCTTTGAACAGAGTGGTGCCTTATTTTCAACCAATAGATCTACAACTTGATCATGTCCAGATCTAGCAGCACAGTGTAATGGTGTCAAGCCATCTCGAGTCTTGGCTTCAATATCAGCACCTTTCTCTATAAGCAGAGCAACCATTGAAAGCTTTCCCCACTTGGCTGCAACATGTAACGGCGTTATGTTGTGCTGAAACAACAAAAGGTCTGTTAAATAGATTTAGGATAATTTTGATCTCAAGTAATTGGGAGGTTGTTTTTCAGATGTGTTAAGTCATACAGAGTATCTTGAAATCTAATGAGCAATTTACTGACTAGGTCTACAACAGTCCTGGTTTTAACTGAACCAAATCTTAAATTATAAAAAAAGTTAAGACTACAGAAGTATTGAGAAGTTTATAACAATACTGATGCTTTAAAAGTGTGAATCGGTCACTGAAAACATTTACAGAACAAGCATTTGATCAAAAGGCAATTCTAGGACATACCTAGAGGAAATTACAAGAATTGGCTAAAGAGTAACATGTTTTGATTCATGCTTGAACATTTTGGTAAAGAAGTAAGCTATATTCAGAAAAAACAAATATATACCTAAAATGTATGAATGCTCTTGTTGAGTCAACCACATATGACTTCATCTTACCAAATTTATTTTATCCAGTATTTATAGCAATTTATTGAAATAGATAGTAACATTATTAGATTGTTTTTACAGAATCATGTCATATAATAAAATTAATGAAATTATTCAAGCTGTTACAACTTATGAATACACAGGAACAAATGTGTTGTAGCAAAAAATAATTTTTTTACATACTGCACAATAATTTCAAATTTTGATAAACACTGTATTTGAGAAAAATACAATTATTCAAAATAGAAATATTGAAAAAGAAATTAATATACCTCAAGATTATTACAAAACTAAAACAGTTGGACTAACAAAGCTGATAAATCGCTATTTCGATTATATTAAACAAATATAACTATACAAAAGCTTAACAATAATACTTTAATTTAATTTTAACTTTTAAAAATTATCTTAATAAAAAAAATTAGTTTAGAATGTTTTAAAATTGGGTGGACTTTAAACTACTGAAGCCACATAGTAGAATATTATTATCAAATGCAGCACACATTTTTTTCTCTAAATGTCAACATGTGGTCTAAGAATAAGATAAACATGCTGCAAAAATACAACATAAAGCTATTGGTTTTTAACCCTCATGCACGCGCGCCTTTTTATCTAACGTAAGTAGGCGCGTTGTTGTATGTTATACAACATCTCGGTTTTCTACATTTTCCTTAACTTTCAATCGAGTTATTAAAAGTTTGGTGTTACCAATGAAAAAATTACTTGTGAGTTGACCCCAGCAATGTTTATCAGAGCAAAAAATAATGCAACTGGCCATCTTATTGTCCTCCGGGCAACGCTATATGTAGCACAAAGCTGGTCATTACTATCAACTCCACCTTTCGTTCTGTTGTACTGCAATATAATTTGTGGTTTATTTGTTTGTTCGTCAACATCATCTGAGTCGTGCATAGTCGAAATCAATATTACAGCTTTATTTTTTTTTTGTCATATATGAGACCATAGTTCGATCATTCTGGAACCCAAACAAGGAAATACCTGGCTGATTGGTTTTATTAGGCAGCAGTTCTGGTGGAATTTCCCGTTTGTTCTTACATAGAGTGCCAATCACCTTCCAATTCACTTTTTGAGTTATGATAGCTTTTTTCAGCTTTACCGTCGCTCAGATCATCGTCACTTTCAATAAAATCAGCATTATCAATTTCTTCATCAGAAAGATCCTGTAAAATTTTTGGAATGTCTTCCAAATTCACTCCTAAAAACATGAAAATTTATAAAAATGTTGAACAAAACAAATAATTACATAATTCTTTAAAAAAATGTATATAAAAAGATTACATTCCATCGTGGAGAAAAAAAACTGCACCGAAAAAATAAAAACGTCAGAAGGCGCCTTGTTGTATTTTGTACAACAGTGATGACTGACCAGAACTAATCGCACACTGAGGCTATGTTGATAGAATAAAGACATTGATGACAACTGATAAGAGTAGTGGGGGGACCAATAGAAGAATAGAAAGGTGATTTGAACAAATAACTACCAACAGGTTTCAACAAGAATCAAAATATTAAAACTGTTGTACTTTTTACAACAGCGCGCGTCCTTGAGGGTTAAGGGTCATAAGTCTTCTCAATTATGACTACTCACATATTTTCAAAAAATATAACACACCTTCTATTAGATTAACTTGTCACAGGGAATGCCCATTTGTCTTGATTGAAATGCTAATAATTATTCTGATAACAACCCAGTCCATAGAATGTATAAACTAGGTAATACGTTTTCTGGTATATCGAAGTAAGAAGAAAATTTTATTATATCTGAATATATAATTGAGAATCTAAAAGGTTTTACCTGAAATATGAGCAATGAAAGAAATTATTTTGGCTTACAAATATACATTTGTAAGGATTTTAAACAAATAACCTTACCTTGGTTAATGAAACATTGAAACACACACACACACACACACACACACACACACACACACACACACACACACACACATATATATATAGATTTTTTAGACTAGGAGACTGACAGACTTACCTTGGTAATAGTCCAATCTGTAGTCTTGAAATAAAAACACATAAAAGCACCTAACCAATGATATATTTCAACCACACAGTGGTCTTTGTCAAATAGAAAACAAAAAGAAATATGAGAGAATGAAATAAAATAAATATAATTTGTAATCACAGATTGTGTAGAAATCAGATGTCACAGATGCACAGATTAAAGATATATGTATTGTTTCCATGAGCATATGAGTGATTATAGTTTATATAAGTCTGTCAGGGGAAAAGAGATTGGAGAGGCTATTAGGAAAATAAGTGAATGGATTTATCTGATGTTGAGGTTAGGGGATTCTCTGGAGTTGGTATATCACTGGTATGATAGTTCCCACCTTCTCAGTTCTGAGGGATTGCAATCAGGGGGGAGTGCTGTAATTATTTTTGTGGTATAGCAGTCATCAAAAGTTGTGATGTTGTGACTCGCAGTATGTTGAGCTGTTGGTCTATCCATATTCATAATTTTAACATCATGTCTGTGGCCATTCATTCTGATATTCAGACAATCTGTGGTCAGCCCTATGTACTGTACTGAGCAAAATTTACATTGTAGCTGGTATATGAGATTTTTCGATGTACAATTATGATGACCCTGTATTTTGAAGACAATTTTTGTTGTTTGGCTGTTGAAACTATTTGCTGAGGGGTGTATTGGACACGTCTTGCATCTAGGTCTATTGCATGGGAAGTAGTCATGAGGAAGTATGTGTGGTTTTTCTGCATCAGGGTCTGGTAGTTTAGGATGTACTAGGATGTTTTTCAAGTTGGGAGGTTGCTTATACCAGATTTGAGGTGGATCTGTGAAAAGATTTTTGGTCTGGACAGAAGCTTGAAGAATTTTGAAGCCATCTCTCCATATCTTGTTGAGTTTATGTAGACCAGGATGGTAGTCTGTTATTAAAGACAGTTTATTTTGTTCTGTTTGGGGTGAACCGAGGATTGTGCTGAATGAATTTGGTTTTCAATGAGTCTTTTTGGGTATCCTCTTCTCTGGAAGGCTGTTGATATCTTTCTATTAAAATCTTCCAATTCCCTATCATTCGAACAGATTCTCTTACCTCTGACTGCTTGAATGTATGGAATGGATCGTTTTATGTTTATTGGGTGGTTGCTGTCAAAATGGAGATATTGTAGGTGGTTTGTACGTCATGATGTGAATTCCTGTGTTAATATTTCCATTCTGGAGTGTTACCTCCACATCCAAAAAGGTGATGGCTGATGTGGATTTCTCCCAGGTAAATTGGAGTGTGGAGAGTGATTCAACAATGGTCAAGTGACCGAAAGGTGCCTCATCACTCAAGGTAAAATTATTGCACTTAATGGTGGAAAAATTACTTACAATAGTAATATATTAACTTCATAAAGTCAGTGCAACGGAAAAACAATGGATAACGTAAAATATCAAGAATATATATATATATATATATATATATATATATATATATATATATATATACACTGGAAAAAGATGTCTCTTGTTTTTCTAAGCAAATGTGTCATTTGTTTTCTACGAAAAAAGAATTTTATGTACTCTGTGATATTATATAGAATTTGAGCAAAATATTTTTAAACCTCTCCTCAAAATGGTGTTAATTTTTCTTTATGTTAATTTACTGGTACTTGTCCAAACGAAATACTAAAAAGTAACTAAAGGAAACACTGTTTGGCCTTACACAACTATACATAAACTGGAGCTAATGGGGAATCACCAAAAGACTGTTTCTAGGGGAGTTGCCACTAGATTTATTGAGTCTATAAATATGTTTTTGAGAAATAAATGTTCAAAAATGTTGCTTGCTCAATGAACAGAGAAAACTATGTACCGTTAACACTTTCCTTGTAAGAACAAACCTAAAATCTTACTTTAAAAAGTAGCATTACTGAATGTTCAATGAAACAAGAAAAGATTTGGTGAAATTGGATTTTCTTCATAATTTTTAGTAAGTAACAGTCTAACACATAAATCAAGCGTTTTTATTTTTCTCGTTGTAAAAGTAAAAATATGTAAAAAGGAATAAATACATCAAGAAATTATTGCAAGCACATAAAACATTAGAACTAGCAATATTCAAGATTAAGTTATAAGGTAATAAGAACATCCTACCGGTCATCTAACATGTGTTTCAATTATTACACACCTTTCTTTCACAGATAAAATAGTTTATATAAAATTTACATCAACTCACCTGATTCTTCCTGGCAGCTATGTGTAAAGGTGTGTGTCCATTTTTAGCAGTAGCATGAGGAGAAGCTCCCTTGTCTAACAATAACAGTGCTACATTCTGATGATCATAATGGCTTGCAACATGTAAGGGTGTAACTCCATTCTAAAAAAAAACGTAGTTTATCCTTCAAAACATGATTTTTTAAAAACATTACTTTTTTATAACATCTCATACAAGAATACCATATTCATAAATCACTATATTAAAAAAACAATGATAATTTTATAAGTATAATTGATCTTACTTTGCCTTGAGCGTCTACAGGTGCATCTTTCTGTAATAGTAGCCTTGCCACTTTCATGTTACCATACTTCGAAGCTAGATGTAAGGGAGTAAAGCCTTTTTTTGTTGTCGCTGTCAAGGATGCTCCATTTTCAAGAAGTACTGAAGCGACCTGAATAATTAACACATTACTTTTGTAGATATAAATATATATTCTGTTTGCAATTACTTTCTTAGAATTTACTAATATTTACAAGAATTACATTTTAAAATTTTATTTATTATATTATGTGTCAGAAAAATAAGATGTTATTAGTTACCTATTGTTCTAATGAGGATGATTAATACTAATATGATTACATAGCTCATACTCATGGAATTTATGAGTAAGGCTCATACTATAATTTATTCAACAACTTTTTAACATTCCTCCAAAATGTAATACAGTAGAACTTCATTACAATAGAGGGAACTTTATATAATTGGGGCTGAGGGTTTTTGTGTATAGACTTTTTATTGAATGTTTGTTATGCACAAAACAGTTATTTTTAAAGTGATTAAAATACAAATAAAACACGGGAAAACTGTAAACGGCTAATATAAAGAAATAAAATCATTAAAAACTGGTGTGTGTTATTTACAGCAATTAAATATCAGTTAACACTTTTACTGTGGATATTATAATGTAAAATTCAAAAATAGTGCTAAAGTTAAATTACTTTCAATTAGGAAGTCTTTAGATTGATATTTTGATGAATTTAATTTTCTTTCAAGTGATAGAAATCACGTTTCAAGTCAGTAACCCTTTAGTGTATATTTGTTAATAATTCTTAAGTCAGTATTATAAATATTACTGATATGTCTATGCTATTTTTAATTCTAAAGTGATTAACATGGATACTCCAAATCTAAAAAAATTACAAAAACAAATAGTCTAGGTAGAATGTGTTGTGAAGCAATACAAGACTGCCTACATCTTTGGCGACATTGATAATGACAATTTTTTCGTAATTTAAAAGATGTTGAGAGAAAAAAAAATAAAGTGGATATCATGAGGATTCTAAATCTAAAAAAATTATGAAAACCAACAGTTTAATAGACAGTCATGTGTACATCAAAATAAGACTGCGTAAAACTCTGTCGACATTAAAAACGTTTTATTTTTTTTAATAATTCAAAAATTAAAATAAAAGTAAAGTGGATATCATTGTGATTCCTAAAATTTAAATAAACATTTCAAACAAACAGTATGAATAGAATGTCCTGAGTTAAGCCAAACAAGTCTGGGTAAAACTTCAACGACAATAAAAATGACCTTATTTTTCAATTATTTTCAAAACTAATAAAATACAAATAGGTAAAGTGGTTAACATGGATACTCCAAATCTAAAAAAATTACAAAAACAAATAGTCTAGGTAGAATATGTTGTGAAGCAATACAAGACTGCCTACATATCTGGCGACATTGATAATGACAATTTTTTCGTAATTTGAAAGATGTTGAGAGAAAGAAAAAATAAAGTGGATATCAAGGGATTCAAAAACTAAAACTAAATAATAAAAACAAACATACTGGATAGATAGACACGTATGAAGCAAATTAAGACTGCGTAAATTCTGACGACATTAAAAACGTCTTATTTTTCTATTAATTTCAATAATGTTAAATTACAAATAAAAAAAGTGGATATCATGAGGATTCTAAATAAAAAAAAAATCATGAAAACCAACAGTTTAATAGACAGTCATGCCTACATCTAAATAAGACTGCGTAAAACTTTGTCGACATTAAAAACGTTTTATTTTTTTTAATAGTTCAAAAATTAAAAAAAAGTAAAGTGGATATCATTGCGATTCCAAAAGTAAAAATAAATATTTAAAACAAACAGTCTGAATAGAATGTCCTGAGTGAAACCACACAAGATGGGTAAAACTGCAACGACAATAAAAACTACCTTATTTTTCAATTATTTTCAAAAGTAATAAAATACAAATAGGTAAAGTGGTTAACATGGATACTCCAAATCTAAAAAAATTACAAAAACAAACAGTCTAGATAGAATGTGTTTTGTGAAGCAATACAAGACTGCCTACAACTCGGGCGACATTGATAATGACAATTTTCCTAATTTGAAAAATGTTAGAGAAAAGAAAAGTAAAGTGGATATCAAGGGATTCAAAAACTAAAACTAAATAATAAAAACAAACAGACTGGATAGATAGACCCGTATGAAGCAAATTAAGACTGCGTAAATTCTGACGACATTAAAAACGTCTTATTTTTCTATTAATGTCAATAATGTTAAAATACAAATAAAAAATTGGATATCATGAGGATTCTAAAACTAAAAAAAATTATGAAAACCAACAGTTTAATAGACAGTCATGCGTACATCAAAATAAGACTGCGTAAAACTCTGTCGACATTTAAAAAGTTTATTTTTTTTAATAATTCAAAACTTAAAAAATAAGTGAAGTGGATATCATTGCGATTCCTAAAATAAAAATAAATATTAAAAAAAAACAGTATGAATAGAATGTCCTGAATGAAGCCAAACAAGACTGGGTAAAACTTCAACGACAATAAAAACGATTTTATTTTTCAATTATTTTCAAAACTAATAAAATACAAATGGGTAAAGTGATTAAAATGGAAATTCCAAATCTAAAAAAATTACAAAAACAAACAGTCTAATAGAAAGTTTTTTGTGAAGCATTACAAGACTGCCTAAAACTCTGGCGACATTGATAATGACAATTTTTTGTAATTTGAGAAATGTTGAAAGAAAAAGAAAGTAAAGTGGATATCAAGGGATTCAAAAACTAAAACTAAATAATAAAAACAAACAGACTGGATAGATAGCCCCGTATGAAGCAAATTAAGACTTCGTAAATTCTGACGACATTAAAAACGTCTCATTTTTCTATTAATTTCAATAATGTTAAATTACAAATAAAAAGAGTGGATATCATGAGGATTCTCAATCTAAAAAAAATTATGAAACCAACAGTTGAATAGAAAGTCTTGTGTAAAGCAAAATAAGACTGCGTAAAACTCTGCCGACATTTAAAACGTTTTATTTTTTTTAATAATTCAAAAATGAAAAAATAAGTAAAGTGGATATCATTGCGATTCTAAAAATAAAAATACATATTTAAAACAAACAGTATGAATAGAATGCCCTGAGTGAAGCCAAACAAGTCTTGGTAAAACTTCAGCGACAATAAAAACGACCTTATTTTTCAATTATTTTCAAAACTAATAAAATACAAATAGGTAAAGTGGTTAACATGGATACTCCAAATCTAAAAATTTACAAAAACAAACAGTCCAGATAGAAAGTCTTTTGTGAAGCAATACAAGACTGCCTACGACTCTGGCGACATTGAAATTGACAATTTTTTCGTAATTTGAAAGATGTTGAGAGAAAAATATAATAAAGTGGATATCAAGGGATTCAAAAACTAAAACTAAATAATAAAAACAAACAGACTGGATAGATAGACCCGTATGAAACAAATTAAGACTGCGTAAATTCTGATGACATTAAAAACGGCTTATTTTTCAATTAATTTCAATAATGTTAAATAACAATTAAAAAAAAGGATATCATGAGGATTCTAAATCTAAAAAAATTATGAAAACCAACAGTTTAATAGACAGTCATGCGTACATCAAAATAAGACTGCGTAAAACTCTGTCAACAATAAAAACGTTTTATTTTTTTGAATAATACAAAAATTAAAAAACAAGTAAAGTGGATAACATTGCGATTCCAAAAATAAAATAAATATTTAAAACAAACAGTCCGAATAGAATGTCCTGAGTGAAGCCAAACAAGTCTGGGTAAAACTTCAACGACAATAAAAACGACCTTATTTTTCAATTAATTTCAAAATTAATAAAATACAAATAGGTAAAGTGGTTAACATGGATACTCCAAATCTAAAAAAATTACAAAAACAAACTGTCTAGATAACATGTGTTTTGTGAAGCAATGCAAGACTGCCTAAAACTCTGGCGACATTGATAATGACTATTTTTTCGTAATTTAAAAGATGTTGAGAGAAAAATAAATAAAGTGGATATCAAGGGATTCAAAAACTAAAACTAAATAATAAAAACAAACAGACTGGATAGGTAGACCCGTATGAAGCAAATTAAGACTGCATAAATTCTGACGACATTAAAAACCGTCTCTTTTTTCTATTAATTTCAATAATGTTAAATTACAAATAAAAAAAGTGGACATCATGAGGATTCTAAATCTAAACAAAATATGAAAAATAATAGTTGAATACAAAGTAATGTGTAAAACAAAATAAGACAGCGTAAAAGTCTGTCGACATTAAAAACGTTTTATTTATTTTAATAATTCAAAAATTAAAAAAAAAGTAAACTGGATATCATTGCGATTCCAAAAATTAAAATAAACATATCAAACAAACGGTATGAATAGAATGTAATGAGTTAAGCAAAACAAGTCTGGGTAAAACTTCAACGACAAAAAAAACGACCTTATTTTTCAATTATTTTCAAAACTAATAAAATACAAATAGGTAAAGAGGTTAACATGGATACTCCAAATCTAAAAAAATTACAAAAACAAATAGTCTAGGTAGAATGTGTTGTGAAGCAATACAAGACTTCCTACATCTCTGGCAACATTGATAATGATTATTTTTTCGTAATGTGAAAGATGTTGAGAGAAAAAAAAAATAAAATGGATATCAAGGGATTCAAAAACTAAAACTAAATAATAAAAACAAACAGACTGGATAGATAGACCCGTATGAAGCAAATTAAGACTGCGTAAATTCTGACGACATTAAAAACGTCTTATTTTTCTATTAATTTCATAAATGTTAAATTACAAATAAAAAAAAGTGGATATCATGAGGATTCTAAATAAAAAAAAATTATGAAAACCTACAGTTTAATAGACAGTCATGCGAACATCAAAATAAGACTGCGTAAAACTCTGTCGACATTTAAAACGTTTTATTTTTATTAAAAGTTCAAAAATTAAAAAAAAGTAAAGTGGATATCATTGCGATTCCAAAAATAAAAATAAATATTTAAAACAAACAGTCCGAATAGAATGTCCTGAGTAAAACCACACAAGACTGGGTAAAACTGCAACGACAATAAAAACGACCTTATTTTTCAAATAATTTCAAAATCAATAAAATACAAATAGGTAAAGTGGTTAACATGGGTACTCCAAATCTAAACAAATTACAAAAACAAATAGTCTAGGTAGAATGTGTTGTGAAGCAATACAAGACTGCCTACATCTCTGGCGACATTGATAATGACAATTTTTCCTAATTTGAAAAATGTTAGAGAAAAGAAAAGTAAAGTGAATATCAGGAGATTAAAAAACTAAAACTAAATAATTAAAACATACAGACTGGATAGATAGTCCCGTATGAAGCAAATTAAGACTGCGTAAATTCTGACGACATTAAAAACGTCTCATTTTTCTATTAATTTCAATAATGTTAAATTACAAATAGAAAAAGTGGATATCATGAGGATTCTAAATGTAAACAAAATATGAAAAATAACAGTTGAATACAAAGTAATGTGTAAAACAAAATAAGACTGCGTGAAAGTCTGTCGACATTAAAAACGTTTTATTTATTTTAATAATTCAAAAATTTAAAAAAAAGTTAAGTGGATATCATTGCGATTCCAAAATTTAAAATAAACATTTCAAACATACAGTCCGAATAGAATGTCCTGAGTTAAGGAAATAAAGTCTGGGTAAAACTTCAACGACATTAAAAACGACTTTTTTTAAAATTATTTTCAAAACTAATAAAATACAAATAGGTAAAGTGGTTAACATGGATACTCCAAATCTAAAAATTTACAAAAACGAACAGTCTAGATAGAAAGTTTTTTGTGAAGCAATACAAGACTGCCTACGACTCTGGCGACATTGATAATGACAATTTTTTGTAATTTGAGAAATGTTGAAAGAAAAAGAAAGTAAAGTGGATACCAAGGGATTCAAAAACTAAAACTAAATAATTCAACAAACAGACTGGATAGATAGACCCGTATGAAGCAAATTAAGACTGCGTAAATTCTGACGACATTAAAAACGTCTCATTTTTCTATTAATTTCAATAATGTTAAATTACAAATAAAAAAAGTGGATATCATGAGGATTCTAAATCTAAACAAAATATGAAAAATAACAGTTGAATACAAAGTAATGTGTAAAACAAAATAAGACTGCGTAAAACTCTGCTGACATTTAAAACGTTTTATTTTTTTTAATAATTCAAAAATTAAAAAAAAAGTAAAGTGGATATCATTGCGATTCCAAAAATGAAATAACCATTTCAAACAAACAGTATGAATAGAATGTAACGAGTTAAGCCAAACAAGTCTGGGTAAAACTTCAACGACAATAAAAACGACCTTATTTTTCAATTATTTTCAAAACTAATAAAATACAAAAAGGTAAAGTGGTTAACATGGATACTCCAAATTTAAAAAAATTACAAAAAACAAATAGTCTAGGTAGAATGTGTTGTGAAGCCATACAAGACTGCCTACATCTCTGGCGACATTGATAATGACAATTTTTTCCTAATTTGAAAGATGTTGAGAGAAAAAAAAAATAAAGTGGATATCAAGGGATTCAAAAACTAAAACTAAATAATAAAAACAAACAGACTGGATAGATAGACCCGTATGAAGCAAATTGAGGCTGCATAAATTTTGACGACATTAAAAACGTCTTATTTTTCTATTAATTTCAATAATGTTAAATTACAAATAAAAAAAGTGGATATCATGAGGATTCTAAATCTAAACAAAATATGAAAAATAACAGTTGAATACAAAGTAATGTGTAAAACAAAATAAGACTGCGTAAAAAAGTGTCGACATTAAAAACGATTTATTTATTTTAATAATTCAAAAATTAAAAAAAAAGTAAAGTGGATATCATTGCGATTCCAAAATTAAAAATAAACATTTCAAACATACAGTCCGAATAGAATGTCCTGAGTGAAGCCAAACAAGTCTTGGTAAAACTTCAACGACAATAAAAACGACCTTATTTTTCAATTATTTTCAAAACTAATAAAATACAAATAGGTAAAGTGGTTAACATGGATACTCCAAATCTAAAAAAAGTTATGAAAACCAACAGTTGAATAGAATGTAATGTGTAAAACAAAATAAGACTGCGTAAAACTCTGTTGACATTAAAAACATTTTATTTTTTTTAATAATTCAAAAATTAAAACATAAGTGAAGTGGATATCACTACGATTCAAGAAATAAAAATTAATATTTAAAACAAACAGTCTGAATAGAATGTCCTGAGTGAAGCCAACCAAGACTGGGTAAAACTGTAACGACAATAACAACGACCTTATTTTTCAATTAATTTCAAAACTAATAAAATACAAATAGGTGAAGTGGTTAACATGGATACTCCAAATCTAAGAAAATGACAAAAACCAACAGTCTAGATAGAAAGTTTTTTGTGAAGCAATACAAGACTGCCTAAGACTCTGGCGACATGTGATAATGAAAATTTTTTGTAATTTGAGAAATGTTGAAGAAAAATGGAAGTAAAGTGGATATCAAGGGATTCAAAAACTAAAACTAAATAATAAACACAAACAGACTGGATAGATAGACCCGTATGAAGCAAATTGAGACTGCGTAAAGTTTGACTACATTAATAACGTCTTATTTTTCTATTAATTTCAATAATGTTAAATTACAAATAAAAAATAGGATATCATGAGGATTCTAAATCTAAAAAAAATATGAAAACCAACAGTTGAATAGAAAGTAATGTGTAAAACAAAATAAGACTGTGTAAAACTCTGCGACATTAAAAACGTTTTATTTTTTTTAATAATTCAAAAATTAAAAAATAAGTGAAGTGGATAACATTGCGATTCCAAAAACAAAAAAATTAATATTTAAAACAAACAGTCTGAATAGAATGTCCTGAGTGAAGCCAAACTAGACTGAGTAAAACTCCAACGACATTAAAAACGACCTTATTTTTCAATTAATTTCTAAATTAATAAATCAAATAGGTGAAGTGGTTAACATGGATACTCCAAATATAAAAAAAATTACAAAAACAAACAGTCTAGATAGAATGTGTTTTGTGAAGCAATACAAGTCTGCCTAAAACTCTGGCGACATTGATAATGACAATTTTTGGTAAATTGAGAAATGTTGAAGGAAAAAGGAAGTAAAGTGGATATCAAGGGATTCAAAAACTAAAACTAAATAATAAAAACAAACAGACTGGATAGATAGACCCATATGAAGCAAAATGAGACTGCGTAAATTTTGACGACATTAAAAACGTCTTATTTTACTATTAATTTCAATAATGTTAAATTACAAATAAAAAAAGTGGATATCATGAGGATTCTAAATCTAAAAAAAATTACGAAAACCAACAGGTTAATAGACAGTCATGCATACATCAAAATAAGACTCCTTAAAACTGTGTCGACATTAAAAACGTTTTATTTTTTTTAATAATTCAAAAATTAAAAAAAAAGTAAAGTGGATATCATTGCGATTCCAAAAATGAAATAACCATTTCAAACAAACAGTATGAATAGAATGTAACGAGTTAAGCCAAACAAGTCTGGGTAAAACTTCAACGACAATAAAAACGACCTTATTTTTCAATTATTTTCAAAACTAATAAAATACAAATAGGTGTAGTGGTTAACATGGATACTCCAAATATAAAAAAAATTACAAAAACAAACGGTCTAGGTAGAATGTGTTGGGAGCAATACAAGACATCCTACAACTCTGGTGACATTGATAATGACAATTTTTGGTAATTTGAGAAATGTTGAAGGAAAATGGAAGTAAAGTGGATATCAAGGGATTCAAAAACTAAAACTAAATAATAAACACAAACAGACTGGATAGATAGACCCGTATGAAGCAAATTGAGACTGCGTAAAGTTTGACGACATTAAAAAAGTCTTATTTTTCTATTAATTTCAATAATGTTAAATTACAAATAAAAAATTGGATATCAAGAGGATTCTAAATCTAAAAAAAATATGAAAACCAACAGTTGAATAGAAAGTAATGTGTAAAACAAAATAAGACTGCGTAAAACTCTGCGACATTAAAAACGTTATATTTTTTTTAATAATTCAAAAATTAAAAAATAAGTGAAGTGGATATCATTGCGATTCCAAAAACAAAAAAATTAATATTTAAAACAAACAGTCTGAATAGAATGTCCTGAATGAAGCCAAACTAGACTGGGTAAAACTTCAACGACATTAAAAACGACCTTATTTTTCAATTAATTTCCAAATTAATAAAATCAAATAGGTGAAGTGGTTAACATGGATACTCCAAATATAAAAAAATGACAAAAACAAACAGTCTAGATAGAATGTGTTTTGTGAAGCAATACAAGACTGCCTATAACTCTGGCGACATTGATAATGACAATTTTTGGTAATTTGAGAAATGTTGAAGGAAAAAGGAAGTAAAGTGGATATCAAGGGATTCAAAAACTAAAACTAAATAATAAAAACAAACAGACTGTATAGATAGAACCGTATGAAGCAAATTGAGACTGAGTAAATTTTGACGACATTAAAAACGTCTTATTTTTCTATTAATTTCAATAATGTTAAATTACAAATAAAAAAAGTGGATATCATGAGGATTCTAAATCTAAACAAAATTATGAAAACCAACAGTTTAATAGACAGTCAAGCGTACATCAAAATAAGACTCCATAAAACTGTGTCGACATCAAAAACGTTTTATTTTTTTTTAATAATTCAAAACTTAAAAAATAAGTGAAGTGGATATCATTGCGATTCCAAAAATAAAAATAAATATTTAAAACAAACAGTCCGAATAGAATGTCCTGAGTGAAGCCAAACAAGTCTTGGTAAAACTTCAACGACAATAAAAACGACCTTATTTTTCAATTATTTTAAAAAATAATAAAATGCAAATAGGTAAAGTGGTTAACATGGATACTCCAAATCTAAAAAAATTGCAAAAACAAACAGTATAGATAGAAAGTTTTTTGTGAAGCAATACAAGACTGCCTATGACTCTGGCGACATGTGATAATGAAAATTTTTTGTAATTTGAGAAATGTTGAAAGAAGAAGAAAGTAAAGTGGATATCAAGGGATTCAAAAACTAAAACTAAATAATAAAAACAAACAGACTGGATAGATAGACCCGTATGAAGCAAATTGAGACTGTGTAAATTTTGACGACATTAAAAACGTCTTATTTTTCTATTAATTTCAATAATGTTAAATTACAAATAAAAAAGTGGATATCATGGGGATCCTAAATCTAAAAAAAATATGAAAACCAACAGTTGAATAGAAAGTAATGTGTAAAACAAAATAAGACTGCGTAAAGCTCTGTGACATTAAAAACGTTTTATTTTTTTTAATAATTCAAAAATTAAAAAATAAGTGAAGTGGATATCAAGGGATTCAAAAACTAAAACTAAATAATAAAAACAAACAGACTGGATAGATAGACCCGTAGGAAGCAAATTGAGACTGCGTAAATTTTGACGACATTAAAAACGTCTTATTTTTCTATTAATTTCAATAATGTTCAATTACAAATAAAAAAAGTGGATATCATGAGGATTCTAAATCTAAAAAAAATTATGAAAACCAACAGTTTAATAGAAAGTAATGTGTAAAACAAAATAAGACTGTGTAAAGCTCTGCGACATTAAAAACGTTTTATTTTTTTTAATAATTCAAAAATTAAAAAATAAGTGAAGTGGATAACATTGCGATTCCAAAAACAAAAAAATTAATATATTAAACAAACAGTCTGAATAGAATGTCCTGAGTGAAGCCAAACTAGACTGGGTAAAACTTCAACGACATTAAAAACAACCTTATTTTTCAATTAATTTCAAATTAATAAAATCAAATAGGTGAAGTGGTTAACATGGATACTCCAAATATAAAAAAAATTACAAAAACAAAAGGTCTAGGTAGAATGTGTTGGGAGCAATACAAGACATCCTACAACTCTGGTGACATTGATAATGACAATTTTTGGTAATTTGAGAAATGTTGAAGGAAAATGGAAGTAAAGTGGATATCAAGGGATTCAAAAACTAAAACTAAATAATAAACACAAACAGACTGGATAGATAGACCCGTATGAAGCAAATTGAGACCGCGTAAAGTTTGACGACATTAAAAACATCTTATTTTTCTATTAATTTCAAAAATGTTAAATTACAAATAAAAAATTGGATATCATGAGGATTCTAAATCTAAAAAAAATATGAAAACCAACAGTTGAATAGAAAGTAATGTGTAAAACAAAATAAGACTGCGTAAAACTCTGCGACATTAAAAACGTTTTATTTTTTTTAATAATTCAAAAATTAAAAAATAAGTGAAGTGGATATCATTGCGATTCCAAAAACAAAAAAATTAATATTTAAAACAAACAGTCTGAATAGAATGTTCTGAGTGAAGCCAAACTAGACTGGGTAAAACTTCAACGCCATTAAAAACGACCTTATTTTTCAATTAATTTCCAAATTAATAAAATCAAATAGGTGAAGTGGTTAACATGGATACTCCAAATATAAAAAAAATTACAAAAACAAACAGTCTAGATAGAATGTGTTTTGTGAAGCAATACAAGACTGCCTAAAACTCTGGAGACATTGATAATGACAATTTTTGGTAATTTGAGAAATGTTGAAGGAAAAAGGAAGTAAAGTGGATATCAAGGGATTCAAAACTAAAACTAAATAATAGAAACAAACAGACTGTATAGATAGACCCGTATGAAGCAAATTGAGACTCCGTAAATTTTGACGACATTAAAAACGTCTTATTTTTCTATTAATTTCAATAATGTTAAATTACAAATAAAAAAAGTGGATATCATGAGGATTCTAAATCTAAACAAAATTATGAAAACCAACAGTTTAATAGACAGTCAAGCGTACATCAAAATAAGACTAGATAAAACTGTGTCGACATTAAAAACGTTTTATTTTTTTTTAATAATTCAAAACTTAAAAAATAAGTGAAGTGGATATCATTGCGATTCCAAAAATAAAAATAAATATTTAAAACAAACAGTCCGAATAGAATGTCCTGAGTGAAGCCAAACAAATCTTGGTAAAACTTCAACGACAATAAAAACTACCTTATTTTTCAATTATTTTAAAAAATAATAAAATGGTAATAGGTAAAGTGGTTAACATGGATACTCCAAATCTAAAAAAATTGCAAAAACAAACAGTATAGATAGAAAGGTTTTTGTGAAGCAATACAAGACTGCCTAAGACTCTGGCGACATGTGATAATGAAAATTTTTTATAATTTGAGAAATGTTGAAAGAAGAAGAAAGTAAAGTGGATATCAAGGGATTCAAAAACTAAAACTAAATAATAAAAACAAACAGACTGGATAGATAGACCCGTATGAAGCAAATTGAGACTGCGTAAATTTTGACGACATTAAAAACGTCTTATTTTTCTATTAATTTCAATAATGTTAAATTACAAATAAAAAATTGGATATCATGAGGATTCTAAATCTAAAAAAAATTATGAAAACCTACAGTTTAATAGACAGTCATGCGTACATCAAAATAAGACTCCGTAAAACTGTGTCGACATTAAAAACGTTTTATTTTTTTTAATAATTCAAAACTTAAAAAATAAGTGAAGTGGATATCATTGCGATTTTAAAAATAAAAATACATATTTAAAACAAACAGTCTGAATAGAATGTCCTGTGTAAAGCCAACCAAGACTGGGTAAAACTGTAACGACAATAACAACGACCTTATTTTTCAATTAATTTCAAAACTAATAAAATACAAATAGGTGAAGTGGTTAACATGGATAATCCAAATCTAAAAAAATTACAAAAACCAACAGTCTAGATAGAAAGTTTTTTGTGAAGCAATACAAGACTGCCTAAGACTCTGGCGACATGTGATAATGAAAATTTTTTGTAATTTGAGAAATGTTGAAAGAAGAAAAGTAAAGTGGACATCAAGGGATTCAAAAACTAAAACTAAATAATAAACACAAACAGACTGGATAGATAGATCCGTATGAAGCAAATTGAGACTGCATAAATTTTGACGACATTGAAAACGTCTTATTTTTCTATTAATTTCAATAATGTTAAATTACAAAAAAAAAGTGGATATCACGAGGATTCTAAATCTAAAAAAAATATGAAAACCAACAGTTGAATAGAAAGTAATGTGTAAAACAAAATAAGACTGCGTAAAACTCTGCGACATTATAAACGTTTTATTTTTTTTATTAATTCAAAAATTAAAAAATAAGTGAAGTGGATATCATTGCGATTCCAAAAACAAAAAAATTAATATTTAAAACAAACAGTCTGAATAGAATGTCCTGAGCGAAGCCAAACTAGACTGGGTAAAACTTCAAGGACATTAAAAACGACCTTATGTTTCTATTAATTTCAAAAATAATAAAATCAAATAGGTGAAGTGGTTAACATGGATACTCCAAATATAAAAAAAATTACAAAAACAAACGGTCTAGGTAGAATGTGTTGGGAGCAATACAAGACATCCTACAACTCTGGTGACATTGATAATGACAATTTTTGGTAATTTGAGAAATGTTGAAGGAAAATGGAAGTAAAGTGGATATCAAGGGATTCAAAAACTAAAACTAAATAATAAACACAAACAGACTGGATAAATAGACCCGTATGAAGCAAATTGAGACTGCGTAAAGTTTGACGACATTAAAAACGTCTTATTTCTCTATTAATTTCAAAAATGTTAAATTACAAATAAAAAATTGGATATCATGAGGATTCTAAATCTAAAAAAAATATGAAAACCAACAGTTGAATAGAAAGTAATGTGTAAAACAAAATAAGACTGCGTAAAACTCTGCGACATTAAAAACGTTTTTTTTTTTTTAATAATTCAAAAATTAAAAAATAAGTGAAGTGGATATCATTGCGATTCCAAAAACAAAAAAATTAATATTTAAAACAAACAGTCTGAATAGAATGTCCTGAGTGAAGCCAAACTAGACTGGGTAAAACTTCAACGCCATTAAAAACGACCTTATTTTTCAATTAATTTCCAAATTAATAAAATGGTGAAGTGGTTAACATGGATACTCCAAATATAAAAAAAATTACAAAAACAAACAGTCTAGATAGAATGTGTTTTGTGAAGCAATACAAGACTGCCTAAAACTCTGGCGACTTCGATAATGACAATTTTTGGTAATTTGAGAAATGTCGAAGGAAAAAGGAAGTAAAGTGGATATCAAGGGATTCAAAACTAAAACTAAATAATAAAAACAAACAGACTGTATAGATAGACCCGTATGAAGCAAATTGAGACTCCGTAAATTTTGACGACATTAAAAACGTCTTATTTTTCTATTAATTTCAATAATGTTAAATTACAAATAAAAAAAGTGGATATCATGAGGATTCTAAATCTAAAAAAAATTATGAAAACCATCAGTTTAATAGACAGTCAAGCGTACATCAAAATAAGACTCCATAAAACTGTGTCGACATTAAAAACGTTTTATTTTTTTTTAATAATTCAAAACTTAAAAAATAAGTGAAGTGGATATCATTGCGATTCCAAAAATAAAAATAAATATTTAAAACAAACAGTCCGAATAGAATGTCCTGAGTGAAGCCAAACAAATCTTGGTAAAACTTCAACGACAATAAAAACGACCTTATTTTTCAATTATTTTAAAAAATAATAAAATGCTAATAGGTAAAGTGGTTAACATGGATACTCCAAATCTAAAAAAATTACAAAAACAAACAGTATAGATAGAAAGTTTTTTGTGAAGCAATAAAAGACTGCCTAAGACTCTGGCGACATGTGATAATGAAAATTTTTTGTAATTTGAGAAATGTTGAAAGAAGAAGAAAGTAAAGTGGATATCAAGGGATTCAAAAACTAAAACTAAATAATAAAAACAAACAGACTGGATAGATAGACCCGTATGAAGCAAATTGAGACTGCGTAAATTTTGACGACATTAAAAACGTCTTATTTTTCTATTAATTTCAATAATGTTAAATTACAAATAAAAAAAGTGGATATCATGAGGATTCTAAATCTAAAAAAAATTATGAAAACCAACAGTTTAATAGACAGTCATGCGTACATCAAAATAAGGCTCCGTAAAACTGTGTCGACATTAAAAACCTTTTTATTTTTTTTAATAATACAAAACTTAAAAAATAAGTGAAGTGGATATCATTGCAATTCCAAAAATAAAAATAAATATTTAAAACAAACAGTCCGAATAGAATGTCCTGATTGAAGCCAAAAAAGTCTTGGTAAAACTTCAACGACAATAAAAACGACCTTATTTTTCAATTATTTTAAAAAATAATAAAATGCAAATAGGTAAAGTGGTTAACATGGATACTCCAAATCTAAAAAAATTGCAAAAACAAACAGTATAGATAGAAAGTTTTTTGTGAAGCAGTACAAGACTGCCTAAGACTCTGGCGACATGTGATAATGAAAATTTTTTGTAATTTGAGAAATGTTGAAAGAAGAAGAAAGTAAAGTGGATATCAAGGGATTCAAAAACTAAAACTAAATAATAAAAACAAACAGACTGGATAGATAGACCCGTATGAAGCAAATTGAGACTGCGTAAATATTGACGACATTAAAAACGTCTTATTTTTCTATTAATTTCAATAATGTTAAATTACAAATAAAAAAGTGGATATCATGAGGATTCTAAATCTAAAAAAAATTATGAAAACCAACAGTTTAATAGACAGTCATGCGTACATCAAAATAAGACTCCGTAAAACTGTGTCGACATTAAAAACGTTTTATTTTTTTTAATAATTCAAAACTTAAAAAATAAGTGAAGTGGATATCATTGCGATTTTAAAAATAAAAATACATATTTAAAACAAACAGTCTGAATAGAATGTCCTGTGTGAATCCAACCAAGACTGGGTAAAACTGTAACGACAATAACAACGACCTTATTTTTCAATTAATTTCAAAACTAATAAAATACAAATAGGTGAAGTGGTTAACATGGATAATCCAAATCTAAAAAAATTACAAAAACCAACAGTCTAGATAGAAAGGTTTTTGTGAAGCAATACAAGACTGCCTAAGACTCTGGCGATATGTGATAATGAAAATTTTTTTTAATTTGAGAAAAGTTGAAAGAAGAAAAGTAAAGTGGATATCAAGGGATTCAAAAACTAAAACTAAATAATAAACACAAACAGACCGGATAGATAGACCTGTATGAAGCAAATTGAGACTGCGTATAGTTTGACGACATTAAAAACGTCTTATTTTTCAATTAATTTCAATAATGTTGAAATACAAATAAAAAAAGTGGATATCATAAGGATTCTAAATCTAAAAAAAATATGAAAACCAACAGTTGAATAGAAAGTAATGTGTAAAACAAAATAAGACTGCGTAAAACTCTGCGACATTAAAAACGTTTTATTTTTTTTAATAATTCAAAACTTAAAAAATAAGTGAAGTGGATATCATTGCGATTCCAAAAACAAAAAAATTAATATTTAAAACAAACAGTCTGAATAGAATGTCCTGAGTGAAGCCAAACTAGACTGGGTAAAACTTCAACGACATTAAAAACAACCTTATTTTTCAATTAATTTCCAAATTAATAAAATCAAATAGGTGAAGTGGTTAACATGGATACTCCAAATATAAAAAAAATTACAATAACGAACGGTCTAGGTAGAATGTGTTGGGAGCAATACAAGACATCCTACAACTCTGGCGACATTGATAATGACAATTTTTCGTAATTTGAGAAATGTTGAAAGAAAAAGAAGGTAAAGTGGATATCATGAGGATTCTAAATCTTAAAAAAATTATGAAAACCGACAGTTGAAGAGAAAGGCCTGTGTAAAACAAAATAAGACTGTGTAAAACTCTGCCGACATTAAATAAGTTTTATTTTTTTTAATAATTCAAAAATTAAAAAATAAGTAAAGCCGATAACATTGCGAATTTAAAAATAAAAATACATTTTTAAAACAAACAGTATGAATAGAATGTCCTGAGTGAAGCCAAACAAGACTGGGTAAAACTTCAACGACAATATAAACAACCTTATTTTTCAATTAATTTCCAAATTAATAAAATTCAAATAGGTAAAGTGGTTAACATGGATACTCCAAATCTAAAAAGATTACAAAAACAAACAGTCTAGATAGAAAGTGTTTTGTGAAGCAATACAAGACTGCCTAAAACTCTGGCGACATTGATAATGACAATTTTTCGTAATTTGAGAAATGTTGAAAGAAAAAGAAAGTAAAGTGGATATCAAGGGATTCAAAAACAAATAGTATGGATTCCTGTGTGAAGCTAAACTAGATTGCGTGAAACTCTGACGACATTAAAAAAATTCTAGTTTTTCTAATAATTTCAAAACTGTTAAAGACTCTGACGATAATAGAAAAGTCTTATTATTTCATTAGTTTCTAAGTGTTAAAATGCAAATAAGTAAAGTGGATATCACGGGAAATCGAAAACTAAAACTAAATAACAAAAACAACCAGTCATAATAAAAAGTCCTAAATGAATAAAAACAACAACACATAAAATTCTGACAACATTAAAAACGTCATATTTTTTTATTAATTTAAAAGCTGTTAAAATACAAATAAGTTAAGTGGATATCACGGAGACTTGAAACTAAAGCTAAATAATAAAAACATACAGTCTGGATAGAAAGTCCTGTGTGAAGCTAAATTCTAACGACATTAAAACTGCCATATTTTTTTATTAATATAAAGAATGTTAAAATACAAATAGGTAAAGTGCATACCATGGGGATTCCAAATCTAAAATTGAATATAAAAAACAACCAATTCCATTAAAAAGCCCTGAAAAACAACAACACATAAAATACTGGCGATATTAAAAACAAAAGTGAAGTGGATATCACAGTGACTCAAAAACTAAAACTAAATAATATAAATAAACAGTCTAGATAGAAAGTCCTGTGTGAAGCTAAACTAGATTGTGTAAAATTCTGACAACATTAAAAACGTTTTTTTTTTTATTAATTTAAATAATGTTGATAAAAAAGATAAGTAAAGTGGATATCATGGGGATTTCAAAACTAAAATGAAATTGAAAAAACAAACCGTCTAGGGAGAATGTCCTGTGTGAAGCAAAACAAAACTGCGTAAAACTCTTACGACATTAAAAATGTCTAATTTTTTTATTAATCTAAACAATGGTAAAATGCATATAAGTGAAGTGGATAACACAAGGATTCGAAAATTAAATAACAAAATAAAACAGTCTAAGTGGAAAGTCATGTGCGAAGTATAAAGAGACAGTTTAAAATTCTGACGGCATTAAAATTTTCTTATTTTTATATTAATTTCAAAAATGTGAAATACAAATAAGTAAACTGGATATCAAGGGCACTTAATATATTTAAATAAATGTTAAACTACCAATAAGTAACGTGGATATCTTAAGGATTCCAAATCTAAATCTAAATAACAAAAACAAAATATTTATTACAGAAAGAAATAAAATTCTCTGTTTAAACAAAAAGAGACTGAGTTACACATTTACGACAATAATAGCTTCTTAATTTTTAAAATAATTTCAAATACAGTATGTTAATCCATTTATATATAATGTGGATATCATGAGGATTCCAAATAAATGTAAAACTAAAGAATAAAAATAAAATATTTATTAGAAACAGTCTGTATAGAAACTCCTGAGTGTTGCAAAACAAGACTGTGTAAAACTTTTACAAATGTCATAATTGTGAAAAAATGTTGAGCTACTGATGCAAATTGTGGATTAGAAGGGATCTTATTCTAATGATTATCAATGCATCATAAATTTGGAAAAATTTAATTTATGATACTACACCCCAGTGTGGATTAAAAGGACTATATTATTCCTAAGACAAAAAACCAGAATCAGAAATATTTAGTATAAAAAGGAATGAAATGGAAACTGTGTGGTGCAAAAACAGTGTGAGTAAAACTTTAACTATGAAAAATGGTATACCTTTTGAAAAAAATTAAAATTCATAACAAAGAGAAGAGAGGGATTCATATTCTTAAACAAAACAACGGCAGATTATTTAGTACAATTAGTCTGGAATGATAATCCTGTTTAGAACAAACAAAGACTCTCGAACACAATTGTTTTTTAAAGAAATTTCAAATGTGCTAATTCTAAAGCAAAAAAAAACTACCCCAAAATATACAGTACTAACCGTCTGGAATATGGCTAGCATACCGGCACGCTCTAGGTTCCCTTGCGAGGTTCTGAGAGCGTGTCGGTGTGCTCCCCGCTTCCCTTCTGAGTGATGGCGAGTGTACCAGCACGCTTACTCTCAGTCTGATTAAAACTTCTCTAGTGTCGATAAGTGTTTGTATAAAGGTTCCATTTTTACTCAGTGCTTCAGAAGAGTTTGGAGAACATTGTGCTTAAGTCGTTTTTAAATTCAAGCATCCTAAGTTAACTTTTTGTTTCTTCAAACGAAACAATGCTTCAGGGAATTTTATGGACAGATTTTATTTGGTTTTATATTTTAATGTTTTTTTTAGTTTTAACTACTTAACGTGGCAAAATATCTGGTAAAAACAACGATCATAAAAATAAACTACGCTTTCTGATTTAAGGCAAGAATAAACGATAAATGTCCTATTAGAGTGAATGAACCTATTCGAGGTGGGGGCTGACTACTGTAAATAAGAGTCAATGTGAGAATGCTTAGAGGCCCGAAAACCTAATGTGTCATCATAACATTGTAGTAAACAAATGTCAGCTAATCTCGGCTATAAATAGTGTAGGATGTGACACACGCATTATCTATTTCCGCGTTTACATTATCGATTGCTATCGCTTTGTGAAACACATGTCACAAGCAGAAACAAACATTCCGAGTTGAGGGGTTAATTTTAGTACGTAGTATTCTTTAGTTGTAGATACTTTTGATTTTTATGTAAATTTGTTTTCTGTTTCTTTTTTATTGAGTTTTATTATTTATCATACAGTATTTTATCATTTGTATTAGTTGATATTTTTTTTGTATTTTTTTGTTTTATTTTGACCCAATAAATAAAACAATTTTTTAATGTCTAATACACTGTTTTGTTGTCCCCAATAAACCTGCATATGGGAGAAATAAAATTATTGAGGTGAAAACAACAGGCACAATAGTTAGATGCAACGACAAGCTATGCAACCCGCATAGCATTTCAATGATTCTACTGCCAGGGATGGCAACAACACCAATTTTTACAATTAAATAGAGTGTTTAAAATGTTTTCAATATTTTCCGCGTTTATAACTAAGCATTCAAGTAGGATTTTGAGATAAAACAATAGTGTCAAATGTAGAAGTTAACGAAAAAAGACAGTATTGATGAGATCTCCAATATCGTCGCTGTGCTGAATGTGTTAAAAGGGAGTAAAACTTCGACAACATAAAGAACATCATAAATTTGAGAGAAAATGTTTACTACTAACCCAAATGTGGAAAAGAGAGTTGTATTCTGAAATGAAACAAAATATTTAGCAAAAACAGTATGGTACTGACATCTTGTCAAAAACAGAACTAAACTGTGTAAAAACTTTACTATAGTGAAGAATTTGTACGTAATAATTTTTAAATAATTTCAAATTATTTAAACTACTAATACCTAACATGGATTAAAAAATATTCTTATTTTAAAACATAACACCAAAAGCTAAAATATTCTGTACAAAAAGTATAGAATGGAATTCAGTGTGAAGCAAAGGGAGACTGCTCAAAACACTGATTATTAAGGACATCACAATTTCTAAAATAATCTCAAATATATTAAACTACTAATAGGTAATGTAGATTACACGATTGCTTATTCTGAACAAAACAACCACCACAAAATATTCAGTACAACAGTATATAATGGAAAACCTGTGAGAAGCAAAAGGAGACTGCATAAAACCCTAACCCCTAAGGAAAATGTCATAATTTTTAAAATAATTTTAGTGTGTTGAACTATTAAAACAAAACACAAACTCTTATTCTGAAACCAAACGACAAGATATTCAGTAATAACAGCATGGAGTTGGAACCCTGCGTGAAGTGAAATTAGACTATATGAAAAATTCAACTATAATAAAACATCATAGTTTTGAACAAAATTTTAAATTATTAACTAATAATACATAACATGCATTACATAAATATTCTTATTATAAAAAAAAACAAATTAATATGGACAAACCGTCTGTAATGAAAGTCCTGTGTGAAACAAACCGAGACGGAGAAGAACTTTGACTCCAATAATATCGACATTCTTTGGAAACAAATTTAAATATGTTAAAGTACTAATGCATCATATAGTGTTTATGACGAAATTGATATAATTGGAGATTAAATGCAACAAACTGGTTTATACTGAGCAAACTACGATGGTATCTGATGAAGACTGAGATATTTGAATAAAATGCACAAGCTTTATAAATTACACAATTAAACTCATTTTAAAATGAATGTAAATATCTGAAAGTGGTTATCCTGGTGTATTATTATTTGTTACTAATAAAATCTTACCACAATTGTTACTGAATATATTTATTACAAACTGAACTAATATGATTTCCTGTCATAAATAAGATTTAATCCTTTTAATTATTCTAAAAAAATATCATGACATTGTTTGTAAAATTAAAACACGTACTTTGCTATTTGAAGGGCTAATTACTATAAGATATAAGATAACAACATATAAACTAAAAACATCAGAAACTAAAAACTACTTACTTTAACAATCGACCAATAACATCAACACAGAGTTTGTAGACAGGCTTAATGCCAAGAGAGAAATTGATTAATTTGGCCTAAAAAATCAGATTACGCATTACTATATTGCATTATTAGTAACAAATGTAACAAATAGTTGTAAATACAGTAACAAATGTAATTGCGCGCTATTTTGTTACAGAAACTAGGATTTTAGATTGTGATAGAAGGGTTGGATAAGACAGATTCTTGGCGTCAAACTTTCCAAAACTCCAAGATAATCACTTTAGATTCACCTAATGTAATGGTGTGCTATTTTGTAACAGAATCTAACATTTAAGATTGTGATATGTGGGTTGAATAAGACAGATTCTGGGCGTCAAACTTTCCAAAACTCCAAGTGTTCATTCCATCAGTGTCTTCTCTGACACTAAAATATTTCTCATTTCGGCAGTAATATTTTGTGTCCAAAAATATATCTAACATATAATTTGCAGATTTTTTATTTTTACTACTTTTGATAATATGAATTTATATATGTATAGTGTACATAGAGGCTGTGATTGTTGTCGATTCAACAGTCAAGAATCTGCAGGAAGGTCCTTAAATCAAAACTATTAAAGAAATATTTTACATTTCCCATCATGCAATAGATAGAATACTCTAGTACACTGATTGCTCTTTTCATAGAAGACACCTGTTGCTCCTTCAGTATAGACTATAGTAGAACCCTGATAATGCATACCATCTCGGAACGTGGCCTACCCAAGTTATAGAAAATCGGAGACAGCATGACACTAAAGATAATTAAAGAATACATTATTCTTGGGCACAATGTATGAACGTACATTTTGTATATACAGTTAATCTCCACTGCAATGTATTTCTCTGCAAACATATCTGACAGTTTTTGTTGTTTAATGTTGTCAGCCACTTTCGTGCTGTGTAAGCCCATAGGCTTCTCAGGATAAGATGCACAAAACATTTTGTTCATAGTTTTGTTTATCTGCAGGTCTTAGACGTTTTTATTGTTGTGTTAGACGTTATATGTATATACTGTACTTATTTGACTTTTGTTATTTCTTATTTATTGTTTTTTTTATTCTATGTGTATTCTGATATGTAGATGACATTTTAATATTATACAACGGCAACCAAAGGCAAATAAAACAACTACACAATTACATTAATACCATACACCAAAACCTCACATTTACTCTCGAATTAGAGAAAAACAATAAAATAAACTTTCTAGACCTTAGCATCACCAAACACAACACCAGGCATAATTTCAAAATATACAGAAAACCAACAACTACCGATATTGTCATACATAATACATCTAATCACCCCACGCAACACAAACACGCCGCATTTATTCATATGTTACACCGCCTAATCAATATACCAATGCTACAGAAAGACTACGACAAAGAACTTAATAACATAAAATACATCACCCAGCAAAACGACTACCAACACACACTCAAAGACAACATTCTCAGGAAAATAAAACATAAACACCATCAAACAGCCACTCAAACAAACCACACAAAAAATAACAAATACATATCCCTCACCTACCACAATAAAAACACACACAAAATAGCCTCCACATTCAAAAAACTCCATTACCAAATATCCTACAAAACAACAAACATGCGAAGAAAACATATACAACCTCTTAAAAAAGAAACTGATACATACAAACTCTCAGGTATTTACAAATTAACTTGCAACGTTTGTCCCAACTATTACATCGATCAAACCGACAGGTCATTCTACACACGCTTCGATGAACACATTACCCAGACAAAACAAACAAACCTAAATCCAGCTACGCAAAACACCTAAATAACACCCAACACACATATACCGACATACACACTAATTTAAATGTTCTACACACATTAAAACAGAGTAAAAAGCTAACAACTTTAGAAAAATATGAAATCTACAAACACTACGCAACAGACAGGGAAAATATACTTGATGACCACACACACTTTGAAGCCAATAGTTTTTTTCAAATACATCACACAAGACGCCGACACTTCACCTAATGTCATAAATCCAATCCTGTCATACCGTTTGTAAAGAGCCAAAAGCCGCTAGTAGAAAGTTAGCTTCGAAAAAGGAACGATTGTTTTGAAACGCGTCAGCAAGTAAGCAATTACGTATTCACTTAGTTAAGTAGTGTAAAATTAGTTTAATCAGTGAATTCAAGATGATTACATCAAGAAACTTCATAATTTACATTTTACGATATTTTACGAACAAACACTTACAACATAAGCACGTAACAAAAATTTCAAACAAAAACAAAATTGTTTTATTTCCAACAAAACGTTTCGTATTTGTATTCATTTTTTTATACATTTTAAACACGTTTTTTCGGATAAAATACCTCACATTTTTATTTAAGCATCGCCCTATTTAAATATTATTTGATTTAACGTAAAAATGTAAAATCTTTGTGTTATTAAAAAAGAAGACTTACTAAAGACAAACCGTGTGGAGAATACGAGAAATTGACATTCAGTTTTAAAGAATCTACAGTTAAATGTAAGCGTAAAATAAAAAAAATAAATTTTCGGCGGATCAGAACAGTTGTAAGTTACATTGCTCCAAACATACTTTGCACACATGTTAAGATATGTACAATTATTTTTATTTTGGAAAAGATAACCTCACACATCCTTGAAGCACATATAAAGTGATTGCTATCCATGCATATTAAAGAATAGAAATAATATCAAACAAATCCCATCAAATACAGTATATTTCCCACAACATATATATAATTTTATGTAGATTTAGGCTACATAAATCTGATTAGGGCGTGATAAAGTTATTTGTGTAATAGAAATATTTTACTTTATAACTGATGCAAAATCTTTGGCTTGGTAAAAATAATTTTACAAGACAATAAAAGAACCCTTAAAGAAAATTATTATTAGAAACTAATTACACTTACATTTAATCTGAAAACCTTCACACAAAATGCCAAAATACCAACGCATTCACCAAAGTTTCAAACTATTTGGAAAATATAACCTAGAAGCTAATAAACGTACTGGTCGAAAAAACAGCTGATTCTATTGTTGTCCAAATTCTAGATCGCGGCGATAAGAATTCGTCATTCTAGTTGGCCGTGGCCGTCTCGACATTCTTCCTCTTGATTATTAACATAGGTTAATACGTTGCCAATGAATGGTTTGTTTTATATTTAGACAGTTAAATTTAATGCTTTGTATATGTATGCTGGTTTTTTCGGTAAATCTTGCATATGGTAAAAGAAGAAGAGTAAATGTGTCAATTATTTCAAGAAACATGAGCATATCCGGATTGTTGAGAAGGAACATGGACCCCCTTCCCCTAGTGGATTTGCCCGTACCTCGGATAACCAATCCTAACATGTTATTCTTTCCAAAAATAAAAAAGGTTGGGTGTACACTGCCAAAGTTTTTATAATTGGTATATACCACTTATTTAACCACCCCAATATAAATACGATTTTAGTTTTAACATGTTAATTATTTTAAGTTATTCAGTAAATGGCGTCAGTAACAGAACTACCTTTTTCAATTCCTTCTATTAGTTTACACTCCCCTTATACGTATCTTTCACAAATTTCAATCGTTAATAAAATACTTTTTTTCATTCACTCAAATTCAAATACATTTTTTTTTTTTTTTAATTTGTAGCGGATGTCAATTGATTTTGCTACAGATTTTAAAAATATTAATTCATTAAATAAATTTAATGTATTCATTTTAGCTTAATAGGGGGGGCGTTTTACAAAAGGAGCAAGGTACGCAATATAGTTATTTCTTCCCATTTGCCTTAAAATAAATGATAGACCTAACATATGATTTCATAAAACATAAATTATAGGTTATTTGGTGGATCAGCTGTATAAACACATAGAGTATGTAACTTTATTTATATTAATTGTGCTCTGATATATATACAAAAAGATTAATCAATTTATTACGTAAAATAAAAAACACAACATACTCTCAACCTACACAAAAATTCTACCTCCGTACAGTTAACCTCACTAATACCAAATTCACACAAAAGGAAATGAATTTAATAAACAAAGGCTAAAATGGAATCTACATTATAAATCAAATAATATAACAAGTAGAAACATTATATTACAAACTGAAACAGCCATACAAAAAACCGTCACCAAAGACCAACACTCACTTCAACATGACACAAAAAACCTAACCAAACACAACAATAACCAACAAAAACGTGAAAAATGAAACTAAAATCGCTGCAAACATAAAACTAAAAGCTTAACTAAACAACATCATACTCACCACACCAGACAAAGGCAACTCATCAGTAATTATTAATACAAACAGCCTAAATGACAAAATCAAAGAAAACATAATAAATACTAATATAATACAACAACAAACAGATCCAACTAAGAAATACCACAGAACATTCAAAAAGCTAATTTATACATCTGAATACATTATCAACAAAAACAAAAAATATCTACGGATAAAAATCATCCTAAAGCACCTACCCTTCACGCTCTCCTTAAAATTCCCTAGCCCAATGTCCCCATCCCAGCCATCATTAACTACCAGAATGCTCCTGCACATAAACTAACAAAAACATGGACAAAATAATCAGATAATCTATTAATTTGAACACAAAAACACACACAAAAAACAAAACAAACCTCATAAATAAAATAAAAGACATAAAACGTACCACACAACTCAACACTACTATCTCTTGACATAACAAACATGGAATAGCCTACACCAACATACCCTTGTCCGAAACCGTCAACACCTAAAAACCCAATTAATACAGAAAAACATACCTAAAACCACACCTAAAACATCCTAGAGACCACATACCAAAAACATACGGCATCGAAATCCTAAACATCCTCCAAACCATCACCAAACAAAACAATTCCATCCAAAAACCCAAACTTCTATTCACAACCAGATGGCCTACCCATGGGTAGTTCTATCAGCAGTGTCCTAAGCGAAATTTTCCTACAACACATAGAAAACATCAAGATACTCACAAACAATACACACGCACACAAAATCCTTCACTGGCACAGATACGTCGATGATATCATAACACTAAACAGAGGCAATTCCCGACAGTACGAAAAAATCCTCACCTACACTAACAAAATACACCAAAAACTCCAGTTTCCCTCAGAGATTGAAACCAACCTATCTTTAAACTTCCTCGACCTCACCATAATAAAAAGCCACACACAAAAACACAGCTTCAACATTTACAGGAAACCGACGACGACAGACACACTTATACACACCTCAATCCACTCTATCTGACATAAACACGCTTCCTTCAGATCCATGACCCCAGACAACATAAACAAAGAACTAGACACCATTAAATATATAAAATTCACAAATTGATACAACACCACAATTATAGACAAACAATGGTACAATACACACAACAAAAACACTAATATTAACACTACAGAGAGGGAAAACAAATACATCACAACACCATACATAAACAAAACATCAGAAAAAAAGCTCACAAATTTCAAAAAAAAACAGGATACAAAATGGCACACAAAACCAATAACAATTTGCAATACAAAATACAGCACGACCGCAATAAAAAAGATAAAGCACAAGGCGTATACAAATTAAACTGCAAAATATTTTGCATTGGACAAATAGGTCGCAGCTTTAAACAAAGAGTCGAGGAACACAAACAGAACACCAACTCAGCACAAAAACAAAAAGTACAAACATATTAAACGAACAAACCTAATACAAATCACACATACTCCTTGATACTATCGAAAACTTTTGAAAGCCTTCAAAACCTTCACCGCTTATTTGCAGTGTTTGTTTAATGGGTACAGAGGTGTCGGTAAGCAATCGGGAGCTCGCTTGCCAAATGAAATGTGGGGCCCCCTTTAACGCATATCAAACAGATATTTAAGATACAAATCTTATAATATGTTCACATATTAGACCTAATACATCCCTATCACCCATAACAAAAAAAAAAAACTATTTAACGTTAACGTAATAAACAGCATAATGACGTTAATTGATTAAATTCTGCGAGAACGGGCTGGCCTTCAGAACATTGTATGGGATTATATATTTTGGCCCACACTATATATTATTTATATATATATTGCTAAGGTAAACACTTTTTAGGTGTTTACAATATTTATATCTAAATTTCCTTTCAGTGCATTTTATATGCATTTTTATACGACTAGTTATCCTTTCATTTTTATATTTAGTTAAATTTAAAAGTATCTTTTACAAAACCTACCAATACGGTATGTTGTATTCTCATGGCATAGCCTAGAGCTATTGTGTTACAGGGGGGAAAGCGGGCAAACCGAAAACAAAATATTATTTCAAAGTAAAGCTCCAGCCTTGGATTAAAACTTACTGACCTAGTTGTGCATTTTCATAAAGTCTTTACATAGCAGAACACAATGCAATCAAAGACTCCACTACCCATACAATACAGAAAACATAAGCAGCCACATATACTCACCTTTGCGCACAGCACGATGCGGGTTGGATCTGTGGATCTCTGAGGAGCACTGGGGTTGCTTTTTCAAGTCATCCTCTGCTTGGCTAAACATCAGTTTGCACTGCAAATTATAATAACATTTTACGTTCTCCTATATAACCTTCTTTTACATTAGGTTTATGTTCAATATGTTACTCTGTTATTAAAGCAACCTAAAGGCCACACTGTCCTATACTTGAATAACCCTTTGAAATTAACACTTTTCTTTTACGAAAAATATTCATTTTACTATTGAATTGTCCATTTATTCACACGCGTTCATATTTATTATGAATATCACTTTATGAAATTAAAACTGGTTAAAACTTTACGAAATTTTCTTAGTGTTATACAAACAAACACATAACATAAATAAGTAACAATAATTTCAAACGGAAACAAAATTTGTTCTTGTTGTATACCCAACAAAACATTTCTAATTTGTGTTCAGTTTACTTTTTCCATACAATATTTTAAACACATTATTTCAGATAAAATCTTTCAGATATTTTAATTAAATATAACCTTATATAAATGATATCAGATTTATTATGTAAATCTAATATCTTTGCGTTATTAAAATCAATAAAGAAAACTTTATTGCTAATATCCCGGATTTTCCAAGTAGAAAACAGGCCTAATTTAATCATGTGTTAGCAATTACGTAAAAGGTAAAACCAAAAGGTAAATTTAAGCAGATATTAAAACCAACAATATCAACGGATCTGAACAATTGTACGTTACATTGCACCAACACATACTTTGCACACGTGTTATGATATTTACAATTATTTGTAGTTTTGAGAAGATAACCTCACACTGCCTTAAAGCACATACAAAGTATTTGCTAGGCATGCTTTGTAAGGAATATAAATAATATCAAATAATACTTATCAAATACAGTATCATTACTACAACATATAAATAATTTTATAAAGACTTAGGCTACATAAATGTGATTACGGCTTAATAAAATTATTTGTGTAATTTAAATCTGCTTCTATATAACTATTGTAAAATCTTTGCTTTGATAAAAACAATTTTACAAAACAATATAGGAAAAGATAATTAATTATAGAATCTAATTACACTTACGTTTAATCTGAAAACCTTTTCACAAAATGCCAAAATACCAACGCATTCACCAAAGTTTTGAACTATTAAGAAAATATAACCTACAAACTAATAAACGCTTTGGTCGAATAAACAGCTGATTCAATTGTTGTCCAAAGCCTAGATCCCAGCGATAAGAATTCGTCACTCCAGTTGTCTGTGGCCGTCTCGACATTCTTCCTTTTGATTACTAACATAATTTAATACGTTGGCAATGTGTGTTGCAACGGGGTGAAGGACCGTCGCAAGTGGGAAATAAGTAATTTCCTGTTTTTTAGAAATAAAGCTGTTTTTAAAATAATCAAGTAGGGAATTATACAATTATTAAAGAGGGAAAAATTAAATAAAACAGTAAATAGAATAGTTAAGCCACAGTAAAGAATGTTATAAAATAAAATTGTAATAACTAACTAAATTTGAACATCGAGAGTGAAGCGAAAAAATTCTAAGTGCCTAAAAAAGCTATTTTTCGAACCAAACCACGTAGAACTTTCATCGACATTTCAAAAGAACCACAATAACCTAGAATGAACATTAAAGAAAACAGAATTCAAAAAACTTAAGAAACAAAAAAGTTACAGCCGTTTAAATAAAATAGACATTTTTCAGTGTTCTAAAATTAATTATCAAACTATGCAAGCTAAAACAGATTCGTTGCCCGACTTGCCTGTACAAGGAATAAATCGAGCGATAGCAAACTTGCAGGCGGGGTGCGGTAGGTGAAATTCACCGCTATATATACTTGGTCTCTAAGCCTTTAGAGACAGTCTGTAAAAATTTTCTAACACGAGGTGCCGCGGGACGCTATGCTGGACCGCGAGTAGAGACCGTCAGTAGGCCGGATGGACCATAACCTCAGCGCTTTCGACATCCAGGACCACCAAGGATGAAGGCTCCAGACTCAGCCTCCAGGACGCTCGAATAGAGGGAAACCACCACCGACGAACCAGGGATGGCGACTTCCGGTGTCCAAGGACCAGGGAATCCAGACGAGGGACCCCAAGGACCGGCAAGAACATCTTTGGCAAGTCATTTTCTTTATTCGAAATCAGTCACGTCAAATTTAGTTAGTTAGTTTTATTAAATTCAAACAAATTTGCAAGCTTAAAACAATGACTTCACTCTTTATAAAATTTTAATAAATTGTATGCTAAGTAAATGAATTTATGTGCTCAGAATATTTAAAATAATGAATATTAAAATTACAAAAGGTTTTTGGCCATAAGCCGAAAATGAGAAATTCTCGAATATTATAAATTTAAAAATTAAAGGTCATAAGTTATGAATTTACCAATTCCATATAGGAGATAAAATATTATTATGTGTAATTTTGGAAATAATTTTATGTTATGTCTATGTTATCAATCTATATGCAAAGTATAATTTTTTAAAAGCATAAGAAACAAGAAGTAACTCAGTGAATTGTTTTGCTAATATAATTGTGTAATACTTTGAAGGATAAATTTTCTTTTTTATTTCAATAAATAGAGTTAAATATGTCATAAAAATCAACATTATTTGCATTCCATCCTGTGTCAAATAACCAATAAAAACTGTTTAGCTTTTTCCAACTAATATAAAAATGATTATCAAATCAGTAAACAAATTTAATTAAATTTCATTAAATGGCAATAGATAAAGCCTAATGTTTTAAAGAGTTTCTCTCTACTAATTTCATGAGCTAGTCTAAAGATTAGTTGGTTTTTTGTAATAAAAGTCCAGAGATTTATCTACTGGCAGATTGTGTTTAAGAGGACACAGGAGCCTTTTAAAATAGGTATTTTTAAACACAATCATATTTTGCACGTTCCCTTGCTGTTTCTGCAGATCATCATCAGGTGGTAAGACTCTGTGTTTATTATGTGTATTATTCTAAATGTGTTTCTTTCCAGCTGACTATTAATTTGACATGTGTGACTATACTTAGACCATACACAATTGATAAACTTATTTAGGAGGGTTTATATGTACTTTAAATAGTAGTCAGCGGGAATAGGCTTGTTGTGGGTTTGGCCCTACGAGCAGGAAACATACACTTAACTCTGGGAGTTTAGCACGGTTTTACCAGCAGGGTGATAGGCAGAGTTTTGGTTGTTTATAAATATGTTTTCTTGTAAACAATTAAATTCTAGTATTCTGCAAGAAAGGATTTAAACAACGCAAACAAAACGACCGCGTGGGGTTGCGGTGAGAGGACGGTAAAAAGAGGTAGAGGTAGGGGGACGTTGCAGAATGGCGCCCGGACGGTAGGGACTTTGAACAGGTTCCCTATATCAAAATTGAATAATTAAATAATAGAAATCAATCGAGATAGTTTAAATAAATGAAGTCAAAATGTTTTAAATAATGTAATTAAAATTTTTAAATAATAATATAAATTGAACAAATCTAAGAGCGTACAAATAAAAATAAAATAAATAAATAAATAAATTTGTATAGGATTTAGTCGAAAGAGCGGGTAGGAACCATCTGGCCTAAACCAAATCGAAAAGAAAGGAATAAGTACATAAATAAATAATTGAATATTAAATAGTAAATCAAAATGTCAAAACCCGAGATAGATAAATTGATGGCCTATTTCAAGGCAAAGGAGGAAAAAGACAAAAAATTGAGAGAGAAAGAGAAGGAGGAAGCAAGACAAAGAGAGAAAGAGAGAGATGAAAAAGAGAAACGATTGAGAGAGGAAGCAGAACAAAGGGCGAAGGAGAGAGAGGACAAAGAAAAACAATGGAGAGAGGAAGAGAAACAATTGAGAGAGAAAGAGTGGGAGGAAGCAAAACAGAGAGAGAAGGAGAGAGAAGACAGAGAAAAACAAAAGGAGAAGGAGAGAGAAGACAGAGAAAAACAAAAGGAGAAGGAGAGAGAGGACAGAGAAAAACAATGGAGGGAGGAAGAGAAAAAGGAAAGACGACATTTATGGGAGGCTTTCCAGGGAAAGTTCGATGACTACCAAAAAGAAAATGAGGCTAAGACAAGTCATATATATGAAAAGTTAAGCGAACATGAGACAGAAATAGAGAGACTGAAAACTAAAACGGAAACAAAAACGGCTAAATTAAACGAGAAAGTACAGGATATCCAAGAGGACATTAAATCGGTAAAGCAACAAGTCGCAAAGGTAAAGCAAACCGCTGGAGCGGGGATAGTAACACAAGTTTGCTTACCAAGGGTAATAGACAGGAACGGGGAGGCTACGTACCGTAGGATTGAGTTCTGGGGGAATGACAAGGAAGATCCAATGACATTCCTAGGGGAAATAGAAGATCTATTTTCTGAAATAGACAATACTATGGACGAGACTGCAAAATTAAGAATTGTAGAACGATATTTGAAAGGGGCAGCGGATGCATGGTGGAAAGCCATAAAGAACAATACAGAAACTTATTCTGAATTCAGGCAGGAATTCACGGAGCATTTCTGGAGTTATCGCCAGCAGGATAGGGTACGCAGACAGATAAATCAGGGGCGCTACCATAATAATGGACCATACTCTATGGCAGAGTATTTTATTATGATGGTAAACAGGGCGAAAAACTTAGACCCGATAATCCCAGAGAACCATCTAATTTTCATGTTAATGAAACATTTCGGGAGTAATGTTCAGCTAGCTAGTGTGGGGAACCCCACAAGTAACATCAAACAAGCGATAGTTTTCCTACAACAGCTAGACAGCGTTACTGACAACGGAAATGGTAATGGGATCGCTCAAAGAAGTCAACAGAGGCAGGTTGCTCCAAACCAACAACCTAACCCTAACCCAAGGTCCCATGGTGATACCGCAAAATACCAAGAGACCAAGTATCCTAAAAACCCTCATCCTAAATCGCCTATCCCCGGACCAAGCGACCACAAGCCAAAAAACTAAATATAAGGATCTCTGGCAACAATCAGGGAGATAAGTTAACCAGGTTGGAGATCCGAAACAAAAAGAAGTCAAAAATAATTCAGAGCGAGAGACCGAAGGAAAAGCCGGTTTACCGTCATAATAAGATCAGCCTAGACGGTTTTTCCATGTCTATTAGGGACGATTTGTTAGAGGAAAGAATTGACTCGGTTGTAAAACTGGAGAATATAGACCAGTGTCCAGTGATAGAGTGCGAAATTAAAGACCATAAGTTTATTGCACAAGTTGATACAGGTGCCCAAATGTCTGTGATTAAAACAGAAAAATACATAGCCCTAAAGCAAAACGGGAATTTATTCTATGAGCTACCTATAGCTAATGTAGCGATAGTCACAGCATTAGGGTCAACCTGTAAACGAGTCAAATTACAAACGATGCTACCTCTAACATTAAACGGACACACAAAGGAATTTGTTTTCTTGATTGTGGACAATCTACGGGTTGACCTCATCTTGGGAGCAAATACTTTGTGTGCGTTAAAAGCCCGGATAAACATGGAGAGATCGTTCATGACGTATGAAATTGATGGATATCTGCTGCACCAGGAGTTTCTTGTATCGAATAACAATAAAAATAATATAAAACAAGAGATAGGATGTAATAAAATTAATAAAATAATAAACAAAAATATAACTAAAAATGTAAAATGTTCCACCGATACAAGCGGGGAACAAAAAATAAAATCAAAACAATTGTCAACGAATAAGGTTAAGAACGAGGTTACCAAAAATTTAAATAGCAAATTGTGCGAAAATTCGAGGAAGAGTGAATTATTAAACTGTGAAAGAACGGAATCAAGTAAGCTAACGGGATTAAACAAAGCAAAAAATGGGTTAACCAAGCCTACAACAAACAAATTAAATAATGACGAGGGAGGATTCAACGAATTAAATAAAAATGGCTACAAGCCGAAACAAATAAAATTCCAACAAGTTAGGGAAAGACCTAATTGTCGGGAAACAAATCCGTTAGACTTAACAAGAATTCCAAAGCACTTTAATTCTAACCAATCTTGCTTGAAAACGAAGTCCAAATTGTTTGCTAAAAATAAATTTAAAAGTAAATCTCACCAGTATAAAAATTATCAAAATAAACCAAGTAAAAATAAATCAAAAACAAAAATAAAATACAGGAATTACGCACAATGGCGTAACACAAAACGCCGAAAGAAAACCAGAACGCGTAAAACATATCTAAAAATAAATACGATTAAGTTGGAAAATACAAATAATCATTGCATATTAAACAAACAAGAAATGTTGAAGTTACAAGAATTGATAAACAATTATTCAGACGTGTTTAATGAAAAACCAGGTAGATCCAATAAATATAAACATGCGCTCAAAATTAAGGAAGGCACAACTTTTGTGAACAGGAACTATCCTATTCCAATGAACTTCCGCAAACAGGTTCAGGAGGAAATCGACAAAATGCTCCGATATGACATAATTGAGAGGTCAAGGACGCCGTATGTTAATCCTATGGTTGTTGTCATAAAATCAGACAATACGGTTCGACTTTGTTTAGACGCTAGGAAGTTAAACGAGATAACTGTACCCGATTATGAAAGTGCACCTAGTATAGACGACATCCTAAGAAAAGGAAGGAATAAACGGTATATTACAAAAATTGATATGACATCAAGTTTTTGGCAAGTGCCATTGACACACGATTCCAAGAAATATACCGGCTTTTTATTCGACAATAAGGTGTACAATTTTAAGGTCGTTCCATTCGGGTTACAGAATTCTATAGCGGCCCTAGTAAGAACAGTCGATTTGACACTTGGCGTGGAGTTAAGCGACAACATATTAGCCTATGTTGACGACTTGTTATGTCTATCGGAGACATTTGAAGAACACCTCGAGCACTTGCGTATAATATTTTCCAAATTCAGGGAGGGAAATTTAACAATAAATCCCAATAAGACATTGTTCTGCCAACAGGAAGTGAAGTTTTTAGGGTACATTTTTGACCAGAAAGGGGTAAAAACTGACCCAGATAAGCTCCAAGCGATTCGTGATTTTCCTAGTCCTAAGAATAAAAAACAGTTACAATCATTCTTAGGATTTGTGAATTATTATTCGCGATTCACAAGTCAATACGCCCGAGAAACTTCACCCCTGTTGAAGCTATTGAGAAAGGGACAACCCTGGGTTTGGGATATAGAAATGCAAGATGCATTTAGGAATGTAAAAAACCTGTTTGTGGAAGCAGTTACTTTGACACATCCGGTGGAAGGTCGGGGAACGTTTTTACAAACTGATGCGAGCGATAACGCTATAGCAAGTCAGCTGTACCAGGAAGACCAACAGGGCAGGTTACAAGTAATTGGATTCGTATCGAGAACACTGAAACACGCGGAATTAGGGTATACAGTGTGCGAAAAGGAGCTTTTGGCAATAGTGCATGGCCTAAAGAAGTTTCGGCCATTGATAGTAGGGGCCCCATTAACTATCATTACAGACAACAAAGCACTAAAGTTTCTCTATTCATGCAACTATACCAATGCACGCATAACTAGGTGGATTCTCGCGATACAGGAATATCAGCCAAAAATGAGACACTGTCCAGGTAAAGAAAACGTTCCTTGCGACACCATAAGTCGGATGTATCAAGGTAATACAGGAAATAATAGCGGGCAAAAGGGTTTAAATATAGTTAAAATAGGACAAATTAAGGTAGAATGCCCTACAATAATACAAAAGATGTTTAAAGAAATGAGACAAGTCCAGGAGCAAGAACCTGAACTTTCTCATATAATAAATCACATAAATCAGTTTAGTTATTATAAAATATGTAACAATATATTATGTAAAATTGTAAACAATAGAACGAAGGTTGTGATGCCAAAGCAAAATATCGTTCCATTTATAGAGCATGTACACAAACAATATGCACATTTAGGTAGAAATAAAATTGTCAAAATGATAAACAAACATGTTTACATTAAAAATATACATCAACAAGTCATAGATGTCATTCGGAAATGTCGGATCTGTCAGTTTGCAAAAGTAACAAATCGATATTTGCAAGCAAGGACTAAACCCATTTTAACACAACAGCCGGGAGAGATTGTTGCTGTCGATTTTTTAGGACCTTTGCCCCGGAGCACAGGAGGTGCAAGACACATTTTAGTGGTTGTAGACGCATTCTCGAAATTAGTAAAATTATATGCAGTTAAGCGCCCAAATACGACGAGTACAATCGCCAAACTGTCGCATTATTTTCAGACAATAGGGAAGCCTAGGCGAATACTCTCAGATTTCGGATCGGCTTTAACGTCCCGACAATGGAATTTATGGATGCGCGACAACAGTGTTGAGCATACATTAATTCCGGTCAGGCATCCACAGGTAAACCATGCCGAGAGGATAAACCGAGATCTGGGCAGGATTCTTAGGACCTATTGTCATGAAGCGCAGTCATCATGGATGAGATATCTGCCATATATGGAACAGGTAATTAACATAACTCCCCATGAAGTAACTGGATATTCACCTATCCAGGTACACCATGGGGAAGTACCGATATATATATGGGAGAGATTTCTGCCAGATGATTGTAGAAATGCGGAACAAGCGACACAAAGAGAAACCTTACAAAATGTATTCGATCGTATAAGGACAGTGGGAGAAAGACGGGCTGCTATGAAAAATATAAACTGCCGAGAAACGTCGTTTCAACCGGGCGATTTAGTCCTAATCACTAGGCACAATAGATCAGATGTGTCTAAGAATGAGACAGAAAAGCTGCTGTTAAGGTACCAAGGTCCTTATAAAATTAAAAGGAAAATGGGTCGAAAAACCTACCAAATTGCAAACATGGTTACAGATAAAATCCGAGGCATCTATGACATAAAAGATATTAAAAAGTTTTATGAATGAGTAAAAAATATTTTAAAACTAAATACTATCAAGAAAGGCAGTACAAATAAATAACCGCTGTACTTTTAAATAAACTAGAATTGTCTAGGTTGAAATAATTTATAACAAAGTATCCAGATGTTTGAATGAAAGACCCACCGAGTCGAACAAATGTAAACAAGGGCTCAAGGTTAAGGGCAATCACTTGTGTTTGTAAACACAGCCGCAAGGAAATATCCGGTGGACGGGCGGGGAACGAGTTTATGAAAACATTCCTTGTAACAAAATAAGCCGGACGTACCAAAATAGTAGAGGGCAAAAAAGCCTAAATGTATTTAAAACAGGACAAAGTCAATAGAATGTCATACGGAATTTCCAAAATGTTTAATGGGAAAGTTTAAGGGATAAGAAGCAAAATCAGGAACAATAACTTGATTTGTTACAGTTAATCAAACCAACTGTGTCAACAATTATAAAATATCTTATAATGTACCCTGTAAAATTGTATATGATGTTAAAAACATTAAGAAGCGTTATGACGAGTAAAGGGATTCTAGAATCTGAACTTTACACCGATCATAATCCTAAAAGTACAGAAATGCCAAATTAGAATATTGTTCAATAATAGAACCAGTACGCGAGCGATAAACTAAGTCAGGCAGGAATTAAATTGTCAGAATGATTAATAAACTGATTTAATGTAAAAACAAGAATAAGCAGTAATTGAATAAGGCTAAATCTAGACTTTCAGATTAGCTACTTATTTATAAAGGGACAAATGTTTAAATCTAAAACAAACTATTTAATAACTAAATCAACATTACAAAAGTATTATTCAGGAAGTCTTTGTGTATATTGAGCAAACATTGGCGAGCTACATTCGCTGCTTAAATCAAACAAGCGGGTTAAATCAGGCAACAATCAGAGAGATAGCAGGCGAATCTTAATGACTTGTACAACAAATACGCGGACAGACTTTTGCAAAATCAAACAAGAAATTTGTGTGCATAAAATAGTGGGTCGTTAGATCAGACTATCACTGTACAATATAAAACAAGAAAACTTGTGTACTGACGATCAAGGTCGCAACAATAGAAACTTTGTATTAAAATCAGAAGCAATCAAGATTTATCAAGTGGACTTCGATAATCTGGACACAAGCCAGTCTTATAAACTGTACAATCTAAAGATAGAGAATTTAAAAGGCAAGTTTCGTTCCGTTTTAATATGATAAGTAGAATTGTTGTCGTATTTTATTAGAATGTTTACAAGCCAGCTCATTGACCTTGCCAGGTAGTTTGGAATGTGGAATCCACGCAATAGTTAGCCGCTACGAAAGGTTTATCGGAAAATAAACAAATTAAACTTGATAAACTGTACTTCCACAGCTGACACAATAATACGTAATACTTAAGATATGAATGGAATATGTTTAAAAAATAGTACTGTAAGATTAGTTAGGTTTTTAATTGCAAGTCATTGTTTTTAAAGCCATAACTAGTATAAAATGAAATTGACGTGGTAAATATATAAAGGAAATGACAGCCATTAGTGTGGTGAATAATGTGTAATTTGACAAAATAAAAGTTAGTGTAAACAAAAGTGACTAATAAATTGCTAATTGACTTGTGTTTGAAGTGTTTCAGGGAGAAAACTTCTCAAGAGACAAGAGAATAATAATAAGAAAATTTTGTAATAGAATAAGATAGTTTAAGTAATAATAAGATAAGGAATTGGTAAAAAACATTTTAACAAAGTAAAAACATTTTTAACCTCTCAAACGGGGAAATTGCAACGGGGTGAAGGACCGTCGCAAGTGGGAAATAAGTAATTTCCTGTTTTTTAGAAATAAAGCTGTTTTTAAAATAATCAAGTAGGGAATTATACAATAATTAAAGAGGGAAAAATTAAATAAAACAGTAAATAGAATAGTTAAGCCACAGTAAAGAATGTTATAAAATAAAATTGTAATAACTAACTAAATTTGAACATCGAGAGTGAAGCGAAAAAATTCTAAGTGCCTAAAAAAGCTATTTTTCGAACCAAACCACGTAGAACTTTCATCGACATTTCAAAAGAACCACAATAACCTAGAATGAACATTAAAGAAAACAGAATTCAAAAAACTTAAGAAACAAAAAAGTTACAGCCGTTTAAATAAAATAGACATTTTTCAGTGTTCTAAAATTAATTATCAAACTATGCAAGCTAAAACAGATTCGTTGCCCGACTTGCCTGTACAAGGAATAAATCGAGCGATAGCAAACTTGCAGGCGGGGTGCGGTAGGTGAAATTCACCGCTATATATACTTGGTCTCTAAGCCTTTAGAGACAGTCTGTAAAAATTTTCTAACACGAGGTGCCGCGGGACGCTATGCTGGACCGCGAGTAGAGACCGTCAGTAGGCCGGATGGACCATAACCTCAGCGCTTTCGACATCCAGGACCACCAAGGATGAAGGCTCCAGACTCAGCCTCCAGGACGCTCGAATAGAGGGAAACCACCACCGACGAACCAGGGATGGCGACTTCCGGTGTCCAAGGACCAGGGAATCCAGACGAGGGACCCCAAGGACCGGCAAGAACATCTTTGGCAAGTCATTTTCTTTATTCGAAATCAGTCACGTCAAATTTAGTTAGTTAGTTTTATTAAATTCAAACAAATTTGCAAGCTTAAAACAATGACTTCACTCTTTATAAAATTTTAATAAATTGTATGCTAAGTAAATGAATTTATGTGCTCAGAATATTTAAAATAATGAATATTAAAATTACAAAAGGTTTTTGGCCATAAGCCGAAAATGAGAAATTCTCGAATATTATAAATTTAAAAATTAAAGGTCATAAGTTATGAATTTACCAATTCCATATAGGAGATAAAATATTATTATGTGTAATTTTGGAAATAATTTTATGTTATGTCTATGTTATCAATCTATATGCAAAGTATAATTTTTTAAAAGCATAAGAAACAAGAAGTAACTCAGTGAATTGTTTTGCTAATATAATTGTGTAATACTTTGAAGGATAAATTTTCTTTTTTATTTCAATAAATAGAGTTAAATATGTCATAAAAATCAACATTATTTGCATTCCATCCTGTGTCAAATAACCAATAAAAACTGTTTAGCTTTTTCCAACTAATATAAAAATGATTATCAAATCAGTAAACAAATTTAATTAAATTTCATTAAATGGCAATAGATAAAGCCTAATGTTTTAAAGAGTTTCTCTCTACTAATTTCATGAGCTAGTCTAAAGATTAGTTGGTTTTTTGTAATAAAAGTCCAGAGATTTATCTACTGGCAGATTGTGTTTAAGAGGACACAGGAGCCTTTTAAAATAGGTATTTTTAAACACAATCATATTTTGCACGTTCCCTTGCTGTTTCTGCAGATCATCATCAGGTGGTAAGACTCTGTGTTTATTATGTGTATTATTCTAAATGTGTTTCTTTCCAGCTGACTATTAATTTGACATGTGTGACTATACTTAGACCATACACAATTGATAAACTTATTTAGGAGGGTTTATATGTACTTTAAATAGTAGTCAGCGGGAATAGGCTTGTTGTGGGTTTGGCCCTACGAGCAGGAAACATACACTTAACTCTGGGAGTTTAGCACGGTTTTACCAGCAGGGTGATAGGCAGAGTTTTGGTTGTTTATAAATATGTTTTCTTGTAAACAATTAAATTCTAGTATTCTGCAAGAAAGGATTTAAACAACGCAAACAAAACGACCGCGTGGGGTTGCGGTGAGAGGACCGTAGAGGTGAGGTGAGGTGGGGGGACGTTGCAGTGTGACAGCATGAATGCTTTTTTTTATTTAGACAACTAAATTTATTGTGTTATATATTTATGCGGCTTCACTGTAAATCTATCATAAGGAAACAAATCGGACAACGGATCAGAACAGTTGTACGTTACATTGCTCCAAACATACTTTTCACACGTATTATCATATTTACAATTATTAGTAATTTTGAGAAGATAACCTCACACTGCCTTAAAGCACATAAAGTATTTGCTATGCATGCATAGTAAATAATAGATGTAATATCAAATAATGCTTATCAAATACAGTATCATTACTACAACATACATATAATTTTATAAAGACTTAGGCTACATAAATGTGATTAGGGCGTGATAAAATTATTTGTGTAATTTAAATCTTCTTCTGTATAACTATTGTAAAATCTTTGGTTTGACAAAAACAATTTTACAAAACAATATAGGAAAAGATAATTAATATTAGAAACTAATTACACTTACATTTAATCTGAAAACCTTCACACAAAATGCCAAAATACCAACGCATTCTCCAAAGTTTCGAACTATTAAGAAAATATAACCTACAAACTAATAAACGCTTTGGTCGAATAAACAGCTGATTCTATTGTTGTCCATAGTCTAGATCCCAGCGATAAGAATTCGTCAAACTAGTTGACTGTGGCCATTTCGACATTCTTCCTTTTGATTACTAACATAATTTAATACGTTGGCAATGAGTGTGACAGCATGAATGCTTTTTTTTATTTAGACAAGTAAATTTATTGCGTTATATATTTATGCGGCTTCACTGTAAATATTCCATAAGGAAACAAAACAGTTGTAAGTTACATTGCTCCAAACATACTTTTCATACGTATTATCATATTTACAATTATTAGTAATTTTGAGAAGATAACCTCACACTGCCTTAAAGCACATAAAGTATTTGCTATGCATGCATAGTAAATAATAGATGTAATATCAAATAATACTTATCAAATACAGTATCATTACTACAACATACATATAATTTTATAAAGACTTAGGCTACATAAATGTGATTAGGGGGCGATAGGTTAATTATGTATTTTAAATTTTCTTCTTTATAACTGGTTAAATCTTTGGCTTGATATAAACAATTTTACGAAACAATAAAGTAAACCTCAAAGATAAATTATATTAAAACCTAATTACACTTACTTTTAATCTGAAAACCTTCACACAAAATGCCAAAACACCAACACATTCGCCAAAGTTTCAAACTAATAAGAAAATAACCTACAAGCTAATACACGCACTAGTCAAATAAACAGCTGATTCTATTGTTGCTCAAAGTCTAGATCGCAGCAATAAGAATTCGTCACTCCAGGTGACTGTCGCCGTTTCGACATTCTTCCTTTTGATTACTAACTCAAGTTAATATGTGGCCAATAATTGTGACAGCATGAATGGTTTGTTTTATATTTAGGTAGGTAAAATTATTACGTTGTATATTTATGCTGGCTTTTTCGGTTAATTTATATGGATAAAAATAAGAAGAGTAAATGTGACAAATATTTCGAAAAACATGAATGTATCTGGATTGTTGAGAAGGATCCTGGAGTCCCCCACTTAGTGGAGTTGCCCAAACCTCGGATAAACAATCCTAACATTTTATTCTTTCAAAAAAGTTTTTAAGACCAGTGTAGACCCCTTACATAATCGCCCCAATAAAAATACGATATGAGTATTAACATGTAAATATTTTAAGTTAGGTACGTTATATATTCAGTAAATGGTGTTAGCAAATAAACTACCTTTTTCAATTCCTTCTTTTACTTAACGTTTTGCTTTACGTGTATCTGGATCGAATTTTCAGTCGTTAAAAAAATGACTTTTATTCATCCACTTAAGTTCAAATAAATTTATCAAAACCTTCAATGGAGGATAATTAATGTCGATACAGTTTTTTTTTCAAATATTATATTTAATAAATAATTTTAATGAATTAGTTTTAGTTTTATATGGAGGAAAGTCTTTTCACAAAAGGGGCAAGGTATATAATATAGATATTTCGTCCCATTAGGCTTAAAGTAAATGATAGCATATGATTTCATAAAACACCTGATTTTATGTTGTAGGTCATGTGGTACAACAGCTGTTTTAACGCATAGGGTTGTTACTTCTTATTTATAATAATTGTAATCATATATATATATATATATATATATATATATACATATATAATATACAATATACAAAAACAATTATATCCGAGTGCACTTCAATCAATAAAGTTCAATCAAGACGTGTTGCCAATAGTTTTTCAACATTTTGTCTAGTTCTTGAGTTACTTACATTTCTGTGAAAGTAAATTATTGCTTTTTTACCCGGGTCTGGGTCCTAAAAACCCACCCAGCTCTCATGGCAGCCAACCTCTAGCGAGCTACCTCCATCTCACATGCGCATGCGGTTAGTATCGCTACCGCGAGTGAAGGAAATGGTATTGATTGCCCATGTACCAAGCTCATAAGTTCTTAATCAGGAGATAGTGAAATGAAACAGTACGGTGAGTGTCGCGCTAAGAGCGGGATAAAAAAACCTGGCAAGAAAGAAAACCTGTCAGGAAAAATCCCACGACAGATCATGCAGAAAGCCTGGGGACTTGGATCACCTTATGTTAAGGAATAAGGAGGGGTATTACCTTACAAATAGCTTGTTAGTGAGACTATGGCAGGCATGACATGCACCTCTTCTTCCGCTACCTACTTGAAATTGATAAGTCATCTTGAAAATTATTGCTACCGGATACCGTGAGGTGCTGCATTTTACAGATGCATGGTGTACTACGAGATACAAGTTTGCTATATCCAACCAAAAGTAGTTTAATAATCGTTCTCATCCCATTCGCTCAAAAACTGTTATATATTTTAAAACTGAATTCTACAAATGAAATATGGACATTCTTCTTTCATTTGACAACCAAAAGCTTCTTGTGATGACTATTTGAAAAAAATATCACTAATTTAATGAAGCCTTGATCTGGCAACTTTGAATTATAGGCTTGCTGTTTTTTTAGTACTTTTAACAATGTTTGGTTTGTTATCATACCCGTTGTATGGATTCGTACTATGTGCTAGTCCAACAGTATCATCATCTAAAGTATAAATTAGCCACTACATGAGATTATGCTATGTATGTTAAGATTCTGTAACATTATAAACTTAGTGAGTAACAGTTATAGTTGGATGTGCAATAAAAAAAACAAAAGGTAGAGTAAACCATTAGCAAACTGATAATAAATTTTCAAAAACCTGGTAACCACAATACTTTTTGATTTTATCCTCATGCACTTTGCTGTTAAAAAGTAACCTTTTTCCAAGAAATAACGTACCAAGGCCAAGAGTTATTATTAATACTTAACCACAGTGTAATCCTAACAAATAGTATTAGCAAATTGCTATTGTGACAAATAGGTTGGATTTAAATGTGTACAACAGATATACGCATGTAACAGGGATGTGAAGCTACGTATTAAATCGATACACTCTGCCAAGTTGTGTACAAATGCTACATGACCATCAAGGATGTCGGCCTTGTATTACATTCAAATGCTCGTAAGATCAGAATTAGAAGCATTTCAGTCTTGTATCAAATTGTTATACAGGGGCTACTATGATATATATATATATATATATATATATATATATATATATATATATATATATATATATATATATATATATATATATATATATATATATATATATATATATACACTTGTGTTAAATTGATGCTTATAGTAAAGAATAATACTAATCCACTTGCCAAAGTGATACACACGACCAACATGAACAACAAGGGTAAGCAAAATAAAGAGAGCAAAGTTAGTGTAAACTGTGTTACATAGTAATTAGACATAACAGAATAGAATTTTATTTTTCACAGATTCATCATCAAAAATAAAAGTTGAGTAGCAAAGTGATGTTTAAACCTCTGTTTGTCTTTAGTGTACTGATTTTAGATAAACTATTGATTATTGATAAACTAGCTTAATAAAACAATCGATGGTAAAATATTAATTCCCTACTCCATGTTTAACGTAAAAAAATAACAGAAAAATAATTAACAATGACACAACGAGATGTTTTGGGTGCGTTGCTCTGTCAGAGGTTTATTAAGTTGTATATAAAATGGAATACAGTGAATTCGTTAAAAATAAAGAGAACTTAAATTATGTATTTGAAATTCTATACATGAAATAGATCTTTAAAATAAAGAAGGAAATTAAAAATTATTTTATGTAAATTCAATAAATAATTATTATATATTAATATATTAAATATAATATAAAACTTTAAATTAATTTTAGAAACATTACAACAAATTAAATTATATTTACATTTTACCATATAGAACATATTTAAAAATTGTCAATAATTGGAAGACAGATTTTCCAAGTTCAATAATTTTTTATATTTCAAAAATAAATTTGGATATTGTTTATGCTATTGGATAAACATATTTTAATATAATCATCATGTTAGTATGGTGAAAAACGTATTTAAGAACCATGTGCGTTAAACTGAACTAAATTTGTGTCAGTACAGGCCTGCCAACTTCCCCTTCCAAAATCTCTAGTCCAAGCAACCCCCAAAACTGTACTTCTGTTATTGGTATCCTAAACATATTGCTTGTAATACATTTAGACTTATATCCAGACAAATGTTTAGTAAAATATATTAAAATAAACCAAATTAGTTACTTCCAATAATTTACTGTATTTTTTTTATTAATAAATAATACAGACAACCTCTAACCACAAGTATTTGTATTCTAGTGCTATGTACATTTTGGTTACAAAGTAAATATCCTCAAAGACATCACAATACATACTGTGTCATGTCTCTGAGGATGGTTACTTTGTATCCGAAATGTACGTCTACATAAGACTGGAATAAAAATATTCGTGGTTAGAATAAAATTAGTGTGTATTATTTATTAAAATAAGACTGTAAATATATTTTTAAATATTAAAATATATATACTTGTAAAAATAGTAAATATTTATTCTGTTATAGCCACTCTAGTCCTTTAGAACAGTCTGTGATGTGATATTACCACATATGGCATAAGCATTAGGTCAGGTTTTGTAAGCTGGCACTTGGATATTTGGTAGAAATTGTGTATTAGGCCTGAAGAAAACATCAGGCTCAGTGACGCTTCAATGTGGCTTCAAATCGCAGCCAACCCTTAGACAATCCTATTAACATGCTTCCATGAATGCCCTATTTACGGTTGTTGCTATTTTTACTATATATTAAAAAGTATTAATAAGTAACAAAATAATGTACCAACACAATGAGTCAGCAGGATTCTAAGGGTCAATGTTTTTGAAAATGAACTGCGAGCACATCCAACCACCCCTTGTCCTTGGTCTCTCAGCAACGCCTTCAGCCCCCAAGGGTCAGCTAATAATTTAATTTACCAACAAATGTAAATTAGTTATTGTTAATTTACCAACAAATGTAACATATTTATATGCTGGAAAAGTTTGCTCTGCTATGAAGCTATTTTGCTTTTGCTTCTTTATACACTGTAGCCAGGAAATGAAAGAAGTTATAAAATAAATTTTCACTTATCCTAAAGATATGGTATTACCAATAATGGGTCAGCCGGTTTTGCAGGTGTGTGTGTGTGTGTGTGTGTGTGTGTGTGTATGTGTGTGTGTATGTGTATGTGTGTGTGTGTATGTGTATGTGTGTGTGTGTGTGTGTGTGTGTGTGTATGTGTGTGAATGCGTGTGCCTGAGTGTGTGTGCCGGAATGTGTGTGTGTGTGTGTGTGTGTGTGTGTGTATGTGTGTGTGTGTGTGTGTGTGTGTGTGTGTATGTGTGTGTGTGTGTGTGTGTGTGTGTGTGTGTGTATGTGTGTGTGTGTGTGTGTGTTTAGGTTTGTGTGGAGGAGGGGGTTTAGAGTTAATTAATCACAATTGAGTATAACTTTTCCGAAACTGTTAAAATGTATTGCTTAGAAATTAGAAATGAATACACTTTTCAGTTGTTTACAATCTCTAAATCTAAATTTCCTGTCTGTGTATTTTATATGCATTTTTATACAACACGTTATTTAATCAATTTAATTTTTGATTAAATTTAAAAGTATTTTTTACAAAACTTCCCAATACGGTATGTTGTATTCTCATTACGTGGCCTAGAGCCCAGAGTTATTGTGTTACAGGGGGAAAGCGGGCGTAACAAAAACAAGTCATTTAAAAATAGCCTTGGATTAAAATTTACTGACCTAGTTGCGTCTTTTCATTAAAAGGATTTACATAGCAGAACACAATGCAACCAAATACCCAACTATTCATACATTACAGCAAACATAAGCAACCCATCAACTCACCTTTGCGCACTGCGAGGGGCTCTGGGGTGCTTTCTCAAGTCATCCTCTGCTTGGCTCACCATCAGTTTGGACTGCAAATTTTAATAATACAATTTTATGTTCTCCTCTACAACCTTACATTAGATGTATGTTCACTATGTTGTCTCAGGCATTACAGCAACTTATAGGAACAATATTTCTCTTTTACGAAAAATATTCAATGAGATTTTAGTATTTAATTGTCCATTTACTCACATGTTTTCATATTTATAATTATCACTTAAATTTTACGAAATTTCAATCATGTTATACGAACAAACATTTCTATAACATAAACACGTAATAAACATTTCACACAAAATCAAAATTGTTCCGTTTCCTACAAAACGTTACGAATTTGTGTTCATTTTACTTTTTATGCATTTTTTAAAAACTTTTTTTTCGGATAAAACTCCTCACATTTTTTATTTAAGCATAATCTTATTTAAATATTCTTGGAGTTATAATGTAAATGTAAAATATTTCTATTAATAAATTCAATAAGAAAACTTTATAACTATTATCACGAATTATGTTTGTAAAATACAGGCCTAACCTAATCATGGGTGAACATTTAGGTAACAGGGAAAACCACAAGAATGTTAAACTTAATATTCGTTTACTTTATACTGATTGTTTTTCAGAATTATTTATTTTAAGAATTTTTGCCACAAGAAATCAAATGTTTTAAAGCAAGTCATTTGTGTTACATGAATGCCTTAGTTTTTGTAATTAATAAATACAAACCGCGTTGAGAATACAAGATATAATCGGTTTTAAATAATCTACAGTTAAATGTAAGCGTAAAATAAAAAAAATAAATTTTCGGCGGATCAGAACAGTTGTAAGTTACATTGCTCCAAACATACTTTGCACACATGTTAAGATATGTACAATTATTTTTATTTTGGAAAAGATAACCTCACACATCCTTGAAGCACATATAAAGTGATTGCTATCCATGCATATTAAAGAATAGAAATAATATCAAACAACACTAATCAAATACAGTATCATTCCTACAACATATATATAATTTTATATAGACTTAGGCTACATAAATCTGATTAGGGCGTGATAAAGTTATTTGTGTAATTGAAAGATTTTACTTTATAACTGATATAAAATCTTTGGTTTGGTAAAAATAATTTTACAAAACAATAAAGAAAACCTCAAAGATAAATATTATTAGAAACTAATTACACTTACATTTAATCTGAAAACCTTCACGCAAAATGCCAAAATACTAACGCATTAACCAAAGTATCAAACTATTAAGCAAATATAACCTACAAACTAATAAACACACTGGTCGAATAAACAGCTGATTCTATTGTTGTCCAATGTCTAGATCGCAGCGATAAAAATTCGTCACTCCAGTTGGCTGTGGCCATCTCGACATTCTTCCTCTTGATTACTAACATAAGTTATTAGCGTTGGCAATGAGTGTGACAACATGAATGGTTTTTTTAATATTTAGACAGGTAAACTTATTGCGTTGTATATTTATGCTGGCTTTACGGTAAATCTTGCGTATGGTAAAAGAAGAAGAGTAAATGTGACAATTATTTCAAAAAACATGAGCATATCCGGATTGTTGAGAAGGATCATGGACCCCCCCCCCACCTAGTAGGTTTGCTCATTACTCGCATAACCAAGCCTAACAATTTATACTTTCCAAAAAAAGACGGGTGTTCAGCGCCAAAGTATTCATGCCCGGTGTAAACCCCTTATTTACCTACCCAAATAAAAATACGATTTTAGTTTTAAGATGTTAAATATTTTAAGTTATATATTCAGTAAATGGCGTTAATAACAGAACTCCTTTTTTCAATTCTTTCTCTTAGTTTACACTCCACTTATACATAACAAATTTCAATTGTTAATAAAACACTTTTTATTCATCCACTCAAATTCAAATGCATTTTTAAAACTTGTAGCTGATGCCAATTTATATTGCTACAGTTTTTAAAATGTGAATTAAATAAATAATTTTAATGGATACATTTTAGTTTTATATGGTGGAAACACTTTTCACAAAAGGAGCAAGGTATGCAATATAGTTATTTCGTCCCATTTGCTTTAAAATAAATGATAAACCTAACATATGATTTCATAACATGAATTCAATAGCATCCAACATGTAATATTAAAGTGCCAAAATAGCATTAAATATGACTTTCTATCTTATCTTATCTCAAGACATTTCATTTAATTAATTCCAAATTTTGGTTGCTAGGCAACACCCAAAAATCTGAAATTATTTTCCAACGCATTTAAAAAATATTGTACCCCCGATTCACTTCAAGTAACAACATACAATCATGATCTGTTATTGTCACACTTTAAAGAAAATAAACACAGATAAAGAGAATATATATTTTTATTTATTTCCATCAATTTGTAAATATATAATTAACCGTTTTTGAGTAATTGGATATAGAAAACTAGTAATTGTCCACTTTGTACAGCATAAATCAGTCTTATATCTATTAGTTCAGAAAATATCCGCTTGATAGTAGTACCTGACGGATCGTTGTAACTATAATTTTAATACTAACCGCAGGCGAATGTGAGACGAAGGTGGGTGGCTGTCCCTAGGGTTGGGTGGGGTTTTTTTGTTGGCTAGAGGTCCAGGTTAATTTTTGTTTAACAATAGTTTACTTACACAAAAATGCAAATAAAACTAAAACTAGACAACATTCTGAAAAAAACAAAGTGGAAAAATATTCTGAAGAACGTGTGCACATGTAGCTGTGTGCGCATGTCGGGTTTCGCCCTCATAGTTTAACGTAAGATTGCATTTTCCAGTGGAACACATCACGTTTCCCATGCGTTTGGTGATAGTGAAGAGTGTCCTGGCTTTTCCCCGGCATACTAGCATATAGAAGTGTGCGGAGCGTGTGAGTGAATGTTGTGACAATCGTTACAAAGGTTAAAGTGACGGCTACTCAGTGAGAAGAAACTTAGTGTCTTTTTGTCTTTTCATTGAAACTGTTTACATAGCAGGACACAATACAATCAAACACACAACTATTCCTACATTACAGCAAACGTAGTCAACCCAAATCCATTAGCATTAGATCTGAGCCCCCAACAATCCCTAATATAAGTTTACGGTATTAGACAATCCTTACATAACTTTCTATGAAAGACGTACGTATATTTATATTGTATAGTATAATCCTTAAAGGCAAATCGTCCTCATGCAAGTTTTACAGCGCCTGTTTAAACAATACTTAAACCCAAAATAAAGATCGAGTTTTTGCAACTAGACTTACTATATAATGTTTTCATTATAGAAAGTATTTTATAGAACAAGGCAAAGTGCGATGTATCACATAAACACCCTCCATGTCCACAATGTACCTGACATTAAAGATGTTGGTATAAATACTAGAAGAATATCACCTTATTGTTGTAAAGTGGTTCCAAAGGTGAACCTGTTTCTACTCTACTATAGAAATTCGAATCCTATTCTGTGATAAAACGTCTTGCACAACTTGGTCTATTAATATAAATATGGTAATAAATATAAATTACTTACCTAATGAATACGTCATCATTATAGTACGTCATCAATATTTAAAGTTGCCTCCTGAAAAATAAAATTAAGTTAATGTTAATATAATTATTAAACCTGATATCATAAAATTATTATGGATTACGAGCAAGATAGAGTCAGATGAACATTCAATGGGGAAACGTGGTTCCCATCCTATAGATAATAGTATAAGAAATTATTCAGTAAATGCGACCCATGTTTTCTTTATTGAATGTTTCATATGGACAATAATAATTTATACTTTACACCCCCAGAAATTCCAAATCATTAAAAACTTTTTAATTTCTTTAAAAACATGAAATTAAGAAACTTTTTTTCTTCAAATATAAAAGAGATAAAAAATTTAAGATTATATGATTATAAAAGACGAAAAAATTGACTCAATCGTGGAAATATTTTCAAAAAAGTTTTAAAATAAGCATAATGTCTAGAGCCGTGTGTCGTGTTGTGGGACATTATCCAAGTTTTTTGTTCCAAATTCGAAAAAAATATAACATTATGTAGTAGCCTGAAACAAAATTTTGACTTGTCTGGAATCGAAACAGGAAGCTTATAATTTAGTGGTTAGTATCGATGATAACTGCAAAAAGTACAGTTTCGTTTTAAAAATAAACGCAATAATCAGTCACAAAGATTGAATTTTGTAGTGAATGGAACACATTTCTCTTTTTTGAACAGAGTTTTGCTTAAACTATTACGGTTTTTCTACAAATGTAAAGTTTTAAAGTTATTGACGAAATTTTTATAATTCTAATGTACTTCAGATCTGTGTCAGCAACTTGGCAACAAAATTGACTTCACCAAGAAAATAATGTTGAGTAGTTACTCAATTTCGGCGAACAGTAAAAACACACACCAGCAATAAACGAAGCAAGCACAGCAGTACACAGAGCTCAGCTGACGTCTCACTAGATCTCGGGCTATTAAATCGGACCACAGCCGATGTATTTCATCAGTTCTGTGTGTTTATTGGTTCGTGTGTGTATTTGAGAAGTTGTTTCGCTTCAAAAAAGAAGATTCTTTTATAATTATTTCTATTTAATTTGAAACAATTATAGATTTAAAACAAATTTGGATTGCAAACGGTAAAATATAACATCTACTGTGTATAGAAGCAATTGCTTGCTTTCTGCTAACGTTTACGCCTTGCATGCAATGCTGCAGTATGATTGCACATGTCTGCATTACCACAGTGGGGATATGAAATAACGCAGTTACTATTACAGATTGGGATCTATGCACGGTCGTCACACAACACGTGTTACTAAAACGTCAAGCATTGTGTAGTATATTCACTGATAATGATGATAACCCGAAGCATCGAGACGCGTACCACAATAAAGTATGATTGTGAGTTCGTGTATAGCTATTTATTAATCACTTCTTCAGATATCACTTATGGCTTATATCCACGAGACAACCGCTGTAACAGAGAGTGGAGTTTAATCGAATTTCTAGAGAGGCCATGTAGATCTAATATTTCTTTGCAATATGTGAAACGAGTATATAAAGTTTCCTCTGAGGACTTGTGATCACATTTTCTCAAACTGTGACTAACATAAAGCGTTAGAGTAACGTAAAATGGCGCCTAATTAGATACATCTCAACTTGGATGCATAAGTTAGCTACAAGAGTGGGTTACTGCCTATGTTACCGCGACATACATACTCAGTGCGAGGACTCCGCCAGACTTGGATGGATAAGTTAGGTACCAGAGTGGGATACTGCCTATGTTAACGCGACATACGTACTCAGTGTGAAAACTGCGCCAGACTTGGATGGATAAGTTAGCTACCAGAGTGGGTTACTGCCTATGTTACCGCGACATACACACTCAGTGTGAGGACTTCGCCAGACTTGGATGGATAAGTTAGCTACCAGAGTGGGTTACTGCCTATGTTACCGCGACATACATACTCAGTGTGAGGACTCCGCCAGACTTGGATGGATAAGTTAGCTACCAGAGTGGGTTACTGCCTATGTTAACGCGACATACGTACTCAGTGTGAAAACTGCGCCAGACTTGGATGGATAAGTTAGCTACCAGAGTGTGTTACTGCCTATGTTACCGCGACATACATACTCAGTGTGAGGACTCCGCCAGACTTGGATGGATAAGTTAGCTACCAGAGTGGGTTACTGCCTATGTTAACGCGACATACGTACTCAGTGTGAAAACTCCGCCAGACTTGGATGGATAAGTTAGCTACCAGAGTGGGTTACTGCCTATGTTACCGCGACATACACACTCAGTGTGAGGACTCCGCCAGACTTGGATGGATAAGTTAGCTACTAGAGTGGGTTACGGCCTATGTTACCGCGACATACATACTCAGTGTGAGGACTCCGCCAGACTTGGATGGATAAGTTAGCTACCAGAGTGGGTTACTGCTTATGTTACCGCGACATACATACTCAGTGTGAGGACTCCGCCAGACTTGGATGGATAAGTTAGCTACCTGAGTGGGTTACTGCCTATGTTACCGCGACATACATACTCAGTGTGAAAACTGCGCCAGACCTGGATGGATAAGGTAGCTACCATAGTGGGTTACTGCCTATGTTACCGCGACATACATACTCAGTGTGAAAACTGCGCCAGACCTGGATGGATAAGGTAGCTACCATAGTGGGTTACTGCCTATGTTACCGCGACATACATACTCAGTGTGAGGACTCCGCCAGACTTGGATGGATAAGTTAGCTACCAGAGTGGGTTACTGCCTATGTTACCGCGACATACATACTCAGTGTGAAAACTGCGCCAGACCTGGATGGATAAGGTAGCTACCATAGTGGGTTACTGCCTATGTTACCGCGACATACATACTCAGTGTGAGGACTCCGCCAGACTTGGATGGATAAGTTAGCTACCAGAGTGGGTTACTGCCTATGTTACCGCGACATACATACTGTGTGAGGACTCCGCCAGGCTTAGGCTCATCTCGTTACATTAAAGTTAAAAGACAAATTTAAAAAGAGAAAAAATCTACGCTTTTGCAGTGATAT
>JBAIZL010000005.1:68978683-69003683 GCA_036971475.1 Prosapia bicincta | reverse complement strand
GAGTTTAGTCTGTGAAATTAAATATAGAAGCAAATTCCCACTTCCGAACATCTATCTGACAGCACCAATTTTATTGATGACGAACTGACCCGGGGAACTTCGTATCGCCCAAAAGTAAAGGAATGGCGAGTTAACATTACCTGAACATAATGTAGTATTCTATTAACATAATAATGTCAGTTATAGAAGTCGATAGAGAAAAGTATGACCATAAAAGCTCTTAATTTAGTGTTATTTATTGAAGTGTATTCGGATGTACAATATTTTTTTAATATTGTTTGAAATATAACATTTATTTATTAAAAACCAATGTTGCTTAACTAACGTATCAGCGTATCAAGTTGTTCAAAAACTTGTGTGTGTGTGTGTGTGTGCGTACGTGCGTGTGTGTTGGTTTGTGTGTGTGTGTGTTTGTGTGTGTGTTTGTGTGTGTTTGTATGTGTATGGGTGTGTGTGAGTGTGTGTGTGTGTGTGTGTGTGTGTGTGTGTTTCCATATATGCGTGTAAACTTGTGTGTGTGCTTGTGCCTGAGCGTGCTTGCGTGTGCATGTGTATGCGTGTGTGCGCATATGTGTGTGTGTGTGTGTGTGTGTGTGTGTGTGTGTGTGTGTGTGTGTGTGTGTGTCTATGCATGGGTGTGTGTGCGTGTGCGTGTTTGAGCATGCTTGTAAGAGTATTTGTGTGTGTGCGTGTGATTGTGTATTTGTGTGTGTGTTTATGTGTTTGTGTGTGCATTTGTGTGTGATTGTGTATATATATATATATATATATATATATATATATATATATATATATATATATGTGTGTGTGTGTGTGTGTGTGTGTGTGTGTGTGTGTGTGTGTGTGTGTATATATATATATGTGTGTGTGTTTGTGTGTATGTGTGTGTGTGTGTGTGTGTGTGTTTGTGTGTGTGTGTATGTGTGGGGGGGATTTGCCATCTCTGAGGTCTTAACCCAGCTTCCCCACTAAGTGGGTTGCCATCTCTTAGCCCCCAAGTAGGAGAGTTGCAATCTCTGAAATCTTACTCTTTTCTAGGACTGATCTCCGAGGTCTCACTCCATTTCTAGGAGGGTAACGATCTTTGAGGACTCTGTTTCTTTCTAGGAGGATTGTTATCTCTGAGTTCTCAGACCCTATCTAGGAGGGTTGACCCCCCAGAAGTCTCATCCTCTATCTAGGTTGGTTGTGATATCTGAGGTCCCAGCAACTATCTAGGAGGGTTGTGGTCCCAGAGGTCTCATCCTCTATCTAGGTTGGTTGTGATATCTGAGGTCCTAGCAACTATCTAGGAGGGTTGTGATCCCAGAGGTCTCACCCTCTATCTAGGTTGGTTGTGATATCTGAGGTCCCAGCAACTATCTAGGAGGGTTGTGAGCCCAGAGGTATCACCCTCTATCTAGGTTGGTTGACATTATTTCATACAATGATAGCCTTTCTAGTTTTTTCACCTTTAGAGGTGGGCCATACTAGATACCTCTGTAGCGACACCGTGTTCTGGTATGTTTTTAGATAATTTATATCTGTAGCGTGGGGCGCTGGCTCGTCAGGGATCGCCTTTGGGTGGTTAGCCCGCTGTATTGTTTATTAGTTTAGCAATAGACTCGTGCCCCTCTTTACCCAAAACGTTTAGGGGTAGACGATTCATTTTAGGGTGGGCCTACTGCCTAGTGTCGTTCGAGCGTGGATACGTCTTCAGATATATAAAATCTTTCCACAAGATAACCCCACGCCGGAAGCTGCCTCCGGGGAGGGTCTTGAACGTGGCTGAGGATGTCATAGGGGTAGGTTTTTGCGCCTACTTGATTAAAGTTTTTTTCAAAAACTACCTCTAGACGTAGTCAAACCCGCCCCATAGTCTAGGACCAAGGCCATTCAGAGCCGCCGTCATCCATAACGACCCCTATACTCTCCCGGGGATGGTCCAGAACGAGACTGAGATCACCCCCAACACGTAGGTTAGGTTAGGTTGGATCTATTTTGGCTAGCTTAGGTCAGTAGGTTAGAATTAAATTTGTTCGAAAAACTACCCCCTACCCCTCTAAACGTAGTCGAATCCACCCCCAAGGCTAGGATCAAGGCCGCATCATCCCCCTGCATCATCCAAAACTACCCCTATAGTCCTAGGTTACGTACAGGCCGAGTTAGGGGTAGTTGTCCCCAAGTGCCGAACAATCTACTCCTGGTAGGTTTATAACCTGCATTCTGCTTCACAGTTATGTTCCAGGGGGCGCAGGGGCACGTCTCCAGGGCCGCAGCGTAGCCCCAACGGAAGTACTAATTTGATTGCATGCCTTTTCAGTTTCGAGGAGGCAGCAGAAGAAGAGGTGCTAGTCATTCCTGCCATAGACTCACTAACAAGGTATTTTCAAGGTAATACCTCTCCTTATTCCTTAGCATAAGGTGATCCAAGGCCCCCAGGGTTCCTGCATGATCTGCCGCAGGAATTTCCCTGGCAGGGTTTCTTTCTTGCCAGGTTTTTTCATCCCGATCTTAGCGCGACACTTAGAGTACTGTTTCATTTCACTATCTCCTGATTATGCATGGAAAGAGCTTATGAGCTTGGTACATGGGCAATCAATCTCGTTTCCTTCACTCACTGTAGGGATACTAACCGCATGCGCATGTGAGACGGAGGTAGCTTGCTAGAGGTTGGCTGCCACGAGGGCTGGGCGGGTCTTGGAGGCTCAGACCCAGGAAAAAAATGAATTTTAAAAGACCTAATATGTATAGTAACAGGATTTAACAGGATTATACAAGTTCGTTACAATCCTAATTGTAAGTAGTTAATACTCTTCCAAAACAAAAAAGCATTTTCAGAAGAGGTCTGTTTTGAAACTCTCGACTATTTACTGTCTGCAAATGTACAACAGTTACAGAGATACTCACGCACACACACATGCACGGGCACACAAACACACACTCACACACACTTACACACACACATACACATACACACACACACGCGCGCACACACACACACACACACACACACACACACACACACACACACACACATACACACACACACACACACACACACACACACACACACACACACACACACACACACACACACATACACACACACACACATACACACACACACACACACACACACACACACACACACACACACACACACACACACACACACACACACACACACACACATACACACACAACACACAACATACAACACACACACACACACACAACACACACACACACGCACTCACACACACACACACACACACACACACACACACACACACACACACACACACACACACACATACATACACACACAACATACAACACACACACACACACACGCACACTCACACACACATACACACACACATACACACACACACACACACACACACACACACACACACACACATAAACACACAAACACACACACACACACACACACACACACACACACACACACACACTCACACACACACACACACAAAGACACACACAGACAGATTCGCCATGCTTAGGAGCAGATGTATCGCACTTCTTCCGTACATGTCGCCAGTTACAGGAAGACAATGAGTGTTAATAAAAACCTAATATGTTCTTCAAAAAGTCCGTTTCTAAGAAACAATTATAAATTTAAGTTTTGTTTTTAGTAGTTCATTGAATCACTAACAAACTACGTTTCCGTATAATATCGAATGAAATTAAGTATTGAAAAACCTAATATGTAACATATCAATAGACATGAATATAGTTTAAGTTTTACATATGTAACCAAAGATTACAACTGAGAGTACAACATTAAATCGGATTGAAATTTATAAAAAAAACACGATCGGGTCCAAGACGTAATAATAGGATTTGTAATGTAAGATAGTTACAATGTAAATAGTAAGGAGTTAATACTTTTACAAAGCAAAGAATGTAAAACAGTTACAGAGATACTCACGCACACAGGAGTAAGTTGGGTAGATAAATACTCCTAAATGATCTTTCCTTCATTCCCATACACCAGGATATTCCTTTGTTTATTACTAAATGTATAGTTTTATTATAATACATTTGCTATAACGGATTTCCAGTTACACCCAAGCAAACTTGTACCATGAACTTATTACAGATACGCCTTATTACGATATCTCTAAGGCTTGTATAGCCCGATGTTTGCCTCCGTTTATCCCTGCTCTTGTCCCCCCACTCCAGCTACCCTATTACGTCAAGGTCGATTTTATCAGGTTAATGTAAATATTTGGAAAAGTATTTTACGTTTGTATGTTCAATGTTACCAATTAAACTCTCTTTTCAAACCTAGCATTTCAACGTTGGGAAAAGTAAATGTGTAAACGCACAAGTAAACTAACCTAACGGACATACAAACACACACAACGATACCTTGGTCAAGCAACTTTGTTTTAAAAATTATGAAAGAACTCGTTTCTAGCATAGGCAGTTGTCTATTTTCAGGGTAATCACAAGTAAACCATGGGCTATATACATACCTGCACCTGAATTGCATATTTAGCGCCGTCTTATCTCGTAAATCCATACAACATATAAAATTAATTTGGACCACTTTAAATTTATCAAACTTCATCACTTCACCTCTCATCTAACATTGCATTCCGATCTCGTGAGATTAAACTCTTAAACCTACATGAAAAGTAAACAAACTAGGTACAACAAAGTAACAAACGCGCGCGCGTGTGTTTGTGTGTGTGCGCGCGCGTGTGTGTGTGTGTGTGCGCGCTCGTGTGTGTAGGGTGTGTGTGTGTGTGTGTGTGTGTACAAACGGGCAAAAATGCTGTTTGAAGGCTTGAAAGCCGAAATTTATTAAATAATTTAAAAAATAAATTTTAATAAAAAAATATTCAAATAAAATGCAACAAGACTAAAGGAATAATAATTATAAAACAAATAGTTACGGTAAAGCCAAATCATTTTAAAAGATTTTACAAACTAATCGCAAAGATCAAAGTCAAAGAAGTTAAAGGTAGGAGTGGGAAAGAGCGTTCTGGATGCCAAATGCTGGTTAGTTGATTGAGAGAGTTGAATGGGAAGAATTGGATTCGAGACACCAGGCAGAGAAGATATAGGAGCAGGTGTTCTTTTCAAGTTTTCTTTGACATCATCCTGGCGGGCTAAAAAGTTAATCCTTAGCCTTGCCAGGAACTATAATGTTAGTACAAATTTCTCAAGGTAAAATTACAGCAGTAGAGTCATTACGAACGGAACGATAAAGTTTTAAAAATTACCAGATAACCGGTAATTTGTAATATGTATTTCACTTGTAATTATTAAATTTGTAAAGAAGAAGAGATTGGAGTATGCAGCCAACTAACTGGAGAAGAGGGACTCATCGCAAGAAAACAGGAGAGGAAATGGAACATTCCTAAACCATTCCGGGCGGGATCAGCATCCAATTGCTGGCAAAAACATGCGAATGAAGATGACGTTTTCCTTCAAAGGCAAGTCCAATCCAGTCATGCTTAACTTTGCTTCTTAAAGAATAATTTTGAGTAAATTTGTTAAATTTAAAAAAAAACAATTTCTAGAACAGATTTGGCTTTACTTAAATTCATTTAAAATTGTTCAAATATAAATTTACAGAAATTTATTATATTTTAAATTATTAAGGTTATACCTATAAGAAGATATATAAAGAAAGATATTTCACGTAAATACTAATAAAACATAATATATTTTCATTCAAAAAAATGATAAATCTTTGGCAAATATATACAGAGGGGAATAGAATTATTTATTATAATAAAATAATTATAAATTATATAATAATATGCTATGATTGATGAGTAAGTAAGATTTTATTGGGAATTGAGTAAGAAGTGAAGAAATAAATATTTAATAGGGGGAGTTTAATATAAATTAAACGCTAAAATATATATAAAATAATTTCAAGTATTCTTATATTATATAAAATTCACTGGGAAACATTTAAGCAAACGCAGGAAGAATGTTACTTTAATTTGTTTTATAAAGAGATTCTAGCCAAGGTGTGGCAAGGAGTTATTTTAATTTTTCTGCAAATATTAAATTCTTTAGTGAATAATATTAATTTTATAAATAATTAAAACACATAAATTATCTAACAAATTAATCATCAAATAGACTTTAATTGATATGAATTTACTACAGATATTCAAGATAAAATTTAATTATTTTGATGATGCTGTGTAGGGGTCTAGGTGCTAGATTAAATAAATAATTAATGCCTGTAAATGGGTGCATACTTTACCACCATATAAATAAAACAAATTTTGATTTTCCAATTAGCTGTCATTAGTTATGATTTAGCTAAATGACACGCAATTTCACAGTTTCTTACCAATAGGTTTCCAAGTACCAAACGCCTCAAATAGCAGACACCCCACCCCGAGTATTATGCTAGTATAAGGAAATACTCCGCTATTTGGTTTTCCATACGAAATCTAGGAATTAATTCCTAGGAGATCTAGGCAAGGATGTTACAGGCTTCGGTTGACTGACCAAAATTCCTCCTAGGTCATTCTACCATTGCAGGGCAACTGGTAAGTATTAGGGAGACATAGGAGAACGGACAGGATCAACTAGGTATTAGGAAAGGTAGGTCCTAATTTTTGCCAGGTAAGGGGTCTCGGAGAATAATATATAAACAAATATGAATGACGAAGGTAGAAGAATAATAGTGGAAATAGAAAAAGGTAGTGATTGAATTATTGAAGGAAATAAATAAGTTGTAGGTAAGGAGTAAATAAATAAAAGAAGTAAAAATAAGAATAGTTGAGTATAGATAGTAAGTAGAAAGGCCCGTTGCAGTGTGTGTGTGTGTGTGTGTGTGTGAGAGAGAGAGAGAGAGTGTGTGTGTTGGCGTGCGTGTGTGTTTATATTTCATAAGAATTAGGGCAAAATGCAGTTATAAAATGCCATTGTAACTTTACGGAAAAGTAACTATCTAACTTCATGTGGCCTCACCGTAGTAGAGCACGGCTAGAGATAGATAACTAGCTGTAGGTCTAAAGAGAAACGATAAGATCTAGAGGAGAGTTGCAAAGTGTGGAGTAAGATCATCCTAATACAAAAATGTTATTTTCAATGAAGTGAATGCAAAATATAACAACTTAAGACTGCTGACGCGTTTCGAAACGTCGCTCCATTGATGCCTGCTTCTGGCGGTTTTCCCTTGAGGTCATGTATGTAATTTAGGTTAGGTTAAGTTAGTTTAAACAGTGGAAGCAAGGGGGTATTGTTTTTTCTAGATTAGTTTGAGTGAAGTTTTGTTGAGTTAGGCTATTATTAAAGTAGTTTTCAACAATCCATTATTATTCTACCAATGTTTGGTGAGGTTAGTTCATTTAAAGGTTTGTGGTAACAATCTAAAAGGATCGTGCTCCCGTTTCCTCTGGTTGTTATATTACCGGTTTTTACGGTAGAAATCAGTTTGCATAAAATTTCCAAGGTTAAAATAATAAAGAAATATTGTGTTGTTTTTTAGTATTTAATAGTTTTAAAGAGTTATATTTTGTTTCCTTTAATACTGCGAAGCGGGATAACTAGTAAAACGAATTTACCACATTTAATCTCCCTCGTGTAAGTATTGGTGCCGAATTGTAAAATAAAAATTCTAAAATCCTTTCGTAACGGCTAATTACAGATGTAAGCAAGGAAGGTAAATAGCAGACCCCATGTTACTGAACACATTGGGGAAAGTAAGGTTCGAAGATAGTTGCTTACCTGATCAAATAGGAATCCCACATTCAGCGGGTATGAGCGAATGTGGCTAGACCAAGAATTAATTCATGAAGTATGTTATTAAACTTTTAATACGTAAGAATTCCTTAAGTTAACCCAGATGCTAAATGTGCTAATGCAAAACCTTTACTAGTTCTAGTTGTAAGTAAAATTAGAAATAATATAAAAAGGTTTACTTATGTAAGCGCGACATTTCCCAGATGTTTGTAGTTACTTTCCTGGTCGCTCTTGCATTTATTTGCATTCCTAACAGCCTGACAAGTTACTTTCCTAATATAAAATTAGAAAATTTGCATCTGTGGATTAGAATATCGGAACGCGAATAAAATCAACACTTATTTCCAAATAAATTATAAAAATAATATTATTTCAGCGTCGCATTGAGCTATGTTTAAGAATATTTATTTTTTCGTATATTACCATTTACAATTGCAAAATTTATTGAAGAAATACATAAAACATTTCTCTAAAACATAGCCGAACAATTAAACTGAAACATTATTATTTTAAGTGAAATAATATAAAATTCTATATAAATAGAGTTTGCATAGAATAAATATCGATTGACGCTACTTATTCAAATTACTATTAGCGTGCATTTTATGTTGTACGAAGCAGTTGGAAACACTCAACAGATATTTACATAACAATGCACACAATAAGCTGGAAAATTGGTTGAGCTTCTATAAAATGGCGAATCAATATATTTACGAAGAAGTCAGTTCAAGTCTTTTGTATATATATATATATATATATATATATATATATATATATATATATATATATATATATATATATATATACTGTTGTATCACAACGCACAACTACTGTACCTACAAGTATTTGCAGTACTACTATAGTATAAGTACTACTATATTGCAATATATGCTACATATTTTACAAATATAAGGAAGTGCTAGTATAGGTAAGTTGTTAAAATATTCACAAGTGTTTTAGTAGCTCACGTGTAGAAGGAATCAACAATTATATACATGTATTAAATATGGTGATACGATTTCTTCTAATACAGTTAATGATGACAAAAACTTTACATACAAGTATAGTTTAGATTTGTATATTTTTCAAAGCTTTTTAACAATAAATTATATATAAGCTACTCCAAGAAAAAGTAATGATATAAAAAAATTTACATACGTATATATATATATATATATATATATATATATATATATATTCATATATGTATGTGTGTGTCTGTGTGTGTACAGTAAATACCATATAATGTGTATGAAATACGAGTATCATGGAATCCAGAGGGGGTTTTTATACAAATTAATACCATAAGATTCTTGAAGGAAGAAAACAGAAAAATGTAAGAATAAATGAATTTAAGAGAAACAAGGATAATGGACAATCATTGAATTTAATAAAAAAACAAAAGTTGCGGTATAAATACAATTTCTAAAACCATGTGGCGTATTGTGGGAAACTATCTAAGGTTTAGTTTTATAGTCGAAAAAATGTAACATTATTTTGCGGATAAAATAAAATATTTATACATGTTTAGAATTGAAACCAAAACGCTTTTATTTCTTAGATAATTGCGGTAATAATTACAAAAAGTCGGGATTTTGTTATAAATAAAACACATTAATCTTACACAAAGACTAAGCTTTGTAGTGCGGAAAAATGTTGAAAAATTTTAACCTAACGATATCATCGTGACACAGGCGCCATGCTTAGGAACGGATATATCGCACATCTCCCATACATGTCCGCCAATTACAGGAAGACAATGAATGTTAACAAAAACCTAATAATATGTTGAAGGAAGAGAACAGAAAAATGTAAGAATAAATGATTATAAGAGAAGCAAAGATAATGGACAATCGTTGAATTTATTAACAAAGAAAAGTTTCGGTATAAATACAATTTCTAAAACCATATGCCGTATTGTGGGACACTATCTAAGGTTTAGTTCTAGAGTCGAAAGAGTATAACATTATTTGCGGACAAAAAAAGTATTTATACGTGTCTGGAATCGAAACCGGAACGCTTTTATTACTTGGATAATTGCGGTAATAATTAAAAAAAGTTCGGATTTTGTTATAAATAAAACAAAATAATCTTACACAACGACTGAGCTTTGTAGTGCGGAAAAATGTTGAAAAATCTTAACCTAACGAAATCCTCCTGGCAGAGACGCCATGCTTAGGAATGGATTTTTACCACTTCTTCCATACATGTCGTCAATTACAGGAAGACAATGAGTGTTAACAAAAACTTCATAATATGTTCTGAAAAAAGTCCGTTTCTAAGCAACAATTATAAATTTGGGTTTTGTTTTTAGTAGTTCATTGAATCACTAACAGATTGCGCTTCTACAATATTTTGTACGAAATAAAGATTAAAAACAAGATATTAAAAGACCTAATATGTAACATATCAAATGACATGGAATATATTTCAAATATTACACATGTAAAATACGTATCCAAGGGATTAAAACTGAAAAACAACGTAAAATAACTATACAATTAGGTAACACAACAAAACGCATAATACACTGGAAATTTATAAAAAAAAAAGTTAAAACAGGATTTATAATACAAGTTCGTTACAATCCTAATTGTAAGTAGTTAATACTCTTCCAAAACAAAAAAGCGTTTAAGGAAGAGGTTTGTTTTGAAACTCTCTACTATATACCGTCTGCAAATGTACAATAGTTACAACAGATACTCACGCTCGCACACACAAACACACACTCACAGTCACACAAACACACACACACATACACACACACACACCCACCAACACACACACACACACACACACACAAACACACACACACACACACACACCCACACATACACACACACATACACACACACACACACACACACAGACAGACACACACAAACACACACACACACAAATAGACACACACACACACACACACACACACACACACACACACACACACAAACACACACACACACACGCACGCACACGGACACGCACTTATATATTTGTTGTATAGTCTGAAATTGGTGGGGAAAATTGACGGTTGAGTGGATTTCATGACTGAATGTTTTAAAGTTATAATACATGCATGATAGGAAGTTAATTACTGGTGAAAAACAAAATGTCTCTTTTACGTGTTTTACATTCAAAAGAGATATTAAAGTTAAAAATAATAGGGTATATAGTGTTTAATTTTTTCAGTTTTATCTCTGTAAATAATTCGATTTATGTTGATATTGAGTTATAAAAATTAATTTTCTAATTTATTTGTGTCTATGAACAAATAAAAGTAAAAATGAAAAGTAAATTTCCAAAATCTGTAGTTGAGTAATTCGGTAAGTAATTTTTATTTTAGCATTACTTTTAAAAATTGTCTTTAAATTGGCATCATGGTTGTAGTGTGATATAGGAACTTACTACTTGACGTCATAATAAACAGTAACACTCACAGTTTTAGAGAGAGCAGCACCTGCTGGCCACACCAAACTTGCCAACTGTTAGTAGAGTCAACCTATAGTGTCTCGTTTGCTGTCGATCATTGCTTGTTTTGGCAACTGTAAACATTACAACACACGAGATTGGTATTTATTTATAAAGCATTGTCTACACTCAAATCAAGAATTATTATTTAGTTCAGATTTGCACATAAAATATTGTAAAAGGAAAAAGAATGTATGCAATATGTTAAACTTGTATGTACCTCCAGGTCGTTCACTATATACCTCTCTGATAAAGAAACTGTATCGATTCCTGCGATGGAAAGAATTTATCAGTCAGTACAAATAATTCTCCCATAAAAACAATGTTATTAGATTTCAAAAAATAGAAACCGTAACACATAAATTGTTATTGAATGAAAAACCAGACGTTATACCTTCTTTTCATATTGATATTGATTTACTGTAAAACGATTTATGTATATTTCATTTGAACAAGTAATTTAACAAAATTTCTACTGAGGTTACAAAAGAAGAATTTTATTTTAGCTACCCTAGAGGACTATTTATGATATTGTGTGGTAACCATGGCAACAGTTTAAGGCTGTACAATGGAGGTTTCGACTACAACTAAAATGGAGAAAAATTCATATACATCTTTGAGACATATATTTTTAGGTATTGTTAAGTTGGCGCAGTGCCAAGTTGCAGCAGAGTTTGAGCATGAAGATTCTCAGTTCGAATCTGGCTTGACCCTACAATTTTTATAATTTAATTATTAAAATATTTTTAAAACTGTATTAACATCAAATGCCATCAATTATAGGTTATATACCATGTATCTGAACTTGATTGAATGAATAAAAACCTATTTTATTACCGCTTGGAAAGTTGTACAAGATATATTTCAGGAGAGTGTGGGCCAATACAGGAAATTAAAATATAAACTAAATCGTCTTTGCTCGGGTTAATTTTTCGGTATTTTTATATTAAAGCTTTTCTTAAACTAAATACAAAATAAAGGCAATTGTCTACCACTTGATTTGTAGTTACACCTCTCGCCACATAAATTAAAAGGCGCCTCCAGTCAGTGCATAAATGTATTACTGGGAAGAATAAATGGGGGGGGGGGGAACAATATCCACAGAGGCGTGAATGGTTACATATACAAACATTCTAATACAGCATTCTACTGCCCGAGTAGATGCACATAAATTTGGCTGAAGTTTTAGAATGGAAAGAAATATTAATTACTGCACCCTTCAACCAATCCCAAGTTCGCATTCATGGAAGATTTAGTTAAATAACACATTGACTGTGTTTTTATTTCTTCTGCCCCGACAAAGGATACTTTATGCACAGTTGAATTTTGGTATCTGTATTAAAGAATATTAATTAGTGATTTGCACGGCTCACGATTCACTTGTGCACCCTCCAAACTAAAGATCAATACGTAGATTGTTACTAGTAATTTTCCATCATTTAACATGATGCATGATTATAAATAATGATAAAAATGTCAGAAGCGCAGCCACCGTTGCAAAGAGTCTTTCGAGGTAACCTCCAACACCCAGTGACGTCACATCTAATGGAAAAAAGACTTCCTTTGGTAACGAGTGGTCTGCAACCTCGGGAGTGTTCGGTTATAATTGGCTCCTTCCGAAGTGATGCTTATCCGCTCCACTCACTGAGTTTGTTGTCAATCACTGATAAGATTGAATTGAGATTTTTTTATTAATAAATAAACCCATGACGAGATCCGATGTAAAAAAAAATTGAAAATTGCTAATATATTACCTTTAATAGAATAAATCACAAAGTATTATGCAGTATCTATTTATTTTCCCTATAACAGCCCTTTATGTTTTGGTGGTTAAGATTTTTTGCCTTAAAATAACTAACAGTCTTATGATCTGTAACCACCTCAGGTTTTAGGCACCAGCCGCCATTGCTTGTTCTTATGGCGCGAATTAAATCCTTCTTCTGCCACTCAAAATCTATCGATGTTTATTTAAAGAACATAAACATAAAATTTATTTTCCGTAGCTTCTAAATCCTGGGTTTTCTCGATATAGGATATAAAAAATGTATGTAGTTTTTCCACCTTAAAGATATAATTGGAGGGAGCGATTAAAAAATTCCCAATTAAATAATTTACGAATCACTTCAAAATATTTTTAACAGCTCAAATAATAACTATTTTCACAATATGCAAATGTCATAACGATATTATACTGCTCGCAAAGGAAAAAAACAAAGCTATAGCTATGAGTAACTAGAGAACGGGAAGCATCAGCTGTCCGTAAAAATTAATATGAAATAAAATTATTATAACAAGAGTAATAAAATTATTATAATAATAAACCACTTTTATAAAAGTCCTTCAGAATAATTAATTCTTTGTGGAATTTTAGTTTAAGTTTGCTTTTCATACCTGGTTGTTTACTTCAAGTCTATAATTTGATACACTAAATACAAAGGATTTGTACTCAAAATTATGTTCATTAGGCACTTTTCAAATTTGGAAAGTATAGAAAATAATACTATTTAACACTTTGTTGTTAATCTTTGTCTTAGCAATTTGCGTCCTCCATTCGTGTACACGTTTCTGCATCGTCTCAGGAACAAGGAAGCCGTGTTTAACTTTCAACTGTTTACATTGTGTATTAGTTAACATTATTTAAAAACAAACAAATACATTATAATTTGATGGGGTGTATTGTAGCTATATTTCAGTATAGTGCTATTTTCCATTTAAAAAATTTCAATTACATATTGTTGTTTCTGTGTTAAAGCAAAGTATTTTTGTATTTTTTAAAAAATGTCACATTTTGTGATGCGTCAGCACAAGTTCTATTTTGGTCGTGACTTTTTGGATCACGAAGTATATCTTCTCTCTACAATACCGATTGAACCTCTACTGTAGATAATTAGAGAATACGAAATATTAAACATATTTGATTTATAAGTCCGACAGAAAATGAACATGTTTATAATTTAAATATCTAGATGCAAGGGATTTGTATATTAAAAGGTTTATTATAAATTCACCGTTTGTCGTTCTTATAAGAACGCATACATTGTTAAAATATAACATTACTGGACACGAACACAATAATATATTTCTTATAAATTTTATAAGTTAGAGTTTAGTTTGTGAAATAAAATATAGAAGTAAATTCCCATTTCCGAACATTTAGCTGACAGCAGCAATTTTATTGATGACTAGCTGACCCGGAGAACTTTGTATCGCCCGAAAGTAAAGGAATGGCGAGTTAACATTACCTGAACCTAATGTAGTATTCTATTAACATAATAATGTCAGTTATAGAAGTCGATCGAGAAAAGTGTGACTATAAAAGCTGTTATTTATTGAAGTGTATTCGGATGTACCATATTTTTTTTATATTGTTTGTATGGTGGAAAATAGTTTTAGATTGTTGAGTGTTGCCTAGGAAACCAACATGTGCAATGAATTAAATGAAATGTCATAGGATAAAATAGAAAGTCATATTTTATGCTATTTTGGCACTTTAATATTACATGTTGTAGAAACATTATGTCACCAGAAAAATTCCCAGGAATGTACTCAACAATTTCCCAAAGTTCATGGCGATCGGATCAGTGATTTAGTAATGCATAAGGCTCATACATACATATATATATATATATATATATATATATATATATATATATATATATATATAGAGAGAGAGAGAGAGAGAGAGAGAGAGAGCGAGGGAGGGAGAAGCTAAGTGCTTCCGACAACCATATTGCCCCGTTAGGGATTAAACTACACAGATGTAGATGTAGTGTGGGGATTAAATCGGTATAGTAAAACCACTGATAAAGGCAACACGGTGCCGGAAACAGGTTATAATCGATAACATTTGCTTTGAGGGAAAGTTGTTCACAAGTGCGTATTTCTTAAGGAGTATATTTTCTCTAGACATTTGAAGGAAATCTAAATACCTATTTCTAGCCAAACAGTCCCACGCAAGGCTAGTACAAGTAGCGTAAACATTTTCCCATCGTTCGTCTTGCAATTAACGGGCGCTAAATTTACATTAACCACCGCGGGCGCGAAAACACGGCCGTAAAGCTGTTTGTACCCGGCGCGACGGGTGTTTGGCCAAGTCGGACAAGGTAAACCCGATGAAGGAACGAGCCAAGTATTTAACACTAAACTCAACTAATTATACGTCTGCTTGTTTGTTGTTTTACTTTAGAGTCTGCTGAAAACATTTACTTTAACGTGTTATATATGAGTTCTATATTTTCCTATCCCACGGTGACTTCTAACCCAATCTAGGAGATTAGGCTCTTATCTTAAGCCACCCTTAAATAGGGATATTTCAGAGGGTATTTGAAATGTTCTTTTATTACCGCAGTGAACGCCTCTACAAAAACATGACCAGTAATGCACTTGACTATAAATTTAAGTTCACTATATGTACAGAGACGATTTATAAAATGTGCTTAAGATTCAGCTCCATGAACAGCATGGTATTGCGGGCTAAAATAATGTAAAAAAACGCTTAGGAAAAAATTATTAACAGTTTCTTTATTATTATTTTTAAGGAGAATGTTAGTAAAACAAACTGTTCAGGATTATTCTTAAAAAAATATGTTCCGAGGAATGTTACATCCGATTGTAGCCACAGAATTAATATTTAATTTCTGGTGAAAAAATGTACATATTTTATTCATGAGATTTGTCAGAAATTCCAAGGGGCTAGTAAACTGATGTTTTTAGGTTTCTGATTTTAAGAAATATCAATTAAATAAGAGGAAATGTTTCCCATGATAAATAAAAATAAATACTGTTGTCTATATAACCTATGTGTTTTGATATCACTAAAATGAACAGGCCTAAATGTAACATTAACCCAATGTAGGACATGAGGGTGTCTTAAACTTCTTTAAATAGGAATATCTCGGCTGGTATTTGGAATGTTCTTTTAACACAGTGAAGTCTCATTGCTAAAAAGGTAACAATTTTAACAAACCTTGAAATTAGCTATAAATATAGGTTAAACATATTTCAAAAGAAGCTTGTTTAAGGAAGCATATAAGGAGCATATTTAAAAGAACTTCAAAATCATCCCTTCAAAATTGTGTTGATGGGTAAAGTCATAAGTCATAAGTGCGGTAGAGGAAGGAAAACAGTTAGTAAATATTAAAGAGAATATTTGTAAAACAAACTATTCTAAAAAGAAATGTCGGTTGGGAAATCATACACCGTTTGTCCCTCCAGATCGAATGTTCAGGGAGAAAAAAATTTACATTTTTAATTCATGAGATGAAATTTCAAAAGGTTACAGATTAGTATACTGATGTTTTCAGGTAAAAATGATTTTAAGAAATTTTAATTTCACTTGCATAGAAGGAAATTTTTCACAGAACCGGCTAAATATATTCTAAGTGTTAACATAAAAAAATTAATACAAAAATTATTTTAAATAAATAAAACGCCTATACCAAAAAATAACTTTTTCATTTATTTAATACATAATGCACATTTCGATAACAATCATTCTCAGAGGTAACATTACGAAACAAACTTCCTGTAATGAAGTGATCTGTTTTGTAAAATACATCTGAGGATGATTGCTATGCAATTTAAACGTACATAAGGTATTGAATAAATGAAAAAGTTATTTGTGGTGTATAGGTTCTATTTATTAAAATTAAACATTTTGCCATTGATGATTTATACAGTTATAAAAAATTACATTATTTTTAAGATTTTGTTTTCAAAACCTATAACGTCCTATGTATGGGTAGCTTTATATTATAATTTAATATATCACAACTGAAACGATTTGGAATTTTTATTGAAAATATAAAGTAGAAACTGAAAACACAAAATATTACAACGTATTGTCCCTCCAGAATGAGATTTGATGGAAAAGAATTATTCTTTTATCATGACATATGTTAAAAGAGAATGTTATACCCAAAAAAAAATCTTTGTTTTCAAAATTATTTAAATTTTAGGAAAAAGTAGTATGCATGAAGCAAAGAGATAACAAATTTTATATTCTTTATTTAACCTAGAAAACCGGTAATATCCCTATTTTATACTAATATTTATTCATTAGGTCAGATATCCCTTCCTACGCAAGCCATACTGTTTCCCCGTCTACGGTTCCAGGCAACTATTACGATCTTCCTTAGGTGAAAGACACCTTCGAACCCGATAGAGAATTGGTCCCGTCCTAGTACCTGCCCTTGTACTAAAGAGAGCCTAGGTTTTCCTACAACTCAGATCTAGAGGTTGAGGTAGTCAGGTCGGACCTGTTAGTAATATTTTGAACCGACTACTGCATAACACACAAACACCGTTTCACTTACGCTCGAAATTACGCGTTGAGGTCACTTGGAATGACGTAGGAGATGTAGCAGAGTTTCTTGGAAACATGCAAGGAATTCTAGAGTAAATAACCTTAGATGCAGTTATTCGTTAGAAGCATAACAAACACCTCTTTGTGGTCGTTCTCTGTTAACGTTCACAGTGTAGCGTCTAAACACAGATACAGATAAACACAGTGCAGAGATTGAGTTATAAATCTGCGAGTTAAAGTGTTTGTAAAACAAGATTTGTCTGTAATTTAGGTAACCTTAAAGGGCACAAAGTAAAATAAAAATTGCTATTTTACAGAGCCAACTGAAAATTGTTTTATTTTTAATATGCAAATTTTAAGGGTGCTTTGACCTTCATTAAACTAGTTATCACTTAAAATACATGGATTTTATAAGCCTATGTGCTACACACACACACACACACACACACACACACACACACACACACACACACACACACACACACACACACACAAACACACACAAACACACACACACACACACACACTAACATATACACACACACATACTCACACAGACGCACACTCAAACACACACACACACGCACGCAAACACAAACACACACACACACACACACAAACACAAACACACACACTCAAACACACACACACCCACACACGCAAACACAAACACACACACACACACACAAACACACACACACACAAACACACATACAAACACACACACACACAAATACTCACACAGATGCACACTCAAACACACACACACACACACACACATAAACACAAACACACACACAAACACACATACAAACACACACACACACAAATACTCACACAGATGCACACTCAAACACACACACACACACACACACACACACACACACACATAAACACAAACACACACACAAACATACACACACACACACACACACACACACACACACACACACACACACACACACACACACACATAAACACAAACACACACACACACAAACACACACACACACACATACACACACACAGACACACACTCAAACATACACACACACACACACACTAACATACACACACACATACACACATACATACACACACACAAACACTCACGCAGACGCACACTCAAACACAGACACACAAACACAAACACACACACACTCAAACACCCACACACACACACACACACACACACACACACACACACACACACACACACACACACACACACACACACCACACACACACACAAATACACAGACGCACACTCAAACACACACACACAAACACAAACACACACGTACACACACACAAACTCAAACACCCCCCCCCCACACACACACACACTAACACAAACACACTAACACACTCACACACTCACACACTCACACACACATACACACACACACACACACACACACACACACACTAACACAAACACACTAACACACTCACACACACAAACACACACACACACACACACACAGATAAAATAACGTAATAATTGTTTGAAATATATATTTCATTTTCAATTAAAAAGGCATTTAACGAGGTTATTGTAAATAATATAGGGTGTCGCCTCAAAATTGTCTGTGTATTTATGCATTTATAAATTTAAACATTTATACATGATACTTTATATACATCACAAACAAGGAAGAAGTCATTGTTACCACTACAAAACTGTGATTTCATAAAAACAACTCATTACCTATAATCTCAAACTCATTAAAAGTTTAAAATGTCATGTTAATTTGTAAATCAGATATTAAATTCTTTCTTAAATTGAAATTTAGCAACAAAATATCACATTTTGTAAATGTGTCAGTGGAAATGGAAGCCACTCTATCATTTCAATAATAGGTTGGATCATTATATAAAACATTTTTTTTATTTAAACATACTTAACATATCCTAACAGGATATGTGTTTGCTTTAAAAAATCTAAATTATAGAAAAACAATTTAATTCGCCTTAACTCTATATAAATGTCTCTGCAAGTTTATGTTATGTTTCTTCTTATTATTTATATATTAGATATTATAAATATTATTTACATTGTAAAGAGTGTTTCTGGTTTAGGACATTTAATGGGTTTATAGTCACCGTGGGACATCCCAGTAATGGTAGGATATTAAGTGCTGAAGATTGGCAAAATGCAGTCGATTTATGTATACAGTGAAACAAATTTAGGACCTCTCTGGAATCAAACAGGAACGCTTTAATTTAGTGCTTAAAAGATGAAATGACTGCAAAATTACAGTTTCGTATTGAATTTTACGCAATAATTTGTCACAACAATTGAGTTCTGTAGCGCTGAAAAATTAGGAACGTTTTCAACCTAAGAAGTCATCCTTACATAGGCGCCACGCTTAGGGACAGGTGTATCGCTCCTCTTCCGTATACATGTCCGCCCAATACAGGAAGAGAAGGGATGTTAACAAAAAGTTAATAACATGTTGGGTAAAAAGTCCGTTTCTAAGCAACACAATTAAATTTTGGTTTTGTTTTTAGTAGTTAATTGAATCACAAACAGATAGCGTTTCAGCTATCGAATTGTAAATAAAAATACTAAAATCCGTAACGCCTACTTAGAGATGTAACCAAGAAAAATAAAGAACAGACTCCATATTACTGAAAATAGTGGGGAAAGTAAGGTTCACAGATAGTTGCTTACCTGATCAAATAGGAAGAATCGTGCTTCCGTTTCCTCTGGTTGTTATATTACGGGTTTTTATGGTAGAAATCAGTTTCCATTAATTTCCAAGGTTAAAATAATAAAGAAATTATTGTGTTGTTTTGTAGTATGAAATAGTTTTATAGAGCTAGGTTTCTTTCCCATTAATACTGAGAAGTGGGCAATGAGTGTTTACTTTGTAGCTTAAAACTAGTAAAACGAATTTACCACATTTATTCTCCCTAGTGTAAGTATGGGTGCCGAATTGTAAAATAAAAGTACTAAAATCCCTTCGTAATGGTTAGAGATGTAACCCAGAAAGGTAAATAAGAGGCCACGTGTTACTGAAAACCGTGGCGAGAGTAAGTTTCGCAGGTAGTTGCTTACCTGATCAAATAGGAAACCCACATTCAGCGGGTATGAGCGAGTGTGGCTAGACAAAGAATTAATTCATGAAGTATGATATTCAACTTAACTTGGACTTAAGAATTCCGTCAGTTACAAACATATTTACCCAGATACCAAAGGTGCTAATGCAAAACCTTTACTAGTTCAAGTTATAAGTAACATTAGAAATAATATAAAAAGGTTTACTTCTGTAAGCACGAAATTTCCCAGATGTTTTTAGTTACTTTCCTGACCGCTCTTGCATTTATTTGCAATCTTAACAGCCTGACAAGTTACGTTCCGCATATAAAATTAGAAAATTTGCATCTATAGATAAGCATATAAGAATGCGAATAAAATCAACACTTATTTCCAAATAAATTATAAGAATAATATTATTTCAGCGTCGCGCTGAGTGATCTTTAAGAATATTTATTATTCCGTATAAAAATTAAAATTGCAAATTCAAGTTCATAGCTGAACAATAAATTGAAAAATTGTACTTTTAAATAAAATAATATAAAATGCTGCAGAGTTTGCATAAAATAAACTCTTTTATTTTGAGGAGTTGCTTTATTTGCAATTACTTCATTTTTGAATTTTTTAATGTTTCAATTTGTTAGTTTCGTTTATTTTGTATTTTATTTTCAAAGTGATTTTCTTTCTTGATTTTTTTTATTGATGATTTTGTTGATTTCGTGTGATTTGTGTTTCTAATGTTATCTTGATTTTCGTAATTTATAAGATTTATTGCCAGTTTGTTTCTAATATGAGGTTTTCTATTGTGTTTTGTAATTTTGGTTTGCAGTTGGTTTTTGCAACAAAAGCGGACAAAAACATTGCTACAGTAATCATATCAAAACCAGAATATAACAAGAAAACAGAAGAAATCATAAAATTCAACAATAGCATAGACTTAAACACAAACCCCACTAAAAAATACCGAAAAAAATCATAAAATTAGCGAAAAAAATTGACAATTTATTCTACCAAGAAAACCCGTACCAATACACAATATACAATCCAAAGCCCCCCAAAATGAACGCCTTCATCAAAATACATACACTCTTATACAGAATGTTAAAACTGCCTCTAAAAAATTAAGAAAAAGATTCATGTATTGGAGATACGAACAATCTTTGAAGGTTTACTCGCATAAACACCAAGTAAGATTCTTGTTTAAGTACATTTAGTGAAAGTGATAAGTGAATACAAGAAAACAGAGTTACAAAACTACAAATATATAAATAAATAAATAAATATATATATATATATATATTATATATATATATATATATATATATATATATATATATATATATATATATATATATATATATATATATATATATATATAGACAGTTGTACCTCCATATCCGTGGGTAATAAGCTCCAAAATTACCGCGGTATCGTGAAACCGCGGACAATAAGGACGAGGTGTGTTATCTGCGTCAACACACAAGTACTGTACCTACAGATATTTGCATGTACAGTAGTACATGTACATAAATACGGGAATTGCATAAGTGCACTATATACTGTAAGCTCCTTAAAATATTACAGTACTTTACGTAAGTATTGTTATGTACAGTAAGCTCATTGTGCAGGTTTAAAAAGAATTAGACGGAAGCAAGAAGCACAACACAATAGCTTTAAGCACGTAGTTCGCTTTTGAGATTGAATCATGCAACAATTATTATGATTCTATTTTTATCACAATAATATTATTCAATAGAAAGAATAACTTGCTTTTCAGAACATTGCTTATAACGACCAATAGAGAACTCAGTAGCGTATTTATAATTAATAAACAATTATAAAACTTTGCTACAAATATTAACACATCCTTTGTGTACATTTCGCTAATACAGTTAGCATCATCAGAAGGCAACAAATATGAGCTAAATATGAGTCAAAATAAGTGTTTATTATTTAGAACATTGTCCTATACCTATTATTAGAAATAAATAGACTTGGTCTTAGCTAGAAGGAACTCTAAAGACTCGTTGCCTTGCGAAGAAAGGGGGCAACTATTGCAGCGTCTAGACGCTACTCAAGGCTATATTTATTGTGCTTACTTAAGCAAAACATGTCCCGACAACTCAATCATGGCGAGACCCTGAAACGATATCATTAAAGGTTTGTTTAACCCGGTGGATTGATCGCATCACTGTCAAATCAGTTTGACTTGAGCGATTGATTCGATTTGAACAAACTACCAGGAAGCGAACACAAAGCACTGGAAACGTGTTGATACACCGGACGAAGGGAGGGGGTATAAGTAAGGCATGCTAGGCTTAGGGCGCTTTTCTTTGCTTTTTCATCAAGAATGAATACATTTATAATTCAGTAGCACGCTTGCTACACGGGATGTGCGCAGAGCTTCCGGAGAACTTGGCAATATACTGTTTATAAAAACGGCGTTAAAAAGAGATTAAACGTATTATAGTGGTACTGTATACTGCCAAACCCAATTTTACCAAATTTTGTTTTTTTGTTTAAATATAGGCACTAAAGAATATTAAGTGCGCTTACACTTTTGTTTACTTTTCATATGAGTTTAAGGGTTTTAATTCACGATATAGTATATAATGGTAGAAGATAGGTGAAATGGTGACGTTTGGTATAATGGTCCAAATGTATGTTACTGGTTGTATGACAAGATTAGACGGCGCTAAATATGCAAAACAGGTGCAGATATTTTCAAGGCCTGAGGCTTACTTGTATTTCACCTGAAGATGGTCAACTGCCTACGCTTAAAGCAGGTCCTATTGTTAATATTTAAAACAACGTTCTTGGAAATGTTTTCTTTGTGTGTATTTTTATGTCCGTAAGGTTAGTTTACTTGTGCCTTTACACATTTACTTTCTCCAACGTTGAAATGAAACGATGGAAAAGAGAGATTAAACTGTGACATTAAAAAGTCTAACGCAAAATAATTTTATAAATATTTCAAGAAACAAATATAATCGACCACGAGGTAATAGGGTAGCTAGAGTGGGGGGGGGGGGAACGAGCAGGGCTAAATGGATGCAAACATCAGGATATACGAGCCCTAGAGATAGGCGTATCTGTAATAAGATCATGGTACAAGTTTGCTTTGGTATAACTGGCAGTTTCTCAAAGTAAATGTGTTGTTTAATATTATTCAAATTCACAGATTTATATGTTGTAATGAAACCATACATTTAGTAGGAGCAGAGGAATATCCCGGGTACATGGGAATGGAGGAAAATTCCTTCAGGAGTATTTACAACCCCTGTGCGCGCGTGTATGTGTGTGTGCGTTAGTGTCTGTAAAAGTGTAACATTCTTTGTTTTGTAAAAGTAATAACTACTCACTATTTGGATTGTAACTAACTTATAATATAAATCCTGTTTTTAACGCCTTGTAACCGACCGTGTTTTTTTATAAATTTCAATCCGGTTTTATGTTGTTTTTTCGGTTTCAATCTTATAATTACGTATTTTACGTACGTAATACTGAAATTATATTCATGTCATTTGATATGTCACATGTTAGGTCTATCTCTCTGAAGCTGGTATTGCCCGATGTTTGCATCTGTTTATCCCTTGTCGTTATCCCCCTTCAACTACCCTAAACTAATTAAATTTTTCACTCTTTAAAAAACGAAAAAAGTTTAATACTTTTACGTTATCTTTTTGCTGAAACTGTTGTTTAACGATAAATAAATAAATACAACTTTTTCCTTTTAACATATACACATACATACATACATGTTTTAACTGACGGAATTCTTAGGTATAATATCGCGATAAACAGGAGATCATCATCAGAAGAACTAGTTCATTAACTAGGTATTGTAGGGGAGGAGTCTAAGACTGTAGATGGTCTGTGTTGGCAGCTACACACACACACACAAACACAACCATAATACATATTAGAGTGTGTGGTGTGTATATGTGTTTGTGTGTGCGAGTGTTTGTGTGCTTGTTCATTTGTTTACTTTTCATGTGCGTTTCAGCGTTTAATTTTACGAGAACGAAATGCAAAGATAGAAGACATTTAAAATGGTGACGTTTGATATAACGGCGCTAAATATGCAAAGCAGATGCAGCTATGTTTAAAGCCTGCGTCTGTTTCCCCTTAAAATAGACAATTGCTTATGCTTAAACGGAGTCTTCTATTAATTTTTAAAACAACGTCTCGTAAACCTGGTTTCCTTTTGTGTGTTTTTATGTCCGAGGTGTTAGTTTACTAGTGCGTTTACACATTTATTTTAACCAACTTCGAAAAGCAACGATGGGCGAGAGAGATTAAATAGGGCCATTGAACATACGATCGAAAAAACCCTTTTCAAATATTTACATTAAACTGATACAAATGACCTTGAGAAAATAGGGTAGCTGGAGGGAGGGACAAGATCAGGGATAAACGGATGCAAACATCAGGCTATACGAGCCCTAGAG
>JBAIZL010000005.1:68971183-68976183 GCA_036971475.1 Prosapia bicincta | reverse complement strand
TATAACCCTTTACTACCTGAAATTCTTGTTCTTATCTTCAAATTAAAAAATTCTCTTTTCCCTTAAGTGACTTTTTAACAACCCTTTACTGCTTGTCCTAACTTTATTTCAGTATCCCAGGTTCTCAACCTTGCGATTTTAAACGTCAATATTTGGTTTTGTTTACTTAACTTTTTACTGAACATTTAATTGTTACAAATTACAAAATATTCGCTTTAACCTTTTGGATTCAAGCAAAGCCTTACTTTTCAACACACTCCGAAAGATCCCTACTTTTCACATTTTGTTCAATTTATTTAAACTTTCTAAACACACTACTTTATTTATGGCCATATTTTACATAGCCATGTAAATGATAAAATTTTTTCTATATCTTTATCAATTTAAAATGAGCATTTTAAAATTCAATTTCTATTTGTTTTAGCAGGTAAAGTTTCAATCAATTTAACCAAACAACCTAAAAACAATATCATAAATTATATCAGATTATATAAAAACCAATTACGAAGTACATACTGAAACAAAAATTACATATAAAACATATAGCCATATCTCCTACAAGATTATCAAAATATTTACTGAACAACAAATCATAATTTATAAAAATTGTTAAATCATCTGCTGAATAAATCCAAACACTTTCCCAATTGAAATTATAATATTTAAATACATATTTTAACTCAAACGTTTACTGAAACATATTTAACCTGTTTCAACATATCCTCTATCATTTACAAAATCTACAAATTTATTTAAATTCACTTAACCCTTTGATTAGAAAATATTTAACCCTTTGATTACTATTTGATTAACCCTTTCGGCATGAAAATCCACATAATGAAATTTATTAAAACCTAGTTACACCCTTTTGAACTGATCCTTGATCATTTACAAAGAAATTTACAAATTTTAAAATTTATTTAACCCTTTTTATATAAAATAAAAAACCCTTTGGCTACTCATTTGAATTAACCCTTTCTTCATGAAAGTTATAAATACTGAAGTTTAATTAAAATTTATTTAAAATTTATCAATGCAATTTCTGAAGGAAATTGATATTTAATAAATCTTGAGTAACCTTTGCTAAATGGCTACTAGCCCTTTTGCCTTTATTTTATATAATTTATATTTAAACTAATTTGCAAAAATTTCAATTTTCTTTCTAAGTTACCCTACCACCAAGATATTATTTTATATACATATAAATCATGAAATAAACAATATATATATACTTATAATTCAAAAAAGAAAACTTATATTAACATATTATTTTGGTTAGCTAGACCCACTTACAAATTTAAAATCTCTTGTTTAACTTAACCCTTTTGTTGCACTTTTTAAAATATTTAAAATCTACAAATATCAAAATCATAACCCTTTATTCTTACTCAAACCTTGGTTTGATTCAATTTATTTTATACACATATATAATTTCACCCTTTTCTAAATAAAATCAAAAGTTTACATTAAAAAGCTTCAATTTGATATAACCCTTGTTTATTTTAAATGAGAACAATTTATGTCAATTTGTTTCATATGGAAAAATGTCGTAATGACTCCTTCTAAATAAAATACCAATTTAGTTTAATTTAATTATATGAAATAACACTCCTGTTTATAGGAGTACCTGAAACTAAAGCATAGCCTTCCAATCAGCTGTTGTAAACAATGGCCTTTTGTCCGCCATCTTGGATATTTACCTTTAGCAAATTATATTTAACTTTATTACAACACATCTTTTATTTAAATTCTTTACACCTTCATAAGATTTTAACTCTTTAATTAATTTAAATCCCTTTATTTGATTTGTTTATTTAAAACCCTTTCCCTTTACATAAGTTCTAACCTAAAATTTCTATTTCCCTTACATTCATGAAATACAACATAATTTCTGCTTTTATGGCATCGCCATCTTGAAACCCCCCACTCTTTAAAACAAAGCCACCAGCATTTACTTATAAAATTCAAAGTTTACTGTTAATGGTTTGAAAATTTATTTAAATTTTATAACATTTTCCCAATTAAGAAAAAAAATTCTTCAAATTAAAATTTTTAATTTGCAAAGGGAAGACAAAAAATAGATCTGACCTGAATCCACACAAAGCACGGCTTGCCTATTTTCTCCCTCTCTTCTCCGTCTCTCCCTTTGTTCTCGAGCGGGGGTGGGGAAGGTCCGGCTTGGCTGTTGCATCGTTCCCACGCCGGTATCCTTGGATGACTTCCCACGCGTTGCCGCCATCTTTGAAATCCTCCATCCCTTTGTGTGTCTGGTACGCTTCAGGTAGATCAGCTCGCATCACCCTTTGCTGGAAAATCTCCCATCTTCTTCCTTCGATGACTTTCGCACCTCTTTTAACTTTTAACAGTTACTAATAAAATTTTAGCTTTAAGCCCTTCTTTTAACACAGTTCTTGGGCATTTTTTAACACAGAAAAGAAATAGAAAAATTTTTTAAAACGTTTATCAAGTTAGTTAAATTTTGCTTAATTTTGTTAGAAATTTAGACTCACTCTTTTAAAACTGTTTGCTAGGTTACACTGTTCACATCGCCTTGTCTTTCTAGTAAGGCTGCAACACACACATTTAACGACGCTCGCACATAATTTGATGGAAATTTATGGGGAAACCTCTTTCGCCGCGATCTTGAAATGCGAAAGGGCCCCATTTTCGGAACACAGCGTCACGACATCTCAACGAAACGAACTTCCCTTAGCCACTCATAGTTTTTGAACTATTAACGGTAACAAAACTACTGTTCATTGTTTTACCGGAGCTACGCCCGACACCGTCCTTTCCCTTCGAGAGTCCTGGTTTAGCTGGGGCGTAAAAGGACGCTTGGCTTTGCTCAAACAGGGAAACACCCCCACCTTGCAGTCCGTTCCCACGAGTTGACAACCAATAGGGATGCTTTATTGATGTCGCCTGATCGGCGCGCGCACTTCTTTTGTACAAGAGCTTAACGGCTCGCAAAATTGATAGACAGATCGATTCAATCCACTTTTTCGATCAAGCCGTATAACTCTTTAAGGGTGCTTCTGATGAAATTTTATTATTCTTTATTATTGATTTTTCTCGTCCTGCTTTATCTCTGGAAATGTCGATGGTAACTCTAGGTCAATTTTGACCATCTTCCCTTTGCAAACGGCCTTAAATATAAGTTTCTAACCCTTCTTACGGTGGCTTGGTTTGCTTTACTTAAAAGAAATTTAAACTCTTTATGTTTTAAATTTTATCTCTTTGCGGCATGTATTCCAAGAGAATATTGCCCGCCGCAGTATGTGGGTGCGGATGTGCATGAGCGTGCGAGCGTATGCGCGTGTATGCGTCTTGTGTGCATATGTGTGTGCGTGTATGCGTGCGTGTGTGTGTGTGGGGTGTGTGTGTTTGAGTGTGTGTGTGTGTGTGTGTGTGTGTGTGTTCCCATGTATGCGTGTGTGTTGTGTGTGTGCGCGTGTATGCGTGTTGTGTCCCTATGTAAGTGCATGTTTGTGTGCGTGTGTGTGTGTGTGTGTATGCATGTATGTGTGTAAGTGTGTTGTGTGTGCGCGCATGTGCTCGTGTATGCATGTTGTGTGCATAGGTGAGTGCGTGCGTGTGTGTTTGTATGTGTGTGTGTGTGTGTGTGTGTGTTTGCATGTATGCATGTAAGTTAGTGCGCATGCGCGTGAGCGTGTGTGCGTGTGCGAGTGTATGCGTGTTGTGTGTATATGTGTGTACGTGTGTACATGCGTGGGTGTGTTAGCATGTATGTGTGTAAGTGTGTGTGTGAGTGCGCATATGTGTGATCATACCGGCGTGTGCGTGTGTATGCGTGTTGTATGCATATGTGTGTGCGTGCGTATGTGTGTGTGTATGCGAATGTGTGTGTGTGTGTGTGTGTGTGTGTGTGTGTGTGTGTTAGCATGTATGCGTGTAAGTGTGAGTGTATGTGTGTGTGCGCATGTGCGTGATCGTGCGTTCGTGTGCGGGTGTATGCGTGTTGTGTGCATATGTGTGTGCGTGCGTGTGTGAGTGCGTGTGTGAGTGTGTCTGTGTGTGTGTGTGTGTTTGCATGTATGCGTGTAAGTGTGTTGTGTGTATGCGCATGTGCGTGTGTATGCGTGTTGTGTGCATATGTGAGTGCGTGAGTGTGTCTGTGTGTTTGTGCGTGTGTGTGTGTGTGTGTGTGAGTGTGTGTGTGTAAGTGTGTGTGTGTGTGTCTGTATGTGTTTACATGTATGCGTGTAGGGGGGTGCGCATGTGCGTGAGCGTGCGTGCGTGTGCGCGTGAATGCGTGTTGTGTGTGCATATGTGTGTGCGTGTGTGCGTGTGTGCGTGTGTGCCTACGTGTGTGTGTGTGTGTGTGTGTGTGGCGTGGTGTGTGTGTGTGTGTGTGCGTGTGTGTGTAAGTATGTATATGTGTGTGTATGTGTGTGTGTGTGTCTGTGTGTGCGTGTGTGTGTGTGAGTATGTGTTTGCATGTATTCGTGTAAGTGTGTGTGCGCATGTGCGTAATCGTGCGTGCGTGTGCGCGTGTATGCGTGTTGTGTGCATATGTGTGTGCGTGCGTGTCTGTCTGTGTGTGTGTGTGTGTGTGTGTGTGTGTGTGTGTTTGTTTGTTTGCAATGTATGCGTGTATGTGGGTGCGGATGTGCATAAGCGTGCGAACGTATGCGCGTGTATGCGTCTTGTGTGCATATGTGTGTGCGTGTGTGCGTGCGTGCGTGTGTGCGTGCGTGTGTGTGTGTGGGGTGTGTGTGTGTGTATGCGCCTGCGTGTGTGTGTTTAAGTGTGTGTGTGTGTGTGTGTGTTTGTTCCCATGTATGCGTGTGAGTTGTGTGTGTGCGCATGTGCTCGTGTATGCATGTTGTGTGCATAGGTGAGTGCGTGCGTGTGTGTGTGTGTGTGTGTGTGTGTGTGTGTATGTGTGTGTACTTGTGTGTTTGCATGTATGCGTGTAAGTGGGTGGGCATGTGCGTGAGCGTTCGTGTGCGTGTGTATGCGTGTTGTATGCATATGTA
>JBAIZL010000005.1:68863683-68961183 GCA_036971475.1 Prosapia bicincta | reverse complement strand
ACGTCGTAAAAAATATTTAGTTTGCTATTTCATAGACATTGGCTTATACGTTCAAAGGTACTAGTTTTTCGCATTTAAATGTTTTACTTTTATATTAACGTAGATTTTTGAATTTTGAATAGGTTAACAAAAATATACTGAGTAAAATTTTATTGAACGATTTCATTTGAAATCAGTTCTTAAGTGGTAGCTATTGCATCTAAAAATATTAATCTCATTTTAGAAACATTGAATTATTTTTAGTAAGATTATATAAAATTGTATTACATTTCATTTATTAACTTATTTTAAGAATTATTATTTATTTATCCATAAGAAATATTATATAATAACATTTTATCTTGATAATGTACAATAAGTCAAATTACATAACCTATGTATTTGATCAGCTGTTTCACCCTTACAACAATCAATTTATTAACAGCTGTTGTATAAAGTCATTTTATGTAATTACATACTTTAGACTAAATCTGATGCTAGTACAGCTTTATTAACGTGAAATGAAGGGTTTTTTTCTATGGGTAAAAGTGTTACACGTGCCAAAATAATTTTCATTTGAAAAATATTCAATAGAAAACATGTTATGTAATAAAAATAATCATGGAAGAAAGTACGGGTATATTTACCTGATAGTCATAGTGTCTTACCTAAAGGTCTGTTTAAATTTTAATAACAAAAGTATTTTAAGAGTTATATAATGCTTAGAAAGTACGTTACAGTGAAAATTGGGGTTTCCCTTAGATCTTTCTAGCTAAATAGGCAACTACAGCATACATATGATGTAAGACATTAATTTACAAAAGGAAAAAAATATATAGTAAATTAGGTTGGACAAGTTAGGTTAGGTAATACATAATTAATGTTTGAAAAAGAAAAATAGGTAAATATATAGTATATTGACGATGGTTAAAATTTTTTTGTTTGTTTCTAAATTACTCACTTTAATATGTAGAACACGAATATCAACTTTTATTTCCGCGGAAAATACGGAAAATTACTTTTTTTACATTTTAAATGTTAGTTTGTAAAGGCATGTAGGCCTATAGCGGGAACCAGGCGCGCCGTAGCTACAATGCACTGAACCACGACTAGTTTGTAACTTTATACACTATTAATATATACCTATATTAAAATATACCTACGAAGTATTCAGGCAGGATAGATTTGGTTATAATTTTGTTCAACATTACTATCTACCTATATTATAATATGCCTACGAAGTATCCAGTCAGGATGGATTTGGTTGTTTTTTGGTAAATATTTAGACTTAATTTTGTATTTTTTGATAGTACAAGAACTTAAAAAATTGTAAATTTTAAAACTTAATTAAAGTTAAGTACTGATGGTGTGAAATTTGTAATATCTTACAAATGTCTAGTAATCCCTAAGGTCGAGAGAGAGAGATTGAATTACTATAATCACAAAGAGGGATAATTCTGTAAACAATAATACATACAAGTACATGTTCAGGGTGGTATTTTGTTTAGGAAATCAGGTTAAATCCTTGCAGAAAAAAACAGGTCTTGAAGCAATTTTGAAATTTTTATTTTCAGAAACTAAAACAAATTGTTAAACCTACAATACTTGCTTAAACGTTTGTTACAAACATTATCCTCGCTTACAACAATTGTTTATGGATATAAGTCATAACTAGTGCATTTAGACACTCTTTTTAAGTTTTATTTCTCGAAAAGGGTCTATTATCATCACCCAACTTAAATATTATCATCACCCGGTTTTAAATATCACCCGACGGAAAGTCCCAGACAAAGAGAAAACACTCCACAGTTAAGACAAATATTAGGGCTGCCTTTTCAAGTGGTCCTGCTGGAACAAAACAGTCGACTCGAACGGGCATTTATCTCTGCTGATGTGAAAAAGAAAATAATTCTGAAATACATTTAGACAGCGAATATGGTGTGATGTTGGTTTTGGCGCCAAATATAGTCCCATGTTTTCCTATAAGAGCTTTCATAACGTTTTTTTCATAATGACGTTATTAAAAAAACAATTATGAAATATGGGCGTATTTGTTTACAGCTAAAGGGCCCTAGAAATACCCAATTTCACTACTTTCTGAATTATTTAGAAATTGTGGTAATTTTGATCATTTGTTTAGTGTGAATCTCCTTATGATGAAACGTAAAACATTGCATGGGAGTAAATCTGTAGGACGTGACGTTATCTCTTAGGAATTTCTACCAGAATGCGTAGCGACCCGGAAATCAGGAAATTATGCCGAAGATTCTCGAATGGCTGGAAGGTTAACGCTAGCGGCTGTTTGTTTGGAGGTTATGTATAAATACAGAAGAAATGTAGAAAAAAAAATTCCGAATGAAAACATCTTTAACGTCTACTGCTGTTTTTGCATCTTAGAGGTTATTTAAAGGTTATGTTTAATCGTTTTCAATGAAATATCCTGTTTATTTAAAATCCTGTTTATTCTTGTTTATCCTGTTTATTGATTCTTTGGCCAACTCTAGAAGGTTCATTTTGGCAGAGACTTGCCGTAGTATTTAGCGTTATCCAGGATGCACCACGAGGAGGCCTGGTACATTTATACCCTAAAATAACTTACGCCTGACGAGAAGCAATCTCACATATTTTGTAAAATGAATGATGAATTAGCCTTCAGTGGATCCCAAGTCATGTCGGCATCATAGGTAACGAAAGAACAGACGACCTAGCAAAAAATGGAGCACAGATGCAACAACCCTACGCAGAAGCCAGATTTCCCTCTGCCAAACACCTTAACGGTACAACTCTGAAAGACTCCATGAAACAAGGTCACGAGGGAGCCAGCAGAGGGAAACAGTGGGCATCACGTAGCAGTCGCGGTCCTCTGGTGCCCACAAGCGATAGGGCAACTGCCGTGGCTGACTGGATACGACTATCTCCAGGTCAAATCCTCTACAGCTCTGACCTAACAGAATCCGATACGTGCCAGCTCTGCCTCGATAGTGTCGTGAATGGGGACCACATTTCAACCTGTCCTGAGCTGGTAGACCAGCTGTCCAGAATAGGTCGTTACTCGAAGGCTCGACGTCGAATGGCTCAACAGCCAAGTGCGGGCATTGGCTAAATTAAAGTAAGTTCATTGATTGTGATGACGTATGTGCGGACGTGGGCACGTGTGATACGAAGTACTTCATATCATACGTGAGGACGTAGTTAGCACTCTGTTTATTACTCATAGATTATGTTACTTTTTGAAGATTGAATTACTAGCAACTTAAATTATTGCTGAGAGAAAATTTATGTTATTTCCTATTGTTTGCGGTAAATATATTTATCTAATATACCGAGTTGTTAACGATTTAAGCTATATTCATTTATTGTTCTCTGTACTCTATAGACGATTTAGTTAAGGAAAATTATACTATTACCCAGTTTTACAAGGTTTTGCTACGGCCTCATGGATGTCTTAATACAATTAATTAACAACACATGCTTGTAATGTTTTTCTGGTGAGTCCATAAATCTATAACTAGATCATTTACATTGTATTTCCTATTTAAGTATTTCATTTATTGCACTATAGATTAAAGTTCATCTTAAGGTTGAATCTGTGACTATTTATATATTTATTAACGATTAGCTGCCATTGTTGTTCAGAAAAACGTTTAGTTATTGAATAAAATTGTATCAGCGACGTGAAAAATCCCATACAATATACTGGCTGTCCAAAGTTCGGAAAGCTATTAATAGTTATTTGTGGTAACCAAGAGGGAACTGTGCTCTTATACAAAGTGTAGTTTGTTTCTAGACAGAGGTTAAGTCCTTGTATAGTTTACAACCGTCTTGGTTTTCTATTGCAATGAAGAGAAAGAAAATTAAATGGATTGAAATTTGTAAAAAAATTTAAGTCAATACTCTAATGAGAAATTTTGTAATACGAGATAGCATTAATGTAATTATTGTTTTTTCTGGTGACGTCATACTCCCAACAGCGATTTTATTGAGCCACAGTGAAACATACAAGGCTTAGTAAATACTATATATATATATAGTATATAAATATATGACAAATATATTTATATAAATATAAACAAATATATATAAAAATGTCCAAAATTTAAGGTTTTAAATCATTAATGTAGATATATAAGAAACTAAGTAACATATCTTGATTAAATTTTCAATAGTTAATTAAATACTCTTTATTCATGCAATCAAGTTAAAATACATTTTTACTAAACTTGTAGTGAATGACACGATGTTAATACAGTTTTTAAAAATAATAATTTATTATTAAATTAAATAAAAAAATAATTTTAGTTTTATTTTGGAGAAAACATTTCATAAAAGTGGCAAGATAAGCAAGATTTCTTCCCATTTGGCTAAAAATAAGTGATATCATAGGATTTCATAAAACAGCTGATTTTATAGTATAGGTTATTTGGTAGAGCAGCTGATTTAAAGCATTGGTGATGTTACTTTATTTATATTGTTTTTATTTAATATAAAGAAACTATAATATATATTTGTTTATCTTTGTGGGAATTGACTTTAAACATTTGTTGTTTATTATTGCTTGTGTTTCTATTACATTACTATTTGGAATCAATGATACAGAAATGGATATAAAAGTAAAAATAGAAATGAAATTAATTCTACAATATAAGAACAAATTACCTGGTAAATATTTCTTTATAACATCAGCATGACCAAATTTAAAGACAGGCAAACATAGGCTCAGGAATTTTTTGTCATCAATTTTTCGTACCGATATGACTGGAGCAGTCTGTCATCCATCTTTCCTAAAGAAAATAATAATCATGATAATAGTTTTTATTATTTATAATAATATTTTAATATTATTGGCAAATTAAAGGGAACCATGATATTCCTCCCGGATAGCATTCTAACACTGGGCTATAACGGGTGGACATTTAATCCATGATCTCCTAAATTTTATTGCCCATAAATTTAACGTTTATCTTAAACTAATCAACATGCCGAACTCGAAATATGGATAAATTTATAAAAAACATATTTGATCAAAACTATCCTCACTAGTCGATCCTTATGACAGCGTTTATTTGAGTGGTCTTGCGACTACACGGAGCCGCCCGCATCCGCCAAAGACGATTCTCGACGCGATGTATAGTTATCTGAGGAATATACTGTGGGGGACTATTTATATCAAACGATCATCTACCTTGCGAATCCAACCTCAAATTTGCGTCACCAGGGGCCTGAAGCCAAGTCTCGTGGTACCTCAATGTACCAAGGGCTCAAGGGCCCTGGTGTCATCAACCCATTCCTAGGATTCCCATCCATTCTATTAGGTTATTCAATGAACCTAATAGATATTGCAGATCATCATGTATGCAACCCATTATGATTTACTAAATTTTAGCTTAGAAATTTCTAATAAACTCATCTTCACTTCTATTAGGAAGTTTTTCATATTACGTCCGAATATCGGAAGTTGCGGATATCAGGGGGCCGAATATGAGAGGTTCTAGTGTATAAGTAGATTTCAAGCAACAGATTAAACTCTACGTTAAGATATACATTTAAATACATTTTATGCTTTTCCTAACCTTAAAATATTTTTCTTTCATAACGCGTTTCGGGATAACTCCATTCTCAAAACTTTAAACAGTATTGTTCGCTCAAGTCTTGGTAAAAACGAGCTCAAGGTTCGGGCGAAAAATTGTATAATGTTTAGAGAATGAAGTTAGGCCTACTCCGAAACTCGCCAACAAAGGAAAATATTTATGTTTTCCATAACAAAGGAAATATTTTATGAAAGGCAGAAAAATATACCTAAATGTTTATCTCAGAGGTTAACTTTTTACTAGAAATCTACTTATACAGTAAAACCTCTCATATCAGGCCCTCTGATATCCAGAGGTAGTATGAATTAAATCAAGCTTCTTTATTCAGCGAGGGGCTTTGCTGTCGGGCCAGTTCTCTGGCATTGCAGTTTAACAAGCATTTGATCAGCTGATCGAGTACGTCCAACAACAAGAAGCCACAGCAGCCGATAGTCTGCTCTTTAAAGGGAGCATGGATATTTCATCAAAGAAACTTGTTCAACAAAACAAGCAAACAACTATTACACATTTTGTACCAATATTAATAAATAATGTTTAAATGTTAGGACAGTAAAGTAATAAGGAACAGTATATACAGTATGTAAATATTTTGTACGTACAGTTCTATATTCCTATAACTACAATCTTCAATAAGTTTAACTTATTTACTTAATCATACATCTACTTCCAATTGGAATGACTGTGGTTACGTAAAACAAACGCACATAATTGCATAATGCCTCCTATAACCGAAGATTTCGTTATCCGCCCTAAAAAAATATCAAAGTAGTGTAATATAAATACGGAAATTTAAACATATTAGGGTTTCCCTTTTAACTGCGTTTCTTTAGGAGAGTATTTTATATTGAATTCCTTTTATTAACTCAACCCTCCTGTATAGACTACATGTTGTACATATTTTCAACCCTTAATAAAATACGTTTTTTTCATCTAATCAAGTTCAAAGTTCAAACTTCTAATCATACATTTTGTTACCTATAGTGGGTTACAATTGATGTTAATACAGTTTTTTCAAATATTTATTTAATAATTAAATTATAAAAAATTGGGAGTTAGGTCGGATTCAAACTGAGCATCTCCATTTACGAAATCAAGCGCTTTCTATTGCACAACCTTAAATTGTTGCCATGGTCAACACAAAATATCATAAATAAATTTCTAGGATTAAAAATGAATGAAAAGAATAAAATAAAGAAACAAAATGGATTAACGTTATCGAACTCTGCTGCACAAACGGACAATGCGAAAGGAAAGCTAAAAGAAATTACAATACAATGCAAGAGACGCCCGAAATAAATAGGTATAAATAGTAACAAATAAAAATAGTAGTCTAACACTATACATAAAAAGGCAAATGGAAAAGTCCAAGGAAATTAATATTCTATTTTGCCACTTAATATTGTTATTCTGCCAGACACACACACACACACACACACACACACACACACACACACACACACACACACACACACACACACATACACACACACACACACACAAACACACACACACACACACACACACACACACACACACACACACACACACACACACATATATATATATATATATATATATATATATAAATATTGCAGTATGTTTTCTTTTGTATTAATGAAGAACAAAAGTTTAACTACAAATACAAGAATTATAATTGAATTTACAATTAATTTTTTTTTTTTTTTTTTTTTTTTAAAGCTTTTCGTTGGCTATCAGTACCAACATCATCAGGAATATTAAACAATTAAAATTAACATATTTGCAAATTAGATCAAATAAATATTTACGCCAAATCAATTACAATATTGTTCAATTTTTTTTATTTTGCTGCCCTAACATTACAAACACTGAATATATTATCAAATTTAGATTTTACTTATATTTGTGCATTTATCAACTCATTATTAGTATTATATTTATGTATTTCTAAAGCTTCATAAATATTCATTCTCAGGCCTTTGTTAATTTCTTTTATAAGTATCATATTATCTATATTAGGAAATAAGTGATTATTATTAATACAATGACTAGCAAAATTTGATTTATAAATTTCTGACCTTTATATGCATTAAAATGTTCTTTATATCTATCTTTAAGTTTTTTCTTAGTCTGTCCTATATAAACTTTATTACAATGATCACATTCTAATTTATATACACCGTTTTTTTCATGCATATTAATAATATTATTATTTTTATTATTCATTATATTTAATAATTTATTATTAGTATTATAAGCGAATTTTATGATGCTACCTTTAAACAATTTTGTGATATTTTTTACTTCATTACCAATAAATGTAAATGAAGTCCATATGATATTTTCATCATTATTTTTGTAAATTATATTATTATTTTGTTTCTTTAAAATATTATAATTAAGTTTATCAACAGTTTTCTTTTTATAGCCATTCTCAATTGCAATTTGATAGATAATGGTTTTCTCTCTTATCTTGTTTTCATTATTCATAGGTGTTTTATGTAATCTATATAATAAATTGTATAATGCAGCCATTTTTTGATTATACGGATGGTTAGAATTATTAGGTATAATTTGGTTAGTTTGTGTCGGTTTACGATATATGTTAAATTCAAATTCATTTATATGTCTTACAATTGCTATATCTAGAAAGTCTATCTTATTATTTTTCTCCATTTCATAAGTAAAATTAATATTTTTATTTATCATATTTATTTTATCTAAAATAGTTGTTAAAAAGTTAGTTAAAAAGTTTATACCATTATTATTAGATACATATAAACCATCATCTACATATCTAAACCAACAACCGTTTTTATCAAATGTCTGTATAATTTTATTTATTTTATCATCTATATATTGTAAAAATATTTCAGATATTATATTCGATAAGAGAGAACCCATGGCAAGACCATCTTCCTGTTTGTAAATTTTATTATTATATGAAAAATAATTTTGATTTAATAATATTTTTAATGTATTTATAATTTCTAATATTAATTTTCTATCGTTTTCATTTTGCTCTATTCAGATTTTATAGTATAGATTTTATAATATTAAGAGTCTCTTTTATAGGAATATTTGTGTACATTTTTTTCATATCTAATGATATTAATTTTGTTTTATTATCAATATTAATTATGTTTAATTTATCAATAAGGTTAATAGAATTACTTATGGTATGATTATTATTTAGTTTCATTTTATCTTTAAGAATAGATCTTATAATTTTAGATATTTTATAAGAAGGGGCATTCATAAAATTTACTAATGGTCTAATTGGTTTCTCAATTTTGTAAATTCAATTATAATTCTTGTGTTTGTATTTAAATTTTTGGATATATACATATTTCTATTAAATACATAACATGAATATTAATATTACATTTTTATACATATTTATATATGTACATCTACATATTTATATTAATTGTAATTAAAAATTAAAAATAAAATAAAAAAGGTTTTATTTGATCATTAAGTAGGAATTGACTTTAAAAAAATTATATTAGTTGTTTGTATTTGAAGTACATCCTAGCCACAAATACTTCAGAAATGTACTTAACTCTTTAAATTTTTAAGTAGCTGTGATTGGTTCATGTTTTCAATTCAAACATTATTATTTTGGTCAAACCACATAGAAAACATTTGCTAATAAGTTGTTTATTTGCTAAAGCGATTTATATTTTGTGAAATATTTTCTTTTATATAATTGAAAAATTTACTAAATGATAATTAAAAATAGAAATATTCATACTTTTATTAGATTACGCTTTCAAATAGATAAAAATCTACTTGGTAAATAAAAAGTTGTAATTGTTAAAAGCTTTCTCCAATTAAAATAATTATTATTAAGCAATACAAATAATTATAATAATAATTTATTATTATTATATTAATTACTATTAAAAAGAAATATATCGCTAAACATATCTAGGCCTAAATTATTTAGTGTGTGAGAATTAGGCCTATATTATAAAGTAATACAAAACAGAGTTATCTACCTGGTATAAAAGTAAGAATCTAATACAATTATGTATTTTTCATCATGCAATAACGATTGTGAAATAGTTTCCAAGATTTCTAAAGGATTACATCAAAATGCATTTTTTAGATTAATAAATGTAACAATACTAGGTTAGAACAATGCAGGTTAGTTCCCGTGTGTGCCGCTAGATGGAACTAAGATCTAGCTTTCAACAATTACTTTGAAACAGCTGATTTGCGTTTCAATTCATTTATTCTAAAACAATGTTCGTGTTAAATTTGAAAATTAATGTTTTGTGCGTGGAAGTGTTAATTTTAAAGTTTTTGATAAGAAACAGTAAAATCTTTGTAAAACGTAACAATAATTTTAAAGCAGTGACATAACTATTTTTTTAATATAGGCTACAGGTTTTTCGTTCATATACACGCCTACTAAACAAAACGATATTTTAAGGTAAAGAATTACCGTCTAAAACAACTAGTAAAATGTAGATTATGTCTTTTTATACTTAAACTACTATACTGTATATAACCTTACGATAGTGTTTAGTAAGTTTAACAATTCTACTCTATCTTTAGTGACTGTAAAGTCTTATAGCCTCGAAAAGAATTAAAGCAATGTAATTATAAACTGAAGAAGTGTCCTATGGAATATTTTTGCCTATTTGTGGCAAAATTAGTTCAAAGAATTGGTTTACGAAATAGTTTTTCATATTTGTTGAAATCGTTAGCCCTAATAGTTATGAAGTAATAAATATATATTTAATACATTTGACTATTTGCGGAAGAATTTAATCAAGAACTGCGAACTGAAAATATGTTTTAAAGATAAATTTAAATCTATACTGTATATAAATCATTGAATACCATTTATTGTTTTTTAGGAAAAATAAATATTTTGTGGCATTCATGGTAGCAAGGTTCTTATGTTGTCTAGCCTCCAACAGAGATAGTGATTTGTTATTGTAAAATATACAATTTGTCTATTAAACAGTATTGCCTATTTGTGTGAGTAATAGACCAATAACAATTTGCAACAGTCATTCAGTTCAAACAGTCTCAGTTTATACTATTACTTTAGGTACTATTTATTACACCCGTCTTATTCCTTTAAAAAACAATGTGGCCGGCCAACTTATAATTTAAAATTGAAATTAAAATTTCCCCTATGAAACTATAACATATATATTTAAATAAAGATGAATATTATTGCTATACGGATGGTATTAATTGCCAGTTGTAGAACAACAATGAAAGGTTTTTTTTAAAGTGCTTTGGAAAAGTTGAGTTTTTGTTTTATGTGTAAGCCATTTTGAACTTGAAGTAAATTATTCTTAATGTATTTAAAAATCTTAATTCATTCTTATATAGATTTTATATTACAGTCCAAAAATAAATGATAAAAAGGAGCAATATCTATAATATAACGATTAAATAATTAAATTATAAAAAATTGGGTGGTATTGGTCGGATTCAAACTGAGTAACGTCATGTACGGAACCAAGCGCTTTTTACCACTGAGCCAAATTTCCACAGCTAGAAATGAACTTCTCAAAGATCTATATGACAAATCTCCAACCTTAAATTCATTCCATGGTTACCACAAAATATTATACATAAAGCTCTAGGATTTAAAATTAATGAAAAGAATAAAATAAAGAAACAAAATGGATTAACATTATCGAACTTTACTTCACAAACGGACAATGCGAAATGAAAGCTAAAAGATACTACAATGCAATGCAAGCGGAGAAATAGATGAAGGGTATAAATAGTAATAAATAAAAATAATAGTACAACACCATGCATAGAAAGGAAAACGGAAAATTCCAAGGAAATTAAAATTCTATTTTGCCACTTAATATTGTTATTCTGACATATTAATTGTAATTTAAAAAAAAAGAAAATAAAAAAAGGTTTTATTTGTTGATTTAAGTAGGACTTGACTTTAAAAAAAAATATTATTACTTGTTTGTATTTTAAGTACATCCTAGAAATAAATATGGGTAGAAATATAGCCATAGTAATAATAAGTTTCAGAATTAACTGAACGCTTTAAAATTTTAAGTAGCTGCGATTGGTTTATGTTTTCAATCCAAACACAAATTTGGTCAGACTAAATAGAAATTATTTGCTAATAAGTTGTTTATTTGCAAAAGCGATTTATATTTTATGAAATACTTTCCCCTACATAATTGAAACAGGTCAATGATAATTATACCTAAAATATTTATGCTTTTATTAGATTACGCTTTCAAATCGCTAACAATCTACTTAGAAAATAAAATGTAGAAATTGTTTTAAACTGTCTTTAGTTAAATTTATAATTGACTGAAGAAATGTATCACAAACAATATCTATTTATTGTGTAATAATTAGGCCTACATTACAACGAAATAAAAAACAGAGTTATCTACCTGGTATAAAAGTAAGAATCTAATACAATTATGTATTTTTCATCATTCAGTAACGATTGTGAAATAGTTTCCAAGATCTATAAAAGATTACATAAATACTAATTTGTTGGATTAATAAATAAATGTAACAATATTGGTTTATATTAATGCAGGTTAGTTCCCGTGTGTGCCGCTAAATGGAACTAGTATCTAGCTGTCAACAATTACTTTTAACAGCTGATTTGCATTTCAATTAATTTTTTTGTAAAACAATGTTAGTTTTAAATTTGAAAGTGTAATATTTTGTGCTTGGAAGTTGTAGTTTTAAAGTTGTTGATAAGAAACAGTAAAACATTTGTAAAACTTAACAATAATTTTAAAATGGTTACTTTGCTTTTATTTAATATAACAAAGTTTTTTCCTGAATGGTTTGAAGTATCATTACTGCAATGTTCATATACAGGCCTACTAAACGAAACGCTATTTTAAGGTAAAGATTTACTCATAAATGTCTAAAATAACCAGTAAAATGTTTATTATGTCTTTTTATACTTAAACTACTAAACTGTATATAACCTTATGATAGTGTTTAGTCAGTTTCACAGTATTTACAATATCCGTAGTGACCCTAAAGTCTTAATGAAATAGTTTTGCCTATTTGTGGAAAACATTAGTCCTAATAATTATGAAGTAATGAATATATATATATAAAATAAATTTGGCTATTTGCTAAAGAACAAAACATATATTTTATAGGTGTAAGTGAATGTATACTATATTTAAATCAATTAATAGGCTTACTATATATTGTTTTTCAAGAGAAAAATATAACGGTGAGGCCTATTCATGGTGACAAGTTCTTATGTTCTCTAGCCTCGAATATGGATAACGATTTGTCACTATGCAATACATAATTTGTCTATTAAACAGTATTGCCTATTCGTTTGAGTAATAGACCAATAACAACTTTCAACAGTCATTCAGTTTAAACAGTCTCAGGTTATACTACTACTTTAGGTACTATTTATTATAACCGTCTTATTCCTTTACAAAACTATGTAGGCCAATTTATATTTTTTCAAAATTTGTTTACGAATCTGTAACATGATTATTTAAATCAAAATGGCTGTTATTACTACGACTGGTATTAAATGCCAATTGTAGAAAACGATGAATTTTAAACAAAAATTCTTTTACTTACTTTTGATAAGTTTTAAACCATTTTGAACTTGAAGTATATTATTCGTGATGTATTTAAAATCCTAAATCGATCTTTATATACATTTTAGTTTATAGTCTAAATATTAATTGTAAAAAGGAGCAATATCCATAACTTACAGTTTATAATTTTCGAATTATTTAACCGATATTTCATTTATACATTTCTAAATATATAACCTATGATGTTTTCTTAAAGTAATACATTTATTTATAATGAGGCCTGCCGTTTCGTTTTATGTGTCCCATCGTCAATTCGGACTGCAACAAGAGTTAACAATGGTATAGGCGAGGCCTTCTGAAAATCTTTCCTCATTCTAAATCAAAGTTTGGAAATCAACTTTATTCTATATGCAAAGATCTCTGTTGCAAACTGCACTGTGCCAAAATAAATGGTCAGGGATCAATGGTAGGGAAGAACTAATTTCCAATCCCCATCGATCCTCAGCAACGACTTAATCCGCCATTCCTTTAACTCCTCACCCCCCCCCCCTCTCTCCACTTTACCATTGGAAGCTTAGCTTACGTTTACATTCGGGCTCTCTACTATTCAACCAGACCTCTAACAACCTTCCGTCGTTTTGGAACTAATCTTTTTGGACAAGTTGTAAGGCCTTACCTCTCTAGCATATCCTTCCACATCCCTTCTCACTCCATCGCAGCAATGTAAGGTGTTACCCTAACTACTTTAAAGTCATCCTGCATTCTATACGAGTTTAATTTTATTTGTAATTAGTTCTAAGCCCTTTGAAATTGCTTTGAAAGTTACATTGCTTGTTTTTCAAGTAACTTTGTATAAAAGTTTAGTTAATCGTATACTCATATCTTGCATTTAAAATTAACCCGAGTCAGTTCTCTTTGTGTTTTAAATAAACCAGGACCCAGAATAACTTCCCATCGTTTCCAATCGTAAAACAACGCCACCGTACTGGAGAATCTCCCTCTCGGCATAAACACCAACACACTTGGGTTTTGTTCCGACCACCAGGCATTATTATTTCCCAGGTGCTGCAAATTCCTGAAAGTCTAGCTTGCAGGGGTTCGTTGGAGGGGAATTGAGAGAATGGAGAGAAACTAAATATTCGTTTTTCGTCATTATGCAACTTATTGTGACAACAAACTCTATTTGGAACTGCTAAGAGAAAATTTTGCTTTCTTATTTACTTAATTATTACTCTCTTATTTCTTAAACTAACAATTCTCTTTGCGAATTACAAACGGACTTACCGTATTATCAATGGGAACAGTAAAGATTATCTTTTAAAGTCTATCAATCATCACGAAGTCACTATAAGTCCCAACTAACAAACATGTTCACTTACGAGACTCTTATTTCAACCAATCGATTGTCAGCGATACTATGTCTGCTATCAAGGTTACGTTCGGGTTTCTTATTTCAACCAAACTCGATTTCCAGCTTCAGCGATATGTCAGCAATGAAGATCCCCTTACGGGTCTCTTTTCAACCAAATGAGATTGTCAGCGATGTTATTTCCGCAAACATTGCCGCGTTCGAGTCTTATTTCAACTGTAGTCGATTGTCAGCTACACTTTATTGGCAAACATGGTTAAGTACGGGGCTTTTATTCCAAACAAAGTCGATTGTCAGCGATACTATGTCGGCAATCAAGATCACGTTCGGGTTCTTATTACAACTGTAGTCGATTGTCAGCAATGCCATATCGGCAAACAATGTCACGTATGGGTTTTACGTTACAGTCTCGCATCAGTAAAAGCTTGAGATTATGAGCGCATTAATAAAATCGTGAAAATTAAATTACATTAAAAAAGTTGGCCAATATTATTATTATTATTATTACGGAATTACGTACAGTTTACGGAAACTAGTAAATAAGGGCGTAAAGAAAGCTTGAAGTCAAAAAGCAGTAGTAAAAATTCGTTTAATACAATCATACATTCTACGAATAAAGTGTAGTGCAGAAACACATGCAATAGGCACGTAACTGACAGCTGAATACTCCGATTGGGTGAGGACTCTTAAATGTTGTCTTTTGTAATATGCGACTGGCCGGGGGTTTGTATTGACCGAGCATTGTGTATACGTCATTGCACACAAAGAGGCCTTCACCGATCTTTAATACACCGCCACGCAAAATGAATCAAAACCAAAATTTATATATCTGCCGAAAATGTCTATTTGTTTATAATATTATTGTTGCTTTAGGACATTTTGGGCCTGACTAAGAGTAAATACTCCTACAAACATCCTTTAATAATAAAGTTGTATTTCTGAACGTCTTTATGTGAAAATAGTTACTGAAAGTTGGGAGTTGATTAAGTATTAAAATTGAGAAATAAACTGTTGTTTTTAAAAGAGAAAAACAAGTAATATAAGCGCAACATTTTTGAAGTCAATACCTACTTAGGTTAACAAAGAAAATTTGTATTTCAATTACTTTTTATTAGATAATTACAATTAATATAAATAAAGTAACATAAACTACGCGTTAGAATAGCTGTTCTACCACATAACCCGTAACATAAGAACAGCTGTTTTATGAAATCAAAGGTTTTCACTTACTTTAAGTCAAATAAGACGAATAACTGTACTGCACACTTTGCCCATTTTGTGAGAAGTTTTCTCCTATATAAAAATAAAATTAATTGAATAATTTTAATTAATATTTGGATAAAACTGTATCAACGTCAAGTGCCATCTACTAAAAGTTTTAAAAAATGTATTTAAACTTGAATGGATGGATAAAAAGTATTTTATTAATGATTGAAAATTTGAACAAGATGTATAGGCCTATAGGGAGAGTGTGAAGTAATAGTAAGAATTGAATAAAATATAGGGCACACCTTTTCACTTTAAAAAATGCATTTTAAACTTTAAAAATACAAAACAAATGCACTTTTACGCTTTAAAAAATGAAGTAAAATGCATTTCCCCACTTTGTTTAGATATCAAATTTTCAAATATTTATTCAATTTTTGAATAATAATATATAATGTAAAGCCCCTTATAAATAGAATTGTCAACTTTAAAAAATATGTTTATAAATTATTAAGTCTTGGGGTTCAAAACTTAACAAACCTGTAACTTCATGATAATTGTAAATATTCTTTACTCAAATGAAATAATTTGCTTTTATAGATAAATTAATGATCTTTAGAACAAAACTGTGTTTAAAGAGGTTAAAAAATACGTACGTATACTAGTAACTGGAAATATGTGTAGGCTCTTATCGTTTATCTAAAATCAATACAACTACATTGCTTTGAAAGTAACCATTGTCTCGCCTCGTTTACAACTGTTATGGCGGCTTCTCTCACCAAATCATAACCCCTGGCGAGTCGTAAAAAAATTCACTCCAAGGTTTGACTTAGGACAAAACTAATCGACGTTTTTACGGCTTTACATTACGCAATTTGTCCACAGTAAGAAATAATCTGTTCCTGAAGGCACAACAATGTACAAACCAGAAACTAGCATTAATAATAATACCCTTAGAAACAAAACTTCTTATTTCTTTTAGGTAATAAAACAATAAATTAGACGTTTTTTTAGTTCATAAACAAGCTAATTTCACCCCATGGGTTCGTAAGACCATCATGAGCAAGGGTAAAAAGATTTAGTTAGTTTCGCATAAACAAGGAAATGAAAGTAAATTTAATATAAAATGTAATTTCCAGGAAGATTTAAAGCAGGTGGTGTCAGCGTTTCTGCCTGTTTTGTATCTCTTGGAGAAGTAAAATGGCGTTTTTACAGTACCTTCTCGACCGTTTTTACCGCTTATATGACACATATTTTATAACATTCTAGCAATTTTGTTTTCGCGTTAAACAAGTTAATTTCTATATAACATTAAATATAGAATACGGTGCTGTAAATTATAATTTAACAATCATAGACTCTTATATAGAAAAAATAAATAGGTACAAAATACAGGTTACAGCTCTTCAGTATAGTTGTAACCTTGTGATGATGGTAACGAGCTAGCGGAAACTATAGGTTTCGAAACCGATTGAAGGAAATACTAGATGCTGTAAAATGTTTTTAAAATTTGAAGATGTCGTAAGATCGGTACATTGATGTTTACATCCTTAAATTTAGCTACTTTTGTACATTACAGGTTAGATTCTGCGCATGCCCCATCCAATTGTAGTATAGCTAATTTACAATGTAGCTCAAATTATCTGGTTAGGATGTGATAATAAATAAGAGAACTTAAAATTTCTAACGTAATATAACTATATAGTCTGAACATCACTTAATTTGTTACAAAACCGAGGAATATAGAGGTCACTCCTTAAAAGTAACTTATTAGAATCACACTTTTCCTATTACTTGCGACCAGACATTTGTTAACTAAAAGTTGTTAATTGTTAACTTACACTTGGAGGAAACGTTTTCGTCTTACGACTTCTTCAGCCTCGTATTAATATAATGATAACAAAAAACCAAAACAAACATGAATTTCATAGGAAAGTAGACATACTCGTATTATGAGGAGATTGCATATTGTGTATGCATATTTATTAACAGTTCTACGGTTTTTATAAACTTATTCTATTTGAAAGAACTTTAATTAACTTGAAATTATAGTTTTTAATTTGAAAGTTTGAAATTCGTGTGAAATTTTAGATAATACTATAACTTAGGTTAATAATTTTTATTAATAAAATATCAAAATAACTATAATTTTTCTGGGAAGAAAATTTACCCCAAAACCATCGATATATAGTAAACAGTCTATAACTATTTTATTTGCCCTAAAATAGTAGGAATTAGCATTAAACTCGTAATCGGTTGAAGAGTAAATACTGAAAAGTGTGTCTGTCTTCAATACATGTTTTCTACCTACCAGATCATTAATTCCATCTTGCTGACAGCCCAAATGATAAGAACGAGGAACATAAGAGTATCAATTCACTATCAGCCTGAATAGTTGATTCTAAAAAATCTCTAGAAGTAACAGTTAACTCGTTAATGGACGAAGCAATAAAAGTAACCTTGGGATATTTGAGGCTTAGTCAACTGGATATAACTGAGTTGAGGCAACTTATTGAAATTAGCTACAGTGCAATATTTTTCAAATTCTGCCAATTGGTTATATCGTCTGAGCTTTATAAAGTTTATATCGCTACTCTTTCACAAGTGTTCGGTGGCATTAAGTGGTAAATTATTTAAAAACAAACTAACTAAACCATAAATTGATTAGAAAAATAATCACCTTTAGCAGATAAACCATTAATATGAATTGTATGGAAAACAGCTGAATTCAAGGTACGACGACTGGTATTGTCAAGCATTACTTTAGCTAGGAGACCAACACTGAATGGGTTTTAAAATCAAAACTTTATTTCCTCTCCCTGTCTTCTTATATTAGAAGCACAGTATGTAGTGGTAGCTATAAGCAAAAGTAAAGTAGAAATGTTTTTTAACACTCTTTTATGAAATACAGGAAACACCGAGCACACACTAACAACCACCTATACTCCAATCTATCCACACACCAAGCCCTAACTCACTCACATACTATCGCATTTATCTATTAATCCATTCACCTTTTCATTCACTCAACTCATACCTGCCTACCCTACCACTCACCCACAAACACATCCATCCACACATTGACTCACGTACCCACTGAGCCAATCACTCACTCAAACCACTAATACCCAATCATCAATCCTCCCATTCACTCCATTCCCATTTATTCACCACCTACTACCCCTACTACGCTTATCCTTGGTCCCTACCTAAAGAACCATTCACCAACCCAACTTTACTTGTACCCCGCCTATACCTAGAAACAACTTACGGCCGCTTACCTATTTGTAGAAACACCTATAGCCCATCACCTTTCTTTATTCATTTATTCAGTCATGTACCTACGCAACAATAGACACATCCATTCAGGCACTCTCTAAACCCATCCAGCCATACGCCGACCCACTAGCCCACCTAATCTTTCATCTCCTATCACTAGCCAAATCAAATACATTCACCTGCAAATTCACTAAACACACTCCGCTCAACCTCTCACACTCACCCACTTACTCTCTCACCCACCCACTCACGCTCCACCCACCTACCCACTCATCCAATCTTTCTCTCACCCACCCAATCATACTCACTTTCTTAACGACAGACTCAACAACTCTCTCGGCTGAGGTTAAAAGAAATACAACGAAGGTGCTTTAGCGGTGCAACTCGAAAGCCTTTCAGAGGCATGAAAAATGGTTGCCACTTTGTATTCAATGTGATTTCCGTGTAAACCACTGGAACGAACTTTCGAACAGGACTTTCCCAAGGCAAATCCGTCCTTGTAAACTGAAAATATAGAGAAATGAACTCTTCTAGTCTAAACAACACTAAAGAAAGTCTAAACACCACTTGCGTCCGTGTAAACGTGAGACTATCCAGTTGCAGGGTAGTTGTTAGTCAGCATTTATAATGCAGATGACCATCAATACTTGTGGTTTTATGTTCGATGATGCCGGGCAGAACCAGATTCACTGGAATATAATGAGCTCCCAAGGGATTTGAGGAGAAGGTAAGGCTTTTTCCTCACCATAATTGATAAGATTTTCCGGGAGAACCAACTCTGCAGTGGTTTATTTTGAATATTAAGACGAACTTTGACAATGCGCTACTTTTTTCAAAAGTTTTCGACGCTATACAATTTCAATAATAACTAAATATGTAAATATAAAACACAAAAAATATTTATATTACACTAGTTAATTAAATCGTACAACAATTAAACAAACGCTGTATTTACATTACCATGGTTTCCTAAAGACATTTTTAATCATATTTTTTTCAGTTTGGAAGCAAAAATATGAATTTTAAAAACTTTTGGAGACTCTGTAAGTTCTAATCAAATTATTTAACCTAATTGTGCTTACATCACTATATATTCGTGGTCTCTAGACGGTATATCTCGACAATTACGAATAAACCACTGTTAGAATCGAATTAGACCTAAGATATACATAGATGTATGACGTCGACAAATAGCCGGGCGTAGGATAGTCTAACTAGAACCTTTTGTACTTAAATAGTAAAGCAGTTAAATTTTATGTAGGTAAATGTTGTGAAAACCTTTGCTCTCTGTTTAATCTAAATTTCGAGGTTTCCAACTTATTGCCGAGAATGTAGGGGAGAGTTGGACAAAACGGGATACCATTTACTTTTTTTGGGTTTACTTCCCAAAAAGTGGTAAATATAAAATGCAAATATTTTTATTAATATTACAAATTATTAAAGTTTACAAATAATGTTTAATGTTATATTTTTAATTACTGTAACATAGTGATAAAAAAGCATTTATGAAAACTCTACATATCCCGTTTTATCCAACCTAGGTAGGACAAAACGGAATAGGGTTATTTCCATTAAACTTTAAAGACATAGTTAACTGAAAATGTATTACTAATGTTCTCTTTAAACTTAATGTTTAAAATAAGCACAAAAATCGCACAAAAAAGGTATCGTCGTCCTCTTCTGCCTTAGAACATGCTTCGTGAGCCCAACCGTGGCAGCCAGTACATTGAATCCAACCTTCACCACCCTTAGAGTCAACGTATAATGAATTACAAAAAATGCAGGTTTCTTCCCCTTCAGTTTCGTCTTCAGATGAGGAAGACGCCAATTCCTGACTACCTGAAAGTTTTTCAGAACTCTTCCCATTTTGGCTTTTACTATCCAGGTTAGGTGTTCCTGTTTCCGTTTTTGCAGTTTCAGGTTTGGCTAAGATCTCTTTTTTTTAATTCCTGCCCTTTTATTTTTAACAGCTCTGTCTTTTGGAATTTTGAAAAAGGATTTATTAGCAGCCTTTTCTTTGAGTTTCTGTATTCTTTCTTTTTCTTTTCTCTCCTTTTCTTCTTGTTCTAATTCAATTTTATATGGGGATGATGTTATCACAACAGTTTTCCCCTTCCTTCTATCAACATATTTTTCAGGGCGAGGTCCTTGAACTTGAGGAACAGGCAGAACAAACTTGGGAGAAATCGAAAATGGCAGTGTAGGTCGATAGTGACTGATTCCTAAGCCTTTGTACCCTGAGGAGGTTGAAGGTTGGTCTAGCCCTACGCTTGTGGTAATTTTAGTTTGGAATTCTTTGTGCCGTGGTTCTTGGAGCATGCCTGAAGTTTCTTCTGACTGGGAGAGCAATATCTCTGGGTCGTTCAATGGAGCTTTGTCTGAATCTGCTTCAATTTGTTGCAAATCATTGCTGATCAGATCTTCTGGCAATGGGTGATCTGTGGTGAGAGAGGGCGCAAACAAGTGATCTGAAAAGACATCACAGTTGTAAGGACTTATACCAGTCTTACTGAACCCTTTCACGGCGGTTTCCACAACAGCTGTACGTAAAAATGCTGCGTTAAATAGTTTTCCGACCTCGTATATCGTAACGCACCTACCTGGATGATTAAATAGCCACTTCCGAACTTCTTGTTCGTAATATGTGCTAAGTGGAGCCATGAAACTGACATCCAGGGGTTGAAGGCGATGGCTTGTGTGTGGAGGGAAAGTAAGGATGATTACATTATTTTTCCTTGCTAAATTTATAAGTTCTAGACTTTTGGTGTGGCTGTTATGTCCGTCAAGTAGCAACAATACTGCCTTCTCAGGAGTAGGGTTTGAAAATTAAACGAATTTCTTAAACCAAACAAGGAAGTTATCCTTGTTGATCCAGCCGGTCTTGTGATACACTGCAAATGAGCCTGGGAAAGCATCATCCATAAGTCTTGGATTTTCCTTCACTCTAGGAAATACAAACATAGGAGGGACAAAAACCCCAGCAGCACTAATGCAAGTTTCAACTGTAACTAAAACTCCTCGTTCGGCAGAAGATAAACTACCCACTTGCTTTTTACCTCTTAAAGCCAAAACCTTTGAAGGCTTGTTAGTTACTGTTAGTATCCCTGTTTCATCTACATTATAGATATTATTGGGAGCAAATTTATGTTTTTGAATGAGGGCACCCAAGAGATCAAAAAACATTTTGACAGCTGGGCGGTTAAACCCTTTTGCTCGGGCCATACTGGTAGGTTCTGGATTTCTTAAGCTAAGTTCTTTATGTCTGCGAAGAAACGAATACAACCAACATTTTCCTGCCATCTTTTTTTCTCGGTTAAAACTATGCTTAATGTTGTTTTTCTCGGCTAACTCAAATGCTAGCATGCGCAAATCTGTTAGAGTTATACCAAATAACCGTTCTTCCAGATCCAAAACATGGTCAACAAGCTCTTTTTCTTGTTCAGCACTGAAAACTGTCTCATATCTGCCCAGTTGTTTTACTGCTGCAAATTCAGGGGTCAAAGTATTCGTACGAGCTTTTTTTACCTTTCTCTCTAGTGTTGTTTTTGGGACTCCATGTGACATTGCTGCTCTTTTAAAGCCTATAGTTCCGTCCAAAACTTCCTGAATAGCCGCAGCCATGTTTGTCTCACCACAACTGTTTCTGGTAGAAGTCCTTTGATACTTGGGTGGCATTTTGTTTTCTGCAACCAACAAGCAGGAAATTATTAGTTTACATAAATATTTATATAAGTTAAAAAACAAAAATGTATTACTTTATTTTATTTATTAAATATAATTTATTAAATAATCGAGTAATAGAGAAAGTGGTCGGCTAAAACGGGACACGAAAAAACTGTATCCCGTTTTATCCAACTCCATAGTGTCCCAACTATGGTTTTGTCCAACTTGTGACATTTCCAAAACAAACATGGCTGGCGTCTCAAACGTAAAGTAAAACTAGGATGATTGTATACGAAAATGTTCGTCAATAAACACTTAAGAAAATGTGGTACTTACCGAAAATATGCTCCAATGTATAGAGTCGGAAGAATATTATATACACAGTGCGAAGATGTACAAAAACAAACAGAAACTCAGTGAAAAACTTTCTCGAGTAATAACTTTTAAAAAACAACTCCTTCCTTAAAACGATCATCTGAGAATGCTGTCATGGCAGCCTTGAAATAGTTTCATTCGTTTCCCAAGTGATAGCTGCACTAGTCGGGTCCATGGGACCTAGTCGGATCCCGTTTTGTCAACCTATCCCGTTTTATCCACCTCTCCCCTACATATTGTTCTTTTTATCAAGACTAAGTAACTTATCGTATTGCTAAATATCTATTAAAACTATATAAATGTCCCATCAGTGTACTCTGGAATTAGTTTGTTTATTGGTCGTGTATTTATTTCTATTAAATAAAGTATATATATATATCTAATTCATTATATTTGATTTACAAATAGAGACGTATATTTATGTATATTACCTGTTTATGTTAAGAGCAATGTTAGTGGAACCCATTGTTCTCTCTCTCTCTCATATATATATATATATATATATATATATATATATATATATGTGTGTATGTGTGTGTGTGTATTTATATATATATATATATATATATATATATATGTATGTGTGTGTGTGTATTTATATATATATATATATATATATATATATATATATATATACATATAGACACATATATGTACACGAAGGTAAGTCGTCTGGAATGTAAAGAACGGTTTGCTATAACTTTTTTTTTGCTGCGGACGTTCAGGGTCATGTGATGGTCCGATGTCCATAATAAGTTGCTGCAGCCAAAATCCAAAACTGTTTATCGATCAATATTGTTTTGATGTTTTCCTGGCTTCCCAGGGCAGACAGCAGAGCTGTTCTTGATGGAATTGGTGAGAAGTATCGAAGGAGGATATGGTCTAGAGTCTCCTCCTCTTTTCTACAGTTAGGGCAGAGTGGAGATTCACTCAGGTTAAATCTGAAGAGATGGGTCTCAGTCACAATGTGTCCGATTCTTGCTCGTGCTGCAAAGACGGCTGTAAATCTGGGAACCCCTTGATACATTTCCAAATTATTAGGTCCTTTTTGAATGTAATAGAGATTTCTACCTTTGGTTTCTTCTCTCCAACGGTAGATTCATTTTCTTCTAACTGATGTTTTCACAGCACTTAGGCATTTCTTTAGAGCGTACTGTCGTAAGAAGACTGGACCCATTTCCGCTGATTGTTTGACGATTATATCTGCTTTTTCATTGCCGTTGATGCCGCAGTGTGAGGGAATCCACTGGCGCCGTATTTTTTTCTCATCTTTGCTGAGAGTGTCGAGTAAATTTGTTATTTCTTCTAATCTGAATGAGTAGTTTCCTGGTTTCCGTTTCTCTTTCATGTGCAAGGTGCTTTTGGAGTCAGTGAATATACAGAGCTTCTCTGCTCGAACTTGAAGGCAGTTTACCAAGACTGCAATTATTGCTAGCAACTCTGCATCGACACTGAAAGCTGCATTTGCTGGTACGTAGTATTCTTCTTCCGTGAAGTTGTTATAGTAGCCTGCTCCTGACTTATCCATGACTAGATCTAGTGATCCTTTGGTGTATATTTGAACGTACTCTTAGTACATATTCTGGATCATTTCCAGTGACTCTCGCCGAAGTGCCTCCTGGGGGTCTTCTTTAGTTAGGCAAGAAGAAAGGTTAAGTGTTACCATTATTTCAATTCTGCTTCCATTGGGGTTCGTGGTTCCAGACCGAGATTTCCTCTGGAGTCTCACAAGGCATTTCAGCAGTGAGCAAATTGTTACTGTGAGTGTATGATTGTCGTGTAGTCGTTTCTTTTAAAGAGTGTAGTGGATTGGGTTATGTGTAGTGAGAGGATTTTTAGATGTTTATTCCACGTTTGTTCTTCTAGCAGTCAATCTATAGGTTCTATTGACAATTCTATTTCCATTGTTGCAATGGGAGTGGTTTTGCGACAGACTAGGCTAATTCTTAAGGCAGCTGATTAAATTACTAAAAGATTTTTCAATGTGCGTTGCTGCAGTCGCTCCCCATACCTCACTGCAATAAGCCAGTTTTGTTCTTACAAAGGATAGGTAAAATTTTCTCAAGCATATGGGGTAAGCGCCCCACTGTCGGCTGGTGACTACTTTTATTGAATTGAGACGTTTGCTACAAGCTTAAACAGTTTTTTCAATATGATTTTTCCATCTCAGCTTTTTATCAAGCAGTACTCCTAGCAGCTTAGGGCTGTTATATTCAACATTTATGTTATTCAGTGTTAGTTTGCGTTTGTAGTCAGCTAGAGTATTCCTTCTTGTAAATATTGAACACTCTGACTTTTCTGCAGAGATTTTCAGTGACTAGCTTTTGCACCAGTTCCAGACTCGGTCCAGGGCCATCTGCATTGCCTGGTTAGCTCTGTCCGGATCTCTATGTGAGGCGAAAAGCGTTACATCATCGGCATAGGAGACACACTCTACTCCCGGAGGAAGGTTGGATGCAATGTCATGTATTGCAATATTAAACAGTGTTGCACTTACAACTGCTCCTTGAGAGGTTCCGTTTTCTATCTCAGCACTTGTTGATTCTTGGCCATTGACCGATGTTTTAATTTTTTGGCCGCTTAAGAAATTCGTTAGATACTGCAACATGTTTCCCATTATGCCAAGCTTCATGCATTTTAACAAGATAGTGGGGTGGGGTGTCCTGTCAAAAGCAGCTTCAAAGTCTAGGAGGACAATTATAGTTAATTCTTTTTTCTCAAAACCAGCGTAGATGTTGTTTGTTAAGTATATTATGGCATCGTTAGTGCATCTCTGTTTTCTGTAACCATATTGTGATTGGTCTAGTAGGTTGTATTTTTCTAGTCTCCACTTTAGTCGATTGTTCACCGTGAGTTCGAGGAGTTTGCCAAGACAAGATGTAAGAGCAATTGGGCGATATGACTTCATTTGGGACTTGTCTTTAGATGGTTTTAGGATTTGTATTTGTGCCGTTTTCCATTTTTCTGGTATATTTCCCGTGTGCCAAATTTTATTGAAAACGTTTAGTATATTAGTAAGCATATCTTCTGATCTATGTTGGAACATTCTGTTATGGATTTCATCTAGTCCGGGAGTCGGGTCCTTCAATCTGGATACTTCATTTCTCAGTTCCCATATACTGAAGAAGGGTGCGTTCGCAGGGTCCCCCAGGCGGTACAGTTCCTCGACTTGGGAAATTAACTGCTTTTCTTTAGTAGAGAGCTTTTTGGGCCATGGGATTTTCTTGCCTGCCCTGTTATTGAAAAACAAGTTAAAAGTTTCCGCTTTTGTTTTGTCATCCTCTAATCACTCTCCAGCTTCACTTTGTATTTGGCTAATCTTTTCCCAGTATTACCTTCGATTGTTTTAAACTTTTTCCAGACTGTGCTGGATGGAGTGTTTGCATTTATAGAGCCCACAAATTCTCTCCAAGTTTTCCTTTTCTCTGAGATTATTGTACGTCTCAGGATGGCGTTGCATCTCTTGTATTCTGATCTGCACTCTTTAATTCTCTGCACCTTCCATCTTCTTCTAGCCCTTTGTCAATTCTAAGTTGATTGATTTTCTCTGAACACCAGCTATTTTTAAATTGGTGTTCTCTTCTTGGTTTTTTTTTTGGGAATGTTATGGTCAGCGGGTTGAAGAAGTTTTATTTCTAGAAATTCTGGAGTGTATTGTCTTATCTCGCTTGGTCTAGTTTCTTCTGTGAAAGCACTCCAGTCAGCTTTTGAAATATTGTATTTATTGCTTATGACAGATGGGATCTGAACTAGAACTGTTGAGATAGAAAGTACTAAGTATATTGGTAAGTGATCACTTCCAAGATCATCCCCGCCGTACCAATTTGTTACCATTTACTCGATTATTGGTGAGGACAGTGTCAAATCTAAGGTGCTTAGAGTTCTTGTTGAGGGTGACTGGTATGTGGGCTATTTGTTTTGGTTCAGCAGAAGTATGTTTTAGGCTTGAATCCATTTGAACAGTTAAGGGCCGTTTTTATTTTCTGGTCCGTTGTTCCAACTCTGGTGTCTGCTGTTCATGTCTCCAACTATGATCAGGTTCTTGTTGGAGCTGATTAGTGTGTCCAATTCCTTCTCTTTAATTTCCTGGGATGGTATATATGTGTTGACTAGAGTAAATTGTAATGCTTTGGTAACTCTTATATTCATTTTTATGTACTGTACATTTTTTGTAGTCTTCATATCACAGCCTTCGACTTGCAATGACTCATGTACTAGGGCAACCAATCCTCCGCCTCTCGAATTGTCTCTAGATAAGTTATGTAGGTTCTAATGTTTAAACTTCGGATGAAGGTCTTCGTGTTTTGGCAATGATGATTCCTGTATGCAGACTATTTATATTTTTCTCGTGAATTTCCTTTTCTAGCTCCGTTGCTTTATGTTTTGACGATCTGGCATTCCAGTGCATTATTAATAGTTTGTTGTTGGTCTATTGGTTTAAGGTTCTCTCTCTTTTCTTTTTTCTTTCCGGAAAACTCTGTCCTATTGAAATGTGTGCTTCCCTCTTGTTTGCTTCTGTCCTCAGACGTTGAGTGAGGTTTCTTGCAGTTATTCTGTTTGGACACCATACTTCAGTTCTTTTGGTTCCATTTGTTCCGCCTACTCTCATTATGAGGTGCTTGTTAATGTTAAATGCTTTCCTTATAATTTTTAGTGTTATTACTTTTTTGACCATATATTTACATTCAGTCTGTCTGGGTGGTTTTGTTTCAGTTTTGAAACTCGTCGGTAGTCCTGAGAAGGACTATTTGCTTGTTTACAAGACATATTATTGGGCTCCTTTTACAGAAGCGGCTGCTGGCGTTCGGTTCACTGAGTGTTATAAAGGCTCTTTTCATAAACGTAACATATAAACTCAGTTATCCAGGGGCAGGACGAGGACCAACCAGCTCCCCCCCCCCGTTTGCCATAACTAAATAAATACAAAAGATATCACTAGAAACCCTTATTTTCAGCATTAGAGTAACTTAAATTACTTTTCTATAAAGTGAATGTAGGCCAATGGTTACCAACAGTTTATTACAAGTACATTCAAGAAAATATATTTTTGGACTAAGTTAATGAAGTTAATATTAGTTCAAATTTATTTTATTGAAATTGCAAAAAAATCATATATTAACCATAATTTAAGTGAGTTGAGTTGAATCTGTACTTTGAGTTCATGATTTCAGAAATGTTAGGCTCCAAACTTCACACTTTTACTCTGAAATCATACTGCATATCAAGCCTATTCCTAAATTTAATTTTTCATGAAGTAGATAGTTGTAGGATGCATGTTCACATCTCTAGGTAGTTGGAAAATGTAGTATTACATTCATTGCCTTATTGCTAAGTGGATTTTAGTCTTTTTGTACTGGCAACCAAAATTCTACAATGATCTCCCGATTAGAAACATTTTTTAGTGTGCCACTGCCACTGTTGGTCATTTCAAGTCGATCTTGTTCTTCTTCTGAAGGACTCAGAACCTTTAATATATCAGGGAAGCAGAACGCAGTTCTAATCCAACTCTCATTAGTATCTGGCTCAGGAAAGTATTCCCTGAAAGGGGTTGCTAAACTTTGAAGGGGTCAGTTATGCTTTCCTTTATTTGGTTTACTAAGGTTTCATCTGAAGACTCCTAAAACTCTTTTATAGTGAGAAAATTTGTAAGAGAACTTTTATTGACCTTTGTTGCCCACAACGGACAATCTTTAACCATGGCTCAAACTTTGTCTTTAACCTTGAACATATCTATATTAAAACCTTGTAAGCCTAGATACGAAACTTTCAAATGTTCAAACAAAGCTAAGTAAGGAGCCACACAAAGCCAAGAAATGTCTAAGTAAATCTGCATACTTGGTATCAAGAAGGAAGGTTCTGACCTCATCCTTAACATCAAAATCCTTTTCAGTACTACCTCGGGAGAGCCCCCTTACTTAGGTATGGATAAGAAGTGGAGCATTCTTACTGCCCAATAACAAAGAAAACAATCTAGACGGCAAAGCTTTAATGTAGTTAATACGTCGAACTACCTCAATGAGAGTTTTATGCAACACTTCAGGCAATCTCTTGGCTACTCTCGATGAATGCAACGGTCGGATACAGCTGCAGTGAATGTGTTAAATATAAACATTTTAATTTCAGTGACATCTCACTGACCCCTAATACATTGCCCGCGGAACCTTAGGGGTTAGTTCCAGTTGGGGACCACTGGAGTAGGCGAGGCACCCGTAGCGTGCTTCCACTTTTGTCGATGTAACACTCTTATGCTGGCAACGAAGCTACGTATTTGGTTTCTTCATAAATAACAAAAGGTTTTCCGCCTTTTTTGACAAGGATTGTGACCGAAGATAAAAATCGTGGATTAAACCCGTTCATCTCAAAAACTATTGCTATCACTTTAGAGTTAGAGTGATGCAATTCTATACAGTAGATGGGTTATTTGCTTCTGTCTTTTTGTGTTCATCTTCCTTTACAATAGGGTCGGGAATGTTTTCTCCATAAGGGAGAGGTTTGTTATTGGTGCCACCATTTTCCCAATATTAGCCACACCGTAAATAAACTATGCTCATACTGAGGTAGGATTTGTGAGGCAGAATATATATATATATATATATATATATATATATATATATATATATCCCAATAAGTATTCTTGTGTATTAATAAAGAACATAAGTCAAAATACAAATATAAACTTATAATTGAATTTACAATTCAAAGCTTTTCGTTGGCTAACAGTACCAACATCATCAGGAATATTAAACAATTCATTTAATTTGTAAATTCAATTATAATTCTTGTATTTGTATTTTGACTTATGTTCTTTATATATATATATATATATATATATATATATATATATATATATATATATATATATATATATATATATATATATATATACAAATCGTTTGTTTTCAGTCAGAGCCTTGCCAGTCAGCCTGACAAGAGTAACAGTGTAGCCTTGTTGTTCAGTGTTATTCTGACACAAATACGTAGAGGGCGCCGCAAGCGGGATATTGAGGAAGTAAAGCGTCTATTCTAATAGAAAATAATATCCTTTCAAAATTTAAGGAATATATAATAATAAATATATAGGAACATGTAAATATAGAATTAATATATAAATATTAGTAGCCTTTTATTTACGCCAGCTAAAACCGTGCAACAATCAAGAATAAACCTCCTTTATATAGCCATGGTTACGTAAGGCAATTTTATATTATATTTTTTTGGAAAAAGAACAAAAAATATGAAACTGAAAAACGTTTGGAATTTTTGTGAGTATTTGTTAACCTAATTAAGGAAATGTTAACTTACAACAAAACACATTCCTATCCTACCGCCTTTGTGTATCTAGTACGAATACCCATGATGGAAGTAAGGTTAGGTTATCTGTGGTTGCCGACACTTACAATTGCTAAGGACAGCCTAACTAGAGCCTTATGTAGGCACATGTAAAGGTTAAATCTTTGGATGTTCCCACCTTATTACGGGAAATGTAGCTGGAGTTTATCCAATAAAACTAAATAACGCAGTTTGGTATTTTGTTTCAGTTTTTAGAATAAGGTTGAAAATGGTTTGCTCTTGTTTTAGTTTAGTAATTGAAGGCATGTAAGCAATTCATCATCCATTAGTAAAAGCCTTTGTATCGATGCACTTGGGCTATTTCCCGTTGTCTCCATCCCCATGTAGAACCATCTTTCACTCCCTCACAATTGCCTCTTACCACTTTGCCTTTCACCACTTACTTCATACGTCTAGGTGGCGTATTTATATCCAAGATAAATTCCTTTTTAGCTAATTTGTTCCCTTTCATTGATACCAGGCAATGCAAGTCTAGCCTAAAAGTATGTAAAAGTTAAATGTAAAGAAATATTTCAAACATTTAGTTTAGATTTTAATCCTAAAGTAAAACTTTTCACAGATAATGCTCATGCAAACATAGATCCTAATTAGATTTCTTGGTATTTTTCTTAGAATATTTAAAAGTATTTTATATTTCCTTTAAATCTATTTTTTTAGTAAATTTGTTGTGAACACCTTTCTACCAATACTGTAGAATGTTTTCTTGCATAAAAAGTAGTTAAATTTAAAACGCCATAATTTATGTGACTTATTGTGGTAGTCATGTTTCACGGCGCTAGAAACTGCCGGTTTCTTATTTACAAGACTTTTCTCCTATTTCTTGGTTTTCTGAATTTACTTCATGATTCCTTTCCCATTCTGTACGATCTTTTTCACTTCCTTATAATTGACGTTTCATTATCTCTTACCACTAAAATTTCCTTCTACCAGTAATTTCATATATAATATCGTTTTTGTTTAAAAATTAATCCAGTTTTCAATTATTTCCATAAAGCAATTATCATTTCCTTTTCACCAAATATTCTTCTCGCTACATACTTTTCGACAAATAATTCTTTCTCACAGGTCTCTTTAGACACGTTTCTACAAATACGCATTTTGTCTCATATTCTGGCAAGAGTGTCTCTGGAAAACAAAAAAACCCATTAGCCAGTTTTTCTAATATAGTTACTTTAAGTGACAATGCAGTGTTGTGCCAGGCAGAACCGGGTTCACCGGAATAGCTGGCGTCTCCCGAGGAGGATGCATAGTGGGTTCTAAACAATCTCTAGTAGTTGCAGTTCCATTTCCTCGTTAATGGACGAAGCAATAAAGTGGTCGTGGACGATTTGAGTCTTAGTCAACTGGAAATAACTGAGTTGGTGGCAACTCATTGAAATTAGCTACAGTGTAGTATTTTAAAAATTCTGCCAATTGATTATATCGTCTAATATTAATCGTCTACATCTTTACTTATTCACAAGTGTTCAGTGGCATTCGAATCATGGTGAATTATTTAAAAACAAAGCAACTAAACCATAAATTGATTAGAAAAACGACCACCTTAAACACGTAATAATACACATTATTATTACGCACACCACTAATATGAATTGTATGGTAAACAGCTGAATTCAAAGTATGACGACTGGTATTGTCAAGCCTTTCTGTAGTAAAGATACCAACACTGAATGGGTTATAAAATCAGAACTTTATTTTCTCTCCCTGTCCTCTTATATTAGAAGCACAGTATTGAGTGGTAGCTATAAGCAAAAGTAAAGTAGAAATGTTTCTAACACTCTATTATGAAATACAGGAAACATCGAGCACACACTAACAACCACCTCCAATCTACCCACATACCGAGCTTTAACTCACTCACCTACTATCCCATTTATCTATTCATCCGTTCACTCAACTCATTCCTGCCTACACTACCACTCACGCACAAACACATCCATACACACATTGACTCACCCACTGAGCAAATTACTCACTTAAACTACTAATACCCAATCTCTCCCATTCACTCCATTCCCACTTGTTCATCATTTACTTTACTACGCTTTTCCTTGGCCCCTACTTAAAGAATCATTCTCCAACCCCAATTACTTGTACACCACCTATCCCTAGAAACACCTCACGCTCGCTTACCTGTTTGGAGGAACACCTATGGCTCATCCCCTTTCTTTACTCACTTATTCAGTCAGGTACCTACACAACAAAAGACACATCCATTCAGTCCCTCTCTAAACCTATCCAGGATTACACCGACCTCACTATACTTGTACACCACATATCCCTAGGAACTCCTCACGCCCACTTACCTATTTGTAGAAACACCTATGGCCCAACCTATTTCTTTACTAACTTATTCAGTCATGCACCTACGCAACAATAGACAAATGCATTCAGTCCCTCTCTAAACCTATCCACGATTACACCGACCCCACCTTACGTGTACATTACCTATCCCTAGATACACCTCACGCCCGCTTACCTGTTTGAAAAACACCAATGGCCCATCCCCTTTCTTTACTCACTTATTCAGTCATGTCCCTACGCAACAAACGACACATTCATTCAGTCCCTCTCTAAACCTAGACTCGGTCTATTAGCCGTTAGCCTAATTAATGTTTATAATTTATTCTAACATTCCCAGTTTACTTAGTTCTAATTACTTTACTTTACATTAATTTTCCCTATATTTAACATTTTTATTACAATACTATGAAATAATTGGAATATGAGTTGATTGATCTATTTACCTATTCTAGGCTTAGTTACATTTATCTATACTAATACCAGATTTATTTGCATCAGTCATTCTGGCCGTTGGAAGGGGCAGGGTAATGCTTAATTTATAATGCAGATGATAAATCAATCACTGCGGTTTTATATTGATGTTGCTGGTCAGATCCAGGATCACTGGAATATGAGGAGCTCCCGAGGGATTTCGGATAACCTAAAGCCTATGCATCCGTGTAAACGTAGGACCATTCCGGGACAAGGTGGTTGTTAATCAGTATTTATAATGCAGATGACCATTATTCACTATGGTTTTATGTTCGATGACGCCAGGCAGAAGCAGAATCACTGGAATATGAGAAGCTCCCGAGAGATTTGTAAGAACCCAAGGTCGATGCGTCCTCGTAAACGTAGGACCATTCCGGGACAAGGTGGTTGTTAATCAGCATTTATAATGCAGATGACCATTATTCACTATAGTTTTACGTTCGATAACGCCGGGCAGAACCAGAATCACTGGAATATGAGAAGCTCCCGAGGGATTTGTAAGAACCCAAGGCCGATGCGTCCTTGTAAACGTAGGACCATTCCGGGGCAGGGTAGTTGTTAATCAGCATTTATAATGCAGATGACCATTATTCACTATAGTTTTACGTTCGGTAACGCCGGGCAGAACCAGAATCACTGGAATATGAGAAGCTCCCGAGGGATTTGTAAGAACCCAAGGCCGATGCGTCCTTGTAAACGTAGGACCATTCCGGGGCAGGGTAGTTGTTAATCAGCATTTATAATGCAGATGACCATTATTCACTATAGTTTTACGTTCGGTAACGCCGGGCAGAACCAGAATCACTGGAATATGAGAAGCTCCCGAGGGATTTGTAAGAACCCAAGGCCGATGCGTCCTTGTAAACGTAGGACCATTCCGGGGCAGGGTAGTTGTTAATCAGCATTTATAATGCAGATGACCATTATTCACTATAGTTTTACGTTCGATAACGCCGGGCAGAACCAGAATCACTGGAATATGAGAAGCTCCCGAGGGATTTGTAAGAACCCAAGGCCGATGCGTCCTTGTAAACGTAGGACCATTCCGGGGCAGGGTAGTTATTAATCAGCATTTATAATGCAGATGACCATTATTCACTATAGTTTTACGTTCGATAACGCCGGGCAGAACCAGAATCACTGGAATATGAGAAGCTCCCGAGGGATTTGTAAGAACCCAAGGCCGATGCGTCCTTGTAAACGTAGGACCATTCCGAGGCAGGGTAGTTGTTAATCAGCATTTATAATGCAGATGACCATTATTCACTATAGTTTTACGTTCGATGACGCCAGGCAGAACCAGAATCACTGGAATATGAGAAGTCTCCCGAGGGATTTGAGGGGAAGGCCTTTTCCTCGCCCTAATTGATGACCTTCTCCGTTAGACCAGGCCTGTAATGGTTTATTTTGAATATTAAGACGAACGTTGGCAAAGCGCTACGTTTTTTAAAAGTTGTCGACCCCACAAAAATTTAATTATAACTAAATGTGTAAATATAAAAGGTAAAAAATATTTATATTACAGTAGTTAATTAAATCGTACAACAATTAAACAAACGCTGTATTTACATTACCATGGTTTCCTAAAAATATTTTGAATCATATTTTTGTCAGTTTGTAAGTCTTATTTAGAAGACTTTTCTCCTATTTCTGCATTTATCTCATGATTCCTTTCCCATTGTGTACAATCTTTTTTGGTTCGTTATAATTGACATTTCATTGTCTCTTATCACTAAAAATTGTATATACCAGTAATTTCATATAGTATATCGTTTTTGTTTAAAAAAAAATAATCGAATTTTAAATTATTTCCATTAAGCATTTATCATTTCCCTGTCACCAAATATTCTTCTCGCTACATACTTCTCGACAAATATTTCTTTCTTGTAGGTCTCTTTATACACGTTTCTACAAATACGTATTTTGTCTCATATTCTGGAAAGAGTGTCTTTGGAAAACAAAAACACATTTTCTTACTATGAAATAGTTTTGCTCTGTCTGTGTTTCTGGTTTCTTCCTTTTCATCTTCCCTCTTTTTCCACCACTTACTGTTTCTTTCCCTCTCCTCAATCCCGCATTTTCTATCCTCTTTTTACTCAATATATTACCGTCCTGTCTTTCCGTTCAATGCTTCTTACTGTTACCCTGTCTCTCTCTCTCCCTCTCTTATTTTCACTCAAATATTGGTGTTAAATATTATCTTCACCATTAGGATGAAACTTCTTTAAGAATCTATGAAAAATAAGAACATTAGCTATGATATAGAGAACAATTATTTTGTAAAAATGCATCAACATAGTACCTAATATATATATATATATATATATATATATATATATATATATATATATATATATATATATAATATATATATATATATATATATATATATATATATATATATATATATATATATATATATATATATATACATATATATATATCACGATATGCATGTCTGCAAGCTTTAGGTTTACCTGCAGTTTATTATAGTATTTATATTATTTATAAATATCGTATTATGTGACAAGATTTATTCAAAATTCTACCTTTACAGCAGTTTTTGATGAAGACATGCTCAGCTATTTGTCAAGCGCATACCCGAGAATAAAGTTTATTCCTATTCTCGAGGTGATTGCTGAGGACGATGAAGAAAAAGAGGAAGGGGGAAATAGATTATAAAAAAGATGCAATATTTTCTACAAGTGATTCCGCACTATTTCCGCTAAAGATTGAAGTCCCTGCGTTCTACAGGACTCAGTCGTTTTGTAAGTGACTATTTATTTGTTCCTTTCGTTTTATATAAAATGGAAATTCTATTCTTAGTTATTATATTTAAAACTTATATCTGCTCACACAAAAATGCCGGTGTTCAAGTCAGCAACAATTTCTAAATTATACCCCTTTCCTATCTTTTTTTCTCTCGCTCTCCCTCTCTGTCCGTCTGTCTTTCTCTCTCGCTCTCTCTCTCTCTATATATATATATATATATATATGTATATATGGGAAAATTTTACACGAAATTCTATAGGTTAGGAAATATGTTTGTAAAATATTTGAACTGCAAGAGATTGTGTAGCAAACTGTCGCTGCCTATCAAAGCCCAGTCAGTTGTAGAACTTTCGGCAAAAAAGGGGTTACTGCGCGTACCATAACTAATACTATACTTCGAAAGACTACATAGTAGGGAAAGTGGACTCGATCACTGGAGGGGAGAGTTGAGTTCGGCATCGAGAGATCTTGCCATTTATGGAGAAAAATCTCTACAAATGCATAAAAACCACAAATTTCCCACCGAAGCCAAAGATAAAGCGAAGCAGGATTCGTTCTGATAAGACAGAAGAAAAATTAGTGGCATAAGGTAGCCAATATATTTTGAAGAGGATGTAACCCATATGGAAACTATCCAAAAGAAACAGGAGCTAGTCAAACTCCAGGAATCGGTGGGAGGGGGGCGTCAGGGTAGTTTTGGAACAAGTTCTAAAACTAAAATAAAAAGAAGTAAACTCACTAAAGTGGTAGGTGATATTAAGTAAGGGGTATAATCTAGTAGTCAGAGGTGTTAGTGATGGGAAGTAAAGTTTACGTATTGTATAAAAGCATTTCTAGAATAGGAGAGGTAATTAAAATAAGAAATATATTAGTAAGTGGCTGGGCGATCAAGTGAAAAGGTGAAACAAGTAACCACGCTAGAGATAATTTGTTAACAACTAAAACTATTAGTTTATCTTAAACTCAAAACCAACTCTTTAATGTAAAAACTATCAAGTTTTATAAACTTTTCATTAATTATTTAAGGAAATAATGGATTTAAAATATAAACATTATCATACCAAGTGGAGGTGAGCAATCATTTTACTTTAAACCTAATAAGTTTAGGAACCCAGCAACTCTCAGCTTGGGAGCACACCAAGCCGGAGACTCTATATCTTGCCGTATACGTTTATAGACTAGCCTTGAGCCTTATTGCCTTTAGTAGCTCCTAGTTGTTTAGGATGTACTCTTGTGACTTATCTGTGACGCAATTACAACCTGTGGGATATTGCCCAACCTGTGGGAAATAGATATAATCTTAGCACAGTAGTAATCACAATATTAAACACAATATAAAAACAAATCTTTTTAAAGTCATTCATACTGAGGTTAACAAAGAAAGATTTTAATTTAGTTTTTTTTTAATTTATAGTGACAATTATTATAAATATATACATTGATATGTTTGAATCACAATATTAAGTGGCAAAATAGAAATCGATTTTCCTTGCACTTTTTCAATTTCCTTCTCTAAACAGTATATGGTGATAAACTATAATTTTTGTTTGGATACTTTTTATTTGATTACTTTTTTTTACTTTCTAATTTATGAAGCTGATGATGATCTATAACTTATCATTCTTCCTTCTCTTGCAATGCTTCATTCTCGCAAGGAACCATTCTCTTATAATTGCATATACATCCTATGTATTGAATTTCTAGCTAAGGGAAGTGCCTCAATGCCTAAGTGCTGGATTTCAAACACGTAGTCATTCAGTTTAAACGCGTCCAAGACATCAACTTTTACAAATTTAATAATTAAATAAATATTTGGAAAAACTCTATTAACATCAATTGCCATCCATTAGGGGTTGAAAAAATTATTTCATTGGTTGAATAAAAAAGTATGTTTAATAAAAAGACAGTCTTCATCATGGTCGAGTATCTCTGATGAATTCATCAAAACTCATTAGTTCAGTGAATAGTCTAAGCTGTAACTAATCTGACTAAACTTATGTAAATATAGTGTTAGTAAATTGTTATAATTTTAACCCTATTCTTGAAGTGTACATGTTATATTAGCTATACTCACTGACGATGACTTTGCCAACTTAACTTACTGAAGAATTAATTATTGCGTGTTGGTGTTCGTTAGTACAGCCTCGTCTTACCCGAACTTCCCTTAACCGAAATTCGGCCTAAAAAGGCCAAATTGGAGCTGTTCCGTGACTAGTTTTACGCCAACGCGGTAAACGTAATCACACATTGTATGAACATCTTTAAATGGTTCTATATTAATAAAACATGCTATTAGTAAATGTAATTATTTTTGTATCCTTTCATAAAATTTAAAAGGAGATTCACTGACTTCTTGTTTTAGCTCTGCCATTTCAAGATTTAACGTAAAACAATCGCCTTTATCTAGGAAACGTGTTAAAAGAATTTGTCTAACAATTGATACTGAACAAATAGCACTTTCACTTTTCACTTTGAGGGAAGCCTTCTTCTTGTAGATAATCGCTCTACGGGTTTTTTTCAATATCGCTGCAGATATACACTCTGCAATGTTATCGCGGTTGCAGTATCTTGGTTAATGATTTACATCGAAAAAAATTATATTCATTAGTTTTCCCAAGATGTCCTACCGACTGCGCCAGTTACGTGTTTTATTAAACACGGAATGTTTTTAAAAATGATTTTATTTTAAAAAATTTATTCTTTAATTTAGAATAACTTGAAGTTGAAATTATTGCAAAATTAGGCTTAACATATAACAACTGATGTACATTCAGTTGGAGTGGGGACAACTGTTCTCTTCTAAAGTTTGTTACAAACTGACTTGACTATTGTCCGCAGGTGTACAATACAGATAACCTGCAACAGCAAAATTAATCATAGGTCATCTTAATAGTAGCTAATTCTACCATACTTAGTTATATAACTAATATATATATATAGGATTACAATTAATATTGAGTAGCATACGCTATACGTTAAAACAACTGTTCTACAACATAGGCTATAACACAAAATCAAATGTTTTATGAAATCATATGTTATCGTTTATTTTAAGCCTAATGGGTTGAAATAAATATATTGTATACCTTTAACTTATAAGATTTAACATTTAAAACTTAAAATCGTATTTTTATTGGGATGATTAAATAAGGAGTTTACACAGGTCTTAAATTTGTTGGCGGTGTACACCCGTCTTTTTTATTTTTTGAAAGTATAAAATGTTAGGATTGGTTATCAGAGGTGTGGGCAAATCTACTGAGGGGGGGGGGGTTACGATCCTTTTCAACAATCCAGATACGTTCAAGTTTTTCGAAATATTTGTCACATTGACTCTTCTTAATAATTTTCCATATGCAAGATTTACCGAAAAAGGCAGCATAAATATACAACGCATTAAATTTAACTGTCTAAATATAAAACAAAGCATTCAGGCTATCACACTCATTGCCAACGTAATAACTTATGCTTGTAATCAAAAGGAATAATGTCGGAAGGCCACAGCCATCTGCAGTGACGAAAACATATCGCTGCGACCTGGACTTTGGACAACAATAGAATCAGCTGTTTATTTGATCAGTGTGTTTATTAGGTTGTAGGTTATATTTTCTTATTAGTTTGAAACTTTGATGAATGCGTTGATATTTTGGCATTTTGTGTTAAGATTTGTCAGATTAATAGTAAGTGAAATTAGTTTCTAATTTTAATTATCTTTAAGGTTTCCTTTATTGTTTTGTAAATTTGTTTTTATCAATCCAAAGATTTTATATTAGTTATAAAGAAGAAGATTTATATTACACAAATAATTTTATCACGCCCTAATCACATTTATGTAGCCTAAGTCTATATAAAATTATATTTATGTTGTAGGAAAGATACTGTATTTTATAAGTATTATTTGATATTATTTCTATTCTTTACTATGCATTCATAGCAATTACTTTGTATATGTTTAAGGTCGTCTGAGGTTATTTTTTCCTAATTACAAATAATTGTAAATATCCTAACATGTGTGCAAAGTATGTTTGGAGCAATGTAACTTACAACTGTTCTGATCCGAAGAAAATATCGGTTTTAATTTCCGCTTACATTTAAATGTAGATTCTATAAAACTAAATATACATTTTTCGTATTCTCAACGCGGTTTGTATTTATTAATGGCAAAAAACTAAGATATTCATGTAACCCAAATGACTTGCTTCAAAACATTTGAAATCTGTGTGTCGAAAATCCTAAAAAATAAATAATTCTGAAAAACTATCATTATAAGGTAAACGACTATTAAGTTTAAAATTCTTGTGGTTTTGATTTTACCATAATGCTCACACTTGATTAGGTTAGGCCTGCATTCTATAAACATAATTCTTCATAATTGTTATAAAGTTTTTTTATTGATTTTATTAACAAAAATATTTTACATTTACATAATAAAACAAAGAATATTTAAATAAGATGCTTGAATATACATTCGACTAATTTTATCCGAATAACATGTTTAAAAAGTGTAAAAAAAGTTTTGAAACGTTTTGTTGGAAATAGAATAATTTTGTTTTTGTTTGAAATGTTTGGTACGTGTTTATGTTATAAGTGTTTGTTTGTATAACATTATGGAAATTTCTTAAAATTGAAGTGATATTAAAAATAAATATGAAAACATGTAAGTATATGGACAATTCCATAGTAAAATCTTGAATGAATATTTTTCTTAAAACAGAAATATTGTTATTTTTAAAGGTAATTTAAGTAGCAAGGTAATGTGTCCTATAGGTTGCTTTAATGTCAAACAGCAATGTGAACATAAACCTATGTAACAGAGGGTTATAGAGACGCACATAAAATGTTATCATTAATATTTTCAGTGTAAACTGATGGTGAGCTAATCAGAGGATGACTTGAAAAAGCACCCCCAGAGCCCTTCAGAGCTTCCCAGAGCCCCCCCCCCCCGCATCGTGCAGTGCGCAAAGGTGAGTTGAGGGGTTGCTTATGGTTGCTGTAATGTATAAGTAGCTGGGTATTTGGTTGCATTGTGTTCTGCTATGTAAAGGCTTTAATTGAAAAGACACAACTAGGTCAGTAAGTTTTAATTTAAGGCTGGAGTTTCATTTTGAAATTTTGTTTTTGTTACGCCCGCTTTCCCCCCTGTAACACAATAGCTCTAGGCTCTAGGCTATGGCATGAGAATACAACATACCGTATTGTGAAGATTTGAAAAAAACTTATAAATTTAGCCAAAAATTAAAATGATAAAATATCGCGTTGTATAAAAATGGATATAAAATACAAAGAAAAGAAATCTAGATTTAAAGATTGTAAACAACTGAAAAGGGTTTACCTTAGAAATATTGCGCCCACTCTCAGCGAGTAAGCTTAGGCGTTTTAAATTTCTTTGTCAATCTGCAGCATCGGCCCATTTTATGCTTGCTGAGGTAATCCTTAGCAATCCTGGAGGTTTAGTGTTGAAAATATTTAGCGAATTTAATGACATTTTATAGAAAATATTTGGTAAAACGAAAATAACTAGTAAAAGTGTGAGTCGCTCTTAAATCAGTGTGAAAAATGATGGAGCATACTGTCTTGGGATATAGGTTTATTTGTGTTTGTATTGGTGGAACGATATATAGCACTGATTTGAATTCTCTCACTCCATTCCTCTACTCTTACTCTCTCTCACTCACAAACACAACACACACACACACACACACACACACACACACACGCAACACACACACACACACACACACACACACACACACAACACTCACACACACACACACACACACACACACACACACACACACACACACACACACACACACACACACACACACACACGCCCTCACACATAACACACAAACACACACACACACACACACACACACACACACACACACACACACACACACACACACACACACACACATACAAACACACACACACACACACACACACATACACACACACACTGGACGACCCTGCCTGCAAATCTAGCTGAAACTGTAATTCATAGATTGTAATTCACAGACACACACAGAGTTTATAACCTATTTAATTACCTGACAGTTTTTTAAAAATAACAATAAAAAAAACGTCATATTATATATATATAAATAAAAAGGAAAACTGTTTTACACAATATAAAATTGTTACATTTGATGTTCAATTGCTAACTTTATAGATTAATTGTGTGTGTAGTGGTTAATTAATAATTGGCTTAGATTGCTTTAAACTTAAAGCTTTGGGAAATAGGTTTTTGGAAAACCCTTTGAAGGAATAACATTCTTTGTTTACAAAATACATTTGGTTTTATTGGACCTTTTTGAGTGAAAAGAGCTATTTAACACTAGTATAGACATTTCCTAAAAAATCCCGGTTTATATAAGTGTATAAAAATTAGGAAAAACAAACACAATCCTAAAACTATGTGATTAGATATAAAACAGAGAAAAAAACTACAGTGGGTTTTTAATGGAAATGTTTATGCTAGCATTATTTGTGTGTAATGTTTAGAAAGGGAGTCGAATATTGATGTCTTTCTTTGCATATTTCGAGGAATTGTAACGGGGAAGTTCGTAATAAAAAAATCTGGAGTAAAACATTTACTACCAAAATTTTAGATAAAATCTTATTAAAAATAAAAAGACATTTTAGATATATCTTAATAAAAAAGGGAAAACGTTTATCTTTAACGTACTATAAGATACTAACCAGCAAAGTGACCTTCACATAGAGTAATACAAAGTTATAGATGGAAACAATCAATGTTGTTATTGCATTTGCAGACTAATGGTAAGCCATTGTATAGATGTTGGTGACAATGAAAATAATAAGATTAAACAAGCTAAGAAAAAATGACACAAGAGTGCTGGTACAAAGTCTGGCAAAAATTAAATATATTCGTACCATGTTTATGCTATTAGTAAGCATAAGCAAATATAAATAATTTAGCTATACGCCTAGATAAGATTACCTCTTTTCTAGCGACATGTCTAGGTTCCTGGAGCAGTGAATGTTTCCATGGAGACAATAATGTAACCTCAGTGCATGCTACTTGCCAACCATTGTAATATCTTTACAAGCAAATATTGTTGTTTTTACATCAAATAGTACATAATGTTTAATGAATTTGTTCTGCTTTGTATTTACGTAGGAAACTGAAGCCATTTAAACCTGATATACACACAGACACCAACAGAGCATCAGACACAAACAAAACTCTCAAAGCAGAACAACCGGTCACCCACTAACTAACTGCACACCGGCACCTTCACACAAGCCAGCCAAATACACAGAGTTTTCCGGAACAAAGTGTAACAGTCACACATACATATGCAACAACACAGACCTGATCCACAAAATTAAATACATCTGTATACCACACAACTGTATACAACAAAAAATGAAGTGTAAATGGAAATGTGAACATCGTCTTAACGTCCAACCGTTCCTAACAGAGGGTTGGATCGTCTTATCGGTCTAACTTCCGTCATCCTCACAAGACTGAGTCAGATACCGTCGTGTCGGTCCATACAGGTTATGTGTAGGAGAGGAGCTTGTCGAATTGTCGTGTGTTGCCTCTGTAGTCTTATGATATCATCGACGTATCTGTGCCAGTAAATGATTTTGTGTGCGTGTGTATTGTTTGTGAGTATCTTGGTGTTTTCTATTTGTTGTAGGAACAAATTACGCTTAGGACACTGCTGATAGGGCTTCCCATGGGTAGACCATCTGGTTGTGAATCGAAGTTTGCAGGTGAAATAGTTTTGTTTGGTGCTGGTTTAGAGGATGTTTAGGATTTCGGATGGTGTTTAGTATGTTGTACTGTATTAATTGAGTCTCTAGGATATTGAGGGTCTCGGATACAGGTATGTTGGTGTACATGTTTGCTATGTCGAGTGATAGTAGTGTTGAATTGTGTACTAAGTGTATGTCTTTTATTTAATTTATGAGGTGTGTTCTGTTTTTTATGTGTGTCTCTGTGTTCAAGTTATTAGATTTATTTTGTCCATGTATTTTGCTAGTTTATGTGCAGGGGCACTCTGGTAGTTGATGATGGCTCGGATGGGGACATTGGGTTTGGGAATTTTAAGGAGAGCGAGGAGGGTAGTTGCTTTAGGGTGGATTTGTTTTAGGTGGTATTTTTTGTTTTTTCTGATAATGTATTTGGATGTATTAATTAGTTTTTTGACGGTTTGTGATATTTCTCAGTTGGATCTGTATGTAGTTGTACTCGTATTATATTATTATATATTATGTATTCATTGATTTTCTCATTTAGGCTGTTTGTATTAATTATTACTGTGGTGTTGCCTTTGTCTTCTGTGATGAGTGTGATTTTGTTTATTTGAAGATTTCCTTTTATGTTTGCAGCGATTTTAATTTAATTGTTTATGTTTTAGTTGTTTATGTTTTTGTGTTTGTTTAGGTTTTTTGTGTCATGTCGAAGTGAGTCTTGGTCTTTGGTGGCGGTTTTTTATATTAATTAGAATGTACAAATTTGGATTTGTAATTAATACCTGGTAAATTTTTTTACAATAAATTTTATTACAATATTTTGACACAATGGCGTACAAGTGTAATGTGTGTTTTTACTTCGCATTAATTTTGTCTTCTAACTTTTTCTGTCACTTTTGCTTCGTGGGTTCACTCTGCTTATGCCCAGTTCACCAGGGTAAATTCTCATAATACTTTAGAATCTTCAATCTGATATATGAGAACTACATAAACTAAACTAAGAAAACACAAATTTCACTAGAATTAAAACTTTCAAGATTCCCCACATCATTTTGTTAAACTCACTAAATTTAAAATGGTTTAGTGTTGTCTATTGGAATCACAAATGTTTCAATCATTTCTCCATTAAATTCATATTTCCCCACTATAGCAAGAAAGGTATTTTCTGCACACATGGCTTCACATGATGAATGACAGCAATACCTTTAAATAGAGCATTTTTATATGGATGGTAATTTAGTAGGATTCTCTGACGACGACATGTCCATCGAAATGTACATAAAGGTCTATTTAGAGTTAACGTAGGTAATATTAGTTATTTTTGTGGATTGGTTTTTGCCAATATTTTTGCTGCAATATATTGCACCATTGTGCTCTTGATATTGTATGAAATTTAGCATATTTACAGTTTTGGAATTGATTTTATTTCAATATGAGCTAAAATAATTTCAATTCTAATAATTATACAAAATAACAATTTTTATTTACGTCCTCTGGCCTCTTCTTTCCAAGATTCAGTCCAACGTTTATGAAAGTATTTATTTTCCAAGACTTCACAATACATGAGTTAACACTTGGCTCTAAATGTTGGGTACAAATGGGATGCGGCTTTAGCTGTTTCATCGGCCCTCTCGTTTCCTGGTATTCCACAGTGCGCGGGTACCCATTGAAGAGTTATGTCCTTCCCCATGTCCTTCAATTTGTTGGCAAATTTTCTTAATTCAGCAATGCGAAAGGAATAGTCCCCTATGGATGAATTTAAGAGAATCTGGAGGGCAGATCTGGAGTATGTTATTTTCTCCTCCGCCGTTTAGAAGCTACTTGCTAATGCAGCATTTAGCGTCAGAAGCTCTGTGTCCATACTAGAGGGCGAGTTTGCAGGGATGTAAAAGCAGATATCAGTAGATTCATTGAAAAAAGCTGAACCGGATGTTCTCCTTTGTTGGTCAAGTGAGTGATCAGTGTATATTGTAATATGATCATTGTAGCTGGTATGTATTATTTCCAACGTTTCAAATTTTTAAAACTACTGGTCCTTCTGCTTGGCAGGTTTACAGTAATTTCTATTCCTGACCAGATAGTGGGTGACTTAAGATATAAAGCAGGTATATGCCAGGTAGGCAACATGGCAGACAAATCATTTGTTTTGTTACTGAAGGATTGTTAAATTCGGTTAATATCATTTAAAATGGTACAGTTTTAATACTAGTGCTTCTACTTAGTGGGAATCATTGTAAATTTAAGCAGATAAAGAATTTTTAGATTTCCTAGCTGAACCATCTTAACTTTTCTAACAATTTAACAGTTTTTATAAATCTTTAGTTGTAGTTGGACGCTTAATATAAATTTATAAATTTCTAGGTATATTAGCAAGATTTTTTTAAACTTCAGTTTATTTAGCGATGGAATGATTTATCTAAAATCAAAGCCAGTTAATTTTTATTGTGTACATTAAATGTAATTAAATAGATGGTGAACTACTAAATTCACAACAGAAGAGTTTTTTTTTTAGCTAGTCGTCTGTCCCCCTTCTACTGCTGTACTACCTGCATCACTATTTCTCCCGCCATCGTATCTCTACTGTGATCTCCCGCCAAATCAGGATACTGTGATCTCGCATCGTATCTCCCGCCAAATCCGTTTACTGTGTGTACACTTACAAAACTTTGACAGCCTGTACTTACTTCTAAGTGGTTCAAGGTATACATCATGTTTTTGTATGGCAAGGAAGCCTTTTTAATTACAGTAATATTTTTTTTCTTTTCATAGTAACACTAAACATCCAGTATTTCAATATTTAGATTTAATATGGATGATTAGTTTTTCAGATTTGTATGCTCATTTTATCAAAACATTTTCCAAAGAATCATAGATAAATCTGAAACTGAGTTATAACTTTATATTTTGCTTTTTGTTATAATATAGATATTTAAATTGTATAATTTATGTCCTCAAAGTCAAGCAAGGTCTAATATTCCATCAGGATTTTTACAAGTAAACAAAAAGGTCATCCAATCATATTAATACCGAAGATAAACTCTATATTTGCTGATGAACCTTGCCTTTGCAGATTAGTAATAGAAACTTGAAGCCTCAGGTACCATGTAATTCAATACTCGCCAGATAATAGATCGAAAAACCAACAATACCAACAGAACATTCAAGTTGGTCTCACAATTGCAAGCAAATTACTGGCTAATGACACCTTGCTATTTGAAGAAGCTACCAAAACTTGGTATGTATGAAAATACAATAAATTTAAGAATTCATTTATAAAGAGGATAGTAACATTTAAACCATCTGCCAGTTTGGTATAATAGTGTAACTACTCATGTAAACAGTGACAGTGAAGTTTCTATAGTTGAATTATACCCAGGAACTTGTTGTATTATGTGTATGATAAAATATTAAGGCTTGAAGCTCTTTTACCAAATGGTAAAATTCCATTTATTTTGACTCAACACTAGTGAATATATGACAGTTCCTTGTCAACAACTTATTTTTTTGTTTTCTAATGCCATTCAGATTTTGTGATTGGAAGTTAAAGAGATTATGTAGATGATTGAGAAAGCACACGATTTTGTTAAAATAAAGAATTTACACGAATTACCATGACATCCACCTTACTTATTCGTATTTTAACTTTTATTAGTTAAAAAACAATATATTGTTGATAATGTCGTCAGAGTTTTACACCGTCGCTTTTTGCTTCACAAAGGACTATATATACAGACTGTTTGTTTTTATTATTTATTTTCCGTTTGTTTTTTTTTAAATTTTGTTTTATTTTTAGAGATCCCATGATGTACACTTTATTATTAGTATTTTAACAATTTTAAATTAATTAAAAAATAAGACTTTTTTAATATCTTCAGAGTTATACGCAGTTTTGTTTTGCTTAACACAGTACTTGATTTTGTTATTAATTTTAGTTTTTGAATCCCTATCATATCCACTTTACCTATTTGTAAAGTTCTTTAAGTTATTAAAAAATAAGACGTTTTTTTGGTGGTCAGAGTTTTACGTATGATTGTTTTGCTTTACAAATTACTTTCTATCTAAACTCAATAGTCAAAATAGTGAACTCAAAATCTCACAACAAAATAGTTGTTAATAATCACACACATAACAAACTAGTTTCACACACGAATTTCTAACTAGGCTCTTGAATTTTGTTATTTAGTTTTAGATTTGGAATGTCCATGATATCCACTTTACTTATTTGTATTTTACATTTTTGAAATTAATATAAAAATAAGAAAGTTTTAATGTCGTCAGAATTTTAAACTGTCTCTTTTTACTTCACACCTGACTTTCTACTTAGACTGTTTGTTTTTGCTATTTAACTTTCGAATCCCTGTGATATCCACTTTACTTATATGTATTTTACCTTTGTTTAAATTAATAAAAAAATAAGACATTTTTAATGTCGTAAAAGTTTTAGGCAGCCTTGTTTTGCTTGACACAATACTTTCTACCTAGACGATTTGTTTTTTCAATTTCGTTTTAGTTTTGGAATCCCCATTATATCTATTTTACTTATTTTTTTAACAACATTATCTAAATTAATAAAAAAAATAAATCGTTTTTAATGTCGTCAGAGTTTTACAAAATCTAGTTAAGCTTCACACAGGACTTTCTATCTAGACGGTTTGTTTTTATTATTTAGTTTTAGTTTTCGGAATCCCCATGATATCCACTTTACTTTTTTCATTTTTTATTTTTTAAATGGAATCCTCAAGATATCCTTTTTACATATTTGTAGTTTAATATTTTTTAACTTTATAAAAAAAACGACGTTTTTAATGTCGTCAGAGTTTTACACAATCTAGTTTAGCTTCACATAATACTTTCTATCCAGACTGTTTATTTACATTATTTAGTTTTAGTTTTCAAGTCACTGTGATATCTACTTCACTTTTGTTTTTAATGTTGCCGGTATTTTATGTGTTGTTTTTCTTCACTCAGGACTTTTTATTGTGATTGGTTGTTTTTGATATTCAGTTTTAGATTTGTAATCCCCATGATATCCACTTTACCCTGTTGTACTTTAACATTCTTTAAATTAATAAAAAAAATATGACGTTTTTAAAGTGTTACACTAGTAGTTTTTCGCTATCATGTTTAGCTTCACACAGGACTTTCTATCCAGACTGTATAATTTTTATTATTTAGTTTACTACTTTACTCCATTTACTTTATCCACTTTACTTATTTGTATTTTAACAATTTGAAACTAATGAAATAATAAGACTTTTTTATTATCGTCAGAGTTTTATGGAGTCTTATTTTGCTTATCTATCCAGACTGTCTTTTTTGTCTTACAAACTATCTAGCCAGACTGTTTGTTTTATTATTTAGTTTTAGTTTAGGAACCCTTATGTTATCCACTTTATTTATTCGTATTTTACCATTTTTGAAATTATTAAAAGAAAAGACGTTATTGTCGTTACAATATTACTCAGTATTGTTTTGCTTCCTATCTAGACTGTTTGTTTTTGTAATTATTTTGAGATTTGGAATGCTCATGATATCCACTTTACTCATTTCTTTATTTATTTGTTTTTTACATTTTTGAAGTTTATTTAGATAAATAAGACTTTTTTAATGTAGTCGGAATTTTAAACATCCACTTTTTGCTTTACATAGGACTTTCAATCCAGACTGTTGGTTTTTGTTATTTAGTTTTACGTTTGGAATCCTCAAGATTTCCACTTTACATTTTTGTAGTTTAATAGTTTTGAAATTAATAAATAAGAAGACGTTTTTAATGTCGCCAGAGTTTTACGCAGTCTTTTTTTGCTTCACACACGAGTTTCTATTTAGGGTCTTGGATTTCGTTATTTAGTTTTGATTTGGAATCACCATGACATCAACCTTAATTATTTGTATTTCATTTTGTTTTAGGATGTTTATAATTTTTACAGGTTCTTACGCATTCTTGTTTTGCTTCACACTGGACTTTCCATCCAGACTGTTTGTTTTTGTAATTTTTTCTACATTGAGAATGGCTCTCATATCAACTTTACTTATTTGTATTTTATTATTTTTGAAACTAATAGGAAAATAAAGTCGTTTTTATTGTCATTGGAGTTTTATCCAGTCTTATTTGGCTTCACTCAGGACTCTCTATTCAGACTGATTGTTTTAAAAATTTATTTTTAGTTTTTGAATCGCAATGATATCCACTTTACTTATTTTGTAATTTTTGAAATATTGAAAAAATAAAATGTTATTAATGTTGACAGAGTTTTAAGCAATTTTGTTTTGCTTCACACAGGACTTTATATTTAGACTCTTTGTTTTTGTTATTTAGTTTTAATTTGGAATCCACATGATATTCACTTTATTTATTTGTATTTAATTTTTTTTCCTAAACTAGTAGCTCACGTGAAGATGGAATCAACAAAAAAGTATGTTTTTAATGTCTATAGGTTCTCACGCATTCTTGTTTTGCTTCACTAAGGACTTTCTACATAGATTGTTTGTTTATTAAATTTCGTTATAGTTTTAGAAACCCCATGATGGTCACCTTTTACTGTTTGTATTTTACCATTTTTGAAATTAATAGAAAAAAAGACGTATTTAATGTTGTCAGCGTTTTTTTTACAGTCTTCTTTTGCTTCACACAGGACTTTCTACATAGATGGTTGTTTTTTTTTTAAATTTCGTTTTAGTTTTAGAATCCCTATGATATCCACTTTACTTAATACCTGTCTAAATATAAAACAAACCATTCATGCTGTCACACTTATTGTCAACGTATCAACTTATGATAGTAATCAAGAAGAAGAATGTCGAGGCGGCCACAGCCAACTAAAGTGACGAATTCTTATCGCTGGGATCTAGACTTTGGACAAGAATGGAATCAGCTGTTTATTCGACCTGTGCGTTTATTAGCTTGTAGGTTATATTTTCTCATTAGTATGAAACTTTGCTAAATGTGTTGCTATTTTGGCATTTTTGATGAAGGTTTTCAGATTAAACGTAAGTGTAATTGGTTTCTAATATTAATTTTCTTTCAGGTTTCCTTTACTGTTTTGTAAAATTATTTTTATCAAGCCAAAGATTTTACATTTGTTATAAAGCAAAAGATTTAAATGACACAACTAATTTTATCACGCCCTAATCATATTTATGTAGCCTAAGTCTATATAAAATTATATGTATGTTGTAGTAAAGTAACTGTATTTGATAGATATTTTTTATATCATTTCTATTATTTACTATGCATGCATAACAATTAATTTATATATGCTTTAAGATTGTGTAGGTTATCTTTCCCAAATTACAAATATGTGTAAATATCATAACATATGTGCAAAATATCTTTCGTGTAATGTAACTCACAACTGTTCTGATCCGTTAAAAATATCAGTAATTTCTGCTTACATTGATATATGTAGAATCTTTAAAACTGTATGTAAATCTCTTGTATTCTCAACGCGGTTTGTATTTATTAATGACAAAAAGTAAGGTATTCATGTAACCAGAATGACTGGCTTCAAATAATTTGATTTCTTGAAGCGAAAATTCTTAAAATAAATAATTCTGAAAAACTATCATTATAAAGTAAACGAATATTAAGTTTAAAATTCTTATTTTTGTTTACGTAATTGCTCACACATGATTAGCTTAGGACTGTATTCTACAAACATAATTCTTGATATTAGCTATAAAGTCTTCTCTATTGATTTTATTAGCTCAAATATATTATATCTACAAAGTAAATCAAAAAATATTAAAGAAGGATTATGCTTAAATAAAAATGTGAGGAATTTTATTTGAAAAAAGTATTTTAAAAATGTATAAAAAAAAGAATGAACACAAATTCGAAACGTTTTGTTGGATATAGAAGAATTTTGTTTTTGTTTGAAATTTTTGTTACGGGTTTATGTTATAAGTGTTTGTTTGTGAAACATTATGGAAATTTGTAAAATTTTGGTGATATTAATAATAAATATGAAAACACGTGAGTAAATGGACAATTCAATACTACAATCTTAATGACTGTTTTAATGACTAAAAGAGAAATATTGTTATTTTTCAAATGGTAAATCAAGTAATAGGTCAATGTGGCCTATAAGTAGTTGCTGTAGTGACAGAGACAAAATAGTGAACATAAATCTATGTAAAAGAGGTATATACAGGCAAACATAACATGGTATTATTAAAATTTGCAGTGCAAACTGATGGTGAGCCAAGCAGAGGATCACTTGAGAAAGCACCCTAGAGCCCCCCAGAGCTCCACAGAGCCCCCCGCATGGTGCAGTGCGTATAGGTGAGTTGATGGCTTGCCTTTGTTTGCTGTAATGTACGAAGAGTTGGGTATTTGGTTGCATTGTTTTCTGCTATGTAAAGGCTTACAATGAAACGACACAACTAGGTCACTAAGTTTTAATCTAAGGCTGGAGTTTTATTTTTTATTCCTGTTTTTTGGTACGCCCGCTTTATTTTGAATATTTTTTTTTACGCCCGCTTTCCCTAATGTAACCCGATAGCTCTATGCCCTAGGCTATGCCATGAAAATACAACATAGCGTATTGGGAGGTTTTGAAAAAGATACTTATAAATTTAGCCAAAAATAAAAATGATAAAATATCGCGTTGTAAAAATGGATATAAAATACATTGAAAGGACATCTAGATTTAATGATTGTAAACAGCTGAATAGGGTTTACCTTTGCTATATTGCACCCACTCTCAGCGAGTAAGACTAGGCGATTTACATATCTATGTCAATCTGCAGCAGTGCCCCATGTTATGCTTGCTTAGGTAATCCTTGGCAATCCTGGAGGTTTAGTGTTGAAAACCTTTAGCGAATTTAATGACATTTTATAGAAAATATTTGGTAAAACAAAAATAACTGGTAAAAGTGTGAGCCGCTCTCAAGTCAGCGTGAGAAATTATGGATCACACTGTCTTGGGATATAGGTTTATTTGTTGTTTGTATTTGACGGTAGATGTATAGCACTGATTTGAATTCTCTCTCTCCATTCCTCTACTCCCTCTCTCTCTCTCTCTCTCTCTCTCTCTCTCTCTCTCTCTCTCACACACACACACACACACACACATACACACACACACACACACACACACACACAAACACACACACACACACACACATCTTAATAAAAAAAGGAAAACGTTTATCTTTAACGTACTATAAGATGCTAACCAGCAAAGTGACCTTCACATAGAGTAATACAAAGTTATAGATGGAAACCATTAATGTTGGTATTGCATTTGCAGACTAATGGTGAGCCATTGTATAGATGTTGGTGACAATGAAAATAATAAGATTAAACAAGCTAAGGAAAAATGACCCAAGAGTGCTGGTACAAAGTCTGGCAAAAACTAAATATATTCGTACCATGTTTATGCTATTAGTAAGCATAAGCAAATATAAATAATTCAGCTATTCGCCTAGATAAGATTACCTCTTTTCTAGCGACATGTCTAGGTTCCTGGAGCAGTGAATGTTTCCAGGGAAACAATAATGTAACCTCAGTGCATGCTACTAGCCAACCATTGTAATATCTTTACAAGCAAATATTGTTATATTTTTAAATCAAAGAATTTTGTATTTTTTTCCGATTTAAATAATAAAATAGGCCTTTTTGTTGAAAAGAGTACATAATGTTTAATGAATTTGCTTTGCTTTGTATTTACGTAGAAGACTGAAGCCACTTAAACCTGATATTAGGATTAAAATGACGTAGTAATCATTTAACAAATTGTATATTTAATTCGATAAATCTCTATCGATGAAGTACCCCAAGACTATATTTATTATTAATTTGTTAGTTGTGTTATATTTGCTTAGTTATTTAGACTATTTGAACTCCTAAAATGCACAAGGAATTACTTATAAAGCTGGATAAATGATATGACGTAATGACCTATATAGACAATAGTTGAAGATAATCGTTGATACGTCTATAACCTTTTTAATTCCCTGACAGTTTTTAAAGTAACAATAAAAAAAACGTCATATTATATATGTAGTTGAACATAATCGTTGATACGTTGCAATTATACTTGAAGAAATCGTTCAATGCACCAAAGAATATACACACAGACAGCAACTAAGCATCAGACACAAACAAAACTCTCAACGCAAAACTATAACACTTTAACACCCACCACCAGTTTCATCCACGCACAATAAACACTATCGAAATAACATCGAATTGAATATAAACGAATTAAGACTTAAACAAGTGACTTAAATACAGCTTTGGCCCCAATTACGTCGCATTAATTTTGTCTTCTAACTTTTTCTGTCACTTTTGCTTCGTGGGTTTACCAGGGTAAATCATAACACTTTAGAATCTTCAATCTGATATATGAGAACTACATAAACTAAACTAAGAAAACACAATTTTCACTAGAATTAAAACTTTCAAGATTCCCCACATCATTTTGTTAACTCACTAATTTTAAAATGGTTTAGTGTTGTCTATTGGAGTCACAACTGTTTCAATCATTTCTCCATTAAGTTCACATTTCCCCACTATAGCAAGAAAGGTCTTTTCTGCATACATGGCTTCACATGATGAATGACAGCATTACCTTTAAATAGAGCATTATTGTATTCTGGATGGTAATTTAGTAGGATTCTCTGATGACGACAAGGTCATCGAAATGTACATAAAAGTCTATTCATAGCTAACTTAGGTAGTATTACCTATGTTTGTGAGTTGGGTTCTTGCCAATATTTTTGCTGCTCTTGATATTGTATAACATTTAGCATATTTGTATTATGTAGTAAACTTTTAAATGGCACTAAATATTTATAGTCTTAGAAATGATTTTTTTTTCAATATGAGTTAAAATAATTTCAATTTAAATTATCATACAAAATATCAATTTTATTTTGTTTTGTTTTTTCAAATAAATTGATGACATTCTCCCCAATATTATGGATGAGAGCAGAACCTTTAAATAGAACTATCAGTCATCCTCGATCTCGACATGTTTTCAGTCTCCTCATTGAAGAATAACTGTTACAGTTGTTCAGCTGTAGAACAAATTGGTTACAGCGTTAAACATTCCTTTGTGACATGATAGTATGTTCCATGCCCTATGTTTACTGCAATTTCACTATTTTCTTGTACTCGAGATACAACATTTTAATGCACCGTATTTTGTTTGCAAGTTTACCTCATGATGTTTCAGTTCTTAACAAAGAAGGGTATTGTAATGTTATGGGAGCTAGTTATTTTGTTAAATTTGTCAAAGTTTGTGGGACCAACATCGACTATGAGAAATATTATTATTCATGTTTACACTCACAGAGATGGTTTTTGTAAATAAATGCGGGGGATTTGCGAGTCAGGTACAACTATTTATTTATTTATTCACTTTTACATTCGTTTATGAGTATCCGAACTTTAAATTTTCTAAATGTGTAAAAATGAAATTTATTGTCTCAGTAAGTTTTTACAAATTTTAATTCTCAGTAAGTTTTTACAAATTTACAACATTTAAAGTTTGAATAAGCATATACTAATATAGAAGTGATTAATTAAGTATCACTGAACGTAATGGACTACAAAATTCTAGTATTTCTTTAAACAGGCAACGTTTTAATATTAGCTACGTAAAGGTGATTAATAGATTATGTATTGCAGCCCTGATGACTATAATATAGCCTGTTTAAATAAATAGTTTTACCTGACTCGCAAATTAACCGCAATTATTTAAACAATAAGAGAAATACTGCTACCAGTCTTCCTTCACTGCTCCACAAGATGTACTTGTTTCAATCAGTTTACGTAACTTCTCTAGACAATCTGTTTTGTTGGAACCTTCTGGTGATCTCTTGGATTTTGTAGTTCTTTACGTTCGGTGAAACTTAATTAATCAATTTTACATTAGATTATAGCTATCCCAACTTTAATTTTGTAAATTTGTAAAAACTTACTGAGACAGAACGTTTTCTAATGATGTTAATTTTGTTTGTAAAATATATTTACTTAAAAACACTTTTCATAAATATTTTTACACTTGTTTCCAAGGAACGTATGTATTCATGTAAGAATTTTTCACTTTTATAATGGAATGACTGTCTTAATAACGAATAGACCAACAAACAACTTGAACAATATATACTAACAGTTTCACAAATATTATGCTGTATAGTTAAAAGAACATGTTTTCAATTTGAGTCTTGCAGCTTTTTACTATTGGTCTGGTCTTGATATATAGAAAACATAGCAACAACTGTAAATAGGGCATTCATGGAAGCATGTTAATAGAATTGTTTAAGGCTTGGCCGCGAGTTACAGCCCCAATGACATTTCTTAAGGCCTAATACACAATTTCTACCTAATACCCAAGTGCCAGCTTACAAAATTTGACCTATATATATTTCCATATGTGTTACTGTCAAATCACAGACTGTTCTAAAGGACTAGAGTGGCTATAACAGGATAAACATTTACTCATTTAGAATTATTTATATTTTAATATTAAAAAAATATTTAAAGTTTTATTTTATTAAAAAACACACAAACTCTAACCACAAATATTTTTATTCCAGTCTTATGTAGACGTACATCTCGGATACAAACTAACCATCCTCAGAGACATGACACAGTATGTATTGTCATGTCTCTGAGAATGGTTACGGTATGACCGAAATGTACATAACACTAGAATAAAAATATTTGTACCTAGAGGTTGTGTGCATTATTTATTAATATTAAATCAAAGTAAATTATTCCAAGTAATTACTTGGAGTGGGTTTCGGGAACCCAGAGCCGATTAATAGCAAAAGCAATAATTTACTTTCACAAAAATGTAAATAACTCAAGAGCTAGACAAAATTTGGAAAAAATATATACAATTTATCTTTGTATATAGCATAGAATCCATAATTCTTCTCAACAATCTGGATACGTTCACGTTTTTGAAATGTTTGTCATATTTATTCTTCCTACTTTTTTTCCATGTGCAAGCAGCATAAATTTAGAACGCATTAAATTTAACTGTCTAAATATAAAGCAAACCCTTCAGGCTGTCACACTCATTGCCAACGTAATAACGTATATTAGTAATCAAGAAGAAGAATGTCGAAACGGCCACAGCCAACTGGAGAGACGAATTCTTATCGGAGCGATCTAGGCTTTGTACAAAAATAGAATCAGCTGTTTATTCGATTAGTGCGTTTATTAGTTTGTAGGTTATATTTTCTTATTAGTTTGAAGCTTTGGCGACTGCATTGGTATTTTGACATTTTGTGTGAAGGTTTTCAGATTAAAAGTAAGTGTAATTAGTTTCTAATGTTAATTATCTTTGAGGTTCGTTTATTGTTTTGTAAAATTGTTTTTATCAAGTCAAAGATTTTACTTCAGTTATAAAGAAGAATATTTAAATTACACGAATAACGTTATCACGCCCTAATCACAGTTATGTAGCCTAAGTCTATAAAATTATATGTAAGTTGTAGAAACAATACTGTATTTGATAAGTACTATTTGATATTATTTCTGTTCTTTACTATGCATGCATAGCAATTACTTAATATGTGTTTTAAGGTAGTGTGAGGTTATGTTTTCCTAATTACAAATACTTGTAAATATTATAATATGTGTGGAAAGTATGTTTGGATTAATGTTACTTACAACTGTTCTGTTCCGTTGATAATATCGGTTCTAATATCTGCTTGCATTTAACTGTAGATTCTTAAAAACTCAATGTAAATTTCTCGTATTCTCAACGCGGTTTGTATTTATTAAAGACAAAAAATAAAATATTCATGTAACCCAAATGACTTGCTTCAAATTATTTGATTTCTTTTGATGAAAACTCTTATAGAGGAAAACATAAAGTTTTATTATTAAAATGTGCAGTGCCAATTGATGGTGAGCCAAGCAGAGGATGACTTGAGAAAGCACCCCAGAGCCCCTCAGAGTTCCCCAGAGCCCCCTGCATCGTGCAGTGCGCAAAGGTGAGTTGATGGGTTGCTTATGTTTACTGTAGTTGGGTATTTGGTTGCATTGTGTTCTGCTATGTAATGACATTTAATGAAAAGACACAACTACGTCAGTAAGTTGTAATCCAAGGCTGGAGTTTTATTTTGAATAATTTTTTTTACGCCCGCTTTTAATCCTGTAACCTAATACCTCTAGGCTCTAGAGTATGCTATGAGAATACAACATACCGTATTGCGAAGTGTTGTAAAATATACTATTAAATTTAACCTAAAATTAAAATGATAAAATACGCGTTGTATAAAAATGCATATAAAATACAGAGAAACGAATTTTAAATTTAAATATTGTAAACAACTGAAAAGTTGTTAGACATGGAAAAGCCATATTTGCTGAGGTAAACATAATGGACTTGCCTCAGGATTAGTGGCGAGTGGTGTTAGCACGCTGTGGCGACTAACCTTTGGTTTCCTAACCATAGATATGCCAGAAAAGTTTTATAGATTTCCCAGTGTTCCTGAATACATTGGCAGGAGATACAAGTCTTTATTGCACCATCTGTGGGGAGTGGTGTCGAGGTGGTTATACAATCTAATGGAGTCATTGTGTTGAATTGAAACCTATGACACACACACTCAGACACGCACACGTACACACACACACACACACACACACACACACACAAACACCACACACACACATGCATATATATACATATGTAAATTGTTTTATTTCATTTTTTTCCAGAAGTAGCTAATAAATATTTCATTGGTAAAAAGCTTTGAAAAATATACATATCTAAATCATTCTTGTATTTAAAATATTTGTAATCATTTACTGTTATAAAAGAAATCGTATTTCCATATTTAATACATATATATAATTGTTGATTCCTTCCACACGTGAGCTACTAGTTTTTAGTAAAACCCTTGTGAATATTTTAACTACCTACCTATACTAGGACTTACTTATGTTTGTAAAATATGTAGCATATATTGCAATATAGTAGCACTTCCTTATATCTGTAAAATATGTAGCATATACTGCAATATAGTAGGACTTACTTATATCTGTAAAATATGTAGCATATACTGCAATATAGTAGCACTTACTTATATCTGTAAAATATGTAGCATATACTGCAATATAGTAGGACTTACTTATATCTGTAAAATATGTAGCATATACTGCAATATAGTAGCACTTCCTTATAACTGTAAAATATGTAGCATATACTGCAATATAGTAGGACTTACTTATATCTGTAAAATATGTAGCATATACTGCAATATAGTAGCACTTACTTATATCTGTAAAATATGTAGCATATACTGCAATATAGTAGCACTTACTTATATCTGTAAAATATGTAGCATATACTGCAATATAGTAGGACTTACTTATATCTGTAAAATATGTAGCATATACTGCAATATAGTAGGACTTACTTATATCTGTAAAATATGTAGCATATACTGCAATATAGTAGCACTTACTTATATCTGTAAAATATGTAGCATATATTGCAATATAGTAGCACTTCCTTATATCTGTAAAATATGTAGCATATACTGCAATATAGTAGGACTTACTTATATCTGTAAAATATGTAGCATATACTGCAATATAGTAGCACTTACTTATATCTGTAAAATATGTAGCATATACTGCAATATAGTAGGACTTACTTATATCTGTAAAATATGTAGCATATACTGCAATATAGTAGGACTTACTTATATCTGTAAAATATGTAGCATATACTGCAATATAGTAGGACTTACTTATATCTGTAAAATATGTAGCATATACTGCAATATAGTAGCACTTCCTTATAACTGTAAAATATGTAGCATATATTGCAATATAGTAGCACATCCTTATATCTGTAAAATATGTAGGATATACTGCAATATAGTAGCACTTACTTATATCTGTAAAATATGTAGCATATACTGCAATATAGTAGCACTTACTTATATCTGTAAAATATGTAGCATATACTGCAATATAGTAGCACTTACTTATATCTGTAAAATATGTAGCATATACTGCAATATAGTAGCACTTACTTATATCTGTAAAATATGTAGCATATACTGCAATATAGTAGCACTTCCTTATATCTGTAAAATATGTAGCATATATTGCAATATAGTAGCACTTCCTTATATCTGTAAAATATGTAGCATATACTGCAATATAGTAGCACTTACTTATATCTGTAAAATATGTAGCATATACTGCAATATAGTAGCACTTCCTTATATCTGTAAAATATGTAGCATATACTGCAATATAGTAGCACTTCCTTATATCTGTAAAATATGTAGCATATACTGCAATATAGTAGCACTTCCTTATATCTGTAAAATATGTAGCATATACTGCAATTTAGTAGCACTTCCTTATATCTGTAAAATATGTAGCATATACTGCAATATAGTAGCACTTCCTTATATCTGTAAAATATGTAGCATATACTGCAATATAGTAGCACTTCCTTATATCTGTAAAATATGTAGCATATACTGCAATATAGTAGCACTTCCTTATATCTGTAAAATATGTAGCATATACTGCAATATAGTAGCACTTACTTATATCTGTAAAATATGTAGCATATACTGCAATATAGTAGCACTTCCTTATATCTGTAAAATATGTAGCATATATTGCAATATAGTAGCACTTCCTTATATCTGTAAAATATGTAGCATATACTGCAATATAGTAGCACTTACTTATATCTGTAAAATATGTAGCATATACTGCAATATAGTAGCACTTCCTTATATCTGTAAAATATGTAGCATATATTGCAATATAGTAGCACTTCCTTATATCTGTAAAATATGTAGCATATACTGCAATATAGTAGCACTTACTTATATCTGTAAAATATGTAGCATATACTGCAATATAGTAGCACTTCCTTATATCTGTAAAATATGTAGCATATATTGCAATATAGTAGCACTTCCTTATATCTGTAAACTATGTAGCATATACTGCAATATAGTAGCACTTACTTATATCTGTAAAATATGTAGCATATATTGCAATATAGTAGCACTTCCTTATATCTGTAAAATATGTAGCATATATTGCAATATAGTAGCACTTCCTTATATCTGTAAAATATGTAGCATATATTGCAATATAGTAGCACTTACTTATAATTCATAGACTAAAGTGCTTTTTGTTTATAAAAAAGACGTAATTAGATACATAGTGCATTTCATTTATATTGCAAATCTTGTTTTTAACACTGTATATATATATATATATATATAAGTCTTTCATAAATTTTAAATGTAACATTAATTTTGTTAAAATATTTAATTTTATATCTGATTTTGTTGTAAATTTTATGTTTCGGTTTTTATGTATGTTTTTTTGAAATGTACTTATGCCCTTTATTTGTCAAGTATTTGTTATATGAGTGTTTTAAATACGTAATTTGGTGCGACATTGTGCTGAATTGTTATGTCTGATGCTAACTTTACTGGATATTCTTATTCCGCTTGGATTTTACAAACCTAAGCACTTTTATTAACATTCAACGAATATAAAAACGTAATGAATAGGCCTATTGGTTGCGACTGCATATGTACGTGTATGCAACGAGATAAACCTAAGCCGGGCGTAGTCCTCATACTGAGTATGTATGTCGCGGTAACGCAGCCAGTAACCCACGCTTGTAGCTAACTTATGCATCTATGGCGAGATGTTTCTAACTAAGCTTCAATTTACGTTATTCTAACGCTTCAAGTTAGTCATAGTTTGAGAAAATGTGATCATAAGTCTTCAGAGTAATCATACGCGCGCGCGCATACACACACACACACACCCGCACATGCACGCACACACACACACACACAAACACACACTCGTTTGTTTACTTTTCATGTGCGTTTAAGCGTTTAATTGCACGAGTTCGCAATGCAATGGTAGATAAGAGGTGAAGTGATGATGTATGATATAATGTTCCAAATAAATTTTATATGCTGTATGGCAATACAAGGAAGAGACGGCGCTAAATATGCAATTCAGGTGCAGGTATGTTTAAAAACCCCGTGGTTTACTTGTGATTACCCTGAAAATAGACAACTGCCTACGCTTGAAACGAGTCCTTTTATTAATTTATAAAACAACGTTGCTTGAACATGATTTCTTTGAGTGTGGTTTTATGTCCGTTAGGTTAGTTTACTTGTGGGTTTACAAATTTACCTTCCCCAACGTCGAAATGCTACGTTTGATAAAAGAGTTTAATTGGTAACATTGAACATACAAACGTAAAATAATTTTCCAAATATTTACATTAACCTGATACAATCGACCTTGACGTAATAGGGTAGCTGGAGTGGGGGACAAGAGCATGGATAAACGGAGGCAAACATCGGGCTATACAAGCCTTAGAGATAGGCGTATCTGTAATAAGGTCATGGTACAGGTTTGCTTGGGTGTAACTGGAAATCCGTTATAGCAAATGTGTTATAATAAAACTATACATTTAGTAATAAACAAAGGAATATCCTGGTGTATGGGAATGGAGGAAAGATTATTTAGGAGTATTTATCTACCCAACTTACTCCTGTGTGCGTAGGTATCTCTGTAACTGTTTTACATTCTTTGCTTTGTAAAAGTATTAACTCCTTACTATTTGCATTTTAACTATCTTACATTACAAATCCTATTTTTACGTCTTGGATCCGATTTTTTAAAAATAAATTTCGATACTAGACACGTATAAATACTTTGTTTTAACCGCAAAATAATGTTTTATTTTTTTGTCTATAGAACTAAACCTTAGATAGTGCCGAACTTAACCACAATTCGGCTCATGGTTTTTAGAAATTGTATTTATACCATAACTTTTTTTGTTAATAAATTCAACGATTGTCCATTATCGTTGCTTCACTTATAATCATATATTCTTACATTTTTCTGTTCTCTCCCTTCAATAATCTTATGATATTGATTTGTTTAAAAAATCTTCTGGGTTCAATGTTTTTAAACGAACAAAAAAGGTTTAAACTAATTCGGAATATCTGGGAGTGTAAAGTGTAAATTTACCAGTCGTTTTTCCTTTTATAATCACAGAGTAATGCTAAATAGAAAATGTTTTAAAAAAACATTAAAAAGATGTATATCATGAAAGATATATACGTGAGATTCGTATTGCATACACAATATATTGTATTTACCACACACACACACACGCGCGCGCGCGCACACACACTGCACCCGGCAGATTTCCGTAGGAATAGCCACTGCAAGGGGAAACAAGTTAAAATAAAACGAGTTTAAATACTTAACATTATAAAACAAGCCAATCCACCGCAAAGGGGTATAGAATTAGAATAACAATCAAAGACGATCAATTTGCAAAAGGAAAACGGTCAAAATCACCATAGAATTACAGTCGACATTTTAAAAGATGCAGAAAAACATAAAAATCGAAAACCAAGAATAGAAAAAACTCAAAAAAGCACCGATAAAGAGTTAAATGGCCAGAAAATAAAACTGTTAAAATATCGAGGAGGCGCGCACACAATAGCGCCAGGTGACATAACTTCTTGCGATTTCCATTGGTCTGATTTGAAAGTAGGGATTGGTAGCCGGAGGAGGACAGACGCCGTTTACCCACGCACGACAGCTTACAAAGGGACACCAGAAAGTACGGGTCGCGAAGTTAGCTCCGGCAAAAGACAATGGAAGTTTTGTCGTAGTGTTATTTGCCGTCCAAGAACAATGACCGGCTAAGTTAGTAGCAACTCGCTGGGATGAAGTGACGTGGTGTTTTATAATGGAGCCCTTTCGGCGTAAACCTAGCCGAAAGAGGTCTCCCAAAATAAGGAATATGCAGCGTCTTAAGGAGGTTTTCGTGTGTTTCAAATCTTGAAATAAAATCAACCTTACTCCGTGAAAGTAAGGAGAAGTGAACAGTGTTTCAATAGGCAAAATTTCAAAGAAAGTAAAATTCGTGAGTGATTGGAACAATGTCAGGGTTAACTGTATAATAATTAAAAAAACATAAATGTAAAATATTCCCATCGTAGAACAGTGTTTTACAAACAAATTTTAAATTCAATAATGTTATCAGTCTATATTTAAAAATTAAAGAAGTTTAAAGTATCTAAAAACAAGGAAAACAGGACCAGTCGCAGAGAGAGAAGCATGGAATTCTTGGACTAGATACGGTGCGTTTCACAAAGGGAAGGTGGATTACAAATATGGCGGCCAAGTCATCTTGAATAGCAGTAAGCGTCGTTTCGAGCAAGGATGAAGAAGGACCCCCACCCCCACCCCGATGTGTTAGCAGAACAGCGCAACATTTAGGATGGGGAGAAAATAAAGTAAAATATAAATTTTTCAAAGTAAAAATGAGATGGCAAATATAAACATACAAGATGGCTCACGCATAGAGAGCTTGTTTACTACAGCTGACTTGAAGGTCAACCATTACGTATAAAAATCATAACAGTAGGATTTCAAATTAATTATTATAAATTGTTCTTAAAATAAAATAGGGTTATATTAGTAATTCAAATTAATTAATATAAATTGTTCTTTTAATAAAAAAGGGTTATGTTAGTAATTCATATTGATTAAAATAAATGTGTTTATTAAAAATAGATTTATTATTTATTCTAGTAGATTAAACTAAATTGTTGTTTTTTATTTAAAAAAGGGTTACATTATATATATATATATATATATATATATATATATATATATATATGTATATGGGAAAATTTTACACGAAATTCTATAGGTTAGGAAATATGTTTGTAAAATATTTGAACTGTGAGAGATTGTAGCAAACGGTCACTGCCTATCAAAGCCCAGTCAGTTGTAGAACTTTCGGCAAAAAAGGGTTACTGCACGTACCTGGTATACCATAAATAATAATATACTTCGAAAGACTACATAGTAGGGAAAGTGGATTCGATCACTGGAGGGGAGAGTTAAGTTCGGCATCGAGAGATCTTGCCATTTATGGAGAAAAATCTCTACAAATGCATAAAATCCCCGAATTTCCCACCGAAGCCAAAGATAAAGCGAAGCAGGATTCGTTCTGATAAGACAGAAGATAAATTAGCGGCATAAGGTAGCCAATATATTTTGAAGAGGATGTAACCCATATGGAAACTATCCAAAGGAAACAGGAGCTAGCCAAACTCCAGGACTCGGTGGGAGGGGTAGTTTTGGAACAAGTTCTAAAACTAAAATAAAAAGAAGTAAACTCGCTAAAGTAGTAGGTGATATTAAGTAAGGGGTATAATCTAGTAGTCAGAGGTGTTAGTGATTGGAAATAAAGTTTACGTATTGTATAAAAGCCTTTCTAGAATAGGAGAGTGAAGTAAAATAAGAGAAATATTAGTAAGTGGCAGGGCGATCAAGTGAAGTGAACAAGAAACCATGCTGGAGATAATTCATTAACAACTAAAACTATTACTTTATCTTTCAATTCAAAACCAACTCTTTAATGTAAAAAATATTAAGTTTTATAAACTTTTCATTAATTATTTAAGGAAATAATGAATTACAAATATAAACTTTATCATACCAAGTGGAGGTGAGCAATCATTTTACTTTAAACTAAATAAGTTTAGGAACCCAGCAAACTCTCTCAGCTTGTATGGGAGCACACCAAGCCGGACACTCTATATCTTGCCGTATACGTTTATAGACTAGCCTTGAGTCTTATTGCTTTTAGTAGCTCCTAGCTGTTTAGGATGTACTCTTGTGACTTATGTGTGACGCAATTACAACCTGTGGGATATTGCCCAACCTGTGGGAAATAGATATAACCTTAGCACAGTAGTAATAACAATATTAAACACTATATAAAAAAATCTTTTTAAAGTCATTCCTACTGAGGTTAACAAAGAAAGATTTTAATTTAGTTTTTTTTTATTTATAGTGACAATTATTATAAATATATACATAGATATTTTTGAATCACAATATTAAGTGGTAAAATAGAAATAGTATGAAATAGTAGAAATGGTATACTCTAAACAGCATAAGGTGATGGACTATAGTTTTTGTTTGGATACTTTTTATTTGATTTCTTTTTCTTAGTTTCTAATTTATGAAGCTGATGATGGTCTATAACTTATCATTCTTCCTTCTCTTGTAATGCTTCATTATTGCAAGTAACCATTCTCTTATAATTGCATATACATCCTATGTATGGAATTTCTAGCTAACGGAATGTTTCTCAATGCCTAAGTGCTGGATTTCAAACACGTAGTCATTCAGTTTAAACGCGTCCAAGACATCAACTTTTACAAATTTGATTATTAAATAAATATTTGGAAAAACTCTATTAACGTCAATGGCCATCCATTTAGGGGATGAAAAAATTATTTCATTGGTTGAGTAAAAAAGTATGTTTAATAAAAAGACAGTCTTCATCATGGGCGAGTATCTGTGATGAATTCATCTAAACTAATTAGTTCAGTGAATAGTCTAAGCTGTAACTAATCTGACTAAACTTATGTAAATATAGTGTTAGTAAATTGTTATAATTTTAACAGTATTCTTGAAGTGTACATGTTATATTAGCTATACTCACTGACGATGACTTTGCCATCTTAACTCACTGAAGAATTAATTATTGTGTGTTGGTGTTCGTTAGTACAGTCTCGTCTTATCCGAACTCCCCTTAACCGAAACCCGGGTTAAATGGGTCAAATTGGAGCTGTTCCGTGATTTTTACGCCAACGCGGTAAACGTGGGTGAGGTGCGGGAGGTTGTTTTCTTAGAAAATACAACTATTGTGATATTTTACAGTAGAAAAGTTTTTATGTCGTTTTACTTGAAGAAATATACTTTAGGATACTTAGAATGGCTCATCCGAAATGGTTCCACCCTCATTATGTCGGATAAGTGGGAGTTTTATTGTATTTAGTTACTATGTACTCTCCCTGCAACGCTCTGGGATGGTGACAAAACATGATCAGAGCATAGCGTACTTTTACAGCGCGAGACAATTTGCAACCAGTGTAAGAACTTGAGGAGCGTTTGGCATTAACAAGAACATATAAAGATGGTGTTGTATTTCATATTGTACGCGAGAAGAGTGTTGTTAAGTGTAACGGAGTGAAGATCCTGTTTGTATGAATATTTTATGATGACAATCAGGAGCGTAGCCAGGGCAATGCTTTGGAGGGGGACACAACCCGAAGGGTCAGGTGGCGGAGACCCCTTGAGGAATATTTGCATATCTCTAGAAATCTTATCTTATCTCAAGTTAGTGTGTGTGTGTGTGTATGTATGTATGTGTGTGTTCCTGTGTGTGTGTGTGTGTGTGTGTGTGTGAGTTTGTGTGTTAGTCTATTTTCAGAAATACGTGTATATAATCTTTCCAGGTGTTTTTAACAAATGCTTAGTTTAATAGGTGGATTCTGATAAATCTCCTATTCAAACCAAATAACTTACAATATTTAATATAAAATGACCAATATTCAAGGGTCGTCGGTTTCTTATCTTTTGTTTTACAATAAGCCTTTATTGTTCGTTGCTATTATTTCAATGCTGGGGTTTTAAAAATCTCGACTAAAATAGCATTTGTGATTACTTTTATATTACATGTACTTATAAATTACTTCTTCTTGTAGATAATCGTTTCTTGTAGACAACACTTACTTGTAGATGGCTTTTAACTATAGTTTATTTTTTCTTTTAGATTAAGTTTTATTGTATATTGCATTTTTGTGTAAATTCCCTTTTTTTAGTTTAATTTTTCTTGTAGGAAACGTAATCTTGTAATCTAACTTCTTTGTCTTTGTGTGAGGTATCAGAACTTTGCTGGTATAACCCTTTATTCCCGTAGATAAAGAGTGTTTAAATGGTAGTTGATTTCAATTTACATGTAGAATTATTACTTCCTAGGCATGCAATGGTGTTCACATGACCTCTAATGCAACATACAGCTTACAGACAGTGAAGCATGTGGCATTATCGTTTTGCCAATAAACCCATTATAAACCTATTTCAACTTCTCCATTAGCGTCACGTTCACTGGGCAGTTCTTTTTTCAACACCGACGCTTTTTCACTTCCACGTGAAGTTTTTTTATGTTTCTGACTAAAAATATTTCTTGTTCTTAACTTTAACTTAAAACTTCTTTTTGTGCGTGATAATTGTTTTAACTTGTTCTTTGTAAAGTGCACCATTCCGCACACACACATAGACCTAGTCTCTGTACAGCTTTAATAAATAAGTTCTTAAAGTCAAATAATTTTCATTGCGTTTGATAAACATGCAACCAGAAAATGTAGTGTGACTGTTTTTATCACTTTAAACACGTACAACTCTCATCGCCCTTAAACTTTCACAGCTTGTTTCTTTATTGATTTTCATATTTTTAGTTGCATAAAAGTAAAAAAAATAATATTACATATTCTTGGACCTATTATTTTTTTATAAATAAGTTTACCATCAAATATGTTCATCAGAAGATGGGAAAGAAATAAAAAAAACGATTTATCAAATTTAGAGCTCGACGTCATGAACAGTTAGGAATTACACGCGTTTAGAGTGATAAAAACATGATTTTCCTCTGCTTTTACATTTCCAGGTTTGCAAGATGCAAACCTGTTTTTTAAACCGTGTTAATTCAGCCCTACAAGATGTTTCCTATACGAAATGAAAGAAAGAGGTCTGTATTTTATCCGCTGTGTTTAGTTTTAAATAACACGCATCGCTCTTAACCGGTAAATACCTCCCTTCCCACAGGGGTAAACAACCCCGTTTACTTGGTGCTATAATGCCCACCTATTCTTTCTAGTGGGGGACAACTAGGCCATGTCCTCAATTCCACCAACCCTCCCTTATCCTTCCTTCTACAAGGGATATCAGGGTAAACACCATTTAATACCTCAATAAAGTAGCTTTTTGCCAAGTGATAACAATAGTAGTAAATTAATAAACCTCAAGATATACAACAAGTGTCCTGCAAGCCTCAATAAGTTCATCTATCTGAGGTACGCACCGCGGCCACATGATATAATGATTTTCCACATGTCCTGCACCAAGGCGTGTCTAGTCAAACTTTTGTGAAAGCCTTTAACTTGAAACAGTTTGTTAATATTAAAACCCGCAACAGTTAACTTGACAAGTAATATAAACAAAAATAGTTTAAAGTCAATTCCTACTTAGGTTGACCAATAACAGTTTTAATTTAGTTACATTTTATTAAATAACTTCCTGACCCGGTGAACTTCGTATCGCCTAAAAGTCAATGAATATTAGTTAAACTTCATTTAGAATTTTATTAACATAATAATAGCTGAACCTATAGTAGTCGTTCGAGAAAAGAATGTCAATAAAAATGTGTCACCAGAAACCTTCCTAGGAATGTACTCAACAGTTTTCCAAAGTTCATAGCGATCGGATCAGTGTTTTAGTAATGCATAAGTCTCATACGTCCAAGTTACGTGTTTTATTAAGCTTGAAAGGTTTTTAAAAATAAAATTATTCTTTCAAACCTTTATTAATTAAGATACTTTTAATTTTGAAAACTGTTACATTATACCAGCTTATCAAAACTTTTTCCGATATACATTCAGTTGTGAAGTTCCTACAACTGTACTCTTGAAGTTTGCTACACACTAAAACTAAAGCTGTTTTACCAGCTGCACAATAGAAAAGTCTGCGTAAGCAAGAATTTATTTTAGTAAGCATTTTATTTATTTAAGTTCAAATAACACCTCCATCCCTAAATAAAACTTCGGGGGTGGCGAAGTTTCGTCGTCTGTTGGAGTCTTCTTTATTGGGGAAGGTCGCAGGTAATGGTTGATTTCTGGGATCCAGTTGATTATGTTGTCCGTGACTTCCAATGCAGTATACTCGCAATTGGCGTTATTGTTTCTGATAATGGACATTTCACAGTCTAATTTGTGGTGCGTTAAAAGGTCAAATGATTCCCTGTTTAAGAATGTCTTCAGTTTGTTTATTAATTTCATGTTTGTAAATATCTGGATATCTATAATTTCTTGAATATACGGGAATTTTGTCCGTAGTCCTAATAACACGTTTTATTTGATTGGTGAAAGTCAAATCATTTCCATCAATATGAAATATATCTGCATATTCTTCTATTAAATTTTTTATGGCAGTATTTCCTTCTAAATTCATGTGTTCTACTCTGAATTTTGATGAGTCTACATTTTTCCTCTTGATTTTTTTTGTTTATAACTTAACATATTAAAATTATTGTTTGTTTGAATTGCATTAGGTTAAAGAACATTGTAATCTTTTAAAGGTTTTAATTCTAGTGGTGCATTTATTGTTATTTTTATATTTTCTTCTGTGTTGTTTACAATAGGGCAATATGCCTCACCATTATGCACTGAAACTATGCACTGAGGAATTTCTAACCCATTTAAGTGCTTGTATGATAGGAGTCCTTCTCCATTATTAATATTTTATACTTTAACCTTAACTATTTTTCTAGTGCGGGGTTTTTATAACATAACTCAATTGTCCTTGTTTTACTGACGTGCTGTCTGTTTTATCACATTTTCTTTTTTCTGTATTAAAATAATGTATAGGGATTTCTACACCACAAAATAGTAATTTATTGTTTACAAAGTCTAATTTTATTCCTAAACCTTTTATATTATCCAGACCCAGTAATAGGTCAAAACTCTGATGAAACCATGTGCAGTGGTTACTTCAAACGGCTCTTTTCTTATACGTTTTAAAATTTTTCGAACATAGTGATTTTCTTATAAACGATCGAGTACTACGTGTATCAATTAATGTTTTTTATTTAGTATTTGCGTCTTATATGAAAGATAATTCATTATTTTCACACAGCAAATCCATTATGGAAAATTGGTTCTGAGGCTTGTACAACCTACAAAATAATTTTGATCGGTTTGAATAGTCTCGTCATTTTCATCACACTCTTCAGGTAAGTTTTGGTGCTCAAAGAAATACTCGTCCTGTTCGGAATTTTCTTCAGAAGCGAATGTTTCTTGTTCGTTATTCGGTACATTGAATATTCGCCGTATTCTCAGCTCCTTGGTCTGTCATTTGATAAAGTTTAGTACTTTGTCTAGAATGCCTGTCTGTCTATTGGATATGCTCATAGGGATGGGTTGATAACTCCTATTTTGAGTGTAATGAGGTTTGCTATTATTAATTGATTGTCCTCTTTGAGTTTGGCCATGGTTAGCAAAAGGTGGTTTATAGAAAGGATTTTACTGTTGGTAAGTTTGTATAGGTATTTGGTTATAACTAGTCTTTGGGTGTATTGGTTTTCTTACAGTATAATTTTAACCTTTCTGATAAACTGATTGTTTGTTCGGTTGTCTATACATTTTGTTATTTTTGAATTGAAAATCATTAGTTAACATATTTAAAGCTTCTGCGATTGTTTTGGGGTTTTTAGTCCTCATTAAAGACCCTAGTCCTCTTGAAGACCTCTTAACAAAACTCTTAATGCTAATCTTTGAACATAATCACACATTGTATGAACATCTTTAAATGGTTCTATATTAATAAAATATGCTATTGATAAATGTAATTATTTTTGTATCCTTTCATACAATTTAAAAGGATATTCACTTACTTCTTGTTTTAGTTCTGCCATTTCAAGATTTAAAGTGAAACAATCTCTTTTATCTAGGAAACTAGTTGAAAGAATTTTTCTAACATCTAGCCAGTTATAACTGTTTGAACTTACAACTAATTCTAAAGCTTGTCCTTTTAGATTTGCTAAAACTAAGAACATCAAATATTCATTTTGAAATCATCTGGATTATTAGCGACAAAGAATTTAGTTACTATTTTATCACAAATTGTGACAAATCTATTTAGCATTTTAGGCTCTCCAGAAAATACTGGTATCATATCTAAGAAATCCTTCTTTAAAGTTGGAGTAGCCATTTTTCTTTTATATTTAATTTCAAAACAAACACTAAAATATATAGTGAAAATATAACAATCTTTTACTTAATAATATTTTCTAGAATCTACTTACAGTACAATCCAAAATACTTTGCTCGTTGGGAACACAACGCGTATTGATACTGAACAAACAGCACATTCACTTTTCACTTTGAGGGAAGCCTTCTTCTTGTAGATAATCGCTCTACGGGTTTTTTTCAATATCGCTGCAGATATACACTCTGCAATGATATCGCGGTTGCAATATCTTAGTTACCGATTTACATTGAAAAAAATTATATTCATTAGTTTTCCCAAGATGTCCTACCGACTGCGCCAGTTACGTGTTTTATAAGGCACGAAATGTTTTTGAAAATGATTTTATTTTTACAATTTTTTTCTTTAATTTAGAATAACTTGAAGTTGAAATTATTGCAAAATTAGGCTTAACAAATAACAACTGATGTACATTCAGTTGGAGTGGAGACAACTGTGCTCTTCTAAAGTTCGCTACACACTGACTTGACTGTTGTCAGCAGGTGTACAATACAGATAACCTGCAACAGCAAAATTAATCATAGGTCATCTTAATAGTAGCTAATTCTACAATACTTAGTTATATAACCTATATATAAGATTACAATTAATATAGAGTAACATACGCTATACGTTAAAACAACTGTTCTACAACATAAGCTATAACACAAAATCAACTGTTTTATGAAATCATATGTTATCGTTTATTTTAAGCCAAATGGGAAGAAATAAATATATTGTATACCTTTAACTTATAAGATTTAACATTTAAAAATTAAAATCGTATTTTTATTGGGGTGGTTAAATAAGGAGTTTACACAGGTCTTAAATTTGTTGGCGGTGTACACCCGTCTTTTTTTTTTTGAAAGTATAAAATGTTAGGATTGGTTATCAGAGGTGTGGGCAAATCTACTAGGGGGGGGGGTACGATCCTTTTCAACAATCCAGATACGTTCACGTTTTTCGAAATATTTGTCACATTGACTCTTGTTAATAATTTTCCATATGCAAGATTTACCGAAAAAGGCAGCATAAATATACAACGCAATAAATTTAACTGTATAAATATAAAACAAAGCATTCAGGCTATCACACTCATTGCCAACGTAATAACTTATGCTAGTAATCAAAAGGAAGAATGTCGGAAGGCCACAGCCACCTGCAGTGACGAAATCATATAGCTGCGATCTGGACTCTGGACAACAATAGAATCAGCTGTTTATTTGATCAGTGGGTTTAGCTTGTAGGTTATATTTTCTTATTAGTTTGAAATTTTGATGAATGCGTTGATATTTTGGCATTTAGTGTGAAGATTTGTCAGATTAAAAGTAAGTGAAATTAGTTTCTAATATTAATTATCTTTAAGGTTTCGTTAATTGTTTTGTAAATTTGTTTTTATCAAGCGAAAGATTTTATATTAGTTATAAAGAAGAAGATTTAGATTACACAAATAATTTTATCACGTCCTAATCACAATTATGTAGTCTAAGTCTATAGGCCTATAAAATTATAGTTATGTTGTAGGGAAGATACTGTATTTTATAAGTATTATTTGATATTATTTCTATTCTTTACTATGCATGCATAGCAATTACTTTGTATATGTTTAAGGCCGTCTGAGGTTATCTTTTTCTAGTTACAAATACTTGTAAATATTATAATATGTGTGGAAAGTATGTTTGGAGCAATGTAACTTACAACTGTTCTGATCCGTAGAAAATATCGGTTTTAATTTCCGCTTACATTTAAATGTATATTCTATAAAACTAAATATACATTTTTCGTATTCTCAACGCGGTTTGTATTTATTAATGACAAAAAACTAAGATATTCATGTAACCCAAATGACTTGCTTCAAAACATTTGAAATCTGTGTGTCGAAAATCCTAAAAAATAAATAATTCTGAAAAACTATCATTATAAAGTAAACGAATATTAATTTTAATATTATTGTGGTTTTGATTTTACCATAATGCTCACACATGATTAGGTTAGGCCTGCATTCTATAAACATATTTCTTTATAATTGTTATAAAGTTTTTTTATTGATTTTAATAACACAAATATTTTACATTTACATAATAAAACAAAGAATATTTAAATAAGATGCTTGAATATACATTTGACTAATTTTATCCGAAAAACATGTTAAAAAAATTTAAAAAAAGTAAAATGAACATAAATTTGAAACGTTTTGTTGGAAATAGAATAATTTTGTTTTTGTTTGAAATGTTTGGTACGTGTTTATGTTATAAGTGTTTGTTTGTATAACATTAAGGAAATTTCTTAAAATTGAAGTGATATTAAAAATAAATATGAAAACATGTAAGTATAAGGACAATTCCATAGTAAAATCTTGAATGAATATTTTTCTTAAAATAGAAATATTGTTATTTCTAAAGGGTAATTTAAGTAACAAGGTAATGTGGCTTATAGGTTACTTTAATGTCAAACAGCAATGTGAACATAAACCTATGTAACAGAGGGTTATAGAGACGCACATATAATGTTATTATTAAAATTTGCAGTGTAAACTGATGGTGAGCTAATCAGAGGATGACTTGAAAAGGCACCCCCAGAGCCCCTCATAGCTCCCCAGAGCCCCCCGCTTAGTGCAGTGCGCAAAGGTGAGTTGATGGGTTGCTTATGATTGCTGTAATGTATAAGTAGCTGGGTATTTGGTTGCATTGTGTTCTGTTATGTAAAGGCTTTTAACGAAAACTCACAACTAGGTCAGTAAGTTTTAATCCCAGGCTATAGTTTTATTTTGAAATACTTTTTTTTTTTGTTACACCCTGTAACACAATAGCTGTAAGCTCTAGGCTAAGCCATGAGAATACAACATACCGTATTGGGAAGTTTTCTAAAAGATACTTTTAAATTAAGCCAAAAATTAAAATGATAAAATAACGCGTTGTATAAAAATGCATATAAAATACACAGAAAGGAAATTTAGGGGCGCGAAACCTGGCAAGTACATGTGCACACGTGAGAGACAAGTTCTGTTGCTATTGCTACACACGTCCACACTAGCAAATCTAATGTGTTGCAAACTTAATGCGAGTGAATGTTGCATTTGCATACATTACATTCCTGGCCTGTAAATAAAAATTCAATTTTGCATCTCCTCAATCAAATTAAATTCGTGTAAAGAATTTTGCGGAACAGGAACAGAAGGAATATCACTTTATTAGTCAGTTCGCACATATATTTGAAAAATATTTCAAGTCTCTAGCTCATCTTCCAAATTCAATTGTTTAAACAAATGTAGAGACAAGAAATCTAGTGTTGCATTTTCATTTAATTCTGATCTATATTTAAAATTTCATTTCTCTAGCTCATTGGGAAGTTACACTTGATTGCAAAATTTCACCCTCACAGGCAGAAAAATGTGACGGAAACCGAACTAATAAAAACGTGGTAAAATCAGATTTTTTGGTATATATATATAGATAGTTTCAGTATGTAACGTAGAAGAGGATGGTGTTAGTTGTTTTTCAGAATTTGATTTAGTTTTCGAGTTATTTACATTTATGTGTAAGTGAATTATTGTTAAAACGAACCGTTAGTTACTGCTATCAATACTATTGGGTATACGATTGATATATGCAGTCCAAATTCGTTTAAAAACTACTCGTTTTCTATAACCAATTACTCAAACACTGTTATCATATATGTATTTACAAATTGAAGACAATAAATAAAAATTGATTTTCTTCTTTTATTTGGTATCAGGAAAATATTCTGTTAAATATTTGCAGTGATATGACTGTTTTAAAACTCCTTGCAAGAGCAACGTGAAAATGTAGTCTGGCGCTTTTCATCTCTTTAAACACGTACAACTCTCATCGCCCTTAAACTTTCACAGCTTGTTTCTTTATTGATTTTCATATTTTTAGTTGCATAAAAGTAAAAAAAATAATATTACATATTCTTGGACTTATTATTATTTTATAAATAGGTTTACCATCAAATATGTTCATCAGAAGATGGGAAAGGAATAAAAAAACGATTTATCAAATTTAGAGCTCGACGTCATGAACAGATAGGAATTACACGCGTTTAGAGTGATAAAAACATGATTTTCCTCTGATTTTACTTTTCCAGGTTTGCACTATGCAAACCTGTTTTTTAAACCGTAATATCTCTGTTAATATTCAGCCGTACAAGATGTTTCCTATACGAAATGAAAGAAGGAGGTCTGTAATTTTATCCGCTGTTTTTAGATTTTAAATAACACGCATTGCTCTTTAGCCGGTATACGCCTCCCTTTCCCCGGGGGTAAGCAGCCCTGTCTACTTCGTGCTATAATGCTCACCTATTCCTTCTAGCGGGGGACAACTAGGCCATGTCCCTAATTCCACCCATCCACCCTTATCCTTCTATCTAAAAGGGATATCAGGGTAAACACCCTTCAATACCTCAATAAAGTAGCTTTTTGCCAAGTGATAGCAATAGTAGTCAATTAATAAACCCTAAGATGTACAACACGTGTCCTGCAAGCCTCAATAAAAAGTGCATCTGTCTCAGGTACGCACCGCGGCCACACGATATAATGATCTTCCACATGTCCTGCACCAAGGCCAGTCTAGTCAAACGTTTTTGAAAGCCAATAACTTCAAACAGTTTGTTAATATTAAAAACCACCACAGTTAACTTGATAAGTAATGTAAACAAAAATATTTTAAAGTCAATTCCTACTTAGGTTGAGCAATAACAATTTTATTTTAGTTACATTTTATTAAATAACTTCCTGACCCGACGAACTTCGTATCGCCTAAACGTCGATGAATATTAGTAAACTTAGCTCAGAAGTTTATGAAAATAATAATAGCTGAACCTATAGTAGTCGATGGGAGAATGTGTGACAATAAATGTTCTTTCCTAAACGTGTTGGAAAATAATATTAGATTATTTGGTGTTGCCTAGCAACCAAAATTTGTAATGAATTCAATGAAATATCATAAGATACGATAAGATAGAAAGTCATATTTTATGCTATTTTGGGACATAAATATTATATGTTGGATGTTATTGCTGTGTCGCCAGAAGCCTTCCCAGGAATGTACTCAACAATTTCTCAAAGCTCATGGGGATCGGATCAGTGGTTTAGTAACGCATAATTCCCATACATACATACATACATAAATTCATTGTTGTATACATAGTAAACCACAATTAATAAAAATAAAGTTACATACTCTATGCGCTTATACAGCTGATCTACCACATAACCTATAAATGAGACGAAATAACTATATTGCATACCTTGCTCCTTTTGTGAAAAGGTTTTTCCCCATACAAAACTAAAATGATTTCATTAAAATTAATTAATGGTTTCATATTTTACAAAACTTTAGCAAAATCAATTGACATCCACTACAAGTGGATGAATAAAAAGTATGTTATTAATGATTGAAATTTGTGAATGATTCATATATGGGGAATGGAAAATAATAGAAGGATTTAAAAAAGGTAGTTCTTTTACTAACGCCATTTACTGAATATCTAACTTAAAATAATTAATATTTTAAAATTAAAATAGCATTTTTATTGGGTAAGATTGGTTTAAAATGGTAAGTTTAAAATGGTAAGATTGGTAATCCGAGGTCTTGGCAAAACCACTGAATGGAGGAGGGGATCCATGATCCTTCTAACAATCCGGATACAGTCACTTTTTCGAAATATTTGTCAATTTACTCTTCTTATTTTGTTTACCATATGCAAGATTTACAGTAAAAGCCAGCATAAATATACAACGCAATAACTTTAACTGTCTAAATATAAAACAAACCGTTCATGCTACCACATGAACTTACGTAAGTAATCAAAAGGAAGAGACTGTCGAGACTGCCACAGACAACTTGAGTGACGAATTCTAATCGCCGCGATCTAGACTTTGGACAACAATAGAATCAGCTGTTTATTTGACTAGTACGTTTATTACACTATAAGCAGAATAGGTAAATTACTCAAATAACTTTATCAAGCCCTAATCACAGTTATGCAGCCTAAGTCTATAAAATTATATGTATGTTGTAGGAGAGATATTGTATTTGATTAGTATTATGTGTTATTATTTCTATTCTTAACTATGCATGCATAGCAATTACTTTATATGTGCTATAAGGTAGTGTGAGGTTATCTTTTCCTAATTACAAATACTTGTAAATATCCTAACATGTGTGGAAAGTATGTTTGGAGTAATGTAACTTACAACTGTTCTGTTCCGTTGATAATATCGGTTTTAATATCTGCTTGCATTTAATTGTAGATTCTTTATTTATTTGTATTTCATTTTTTTAGGATGTTTATTATTTTTACAAGTTCTTACGCATTCTTGTTTTGCTTCACACTGGACTTTCAATCCAGACTGTTTGTTTTTGTTATTTTTCCTAGATTGAGAATGGTTATTATTTTTTAAATTATTATGAAAATAAGGTCGTTTTTATTGTCATTGGAGTTTTATCCAGTCTTGTTTAGCTTCACTCAGGACTTTCTATTCAGACTGATTGTTTTAAATATTTATTTTTAGTTTTTGAATCGCAATGATATCCACTTTACTTATTTTGTAATTTTTGAAATATATAAAAAAAAAAAAATGTTTTTAATGTTGACAGAGTTCTAAGCAATTTTGTTTTGCTTCACACATGACTTTATATTTAGACTCTTTGTTTTTGTTATTTAGTTTTAATTTGGAATCCACATGATATCCACTTTATTTATTTGTATTTAATTTTTTTTTTCTAAACTAGTAGCCCACGTGAAGATGGAATCAACAAAAAAGTATGTTTTTAATGCCTATAGGTTCTCACGCATTCTTGTTTTGCTTCACTTAGGACTTTCTACATAGTTTCTTTGTTTTTTAAATTTCGTTATAGTTTTAGAAACCCCATGATGGTCAACTTTTACTGTTTGTATTTTACCATTTTAGAAATTAATAGAAAAAAAGACGTATTTAATGTTGTCAACGTTTTTTTTACAGTCTTGTTTTGCTTCACACAGGACTTTCTACATAGATGGTTTGTTTTTTTTTAAATTTCGTTTTAGTTTTAGAATCCCTATGATATCCACTTTACTTATTTATATTTCAACATTTTTAAAATTAAAATTAAAATTAGACCTTTTTTAATGTAGTCACAATTTACGCAGTCTTAATTTGGTTCACACAGGACTTTCTATTTAGACTGTTTATTTGTGTAATTTTTTTCACACACACCCACACATGCAAAACAGCTTACCCATTATTGGCAATAGCAAAATTTTGGGATAAGTGAAAATTTAGTTTATAAATTGTTTCATTTCCTGGCTATAGTGTGTAAAGAAGCAAATTCAAAATAGCTTCATATTAGAGCAAACTTTTGCAGCATTTAAATATGTTACATTTGTTGGTATATTCAATTATAAGCTGGCCCTTGGGGGCTGAGGGCCTTGGTGAGAGTCCAAGGACGAGGTGTGGGTGCAAGTGCTCGCAGGTCATTTTCAAAAACAATGACCCTTAAAATTCTGCTCACTTATAGTGTTGGTACATTATTTTGTTACTTATAATTACTTTTTTAATATATAGTAAAAATAGCACCAACCGTAAATAGGGCATTCATGGAAGTATGCTAATAGGATTGTCTAAGGGTTGGCTGCGATTTGAAGCCCCAATGAGGGGTGACAGAGCCTGATGTTTTCTAGAGGCCTAATACACAACTTCTATCTAATACCCAAGTGCCAGCTTACAAAGTTTGACCTATAGCTATTGCCATAAGTTTTACTGTCATATCACAGATTGTTCTAAAGGACTAGAGTGGCTATAACAGGATAGTCGTTTACTCATTTAGAATTATTTATACTTTAACATAAAAAAAGTATTTACAGATGTATTTTAATAAATAATACACACAAACTCTAACCACAAGTATGTTTATTCCCGTTTTATGTAGACCTACATTTCGGATACAAAGTAACCATCCTCAGTATGTATTGTCATGTCTCTGAGAATGGTTACGGTATGACCGAAATGTACATAACACTAGAATAAAAATAATTGTAGCTAGAGGTTGTGTGAAAAGATTTTCAAAAAAGTCCTATTTTCATTTGTAGACTTAAGTTTTAAAATATATTTCACAGTTTTTGAAAAAATGGGAAGATAAGAACTTTTAATATTGTACTCTAGGCTGAATATATCAAACTTGTACCTAGTAGTTCCGCATGAATCCGTTAGGTGTCAGCACCTGACGGTATCTCGTAGCAGGAGACGTAGGGCTCATCTCCAGGGTCGTAGCTTAGCCCCATTCTACTCTAGGCTGAATATATCAAACTTGTACCTAGTAGTTCCGCATGAATCCGTTAGGTGTCAGCACCTGACGGTATCTCGTAGCAGGAGACGTAGGGCACATCTCTAGGGTCGTAGCTTAGCCCCAACGAAAGTACTAATTTCATTGCATGTCTCTTCAGTTTCGAGTAGGCAGCAGAAGAAGAGATGCATGACATTCAGGCCATAGCATTTGTAAGGTAATACCCCTCCTTATTCCTTAGCATAAAGTGATCAAGTCCCCAGGGTTCCTGCATGATCTGTAGCGGGATTTTTCTAGCAGGGTTTCTTTCTTACCATGTATTTATATCCCGCTCTTAGCACGATACTCACCGTACTGTTTCATTTCACTATCTCCTGTTCTACATGGAAAGAGCTTACGAGCTTGGTACATGGGCAATCAATTCCGTTTACTTCACTCGCGTTAGGCATACTAACCCCATGCGCATGTGAGACGGAGGCAGCTTGCTAGAGGTTGGCTGCCAAGAGGGCTGGGCGGGTTTTGGGGACCCAGACCCGGGTAATAAAAATAAACAATAATTTAATTTCACAAAAAATGAAAATAGCTCAAGAGCGAGACACATTTTTTTTAAAACTATTAAAGTTAAATGCAGCTACAATCTATGTATATAATAGATACTCTGATTTTTCTTCGAAAAATGTATTCCCCTCCTATATATATATATATATGCGTTAAAACGACTGTTCTACCACATAACCTGTAACATAAAATCAGCTGTTTTATGAAATCATATGTTATCATTTATTTCAAGCCAAAGGGCCATATAACTATTATTTCAAGCCAAGTAACTATATTGCATACCTTGCCCCTTTCGTGAAAAGTATTCCTCCCCATATAAAACTAAAACTAATTTATTAGAATTACTTATTGAATTATTATTTGAAAAAACCCTATTTAAAAATGTTTTAAAACTGTATTTGAACTTGAATGGTTAAATGAAAGTCATTTTATTAACGTTTGAAAATTCGATCCAAATACATATAAAATGAGAGTGAAGTAAAAGAAGGAATTGAAAATGGTAGTTCATTTGCTAAAACCATTTACTGAATATCTAAATTATCTAACGTAAGTAATTTACATCGGGCATAAAAATATGGGGGATCAACCCGTCTCTTTTATTTTTGGAAAGTAAACAAAGTTAGGATTGGTTATCCGAAGGTTTGGCTAATCCACTAGGGAGATCCATGATCCTTCTCAACAATCCAGATACGTTCCCGTTTTTCAAAATATTTTTCCCATCTACTCTTCTTAATTTTTTTCCATATGCAAGATTTACCGAAAGAGCCAGAATAAATATACAACGCAATAAGTTTACCTGTCTAAATATAAAACAAACCATTCATGCTGTTACAATTATTGTCAACGTATCAACTTATGGTAGTAATCAAGAAGAAGAATGTTGAGGCGGCCACAGCCAACTAGAGTGACGAATTCTTATCGCTGGGATCTAGACTTTGGACAACAATGGAATCAGCTGTTTATTCGACCTTTGCGTTTATTAGCTTGTAGGTTATATTTTCTCATTAGTATGAAACTTTGGTGAATGTGTTCCTGTTTTGGCATTTTGTGTGAAGGTTTTCAGATTAAAAGTAAGTGTAATTGGTATCAAATATTAATTATCTTTCAGGTTTCCTTTACTGTTTTTGTAAAATTATTTTTATCAAACCAAAGATTTTACATTTGTTATAAAGCAAAAGATTTAAATAGCACAAATATATTATATGTACAAAGTAAATAAAAAAATATTACACAAATAAATTATATGTACAAAGTAAATCAAAAAATATTACACAAATATATTATATGTACAAAGTTAATCAAAAAATATTAAAGAAGGATTATGCTTAAATAAAAATGTGAGGAATTTTATTCGAAAAAAGTCTTTAAAAAATGTATAAAAAAATAGAATGAACACAAATTCGAAACTTTTTGTTGGTGATAGAAAAAGTTTGTTTTTGTTTAAAATTTTTGTTACGTGTTTATGTTATAAGTGTTTGTTTGTGAAACATTTTGGAAATTTTGTAAAATTTTGGTGATATTATTAATAAATATGAAAACATGTGAGTAAATGGACAATTCAATACTACAATCTTAATGACTATATTAATGACTAAAATAGAAATATTGTTATTTTTCAAATGGCAAGTCAAGTAATAGGTCAATGTGACCTATAAGTAGATGCTGTAGTGACAGAGACAAAATAGTGAACATAAACATATGAAAATGAGGTTTATACAGGCAAACATAACATGCTATAATTAAAATTTGCAGTGCAAACTGATGGTGAGCCAAGCAGAGGATGCCTTGAGAAAGCACCCTAGTGCCCCTCAGAGCTCCCCAGAGCCCAGAGAAAATTATGAGCCCGAGAAATCCTTTTATTTGTCTCGAATTTCTAGGCCTTGGAGATTGATTTATTACTCTGACCTTTTCTTCACTTGACTGAATTCCTTCTACTTTTAAAGTGAGTCCTAAATATTCAAGCTCCCTTCTACAAAACTGCGACTTATTGAAATTGACAGTTACGTTTGCATCTTTAAAAATCCTTAAAATTATCTCTAGCTGTTCTAGGTGTTCATCGAATGATTTATACAAACATAAAATGTCATCAAAGTAAATAATCAAACATTTCCTTGCTTCCTTGGTTAGTATGGAATCTAAACTCCTTGTAAGACTAGCTAGACTAGAGCTTAATCCAAATGGTACCGTTTTGAAATGATAACACAGATAATTATGTAGGAATCCCGTAAAGTTCCTGCAGTTGGTTTTTAATGGGATTTTCCAATAGCTACAGGTCAAATCGATAGAAGACATAACTTTATAACCTCTACATTTTGTCAGTAGATCTTGAATCTGTAAGTTTCCTTCATAGTCAGGTAACGATCTCTTATTAATTGCTCTAGCATCTAAGCAGATCCTGATTGTACCATCCTTTTTAAATACAGGTACTATTCTGTTTACGTATGGACTATTGGCTCTTTCTATAATATTTAATTTTAGCATCCTTTCTATTTCAGTGTTGACTGCCTCCCTAAATTTAATTGCCACAGGCCAATTATTTTGCTTGTATGGTCTCGTATCAGTTACGGTGAATTCATGTTCATAGGTAGTAATTAACCCTGGTTGCTCACTAAAAATGTGTTTATACTTATAGATAATCTCTATTAACTTCTTCGTTTGGTCGGGTTTTGTATTCTCTAATTCCAAAATTATTTTGTCTATTATTCCTAATCTTTCTTCCTTATAGTTCATTACGACATTACAATCCAATTTTGTTTCTTCATTATTATAGAACTTAATTATTTGTTTTTCTTTCTTTAATCGATCATTACATTTGGCATTAAATTCGATTGTTCTCTCTACAAAATCGATAATAGTTTCATTTTTTATTAAAAGGTTTATGCCTAATATGCAAGTTTTAATCAGACCTGGCACAATTATGAAATGTGTTTCCACTTTATATTTCCCTATTTCTACAGTAGTTACTATTTAATTTTTTATAGCTTTAGAATTCTGACCGAACGCTCCCATAACTCTTATGTTTGACATTCTCCAATCTGACGAATTCTCTAACAGCTCCTTGTTCATACTACAAAAATCTTCTAATATTACATTAAACTGACTTCCCGAATCTATCAAAGCAACAGTTTTAATATCCCCTAATCGGATTTCAATTTCAGGGCAATTTCCTAATTCGAATGATGGTTCAAAACAAACTTCGTCTTCATTTAAAATATCCCGTATTTCTGCAATTAGTGTCCTACAGTTGGTTATTTTACTAGAGTTAGGTACCTGGCTAGGGTCAGCGTCCTCGTTTCATGCTCTTGTAGAGGGCTTGGGATGGTAATTTATGACATCACCCTTATGTTGTCTACCCTTGTCCAGCTGTTTACTCCGATAGTCTTTCTGACAATACCCTGTCTCCCGGTTATTTTCGTTATTCCTAAGGTCAGATCGTTGCTCTCTTGACAAATTCCTGTCCCGACTGCAGTTGGCTTGTCTTTGTAGGTGCAGATAATGAAACTCTGTTACTAGGTCGACAAATTCGCCATTAGATTTAATTCCCCTCGTCAACAGTGCAATCGCCATGTTAGGATCAAAATGTTTGGCTAGCTTACGTATAATTAGTTCATTTGGAAGTCTCGGTTAGAGTCCTTTAAACCATAATAAATTTCGTTCTACATATCCTATCATGTTCAACTGTCCCCTGTAATTATATTTTCCAAACTCCAACTCATCCCGAACACGCCCCTGTATTAATTCACTTCAGAATTTTTGTTTAAATGCAAAGATAAAATCCTCGAACTGTTTAAAGCTTTCTGAATGTAATATAAACCAATTGGCAGCTGGCCCCCGTAGATGTTGCATTATACATTCTAAACCTGTTCCCTGGTAATACTTTTCATGTAACCCCATAATCTCGTTAAGAAATGCCGTAGGTATTCTTTCATATCCCGAAAACATTATATTCGTGTTTATTGGTGTTATAAGATTATTATCTCTTCGGTTTTCTGTCGAATTTATTCGTTTTCTTATCTGTTCAATATTTTCATCTAATTTTCTCAATTTTGGCTCTAATTCTCCGATATTATCTATTATTCTCTTGTCAATTGTCGTTTTCAAAGTTTCTAGGTAACCAGTTTGTCTGTTATATTGCTCTGCGCATGTTTCTTCAATCGTCACGATCTTTCCCTGCGTATTTTGAATTTCACGGTTTATGTTGTCTAATCGGCCATCAATTTTTTGTGCATATTCTTGGTGTAATCCTTGTGTATTTTGGCCTGATACTAATATTTTTTTTTTATTTAGTGTTTCTAGCAAATTTTTTTCGGTCACCATTAACTTGTTATTAAGTGTTAGAATATCTCCCCTCCTGTCTTCCTCCAGTTTCCTTAATTTGTTGTCAAAATTCTCCCCCATTTTTGTCATTTCCTTATTCAATTCTTCCCTATTCTTTTTTATGTTGTCATTTATTTCTATTAATTTATTATCCATGTCTCTTTTATTTTGGTCAATATTTTTATTTGTCTTTGTTATATTGTCATTTGTTTTAGTCATGTTATCATCAAGATTCTTTAACTTTTTTAATATTTCTCTCAAAATATCATTGTCTCCTAGTGCTCCTACTGTGATCTCATTATTAGTCCCCATGCCTGTTGTGCTCTCTGTCCCCAAAACCCTTATCTCTTCATTCACATTTTCTGTTACTCTCACCCCTTCTACGTCTCCGAACCCGTCTTCCGTACGTCTCCTCTGTCCTACTTGTGTTTCTTGTGTGTTTTGATGTTCCATTTTGAAATTTTTGTCACGTATTCTTATACTGCGTCTAAGAGTGTAGCTATCTATCTGCCATCTTACTATATTTCCCTTACTCATTAATTAATATAACAACTTACGCTAGACAATTCTTATTATTACAATAATACACTATTAGGTCTACTGGTCAATACAATTAAATGTTGATGCAATTTCAAAATAGCCTCACGTTCAGTAGCCAATTTATAACATAATTTCCCTTGGGCTTTATCTATGTTATTTCAAATTTGTAAATTTAATTGTTGCTGATTAATTAATTGTTTTAAAGTGTTGGGCGCCAGTTTACCTATTGTTCGACTGAAAATTCTAATTAAAGATTTTTCTTATATTGTATAATTGTAAATTATACTTCTTATCTCTATGACCTACCTTTATTTTTAATATTTTGATTCACTTCTTCTTTATAAAATGGCAACCAAATTACTTAATTAAAGTAAGCCTTACAAGAAATACAACAATTTTTAGTTATAACAATTTCTTTAATAGTCCAGAACATTATTAGTTACCGTTGCCAGTTAAATACAAAGTAAAACGTTAAATCTGCATTTAGTTACACAATTATTTAAGACTATATTGTCGAACTAAAATCTTATAAGGTTAACAACCTGTTATTTATTTTCATTCACTTTATTTATTATTATGTAAATTTGTCTGGCTAGTAAAATTGTAAAACTTTTGGGGCGTGCTTAGGTTCTTGTCTTATGAAATTACTTTTTTCTTTAATTTTAGAGTTATAGTTTTTCTTTTTTTAATGTCTTTACTTATGTTTTATGTTACTTGTATATTAGAAATATTTGTTTTTATTGACCAGACATTTAGTTGTTTAATTAGTTTTTAATCAAAGGTTTTACTCAAGTGCAGTGACGTTCTTTCCTTTTTTGTGTTCCGTTAATCCTTGGCATTAGTTCGACGACTTTTGTAACACTTAACTCACAATTGGTATCTGGTACTCTGACTCAAGGATACCTTTATTACGCTGTGATTATAAATTTAATAATTTAACGAAACACCAACTTCTTAACACAACGTTTATCGATATTTAAATTACTTATTTTTTTACAATTTCTAATAGCACCCACTTTTTTTAGGCAACATCCACACACGTCCATCTACGTTTTTGGTCGGAAGAAGACTGACCTTCTTTTTCTGCACTTGAATCTGTTTTCCGCGTATTTCCCATTCTCGTTCATTTTCTACCCAATGAAAAACATCGATCTTGGCTTCCACCAATCAAATTTGAAATTTGTACATTATCTTTTTTTTTAAACTATCCGTTATTTTTGAAAGTTTGCAGTAAAACTGTCCTATAAATTATTATTATTTTTTTTAAGTGTAGGTGACACATCCGTCGTTCTCTCTTGTCCCTTTCAACTTTCTAAATCCTAACAAAAAACTCTACCCTAGTTCTCAAAGGGTTTTACAAATTGTTAATTTCCTTAACTACTTCTTTTCAAACTTTTTTTTTTGTTTAATGACTTTCTTTGTCAGCTTTTACTAAGTCAACTTTTGGAAGTATTGCTTACTGTTAATGTTTAGTTTTTATTATTATTATTAATTTTTTTTATTAATATTTATAAATTTAACATTATAATATATATATATATATATATATATATATATATATATATATATATATAAATCCAAAGTAAAACTGTTTTGCACAATGTAAATTTGTTACATTTGGTGTTCAATTGCTAACTTTTATAGATTAAAAGTGTATGTAGGGGTTAAGTAATAATTGGCTTAGATTGCTTTAAGCTTGAAGCTTTGGGAAATAGGTTTTTGGAAAACCTGTGAAGGAATAACATTCTTTGTGTTACAAAATACATTTGGTTTTGAAGGACTATTTTGTGTGAAAAGAGCTATCTAACCCTAGTGTAGACATTTCCTAAAAAATCCCGGTTTATATAAGTGTATAAAAATTAGGAAACATAAACACAATCCTAAAACTATGTGATTAGATATAAAACAGAGGAAACAACTAGTTTTTTATGGAAATGTTTATGTTTGGAGTTTATGCTGGCTTTATTTGTGTGTAATATTTAGAAAGGGAATTGATATGTCTTGCGTTTATCTGTCGAGTGTTTGTAACGGGAAAATTTGATTAGAATAAAAAAATCTATAGTGAAACATTTACTACGAAAAGTTTGTATAAAATCGTTATAAAAAAGAAAAACATTTTAGATATATATCTTAATAAAAAAGGAAAAACAATTATCTTTAACGTACTATAAGATACTAACCAGCAAAGTGACCTTTACATAGAGTAATACAAAGTTATAGATGGAAACAATTAATGTTGTTATTGCATTTGCAGACTAATGGTGAGCCATTGTATAGATGTTGGTGACAATGAAAATAATAAGAATAAACAAGCTAAGGAAAAATGACCCAAGAGTACTGGTACAAAGTCTGGCAAAAATTAAATATATTTGTACAATGTTTATGCTATTAGTAAGCATAAAACAATATAAATAATTTAGCTATTCGCCTAGATAAGATTATCTCTTTTTTAGCGACATGTCTAGGTTCCTGGAGCAGTGAATGTTTCCATGGAAACAATAATGTAACCTCAGTGCATGCTACTAGCCAACCATTGTTGCAAGCAAATAATGTGGTTTTTACATCAAATAGTACATAATGTTTAATGAATTTGTTCTGCTTTGTATTTACGTAGAAAACTGAAGCCATTTAAACCTGATATTAGGATTAAATGGCGTAGTAATCCTTTAACAAATTGTATATTTAATTCGATAAATCTCTATCGATGAAGTACCCCAAGACTATATTTATTATTAATTTTTTAGTTGTGTTTTATTTGTTTAGTTATTTTGACTATTTGAACTCCTAAAATTCACAAGGAATTACTTATAAAGCTGGATAAATGAGTTTACTTAATGACCTATATAGACAATAGTTGAAGATAATCGTTGATACGTTGCAATTATTCTTGAAGAAATCGTTCAATACACCAAAGAATATACACACAGACAACAACAGAGCATCAGACACAAACAAAATTCTCAACGCAAAACTAACACTTTAACACCCACCACTAGTTTCACCCACGCACAATAAACACTATCGAAACAACATCGAATTGAATATAAACGAATTAAGACTTAAACAAATGACTTAAATACAGCTTCGGCCCCAAGAAATGCAATAAAATACTAAAGTTTGTACACAGAAACAGCAATACAAAGCACAGAATCCATTCCCCATGAATACAGTGGACAAGGCATTGAACATAAAATGTCCATTATAAACACATTATTCACTAAATCAAGCGCAACTAATAATGCGCCTAGAAGACGTTGAAAATACAGTAATTTTATTCATGACAGAAAACAACATAACCGAACTCCATGTAGATCCTACACTAAAAATATCAAACACAAGATATAAATGCATTGAAATCTTGAAACCAGAACAAAAGAAATACTACAAACAAATAAAACTCCAAGAACCAATACATAACCCCTTATTAGATTTATTTTGTCCATGTATTTTGCTAGTTTATGTGCAGGGGCATTTTGGTAGTTGATGATGGCTCGGATGGGGACATTGGATTTGTGAATTTTATGGAGAGCGCAGAGGGTAATTGCTTTAGGATGGATTTGATTTAGGTGGTATTTTTTGTTTTTGATGATAATGTATTTGGATTTAATAATTAGTTTTTTGATGGCTTATGATATTTCTCAGTTGGATCTGTATGTAGTTATATTACATTATTATATATTATGTATTCATTGATTTTCTCATTTAGGCTGTTTGTATTAGTAATTACTGTGGTGTTGCCTTTGTCTGCTGTGGTGTGTGTGATTTTGATTAGTCGAGCCTTTTCTTTTATGTTTGCAGCGATTTTAATTTCATTGTTTACGTTTTAGTTTTTTATGTTTTTGTTAGGGATGGGCCGATTCCGATTCTCGATTCCAGGAATCGTCGATTCTAGGTCGTATCGAGGAATCGTCGATACTCGATTCTTCATTGATAAAAGTGTCGATTCCGATTCCTATTTTGTTAACTATTGTACGTGTGTATTTTGTATAAAATATGCGTGTGGAGTAATTTATTACCAAACAAAATTTATTACCAAAAGTTTATTATATTTGTGTGGAAAAATAATTAATTACCAACTATGTCTTGTTTATGTATTAGTTGATTTGAATAAATTAAATGGTTAAAGTAAACGAAAATATTATTATTTATGAAGCAACAGCAATCAAGATCGTAACCATTTCTGGTCGTTTGACATCGCTCGTCTCTCTCTCTCTCTCTCTCTCTCTCTCTCTCTCTCTATCACTATTATATTATAGACAGATATCACTCTCACGGTTGAAGGTTTTGTGTAGCCTATTACATTAAAACAGAACTTTTAAAAGGTTTTGCCATATGACCAAGATCTTAACTAAATTAATTATTAGAGAACTAGCATGTAAGCTATTATAACTTGAAAGAATCGAGAATCGACTAAAGAATCGAGAATCGAAAGGAAAATTTTAGAATCGGAATCGGAATCGAAAATTTTAGGAATCGGCCCATCCCTAGTTTTTGTGTTTGTTTAGGTTTTTGTGTCATGTCGAAGTGAGTCTTTGGTGGCGGCTTTTTGTAATAATTAGGATGTACAAATTTGGATTTGTAATTATTACCTTGTAAATATTTTAGAATAAATTTTATTATATTTTGACACAATGGCGTACAATTGTAATGTGTGTTTTTACTTCGCATTAATTCTGTCTTCTAACTTTTTCTATCACTTTGTTTCGTCGGTTCACTCTGCTTATGCCCAGTTCACCAGGTTAAATTAACATAACACTTTAAAATCTTCAATCTGATATATGAGAACTGCATAAACTAAACTAAGAAAACACAAGTTTCACTAGAATTAAAACTTTCAAGATTCCCCACATCATTTTGTTAAACTCACTAACTATAAAATGATTTAGTGTTGTCACATTTCCCCACTATAGAAAGAAAGGTATTTTCTGCACACGTGGCTTCACATGATGAATGACAGCAAGACCTTTAAATAAAGCATTATTGTATTCTGGATGGTAATTTAGTAGGATTCTTTGATGACGACATGGTCATCGAAATGTACATAAAGGTTTATTCATAGCTAAGTTAGCTAATATTACTTATTTTTATGAGTTGGGTTTTTGCCAATATTTTTGCTGCAATATGTTTTATCATTGTGCCCTTGATATTGCATAAAATTTAGCATATTTTCATTACGTAGTGAACTTTTAAATGCCAATAAATATTTATAGTCTTGGAAATGACTTTTTTTCAATATCAGTTAAAATAATTTCAATTCAAATTATTATACAAAATATCAATTTTTTTTTGTTTTGATTTTTCAAATAAATTGATGACATTCTCCCCAATATTATGGATGAGAGCAGAACCTTTAAATAGAACTGTCAGTGATCCTCGATCTCGACATGTTTTCAGTCTCCTCATTGAAGAATAACTGTTACAGTTGCTCAGCTGTAGAAAAGTTGGTTACAGCGTTAAACATTCCTTTGTGACAGGATAGTATGTTCCATGCCCTATGTTTACCTGCAATTGCACTCTATTTTCTTGTACTCTAGATACAACATTTTAATGCACCGTATTTTGTTTGCAAGTTTACCTTATGGTGTTTCAGTTCTTAACAAAGAAGGGTATTGTAATGTTATGGGAGCTAGTTATTTTGTTAAATTTGTCAAAGTTTGTGGGGACCAACATCGACTATGAGAAATATTATTAATCATGTTTACACTCACAGAGATGGTTTTTGTAAATAAATGCGGTGGATTTGCGAGTCAGGTACAACTATTTATTTAATTATTCACTTTTACATTCGTTTATGAGTATCCGAACTTTAAATTTTCTACATTTGTAAAAACGAAATTTATTGTCTCAGTAAGTTTTTACAAATTTTAATTCTCAGTAAATTTTTACAAATTTACAACATTTAAAGTTTGGATAAGCATATACTAATATAGAAGCGATTAATTAAGTATCACTGAACGTAATGGATTACAAATATTTAGTATTTCCTTAAACCGGCAACGTTTTAATATTAGCTACGTTATTGCCATTAATACATTATGTATTGCAGCCCTGATGGCAATACCTTAGCCTGTTTAAATAAATAGTTTTACCTGACTTGCAAATTAACCACATTTATTTAAACAATAAGAGAAATACTGCTACCAGTCATCCTTCACTGGTCCAGAAGATGTACTTGTTTCAATCAGTTTACGTAACTTCTCTAGACAATCTGTTTTGTTGGAACCTTCTGGTGATCTCTTGAATTTTGTAGTTCTTTAAGTTCGGTGAAACTTAATTAATCACTTTTACATTAGTTTATGGCTATCCCAACTTTAATTTTGTAAATTTCTAAAAAATTACTAAGACAGAAATTTTCTGGTGTTGTTAACTATGTTTGGAAAATATATTTGCTTAGAAACACTTTTCATAAATATATTTACACTTGTTTCCAAGGAACGTAAGTATATGTAAGTGTATGCAAGTGTATGTAAGTGTATACGTAAGTGTATGTATTCATGTAAGAATTGTTCACTTTTATAATGGAGTCACTGACTTAATAACGAATAGACCAACAAACAACTTGAACAATATATACTAACAGTTTCACAAATATTATGTTGTATAGTTAAAAAAACATTTTTTTAATTTGAATCTTGCAGCTTTTTACTATTGGTCTGTTCTTAATATATAGAAAACATAGCAACAACTGTAAGTAGGGCATTCATGGAAGCATGCTAATAGGATTGTTTAAGGCTTGGCCGCGAGTTACAGCCCCAATGACATTTCTTAAGGCCTAATACACAATTTCTACCAAATACCCTAGTCCCAGCTTACAAAATTTGACCTATATATATTTCCATATGTGTTACTGTCAAATCACAGACTGTTCTAAAGGACTAGAGTGGCTATAACAGGATAAGCATTTAGTCATTTAGAATTATTTATATTTTAACTTTAAAAAATATTTACAGATTTATTTTAATAAATAATACACACAAACTCTAACCACAAATATTTTTATTCCAGTCTTACATAGATGTACATCTCGGATACAAACTAACCATCCTCAGTGCCATGCCACAGTATGTATTGTCATGTCTCTGAGAATAGTTACGGTATGACCGAAATGTACATAACACTAGAATAAAAATATTTGTAGTTTGAGGTTGTGTGTATTATTTATTAATATTAAATCAAAGTAAATTATTACAAGTAATTAATTGGGGTGGGTTTAGGGAACCCAGACCCGATTAATAGCAAAAGCAATAATTTACTTTCACAAAAATGTAAATAACTCAAGAGCTAGACAAAAATTTGAAAAAATATATACAATTTATCTATGTATATAGCATAAAATCCACAATTCTTCTCAACAATCCGGATACGTTCACGTTTTTCGAAATGTTTGTCATATTTATTCCTAATTTTTTTCCATGTGCAAGATTTATCGAAAAAGCCAGCATAAATTTACAACGCATTAAATTTAACTATCTAAATATAAAACAAACCGTTCATGCTGTCACACTTATTGCCAACGTAATAACGTATATTAGTAATCAAGAAGAAGAATGTCAAAACGGCCAAAGCCAACTGGAGTGACGAATTCTCATAGCCGCGATCTAGGCTTTGGACAACAATAGAATCAGCTGTTTATTCAACTAGTGCGTTTATTAGCTTGTAGGTTATATTTTCTTATTAGTTTGAAGCTTTGGCGACTGCATTGGTATTTTGACATTTTGTGTGAAGGTTTTCAGATTAAAAGTAAGTGTAATTAGTTTCTAATGTTAATTATCTTTGAGGTTCGTTTATTGGTTTGTAAAATTGTTTATATCAAGTCAAAGATTTTACTTCAGTTATAAAGAAGAAGTATTAAATTACACAAATAATTTTATCACGTCCTAATCACAATTATGTAGCCTAATTCTATATAAAATTATATGTATGTTGTAGAAAAGATATTGTATTTGATAAGTATTATTTGATATTATTTCTGTTCTTTACTATGCATGCATAGCAATTACTTTATATGTGTTTTAAGGTAGTGTGAGGTTATCTTTTCCTAATTACAAATACTTGTAAATACTATCATATGTGTGGAAAGTATGTTTGGAGTAGTGTAACTTACAACTGTTCTGTTCCGTTGATAATATCGGTTTTAATTGCTGCTTACATTTAACTATAGATTCTTTAAAACTGAATGTAAATTTCTCGTATTCTCAACGCGGTTTGTAGTTATTAAAGACAAAAAATAAAATATTCATGTAACCCAAATGACTTGCTTCAAATTATTTGATTTCTTTTGATGAAAACTCTTGAAATAAATAATTCTGAAAAATTATTATTATAAAGTAAACGAATATTAAGTTTAAAGATTTTGTGGTCTTCCCTTTTACATTATGCTCACGCATGATTAGGTTAGGCCTGTAATCTACAAACATAACTCTTGTAATAGTTATAAAGTTTTTTTATAGATTTCAATAACACAAATATTTTACATTTATATGATAAATCAAAGAATATTGAAATAAGATAATACTTAAATAAAAATTTGAGGAATTGTATCCGAGAAAAACGTGTTTAAAAAAGGTATAAAATAGTAAAATTCGAAACGTTTTGTTGAAAACAGAACACTTTCGTTTTTGTTTGAAATTTTGGTTGCGTGTTTATTTTATAAGAGATTGTTTGTATAACATTATGATAATTTCCTATATTTTATTTGGTATTAATAATAAATATGAAAACATGTGAGTAAATGGACAATGCTAAATTATTAATGAATATTTTTCCTAACGTGCAATTTTTTTTATTTTCAAAGATTATCTTCAGTAAAAGGGTAATGTGTCCTATAAGTTGCTTTAATCACAGACAACATAGTGAACATAAATCTAATGTAAGGTTATAGAGGAAAACATAAAGCGTATTATTAAAATGTGCAGTGCCAATTGATGGTGAGCCAAGCAGAGGATGACTTGAGAAAGCACCCCAGAGCCCTCCAGAGCTCCCCAGAGCCCCTCATAGCTCCCCAGAGCCCCCCGCATCGTGCAGTGCGCAAAGGTGAGTTGATGGGTTGCTTATGTTTGCTGTAGTTTGGTATTTCGTTGCACTATGTTCTGCTATGTAAAGACGTTTAATGAAAAGACACAACCATGTTAGTAAGTTGTAATCCAAGGCTGGAGTTTTATTTTGAATATTTTTTTTTACGCCCGCTTTTAATCCTGTAACCTAATACCTCTGGCTCTAGGCTACGCCATGAGAATACAACATACCGTGTTGCGAAGTGTTGTAAAAGATACTCTTAAATTTAGCCTAAAATTAAAATGATACAATACGCGTTGTATAAAAATGCATATAAAATACAGAGAAAGGAATTTTAGGTTTAAAGATTGTAAACAACTGAAAAGTATTTAGACATGGAAAACCAATGTTTGCTGAGGTAAACATAATGGACTTGCCTCAGGATTAGCCTTTTGTTTCCTAACCATAGATATGCCAGAAAAGTTTTATACATTTCCCAGTGTTCCTGAATACATTGGCAGGAGATACAAGTCTTTATTGCACCATCTGTGGGGAATGGTGTCGAGGTGGTTATAGAATCTAATGTAGTCATTGTGTTGAATTGAAACCTATCACACACACACTCAGACACGCACACGTACACACACACACACGCACACACACACACACACACACACACACACACACACACACACACACACACACACACACACGTACACACACACACACACAAACTCACACACACACACACACACACACACACACACACACACACACACACACACACACACACACACACACACGAGTACGTTTAAAATACTTAATTTGGTGCGACATTGTGCTGAATTGTTATGTCTGATGCTAACTTTACTGGATATTCTTATTCTGCTTGCATTTTACAAACCTAAGCACTTTTATTAAACATTCAACGAATATAAAAACGTAATGAATAGGCCTATTGGTTGCGACTGCATATGTACGTGTATGCAACGAGATAAACCTAAGCCGGGCGTAGTCCTCATACTGAGTATGTGTAGCGGTAACGCAGCCAGTAATCCACGCTTGTAGCTAACATATGCATCTAAGGCGAGATGTCTCTAATTAAGCTTCATTTTACGTTATTCTAACGCTTCAAGTTAGTCATAGTTTGAGAAAATGTTATCACAAGTCTTCAGAGTAAACATACCCGCACACGCATACACACACACAAACACACGCGCTTGTTTACTTTTCATGTGCGTTTAAACGTTTAATTTCACGAGTTCGCAATGCAATGGTAGATAAGAGGTGAAGTGATGAAGTATGGTATAATGCTCCAAATAAATTTTATATGTTGTATGGCAATACGAGATTAGACGGCGCTAAATATGCAATTCAGGTGCAGGTATGTTTAAAACCCATGGTTTACTTGTGATTACCCGGAAAATAGACAACTGCCTACGCTTGAAACGAGTCCTTTTATTAATTTATAAAACAACATTGCTTGAACAAGGTTTCTTTGAGTGTGTTTTTATGTCCGTTAGGTTAGTTTACTTGTGCGTTTACACATTTACCTTCCCCAACGTCGAAATGCTACGGTCGAAAAAAGAGTTTAATTGGTGCCACCAATTGAACATCCTCATTATCAGTGAATACACTACACAATGCATTACGTTTTAGTAACGCACACACACACACACACACACACACACACACACACGCACGCACACACAAACACACTCTCACACACACACGCACACGTTTGTTTACTTTTCATGTGCGTTTAAGCGTTTAATTTCACGAGATCACAATGCAACTCTTTGAAAAAGAGTTTAATTGGTGACATTGAACATACAAACGTAAAATACTTTTTCAAATATTTATACTAAACCGATACAATCGGCCTTGAGGTAATAGGGTAGCTGGAGTGGAGGGACAAGATGCAGGGATAAACGGATTGAAACCTCGGGCTATACCAGCCCTAGGGATAGGTGGATCTGTAATAAGATCATGGTACAAGTTTGCTTGCGTGTAACTGGAAATCCGTTATAGCAAATGTGTTATAATACAACTATACATTTAGTAATAAACAAAGGAATGACCTGGTGTATGGGAATGGAGGAAAGATTATTTAGGAGTATTTATCTACCCAACTTACTCCTGTGTGCGTGTGTTTCTCTGTAACTGTCTTACATTCTTTGCTTTGTAAAAGTATTAACTCCTTACTTTTTGCATTGTAACTATCTTACATTACAAATCCTATTTCTACGTCTTGGACCCGATTTTTTTAAAATAAATTTCAATCCGATTTTATGTTTTACTTTCATTTTCTATCTTTGGTTACGTATGTAAAACTTAAACTATATTCATGTCTATTGATATGTTACATATTAGGTTTTTCAATACCTAATTTTCGCTCGATATTGTACGGAAACGCAGTTTGTTAGTCATTCAATGAACTACTAAAAACAAAACTTAAATTTTTAATTGTTGCTTAGAAACGGACTTTTTGAAGAACATATTATTAGGTTTTTGTTAACACACATTGTCTTCCTGTAACTGGCGGACATGTACGGAAGAAGTGCGATACATCTGTTCCTAAGCATGGCGCCTGTGTAAGGATGATTTCGTTAGGATAAAAATTTTCCTAGGAGGAGCGATACACCTGTCCTTAAGGGTGGTGCCTGTGTAAGGATGACTTCGTTAGGTGAAACACGTTCCAAATTTTTCCGCACTACAAAGTTCAGTCTTTGTGTAACATTATTTTGTTTTATTTATTAAGAAAACCGTACTTTTTGTAATTGTCACAATTATCCAAGAAATAAAAGCGTTCCTGTTTCGATTCCAGACCAGTATAAATATTTTTTTCCGCAAAATAATGTTACATTTTTTCGACTATAGAACTAAACCTTAGTAAGTGTTCCACAATACGGCACATGGATATAGAAATTGTATTTATACCGAAACTTTTTTATGTTCTGAAATTAAACAATTGGGCACTATCTTTGCTTCTCTAATAACCATTAATTCATACATTCTTCTGTATTAACTGTATGATTAACTGTAATATAGTATTATATACTGCGAAACCCAATTTCACCAAATTTGTTTTTGTCTTCAAATATAGGTATTACTGTTTTCAACAAATAAAAATTTATTTCAAGTAATATCTTATAATTTCCTGGTAATAACAATGGCTGCCCGTCGCCAGCATGAGGTCATGAATTACACTAATTTGAAATCAATTTATTTAAAATAAATAGTAGTGATTTTTAGAGATATTTATATATTTATACAAATATTTATAGAGCAGACACTCACAAAACGTTTT
>JBAIZL010000005.1:68731183-68861183 GCA_036971475.1 Prosapia bicincta | reverse complement strand
ATTAGGTTTTTGTTTACAACCATTGTCTTCCTGTAATTGGCGGACATGAATGGAAGAAGTGCAATACATCTGTTCCTAAGCATGGAGCCTGTATAAGGATGATTTCGTTAGGGTAAAAAGTTTCCAAATTTTTTCGCACTACAACGCACAATCTTCGATAGGATCATTTTAATTTATTTATACCAAAATGTGGACTTTTTGTAATTATTACCGCAATTATCCAAGAAATAAAAGCGTTCCGGTTTTATACCAGACACGTATAAATACTTTGTTTTAACCGCAAAATAATGTGTTTTTTTTGACTATAGAACTAAACCTTAGATAGTGCCGAACTAAACCACAATTTGGCTCATGGTTTTTATAAATTGCATTTATATCATAACTTTTTTTTGTTAATAAATACAAAGATTATCCATTATCGTTGCTTCACTTATAATCATATATTCTTATATTTTTCAGTTCTCTCCCTTCAATAATCTTATGATATTAAATTGTTTGAAAAATCTTCTGGGTTCAATGTTTTTAAACGAACAAAAAAGGTTTAAACTAATTCGGAATATCTGGGAGTGTAAAGTGTATATTTACCAGCCGTTTTTCCTTTTATAATCACAGAGTAATGCTAAATAGAAGATGTTTTAAAAAAAACATTAAAAAGATGTATATCATGAAAGATATGTACGTGAGATTCGTATTTCATACACAATATATTGTATTTACCACACACACACTCACACACACACACACACACACACACACACACACACACACACGCACACACACTGCACCGGGCAGATTTCCGCAGGAGTAGCCACTGCAAGGGGACACAAGTTAAAATAAAACGAGTTTAAATACTTAACATTATAAAAAAAGCCAATCCACCATAAAGGGGTATAGAATTGGAATAACAATCAAAGACGATCAATTTGCAAAACGAAATCGGTCAAAACCACCCTATAACTACAGTCGACATTTTAAAAGATGCAGCAAAACAAAAAAATCGAAAACCAAGAATAGAAAAAACTTTAAAAAAGCACCGATAAAGAGTTAAATGACCAGAAAATAAAACTGTTTAAATATCGACCGGTTATTGATTAATTTTTTCCACACGCAAGGTACACAAAGAGAGGAGGCGCGCACACAGTAGCGCCAGATTACGTCACTTCTTGCGATTCCCATTGGTCTGATTTGAAAGTAGGGATCGGTAGCCGTAGGGGGAACAGACGCCGCGTACCCACGCACGCCAGCTTACAAAGGGACACCAGAGAGTACGGGTCGCGAAGTTAGCTCCGGCAAAAGACAATGGAAGTTTTGTCGTAGTGTTATTTGCCGTTCAAGAACAATATCCGGCTAAGTTAGTAGCAACTCGCTGGGATGAAGTGACGTGGTGTTTTATAATGGAGCCCTTTCGGCGTAAATCTAGCCGAAAGAGGTCTCCCAAAATAAGGAATGTGCAGCGTCTTAAGGAGGTTTTCGTGTGTTTCAAATCTTAAGTTAAAATCAACCTTACTCCGTGAAAGTAAGGAGAAGTGAACAGTGTTTAAATAGGCAAAATGTCAAAGAAAGTAAGATTCGTGAGTGATTGGAACAATGTCAGGGTTAACTGTATATTAATATAAAAAACAGAAATTTGAAAAAATCCCATCATAGAACAGTGTTTTACAAAAATATTTTAAATTCAATAATGTTATCAGTCTATACTTGAAAATGAAAGAAGTTTAAAGTATATAAAAACAAGGAAAACATGACCAGTTACAGAGAGAGAGGCATGGAATTCTTGGACGAGATACGGTGCGTTTCACAAAGGGAAGGTCGATTTCAAATATGGCGGCCAAGTCATCTTGAATAGCAGAAAGCGTTGTTTCGAGCAAGGATGAAGAAGGACCCCCACCCCGATGTGTTAGCAGAACGGCGCAGCCAACGGAGAGAGTGAAGCCAAGCAAAGGTCCTAGGGAAACTCCAAGGTTAGATCTTACCTGGTTTTCTCTTTGCAAATAAGAAATTTTAACTTGAGAAATTTTAAAATGGGAAGTAGTAAAACAGATTAAATTAAATTTAAAAATGTTACTAAAAAAATTTGAAATTGAGCAGTAACTACAGGTGGCTTTGTTTGTGGGTAGGGGAAAATTGTACAAAATGGCGTAAGCCTCATGAGTAGAAAATAAGTTGTATTTCATGGGGAATAAGGGAAACAAAAGTTTGAGGTTAGGAATTTATAAAGGGTAAGGAGTTTGTTGTAAGCAACTCAAATAAATATGTTTAAATTATTTAAGGAGCAAAAATTCGTAGGATGGGGAGAAAATAAAGTAAAATATAAATTTTTCAAAAGTAAAAATGAGATGGCAAATGTAAACATAAAAGATGGCTGACGCATAGATAGCTTGTTTACTACAGCTGACTTGAAGATCAAGCATTACGTGTAAAAATCATAACAGTAGGATTTCAAATTAATTATTATAAATTGTTCTTAAAATAAAATAGGGTTATATTAGTAATTCAAATTAATTAATATAAATTTTTCTTTTAATAAAAAAGGGTTATATTAGTAATTCATATTGATTAAAATAAATGGGTTTATTAAAAAGAGATTTATTATTTCTTCTAGTAAATTAAACTAAATTGCTGTTTTTTTTATTTAAAAAAGGGTTACATTATATATATATATATATATATATATATATATATATATATATATATATTCAAGAAAATTATTTAAAATAATGCTTTGGAGTAAATATAAAGGGGTATAAGTGATAAATATTAAATTAAAATATGGTAAATAAAAAAGAAAAGGGTTTAGGGATAACAAGAGATGTTTTAATGAATTTTTATATAAGGATAAATTTGTAAATTATGAAAATAAGAATAGGTAAACAAACATCAAAAAGAGGGATCTTGAAATGTTCAGTGGGTCTAGGTAATAACCTAAGATAATTTGTTTTCAGGGTAATTATAAGTTTCATTTAAATTTCTTCATGATTTGTGTGTAGAATAAGATTTCATTTTGTTGTTAGTGATTAGGAAGATTAAATATGAAAATTTTGCAAATATTTTTAATTCAAGTTTTATGATTTTAGTAGATGTATAAATGTCCATTCAATAAATGTTTTGAGAATTGTTTAGAATATAAGACTCTCTTGCAGAAAAGGTTTAATATTTACCTATAAGAGGGTTAAGTATTTTCATTTAAATGTGTTAAATAATTTTCAGAGGATGTTTAGAAAACATTCAGTAAATGCGTTGACATTTTTTATGTAATATGATTTTTTTATTTAGTAAATATTTTGAAAGTTTTAGTAGATGTATCTATATTGTTATAAATAGAATTTCTTTTTCAGTATGTGTTATGATAAATTTTTTATTTTAGGATTTAATGTAAATTTTGACATTGTTTTGAAACTATTCTAAAATGTAAATTCAATTCTACATATAAATTGTAGATAAAAGAAGTAGAATTTAAAAAAGTTAAAGGTCAATTAAATTTGAAGAGATAATTGAAAAATTTTAATGTAAATGGTTCTATACGATGTTATCATAAATAAATGGTTTTGTCGTCATTTCAACTAGTTGATGGTAAGGTAAGGGTTAGGGAGCTTTCGGAATGTACTAAAGAGTAAAACTTTGCCAGAAGTAAAGGGGTTCAGATAGGAAACTTGTAGAAATTAGGAAGTAAATTTTATATAAAAATCGTAGAAAGCATAAAGGAATATTATAAATTTAATTTTTCAAGGATACGAAACCAGGTATATTGAGATAAAAATTAGATCAAGTAGCCTGATGTTTTGAATATTCCCTTAAGGAAAAGAGACGTTTAAATTGAAAGGGACAACCAAAATTTGGACTGAAAAAGATTCAAGTTAAACAAACTGTATTGATAAGATAATTGGGCAAAGTTTTACGCTTTTTTATATTGATAGGAAGTAAACAAAAGTTGTAATATTTTAGTTAAATGGTAAAATGTCAGATAAAATAAATAAATATTATGTTTTCTAAAAACAAACAAAATACCAAATAAATGTAAATCAAGGTTAAGAAAATGCATACACTGTGCTATGCATTTTAAAATCAATAAATTTAAAAAAATAAAACTACTAGTTTTTAGTAAAACACTTGTGAATATTTTAACTACTTACCTATACTAGGACTTACTTATATTTATAAAATATGTAGCATATACTGCAATATAGTAGAACTTACTTATAATTCATAGAAGACAGGGCTTTTTGTTTATAAAAAAGACGTAATTAGATACATAGTGCATTTCATTTATATTGCAAATCTTGTTTTAAAAACTGTTTCTATATATATATATATATAAGTCTTTCGTAAATTTTAAATGTAACATGAATTTTCAATGTAACATTGAAACGTCCTGAAACCCTCAATGGTCGGTGTAAGGATCCTACATGCTAATTTCCTAATATTTCTTGAATTTTTTCTTCTTCTTCTTTTACATTTAACGAACCATAGGTGCGACATTTTAAATATATATGGCTAATCTTGAGTGGATGAATCAAAATTATTTTAACGATTGAAAATTTGAACGAGATACATAAAAGGAGAGAGCGAACTAATAGAAGGAATTGAAGAAAACAAAAGCAAAATAACCTCACATTTTACCAAAACTTTTCTTAATTCTGACAATAAAAATTACTAAATAATTCTAAGCTTCTCATATAACAAGGTGCACACTATCATGAAGGCCTAAGTCATGTTACTAACTATATAACTTCCCTATTTCCAGATACGGTGACATGAGCATGAATATTATAAGGTAACTTGTACATTTTACAGAACCTGCCCAAGAACCAGGCAGATAGTGGGGATGGACACTGCAACTTGGGTAACACACCATCTTCCCTCGGGACTCCATGGGATGAGTGGACAAGGACTTACGGTAAGTTGATATCTGTCTATTTACTTTTATACAACTTTACACTGCTTCCGTCCTGCGTTTAACTGTTATTCAGTACAAACTATTGAGGCATTTAGACATTCTAGTTAAATCAAAATACTGCGAATAATTTCAAAACACTAGAATAGTTAAGAATTATGACACCCCGGAACCCTCCAAATACGCGTGTAAAGGGAAGCGTGCCCTCGTTAAGGCTTGTATCCTTGAATGTGCGAGTTTGCTTATTTTATTTGTATTATGCACAACTGTGACAAACTACTTAGCCCGTAGTTATTGGCGGTATTGTTTTTATAAATCTTGTCTTCAATAGAATTTGGTAATTGTACATAGTAGCAGAAAGTTTCTACAAAACGATTTCTTGTTTTGTAAATATTATATCAAACGATTTTTTTAAAAGGGCTTCATATTGTTTGTAAGTTGGAAAATGGCGACATATATTTAGGCCTATGCATATCAATTGTTTATGTTTAGAGCACTTTTAGTGGAAACGATTATTCTCTCTCTCTCTCTCTCTCTCTCATATATATATATATATATATATATATATATATATATATATATATATATATATATATATATATATATATATATATATTCGTAGGCGTGTAGGCTTGTGGTTACCAACCAGTGGTTTTCAAGGACACAATGAGGGCATCGGTCGCTACATTGACAAGGATCTGTCAAACTCATGAAAATAAATTGTAGAATACACGCATAATAATTTGAGTTATATTAGTTATTAGTAAGTAATTTATGGTTTGCCTACCCACTTACTTTAAGGCGGAAACTGTTCTTATACACGAAAAGTAAATTTGATGATACCACAAGTTTATTACAAGTACATTCAAGAAGTTGTAGAAGGAGCATGGTAATGTTACGGTCTGAGTTGACAATGGGAAACGGCCGTCCCCAACAAATAAAATTAAGTGCTACTATAGGCAAGTTTGTAAATATTTACAAGTGTTTAACATTAATATTTTGCTTGAAGTAAGGAGTTAATGAATTAAACACAAGAATCAAATTTAGTCAGTTTTAATTGCGACAAATATAGAAACACTATTGAATAAAAATATAATAAGAATATTAATAATATTAGTTCAAATTTATGATTATGTATTTGCAAGAAATCATAACTTGACAATAATGGTTTCATTTAGATGAAACCGTAGTTTAAACTTTCGCTTTAAACTTTAAGCTTCCGTACTTGAAACTTTTACTCTGCAATCATACTGCTCATCAAGCTGATTCCTATATTTATTTTTCATGAAGTACATAGTTAAGGATGCCTGTTCGAATGGCTAACGTCAAAACAAAATTAGAAAACAATATTATTAACATAGCAAATACAAACTGTTACATTATTAATTGAAACAACAGCATGAAACACCCTAACCACTACTGCAGTTACAATTACTGTAAAACCTTTTCTTTTTGACGTTACGCATTTTAGTGTTTTATGAAATGTTTTATAGCTATACATAAATTCGATGTACAGAAACGCACCCGTTATTGCAAGGTTTCCAGTAAACATAAATAGTTGTACCTGACTCGCAAGTCCAGAGCATTTATTTAACAATAATCTCTGCGAGTGTAAACATGATTAGTAAACTTATGTTCGATGGGGGTCCATTTGGCTCTGGAGATAGACAAGGCGGGTCTCTAGATCTTACCATCAGCTCCTATCTACTGCCATCTTGAGAAAGGTTACAACCCGCTCTAGGTGCTTGTCTGCACGCTCGTTGCAGTCAAGGCCTGACTGTCCTGAGACACAATATCCAGAGAACCCTTTATTTCTGGTTGAAATTTGGAGTATGGGTTCTTTGCACCGGACAAAAGATCAATTTTTTGTGGTAATGTAGAGGAAATAGCGTGCAATGCTGAGGATAAAAGAAAAACTACCTTAGCTGTAGCGGTGCTACTCGAAAACCTTTCAGTGGCATGAAAAATGGTTACCACGTTATATTCAATGTGATTTCCGTGTAAATCACTGGAACCCCTTTCGAACTCGACTCTACCAAGGCAAATCCGTCCTTGTAAACGTGGGAACAATCAGTGGCAGGGTAGTTAGTCAGCATTTATAATGCAGATGACCATCAGTCACTGCTGTTTCATGTTGGATGACGCTGGCCAGAACCAGATTCAATGGAATATTAGGAGCTCCCGAGGGACTTGAGGGGAAGGTTAGTCCTATCCCTCACCCTAATTGATGAGCTGCTCAGGGAGAACCAGGCCCATAGGAGTTTATTTTAAATATTAAGACGAACATTGGCAATGCGCCACGTTTTTCAAAGGTTTCGACCCTACAAAAATTCAATAGAAACTAAATATGTAAATATTAAATATATAAAATATTTATGTTACAGTAGTTATTTATTCGTACAACAATAAAACAAACGCTGAATTTACATTACCATGGTTTCCTAAAGACATTTTGAATCATATTTTTTCAGTTTGAAAACAAAAATATGAAGCTTAAAAACTTTTGGAGACTCTGTAAGTACTATTTAAGTTATTTATCCTAATTGTGCTTATGTCACTATATATTCGTGGCCTCTAGACGGTATAGTTAGTCAATTACGAATAAACCACTGTTAGAGTCGAATTAGACTTCAGATATACATAGGGCGTAGGATAGTCTAGCTAGAACATTTTGTACTTAAATAGTAATGCAGTTAAATTTTATCTAGGAAAATATAGTGAACATCTTTGCTCTCTGTTAAATGGTAAATTTAGAGGTTTCCAACTTATTGCCGAAAATGTACATATTGTTCTTTTTATCAAGACTAAGTAACTTATCGCATTGCTAAACAACTATTAAAACAATATAATGTCCCATCAGTGTACTCTAGAGTTAGTTTGTTTATTGCTCGTGTATTTATTTCTATTAGCCTAAGTATGTGAATCCATTCCCTATATTTTATTTACAAATGGAGACGTATATTTATGTATATTATTTGTTTATGATAAGACCACTGTTAGTGGAACCCATTATTCTCTCTCTCTCACTTTCTATCTCTCTCTCTCACACACTCTCTCTCTCTCTCTCTCTCTCTCTCTCTCTCTCTCTCTCTCTCTCTCCCTTCCACCTATATAGACACATATATGTACAGGACGGTAATAGGTCATCTGGAATGTAAAGAAAGGTTTGTTATAACTGAATATATACAAAAGATATCGCTAGGAAACCTTATTTTCAGCTTCACCTTAAATTACTTTTCTATAAAGTAAACGTAGGCGTGTAGGCCCGTGGTTACCAACAAGTTGTTTCCAAGGACACAATGAGGGCATCGGTCGCTACAATGACAAGGTCCCCACAAATTTTTAAACCTAAATTGTAGACCACACACATAGTAATTTGAGTTATATTAGTTATTAATAAGTCAAATATGTTTATAAAACTATCACATGTTAACGTTCGTAGGTCCAGGCGAAATTTATTAAACCTATTTATATTAATATTTTGCTTGGAGTAAGGAGTTAATGAAGTAAACACAAAAATCAAAAGTCTGTTATAATTGCAACAAATCATATCTTAACAATAATTTCCGTGAGATGAGTTGAATCTGTCCTTTGAGTTCATGATTTCAGAAATGTTAGGCTCCATACTTCACACTTTTACTCTGATATCATACTGCACATCATATATTTATTTTCATGAAGTACATAGTTGAGGATGCATGTTCACATCTGTTGCTAAGTGTTTTGTATTCTTTTTGTAGTGGCAACCGACATTCTACAATGTTGTTGTTATTAAAAACATTTTTAGTGTGCCACTATCGGTCAGTTCAAGTCGACCTTTTTGCTCTTCTGAAGGACTCTGAATCTTTTATATTCCACAGAAGCAGAACGGAGTTGTAATCCAATTCTCATTAGATCTGGTCGAGGAAAATATTCCCTGAAAGAGGTTGCTAAACTTTAAAGGTGGTCAGTTATGATTTGCTTTATTTGGTTTATTAAGTTTTCATCATAAGACTCCAAAATCTTTTGTAGTGGAAATGTTTGTAATAGAACATTTATCATCCTTTGTTGCATACAACAGACATTTTTAAACCATGGAACAAACCTTGTCTTCAAATTTGAACGTATCTATATTATTACCTTGTAAGCATAGAATCAAAACCTTCAAATGTTCAAACACAGCTAAGTAAGCAGTCACACAAAGCCAAGAAATGTCTAAGTAAATCTCAATACTTTGTATCAAGAAGGAAGATTCTGACCTCATTCTTAATACCAAAAAACCTTTTCAGTACCACCTCGAGACAGACACCTTACTTCGGTATGAATAAGAGGCGGAGCATTCTCACTGCCCAATAACAAAGAAAACAATCTAGACTGCAAAACTTTAATGTAGTTAATACGTTGAACTACCTCATTAAGAGTTTTATGCAACACTTCAGGCAATATCTTGGCTGCCAAAGCCTTTCTAAGAATGCAACGGTCGGATACGGCCGCAGTGAATGTGTTAAATATAAATATTTTAATTTCAGTGACATCTCACTGGCCCCTAATACATTGCCCGCGGAACCTTAGGGGTTAGTTCCAGTTGGGAACCATTGGGGTAGGAACCCGTAGCGTGCTTCCACTTTTTCGATGCCGATGTTACACTCCTTAGCTGGCAACGAACGAATCCACGTATTTGGTTTCTTCATAATTATAAAAAAAGATTTTCCACACCTTTTTTGGCAAAGAGTGTGGCCGAAGATAAAAATCGTGGATCAAACCCGTTCATCTCAAAAACTGTTGCTATAACTTTTTAAAAGTACAGAAGTGATTTTCTATCTTGTATTTTGCATTACAGTTATAGTGATGCAAGTCTATAGATTGGATTTTTGCTTCTGTCTTTTTTTGTACGTTTTCCTTTACAATATGGTCGAGAAATGTATCTCCATAAGGGGGAGGTTTGTTGTTGGTGCCACCACTGGTAAGCAACACCACACCGTAAAGAAACTATGCTTGTACTGAGGTAAGAGTTGTGACGCAGAACTATATATATATAAATATATATATATATATATATATATATATATATATATATATATATAGAGAGAGAGAGAGAGAGAGAGAGAGAGAGAGAGAGAGAGAGAGAGAGAGAGAGGAAGTAAATCATCTATTCGAATAGAAAATATTATCTTTTTAAAAGTAAAAGAATTTATAAAATTAAATAAATCTTAGTAAACATATGCGTTTAAATGCGTTTTAAAATCATGCGAGCTAAAACCGTACAACAATCAAGAATAAACCTCATTTATATAGCCATGGTTACGTAAGGCCATTTTTCATTATATTTTGTTGGGAAAAGAACAAAAAATTTGAAACTTAAAAACGTTTGGAAACTTTGTGAGTATTTGTTAACTTAATTACGAAATGTTAAATTAAAACAAAATACATTCCTATCCTACCGCCTTTGTGTATCTAGTACGAATACCCATGGTGGAAGTTAGGTTAGGTTATCTGTAATTGCCGGCATTTACAATTGCTAAAGACAGTCTAACTAGAGCCTTATGTAGGTCTATGTTTCGGGTAAATCTTTGGATGTTCCCACCTTATTACCGGAAATGTACGAAGTGTTTTAGTCAATAAAACTAAATAACGCATTTTGTTTCAGTTTTTAAATTAAGGTTGACAACTGTTTTGTTTAGTAATTGGAGGAATGTAAGCTATTTATCATCCATTAGCCAAAGCTTTTTTATCGAAGCACTTGGGCTATGCCCCTTCCCATGTAGAACCGCGTTGCCCTCCCTCACAATTGCTTCCTACTTTACAACAATTGAAGACATATAAGCTATTTATCATCTATTAGCCAAAGCCTTTGGATCGATGCACTTGGGCTATGTCCCTTCCCATGTAGAACTGGGTTTCCCTCCGTCACAATTGCCTCTTACCTCCCAACATTTCCTTCCCCCCTTACTATTCCTATATTCCTCCCTTTATCCATTCCTTTTAACTGCTTTGTTCCCTTTCATTGGTTCCAGGTAATGCAAGTCTAGCCTAAAAGTATATAAAAATTGAATGTAAGGAAATATGTCAAATATTTAGTTTAGATTTTAATCCTAAAGTAAAAGGTTTCGCAGATAATGTCCATGCAAACATAGATCCTAATTTGGCTTTATACTTTTCTTAGGATATTTAAAAGTATTTTATATTTCCCTCAATTTTTTTTTTAATATAAATTTGTTAATAATATATGAAATTTATAACGCCGTAATTTATGTGACTCTTAGTGTGGTAGTCATGGTATCGGTGATAAAAACTGCCGGTTTCTTATTTAGAAGACTTTTCTCCTATTTCTCGGTTGTCTTCTCACTACATAATCTCGACAAATATTTATTTCTTGTAGGTCTCCTTATACACGATTTTACAAATACTTATTTTGGCTCATATTCTGGAAAGAGTGTCTCTGGAAAACAAAAACATTTAATTATTATGAAACAATCTTTGTCTGTGTTTCCCTTCTTTTATTTTCTTCTTCCCTCTTTTTCCACCACTTACTGTTTCTTTCTCTCTTCTCAATCCCTCGCCTTCTCTCCTCTTTTTACTCTGTATTTCCGTCTCTTTCCCTTCAATGCTTCTTTCTGCTACCCTGTCTTTCTCTCTCCCTCTCACTCTCTCCCTCTCACATTAATATCGGTGTTTAATTTTATCTTCAACAATAGGACGAAGATGGCTCTCTTAAAAGCGAAATATTTGTGCCATATTGTCTGATGTGCGATGTTTGTAGTATAACAGCAAAATATAATTTAACAAGACTTCCAATTTATTAAAAATAAAATAAACGAAGTGGATATTTTGTTGTAAATAAAGAAATGTGCACTGGAAGACAAATATTTAGTTTGATTTGTTGGAATACGTGAAGAGCATGTGGAGCTCTACGTCAGGCAAGTGAAACAGGGACATTGCTGTGAGGGCTTTATCATTGCATTGAAGGGATACAAGGGCTGGAGATGGTCAGATAGGGTCCCGTAATTTTATCGTATATACAGAGAGGACAGGTGGAGGAATCTGCTAAGACCAATCGCTGTTGGGACCGTTTATAGAGCTGAATGAAGCTGGTTAACGTAAAAGGAGACTTCCTTGAATACGTTTATAGCCAGGTAAAGCGTGTTTGTCTGCTTAATCCATTATAAAACAATCTCTTTTCTGCGTAAAATGTGGAATATGGTTTTCTTGCACCTTGCGACGGCATCGTCTTTTATGAGGTAATAGAAATACCCTGCAACTCTAAAGTAGAAAGAAATACCAATTTACTTGTATCGATGCTAGCTGAAAGCCTCTCTGAGGCATAACAAATGGCTGAAACGTCGCATTTAAAGTGATAAACCCTCTGGAAACAAGGCTTCGACGAAGGTTGTATAGAATCCAGCTCCGCTGGTCTCTACCGTGGTAGATCCGTCCTTGTAAATTTGGGTCCATTCAACGTCAAGGTAGTTGTTAGCCAGTATTTCTAATGTAGTAGACTTCAAGAGATAGTGCAGTGTTCTGCTTGGCAGAACCGAGTTTACAGAAATATCTGGAATCTCCCGTGGGATATGAGGGCATTAAAAGTGCTGTCGCTCACCCTGATTTGTATGAGACTTCTACAGAACGAGAGCTTTCGGTTGTGACTTATTTTGAGTTTCAAGCCGGACATTGGCAGAGCGCTACGTTCTCCCGAGGTTTCCGACCCAGCATGAACTTTCAAAAAATGTCCGTAATAATTAAATTATTATGCAATCATAAAACTTACACAAATATTTATATCACTGTACCCAAATAAAATCGAACAACAATAAGGCATACACTACATTTACATTACCATGGTTTACTGAAAACATATTGAGTTATATTTTGTTAGACTAAAAGCAAAAATATGAAGCATAAAATTATTTGGAGTCTTAGTAAGTTTTAATCAAATTAATTAGTATTTTAGTTATAACAAAATACATCCCAGACACCTAGACGGTATATGACGGCAATCACAAATAAACCATTGGGAAAGTCAGGTTAGGCCTAGAAACCAATAAGTATACTTGATGTCGACATTTACTCGCGCGAAGGTCCGCATATCTACTTTATGTAGGCCTAAGCTTCGGTTAAACGGTACGTTTCCAAGGTTTCCACCTTCTTGATAGAAATGTAAATATTGTACATATTATTATATATAAAACAACATCGCAATATTAAATTATTACAACTAAATAAGTACCACAGCAAATTACTTTAGAATTAGTTGATGTGTATTTTTTTACAATTGGCCAAAGTATTTAAATCGGTTCCCTTTATCTAGTCACTTTCTTATATTTACAAATGGTGATTGGTGGGGGGGGGTAATCATATCCGTTTAGTAGTTACTATGTTTCTTGGTAATGTCAGCTTTAAAGCTTTCTGTTCTGATCCTTCTTTAGGTGTGAGAATAGAGGAACCTAATTACAGATAGAAATCGTAATTTCCCTATAACGCACCATCCTGAATCTTAATCACTTTGGTTTCGCAGAATCCCTTGTCACTCACTTGAAGGGCGAATATAAAAGAGTAAATTCAAAAGTAAATGCTTAAATAGGTTGTTTATTTATTCTCTATATAGTGCAAGTTTAAAACTGGTAATTTTGTTTATTTTTTAGTCCTAAAATACATGATTTCAGAGATAATACTCTGTCCTCCATTCTACGGTTCTTCCATTGCTTTATGTTTTATATTCAAACACTCTACTTTTCGATCTAAGACTATCCAAAATTCGGAGGATGTACAATGGATTTTCTGCATGGTAGGATTTATTCTTTTAAAAATACCTCATATTAGTTATATTTAATATATACTTTTTCAATTGGAGCTCCCGATTGATTTTAGAGAACCTAATGCCTATGCATCCATGCAAACGTGGGACCATCCAGTGGCAGAGCGGTTGTTAGTCAGCATTTATATTGCAGATGACCATCAGTCACTTCGGTTATATATTGCATGATGCCGGGTAGAACCAGAATCACTTGAATAGAGGAGCTCCCGAGGAATTTGAGGGGAACATAAGGCCTATACCTCCCTCCAATTGAGGAGCTTCTCCGTTTGATCCAAGCTTGTATTGGTTTATTTTTGAATAATTAAAAGTACATTGGCAATGCGCTACGTTCTTCAAAAGTTTTCGACCCTATAAAAATTCAATAATAACTAAATATGTAAATATAAACGGAAAAAATATTTATATTACAGTAGTTAATTAAATCGTACAACAATTAAACAAACACTGTATTTACATTACCATGGTTTCCTAAGGACATTTTGAATCATATTTTCTTAGTTTGAAAGAAAAAATATGATGCCTAAAAACTTTTGGTGACTTTATAAGTTTCAATGAATTTATTTACCCTAATTTTCCTTATATCACTATATATTCGTGCCTTCTAGACGGTATATCTCTTCAATTACGGATAAACCACTGTTTCAGTCGAAATATACATTATATATATAAGTGTGTGTGTGTGTGTGTGTGTGTGTGTGTGTGCGTGTGTGTATGTATGTATGACGTCGACATTTAATCGGGCTGAAAAAAGCCCCAGTAGAAGCTATTGTACTTGAAAAGTTTTTGTAGGTAAATATAGTAAAAAACCTTTCCTTTGGTTAATCTATTCATTATATTTGATTTACAAATGGCGACGTATATTTAAACGTATGTATATTAATTGTTAAAGTTAAAACACTGTTAGTGAAACCCCTCTCTCTCATACACATTGGCCAGTGGTTACCAACAAATTGTTTTCAAGGGCCCAATGAGGGCATCGGTCACTACATTGACAAGGACCTCCGCCAAATTCAATAAATGCTTAAATAGGTTGGTTATTCTCTATATAAGGCTAGTTTAAAACCGGAGAACGTTGGAGAAAGAAATTGTTATTAATTTTGTTTATTTTTTAGTCCTAAAATACATGATTTCAGAGATAGTACTCTGCCCCTCATTCTATGGTTCCTCCATTACTTTATGTCTTATATACAAACACTATACTTTGGGATTTAAAAGCTATCCGAAATTCGGATGATTTAAAATGGATCTTCTGTATGGTAGGAGTTGTTCTTTTCAAATTACATCATATCAGTTATATTTAATTGTTACAGTTATATTTCAATATAATTTCGTTGATATCTTGATACTTCGTAATGCTTGGTTAAAAATTAATAATAATTTGTGTCTATGTGAGTGTTAAGAATGGCACAACCGATATTGTATAACTAGTAAAACTCTAGCTTTAATAAAATAATTTCTTGTCTTGTTCCAGTCACGTGCTGCTTTGGTGCAAAGAAGAGGAAGGAAAGGGGAGGTAATTATTATTAGGTTGTTTTAACTTTACCTAGAAATAAAGTAAATTAGTCGTTAATTAAAATCCACTAATTTAATTAAATTTTTTTATGGATTGTTCCAAACTCGTATATATGTTCAGTTTCCAATATTTGCTGGGTTAAAGCTAAATATTGGGATCCTCAACCCATGCGTGTTCTTTTAAATATATATTCAAATATTATAGCATCATATTACGGCTGCCAGATTTAGAATTTTCATTTTGTGGATCTTGTAAGTCGCCGCCTTTAATGCTACTACTACCATATTATATTTCTAGGAGAAAATACATGAAGTTTAATGAAACTATAGATCCAAAGTATTTAAGTTACTGTTTAAATAATATGTTATTTGAAATATTAGATTTAAACCATTAGCACACTCATGTACCTTAAAAATTTTAATTTTATTAATCACTTAAACAACAGTTTATAACCATCCGAACTTTAAATTTAGTAAATGTGTTAAAACTTACTGAGACAGAACGTTTTTGATCGCTATCTGCCGATCTTCATCCGTGTCTTCTGCTTGAAGATGTTTGGTCAAGCGGTGGCGGTTTTAAAGCTAGGTTTTCGATAGTATCAAAGAGTGTGTGTGATTTGTATTGTGTTTGTTCGTTTAATATGTTTGTACTTTGGGTTTTTGTGTGTCTGTTCGGGTAGCACGGATAGTCATAAACTATTGTTAAAGGATTAATAAGATTCACTGACCATAATGGACTACAAAATTCAAATTACTTTATATTATTAAATTTATTTTAAGAGCCAAATACCAGCTTTAAAAATTCGACCTGTATTTTTGTCTGTATATAATTCTACGCTCTAAGAACATGACTTTAAGAAACTATGGAAAAATTTTTATTTTAGCTATTATGTAGAATAAAATTATTTTTTTAAAATTCAATAATTTTTTTCCTAATATTTCAATAATATTTTTGTATAGTACTCAATAATTATATATCACAATATGCATGTCTGCAGGCTTTAATATTACCTGACAGTTTATTATCGTATTTATATTGTTTATAAATATCGTATTATGTGAAAGATTTATTCAAATTTCTATCTTTACAGTAGTTTTTGATGAGGACACGCTTAGCTATTTGTCAAGCGCATACCCGAGAATAAAGTTTGTTCCTATTCTCGAGGTGAATCCTGAAGACGATGAAGAAGAGAAAGCGGAAATAGTTTATAAAAAAGCTGCAATATTTTCTACAAGTGATTCCGCACTATTTCCGCTAAAGATTGAAGTCCCTGCGTTCTACAGGACTCAGTCGTTTTGTAAGTTACTTTAATTTGATCCTTACATTAGGAAAAATTATTGTAAAATATTTGAACTCTGAGGGATTGTAGCAAACTGTCGCTGTCTATCAAAGGGCAGTCCGTTGTAGAACCTTCGGCAAAAAAGGGTTACTGCGCGCACCTGGTATACTATAAATAATAATATACTTCGAAAGACTACATAGTAGGGAAAGTGGACTCTATCGCTGGAGAGGAGAGTTAGGTTCGGCATCGAGAAACCCTGCGATTTATGGAGAAAACTCTCTACGAATGCATAAAAAGCAAATCCAACACCTGCAGATTGAGAAATTTTCAGAATTTCCCACCGAAGCCAAAGATAAGGTGAAGCAGGATTCGTTCTGATAAGACAGAAGAAAAATTAGCGGCATAAGGTAGCCAATAAAATTTGAAGAGGATGTAACCCACATGGAAACTATCCAAAGGATATACGAGTTAGTCAAACTCCAGGACTCGGGCGGGGGGGATTGGGTATTTTTGGAACAAGTTCTAAATTAAAATGAAAAGAAGTAAACTCGCCAAATAAACGTTGTAAGGGGTATTAGTGAGGGGAAATCAATTTCACGTACTGTATAGAAGCATTTCGAGAATAGGAGAGTGAAGTAAAATAAGAGAAATATTAGTAAGTGGCTCGGCGATCAAGTGAAGGAAACAAGAAACCATGCTAGAGATAACTCGTTAACAACTAAAACTATTAATTTATCTTAAATTCAAAACCAGCTCTTTAAATTAAAAAATATTAAGTTTTATAAACTTTTCTTTAATTTCTTTAGGAAATAATGAATTTCAAATACAACCTTTATCAAACCAAGTGCAGTAACCTATACACGCTTTAAGACAATTAAATGCAATTTTATAAGATTTTATTAGTAGGAAGAACAATTATAAGCGTTTTGATGCATATCGAAAAATTAGAGCTGGACAAATTATTTATGTATTTACAGCTACCTGTAAATTTTACAACTTTGAACTCAAACTTGAAGTAAATCTGTCATATTAAAAAAACAATTAGCTGTGTAATAATTTGATTCCCTTAGAGTCAAATATCCTGTAGTAGCCTACATCCTAAGTAAACTTCATTACTCATGTTAGCATTTCTATATAACTTCCAATAGACATACCATAGGAAAGGTTAATGTAAATAATTTTATTTTTATTTACAGACCTAAATATTCATTTTTCTATTTCATTACCATCTATATTTCTGAATATCTACCTAATCTTATCATTTTCACTACACTAAATGTTTACAAATTATATTGTATTTTTTCAGAAGCGACATTTCGGCTTCATGGTTTGGAACGACATCTGGTGGAGGTGAGCAAACATTTTACTACCATTGCTATATATTTAAGCTTTAAACTAAATAAGTTTAGGGACCCTGCAAACTCTCTCAGCTTGTATGGGAGAACACCAAGCCGGAGACTCTATATCTTGCCGTATACGTTTATATACTAGCCTTGAGTCTTATTGCCTTTAGTAGCTCCTAGTTGTTTAGGACGTACTCTTGCGACTTATCTTTGACGCAATTACAACCTGTGGGATATTGCCACATGCCACCGAAATATATATAATCTTATCACAGTAGTAAACTCAATATTAAACACAATATAGAAAAAATCTTTTTAAAGTCATTCCTACTGAGGTTAACAAAGAAAGATTTTAATTTAGTGATTCTTTAATTTATAATTACAATTATTATAAATTTCTATATATATATATATATATATATATATATATATATATATATATATATATATATATATATATATATATACTGTATATAAATTTATACATGTATATGTGCGCGTGTGTGTGAGAGAGAGAGAGAGAGAGAGAGAGAGAGAGAGAGAGAGATGAGAGAGAGAGAGAGAGAGAGAGATTGAGAGGGACCCTAAATATGACAGTCTTGTTATGTTAGTACTAACTGAAATTAAAAAAAAACCGAAAAAAACACTGCCTGTATGTTTTGTAGTAAGGCAAAATATTGAAATGAAATGGTTTTATAATTATATATATGAAATTGGTCATGTGTTGTATAGCAATACGAGTCTAGACGGCGCTAAATATGCAAAGCATATCCATGGTTGTTTAGGGGCTGCATTTTACGCCTGTTTCCTTTTAAACGATTCTGGGGTTCTATTAATTTTTAAAACGTCACTTCAATATCGTTTCCTTGTGTGTGTTTGTGCGTGCGAACGTTTTCTTCACTTGTGCGTTTCGACGTTTACTTTTCCCAACGCCGTAATGCAACGATGGAAAAGAGAGATTAAATCGGGACATTGAATTGTCGAACGCAAATAAATTTTTCAAATATTTGCAAGAAATCAATATATTCCTCTTTGAAGGATTAAGGTAGTTGGAGCGGGGGGTTAAGGACAGGGATAAACCAACGCAAACATCGGGCTATACCAGCTCAATGATCTGCAATAAGATCGTGGTACAAGTTTGCTTTGGCATAACTGGAAATTTCTTGAAGTAAATATTTGTTACATATTATTAAATTTCTTAAATTTATGTTATAATAAAACTATACATTTAGTCCTGAGTAGACGAAACTCCTGGTTTATGGAAATGGAAGAAAGATCATTCAGGCGTATTTATCTACCCAAGTTACTCCTGAGTGAGCGTGCATGTGTGTGTGCGTGAGTATCTCTGTAAATGTTTTACATTTGCAGACGGTAAATAGTAGAGAGTTTCGAAACAAATATCTTCTCAAAATTCTTCTTTGTTTTGGAAGAGACTTACAATTTGGATTGTAACTAACTTGTATTATAAATCCAGTTTTTGACGTCTTGGATCCGCAGTGGTGTTTTTTAAATTTCAAGTGTAACATAAATTTTGTTGAGTTACCTAAATTTATGTCTGAATTCATACTGTCTTGTCAGTTTTAATTCCTTGGATACGTATTTTACGTATGTAATATTCAAAATATATGCATGCCATTTGATATGTTACATATTAGGTTTTTTAATACCTAATGTCGCGCGAAATCATGTAGAAGCGCAGTCTGTTAGTGATTCAATGAACTACTAAAAAGAAAACCTAAATTTATAATTGTTGCATAGAAACGAACTTTTTGCCCAACATATTATTATGTTTGGGTTAACACCCATTATTTTCCTGTAATGGGCGTAGATGTACGGAAGATGAGTCATACATCTGTCCCTAAGCGTGGCGCCTGTGTAAGGATGACTACGTTAGGTGAAAACGTTCCACATTTTGTGTAAAATTATTGTGTTTATATTAATAAAATAAGCCGTACTTCTTGTAGTTATCTTCACTCTATATAAAAAAATAAAATCGTTCCTATTTCGATTCCGGACACGTCCAAATACTTTTTACAGTCTGCAAAAAATGTTAAACGTTTCCGCTTTAGAAGTAAAATTTAGATAGTGCCTCACAACACGGCACATGTTTTTAGACATTTTATTTATATAAAATTTGTTTGGTAATAAATTACACTATTGTTTATTATCTTTGCTTCTCTTATAATGATATCTTTATAAACATACACTACTCTATATTCATATAGTAATGCTACATAGGAAAAATTTTAAAAAGCTTTAAAAAGATGTTACCATGAAATTCATGCACAAAAAACTCTCACTTCATACACAATTCATTGTATTCACCCTATACATGTCAATTTTGTTATATCATTGTTTTTCCTGGAGAAGCTAATAATTATTTTATTGGTGAAAAATATATAAATTAATATACTGCCGTATTTAAAATACTTACAATCTTAAATCAACGGCACACATAAATCTAAATGCACAGTTAAAACCTCGTGTAAAACATTTTGAGCACGTCCAAGTTGCTGACACAGATCTGAAGTACAGTAGAGCTATAAGAATTTCGTCATTAACTTTAAAATTTTACATTTGTAGAAAAACCGAAAGATTGCTTAAACAAAACTCTTTTCAAATGAAACAAAAGTACTTTTTGTTTATGAGACAGACGTAATTTGATGCAAAGTACAATATTTTAAAATTGCAAATCTTGTTTTTAATATTTTAAATATATGCTTATATATCTATTATGTTGTTAATTTTATGTTTCGGGTTTTATGTATGTTTTGTTTATAATTTACTTATGTCGTTTATTTGTCAAGTATTTAATATGTGAGTAGGGGGCTCTATGTTTGAAATACTTAATTTGGTGTGATATCGTGCTGAAACGCTATCTGTTAGTGATACAATAAACTAATAATAACAAAAACGAAATTTAAAATTGTTGCTTAGAAACGGATTTTTACAGAGCATATTATTAGGTTTTTGTTAACAACCCTTGTCCCCCTGTAATGGGCAGACATGTACGGAAGAGGTGCGATATGTATGTCTCTAAGCGTGGCGACTGTGTAAGGATGACTTCGTTAGGTTGAAAACGTTCCTCATTTTTCCGCGCTACAAACCTCAATCTTTTTGACTGATTATTGCGTTTATATTTAAAACGAAACTGTACTTTTTGCAGTTATCACCGATGTTTACCACTAAATTATTGCCTCCCTGTTTCGATTCCAGAGAAGTGTGGAATTTCCAGAGACATTTTTTTCAGGCTACTACATAATGTTTTATTTTTTCGAGTTTGGAACAAATAACTTGGATAGTGTCCCACAATACATGGCCCTATACATGCTTATTTTAAATCTTGTTTTGAAATAATTTCAACGATTGAGTCATTTTTTTGCGTCGCTTATAATCATATAATCTTAAATTTTTCATCTCTTTTGTATTTGAAGAAAAAAACTTTCTTAGCTCCTTGTTTTTAAACGAAGTAAAAATGTTTAAATGATTTGAAATTTCTGGGAGTGTAAAGTGCAAATTTGTAATGGCCATATGAAAAACTCAGTAAAGAAAACGTGGGTCGCATTTACTGACCGATTCCTTATACTATTATCTATAGGATAGGAACAACGTTTCCCCATTGAATGTTCATCTGGACAACAAAACCTTACTCTTTACACTCCCACACATTCCAAATTATTTTATACATTTTAGTTCGTCGTTCTTCAAATTATCATTCTGTGCATTTTAGTATCGTGTATGTGGAAGTTTGCAATCGATATCTTGCAATGCAATTCGCCCCTAGCTCGTCAAAGAGTTTTTTAACTCAATGAATATTATTGATTGTGATCCACTGCCGACCCACTTGAAGATATGCATGTGTTTGTACGCTTTTAAATCTTAAACGATTTAATAATTATTGTAATGCACATTGGAACGTCCTGAAACACTCAATGGTCGGTGTCAGGGTCCTACATGCTAATTTTCTAATACTTCCTGAATTTCCTCTTCTTCTTTTTTTACATTTAACTAACCATAGTTGCGAAATTTTAAAAATATATGGCTAATTTTGAGTGAACGAATAAAAATTATTTTAACGATTGAAAATTATATATAACATATTTACAAGTAGTGTGCAAACTAATAGAAGGAATTGGAGAAAAAACAGCAAAATAACCTCACATTTTAGCAAACTTTTTCTTAAGTCTGACAATAAAAATTACTAAATGATTCTAAGCCTCACATATAACAAGGTAAACATGAAGACCTAAGTCATGCTACTAACTATATAACTTCCCTCATGCCAGAGACGGTGACATGATGATGTATATTATAAGGTAACTTGTACATTTTACAGAACCAGCCTAAGAGCCCGGCAGATAGTGGGGATGGACACTGCAACTTGGGTAACACACCACCTTCCCTCAGGACTACATGGGATGAGTGGACAAGGCTTTAAGGTATGTTGCTATTTGCTTCTTTACTTTTATACAACTTTACACTGCTTCCTTCCTCTATTTATAAACTTCTTCAGCGGAAGTGATTTTTAGAATAAATTAATTTAAGGTTTGAACGAACGCGTTAAACTGTTATTCAGTACAAACTATTGCGGCATTTAGATATTCTAGTTAAACCAAAATACTGCGAATAATTTCAAAACACTACAATAATTAAGAATTATGACACCACAGAACCCTCCAAATATACGTGTAAAGAGAAGGATGGCCTCCCTAAGGGCTGTATCCTTGAATGTGCAAGTTTGTTGATTGTATGTGTATTATGCACAACTGTGACAAACTACTTAGCCCATAGTTATTGGCGTTATTGTTTTATTAAATTTTGTCTTCAATAGCATTTGGTAATTGTACATAGCAGCAGAAATTGTCTACAAAACGATGTCTTGTTTTGTAATTTATTATATCAAACGATTTTTTATAAGGGCTTCATATTGTTTGTAAGTTGGAAATAATTGTTTATGTTAAAAGCATTTTTAGTGGAAACCATTATTTTCTCTCTCTTTCATATATATATATATATATATATATATATATATATATATAAATAAATAAATATATATTATATATATATATATATATATAATAAATTAAAAATATTTCAAAAACAAGAATACTTTTAATGAATATATTTATTCAGAGCTTTTTGCCGATAAAATAGTATCAGCATCTTCAGGAAAATAATTATCTAATAAAAAAAATTTGATTAGATAATTATTTTTCTGAAGATGCTGATACTATTTTATCGGCGAAAAGCTTTGAATAAATATATTCATTAAAAGTATTCTTGTTTTTGAAATATTTTTAATTTATTAACTATATTACAAGAAAACATATCACCATATTTAATATATTATTATATATATATATATATATATATATATATATATATATATATATACATATATACACACATATAAGTACACGAAGGTAATAGGTCATCTGGAATGTAAAGAAATGGTTGCTATAACTGAATAAATACAAAAGATATCACTAAGAAACCTTTCTCTCAGCATTACATTACCTTAAATTACTTTTCTATAAAGTAAACGTAGGCGTGTAGGCCAGTGGTTACCAACAAATTGTTTTCAAGGACCCATCGGTCGCTACATTGACAAGGGCCCCTCAAATTCTCAAACTTAAATTTTAGACCACACACATAGTAATTTGAGTTATATATTAGTTATTGGTAAGTAATTTATGGTTTGCCTACCCACTTACTTTAAGGCGGAAACTGTTCTTACATTTGGAAAGTAAATTTGATGCTACTGCAAGTTTATCACAAGTACATTCAAGAAGTGTATTGAACATGTTAATGTTACGGTCCGAGTTGATAATGAGACACATCTCCCGAAACGGCCGTCCTCAGCAAATAAAATTAAGTGTCACTATAGGCAAGTTTGTAAATATTTACAAGTGTTTAGCATTAATATTTTGTTTGGAGTAAGGAGTTAATGAAGTAAACACAAGAATCAAATTTAGTCAGTTTTAACTGCGACAAACATAGAAACACTATTGAATAAAAATGTAATAAGAACATTAATAATATTACTTCAAATTTATGATTATGTATTTGCAAGAAATCATAACTTGATAATAATGATTTCAGTGAGTTGAGTTGAATCTGTAATTTGAGTTCATGATTTCAAAAATGTTAGGTCCCATACATGAAACTTTTACTCTGCAATCATACTGCACATCAAGCTGATTCCTATATTTATTTTTCATGAAGTACATAGTTAAAGATGCCTGTTCGAATGGGTAACGTCAAAAACAAAATTATAAAACAATATTATTAACATAGCAAATACAAACTATTACATATTTAATTTTAACAACAACATGAAACACCCTAACCACTACTGCAGTTACAATCACTGTAAAACATTTTCTTTTTGACGTTACCCATTTTAGGGTTTTATGAAATGCTTTATAATCATACATAAATACGCAGTAAGAAAACTTGCCCGTTATTGCAAGGTTGCCTGTATAAATAAATAGTTGTACCTGATTCGCAAGTCCAGAGCATTTATTTAACAATAATCTCTGCGAGTGTAAACATGATTAGTAACTAAACGTATGTTCGAGGGGGGTCCATTTGGCTCTGGGGACAGACAAGGCGGGTCTCTAGATCTTACCATCAGCTCCTATCTACTGCCATCTTGAGAAAGGTTACAACCAGCTCTAGGTGCTTGTCTGCACTCTCTTTGCAGTCAAAGCCTGACTGTCCAGAGATGCAATATCCAGGGAACCCATTATTTCTGGTTAAAAATTGGAGTTCTTTGCACCGGACAAAACATCAATTTTTTGTGGTAATGTAGAGGTAATATCATGCAATGCTGAGGATAAACGAAAAATCACCTTAGCTGTAGCGGTGCAACTCGAAAACCTTTCAGTGGCATGAAAAATGGTTGCCACTTGATATTCAATGTGATTTCCGTGTAAATCACTCGAACCCCTTTCGAACTGGACTCTCCCAAGGCAAATCCGTCCTTGTAAACGTGGGAACATCCAGTGGCAGGTATAGTCTATCCATTTTGGGACGGCGGGTAAAAGATTAAGTCACCGCCCGAGCTCCCAACAATATCTTGGGTCAGGCGCTCGGCGGCCCGCCGCCCGCGCTAATGAGGCGTAAAAAGCACTCCACTCCAAAATATTATCACATAAAAGTAAGCGTATTTTTTAATTTTTTATTACAGTTTTGATGTCTACGTGTGATTTCATGAAAAACTAGTCCAAACACGACGGAGTTATGTCAATTAGTAAAATTAGTGGTTACAAAAGTTAAATAAGGCCAAATACAATTTTTTGTAAAATTGTTACATGTTAAAGTTCGTAGGTCCAGGCAAAATGTATTGAACCTATTTATATTAATATTTTGCTTGGAGTAAGGATGAATAAAGTAAACACAAAAATCAAAAGTCTGTTATAATTGCAACAAATCATATCTTAACAATAATTTCCGTGAGATAAGTTGAATCTGTCCTTTGAGTTCATGATTTCAGAAATGTTAGGCTCCATACTTTACACTTTTACTCTGACGCCATACTGCATATCAGGCCGATTCCTATATTTATTTTTCATGAAGTACATAGTCGAGGATGCAAGTTCACATCTGTAGGTAGTTGGAAAATGTAGTATTAACTTCATTGCCTTATTGCCTGTGTTTTGTATTCTTTTTGTACTGGCAACCAACATTCTTCAATGTTGTTGCTATTAAAAACATTTTTTAGTGTGCCACTATCGGTCAGTTCAAGTCGATCTTTTTCCTCTTCTGAAAGACTCTGAATCTTTTTTATTCTAGAGAAGCAGAACGGAGTTCTAATCCAACTCTCATTAGATCTGGTCGAGGAAAATATTCCCTGAAAGAGGTGGCTAAACTTTAAAGGTGGTCAGTTATGCTTTGCTTTATTTGTTTTATTAAGTTTTCATCAGAAGACTCCAAAAACTCTTTTATTGTGGAAATATTTGTAAGAGAACATTTATCAACCTTTGTTGCCCACAACAGACATATTTAAACCATGGAACAGACCTTGTCTTCAACTTTGAACGTGTCTATATTATTTTTGCATTACAGTTAGAGTGATGCAGGTCTATAGATTGGTTATTTTCTTCTGTCTTTTTTTTGTTCATTTTCCTTTAGAATATGGTCGAGAAATGTTTCTGCATAAGGGGTTGGTTTGTTGTTGGTAAAACCTTATTACCGGAAATGTACATAGTGTTTTAGCCAATAAAACTAAATAACGCATTTAGTTTCAGTTTTTAAATTAAGGTTGACAACTGTTTTGCTCTAGTTTTAGTTTAGTAATTGGAGGAATTTAAGCTATTTATCGCCCATTAGCCAAAGCCTTTGCATCGATTCACTTGGGCTATGCACATTCCCATGTAGAGCCGCGTTTCCCTCCCTCACAATTGCCTCCTACTTCACAACAATTGAAGATATATAAGCTATTTATCATCTATTAGCAAAAGCCTTTGTATCGAAGCACTTGGGCTATTTCACCTTGTGTCCCTTTTATCCATTTTTTAATTAATCCAGTTTTCAATTATTTTCAAGCATTTATCATTTTCCTTTCACCACGTATTCTTCTCACTACATACTCTCGACAAATATTTCTTTCTTGTAGGTCTCTTTATACACGTTTCTACAAATACATATTTTGTCTCATATTCTGGAAAGAGTGTCTCTGGAAAACAAAAACACATTTCACTACTAAGAAACAGTCTTTGTCTGTGTTTCCAGTTTCTTCCTATTCTTCTTTTCTCTTTTTCCATATTTTACTGTTTTTTTCTCTCTCCTCAATCCCTCGCCTTCTCTCCTCTTTTTACTCTGTATTTCCGTCTCTTTCCCTTCAATGCTTCTTTCTGCTATCCTGTCTTTCTCTCTCCCTCTCACTCTCTCTCTCTCTCTCACACAAAATAATATAAGTGTTTAAGTTTGTCTTCATCAATAAGACGAAGATGGCTCTCTTAAAAGCGAAATATTTGTGCCATATTGTCTGATGTGTGATGTTGTAGTGTAACAGCAAAATATAGTTTAACAAGACTTCCAATTTAATAAAAATAAAATAAACGAAGTGGAAATTTTGTTGTAAATAAAGAAATGTGCACAGGAAGACAAATATTTAGTTTGATTTGTTGGAATACGTGAAGAGCATGTGGAGCTCTGTGTCAGGAAAGTGAAACAGGGACATTGCTGTGAGGGGTTTATCATTGTATTGAAGGGATACAAGGGCTGGAGATGGCCAGATGGTTACCCGTAATTTTATCGTATATACAGAGAGGACAGGTGGAGGAATCTGCTAAGACCAATCGATGTTGGGACCGTTTATAGAGTTGAATGAAGCTGGTTAACGTAAAAGGAGACTTCCTTGAAAACGTTTATAGCAAGGTTAAGCGTGTTTGTCTGCTTAATCCATTATAAAACAATCTCTTGTCTGCGTAAAAGTTGGAATATGGTCTCCTTGTACCTTGCGACGGCATCGTCTTTTATGAGGTAATAGAAATAGCCTGCAACTCTGAAGTAGAAAGAAAGACCAATTTACTTGTATCGATGCTAGTTGAAAGCCTCTCTGAGGCATAACCAATGGCTGAAACGTCGCCTTTAAAGTGGTAGACCTTCTGGAAAGAAGGCTTCGACGAAGGTTGTATAGAATCCAGCACCGCGTGTCTCTACCGTGGTAGATGCGTCCTTGTAAAATTTGGTCCATTCCATATCAGGGTAGTTGTTAGCCAGTATTTCCAATGTATTTGACTTCAAGAGATAGTGCAGTGTTCTGCTTGGCAGAAACGGGTTTACAGAGATATCTCCCGTGGGATATGAGGGCATCAAAAGGGCCGTCGCTCACCCTGATTGCTATGAGACTGCTACAGAACGAGAGCTTTCGGTTGTGACTTATTTTGAGTTTCAAGCCAGACATTGGCAGAGCGCTACGTTTTTCCGTGGTTTCCGACCTAGCATGACCTTTCAAAAACTTTCCGTAATAACTAAATCATTATGTAATTATTAAAATTACACAAATATTTATATCACTGTACCCAATAAAAAACGTACAACAATAAGGCATACACTATATTTACATTACCATGGTTTACTGAAGACATATTGAGTCATATTGTGTTAGACTAAAAGCAAAATTATGAAGCATAAAATCATTTGGAGTCTTAGTAAGTTTTAATCAAATTAATTATCAGTATTTTACTTATAACAAAATACATTCCATACACCTAGACGGTATATGACGGCAATCACAAATAAACCATTAGGGTAAGTCAGGTTAGGTCTAAAAACTAATAGGTATACCTGATGTCGACATTTACTCGCCCGAAGGTCCGCATATCTACTTTATGTAGGTCTAAGCTTTGGTTAAACGGTATGTTTCCAAGGTTTCTACCTTCTTGATAGAAATGTACATATTGTACATATTATTATACATAAAACAACATCGCAATATTAAATTATTACTACTAAATAAGTGCCACAGTAAATTACTTTAGAATTAGTTGATGTGTATTTTTTTACAATTGGCCAAAGTATTTGAATCGGTTCTCTTTATGTAGTTCACTTTATTATATTTACAAATGGTAATTTTGGGGGGGGCGGTATTGATATCAGTTTAGTAGTTAGTATTTTTCTTGCTAATGTCAGTTTTAAAGCTTTTTGTTTCTGATAGTTCTGATACTTCTTTAGGTGTGAGAATAGTGAAACCTAATTACAGATAGAAATCGTATTTCCCTAATACGCACCATCCTGAATCTTAATCACTTTGGTTTCGCAGATTCTCTTGTCACTCACTTGAAGGGCGAATATAAAAGAGTAAATTCAAAAATAAATGCTTAAATACGTTGGTTACTTATTCTCTATATAGTGCAAGTTTAAAACTGGTAATTTTGTTTATTTTTTAGTCCTAAAATACATGATTTCAGAGAGAATACTCTGTCCTCCATTCTATGGTTCCTCCATTGCTTTATGTTTTATATTCAAACACTCTACCTTTCGATTTAAGACTATCCGAAATTCGGAGGATGTACAATGGGTTTTCTGCATGGTAGGATTTATTCTTTTAAAAATACCTCATATTGGTTATATTTAATATATACATTTTAGTTGGAGCTCCCGATCTATTTGAGAGAACCTAAAACCTATGCATCCATGCAAACGTGGAACCATCCAGTGGCAGAGCGGTTGTTAGCATTTATAATGCAGATGACCATCAGTCATTGCGGTTATATATTGGATGATAACCGGATGACCAGTTCCGGGTAGAACCAGTATCACTTTAATATGAGGAGCTCCCGAGGGATTTGAGGGGAACGTAAGGCCTTTGCCTCAATCCAATTGATGAGCTTCTCCATTAGAACCAGGTCTGTAGTGGTTTATTTTTGAATATTAAAACGTACATTGGGAATGGGCTACGTTCTTCAAAAGTGTTCGACCCTATAAAAATTCAATAATAACTAAATATGTAAATATAAAAGGACAATAATATTTATATTACAGTAGTTAATTAAATCGTACAACAATTAAACAAACACTGTATTTACATTACCATGGTTTCCTAAGGACATTTTGAATAATTTTTTCTTAGTTTGAAAGAAAAAATATGAAGCTTAAAACCTTTTGGAGACTTTGTAAGTTTCAATCAATTTATTTACCCTAATTTTGCTTTTATCACTATATATTCGTGCCCTCTAGACGGTATATCCCTTCAATTACGAATAAACCACTGTTACAGTCGAATTAAACATTATATATATATATATATATATGTGTGTGTGTGTGTGTGTGTGTGTGTGTGTATGTATGTATGACGTCGAAATTTCACTGGGCTGAAAATAGCCTAAGTAGAAGCTATTGTACTTGAAACGTTTTTGTAGGTATATATAGCAAAAAACCTTTCCTTTGGTTAAATGCTACATTTAGACGTTTCCAACTTATTGCCAAAAAGGTACATATTGTTCTTTGTATCAGAAAAAATAAATTATTATATAAATATCTAATAAAACTATATAAATGTACCATCAGTGTACTCTAAAATTAGTTTATTTATTGGTCTTGTATTTATTTCTATTAGCTAAAGTATATGAATCTATTCATTATATTAGATTTACAAATGGCGACGTATACTTAGGCCTATGTATATAATTGTTAATGTTAAAGCACTGTTAGTGGAACCCATTATTCTCTCCCTCCCCCTTTCTCTCTCTCTCTCTCTCTCTCTCTCTCTCATATATATAGGCTAATTCCTCTCTCTCATACACATTGGCCAGTGGTTACCAACAAATTGTTTTCAATGACCCACTGAGGGCATCGGTCACTACATTGACAATGACCCCCCCAAATTCAATAAATGCTTAAATATTTTTGTCATATCAGTTATATTTAATTGCTACTGTTATATTTCAATATAATTTCGTTTGATATCTTGATACTTCGTAATGCCTAGTTACAAAATTATAATTTGTGTCTATGTGTGTGTTTAGAATGGCACAACTAATATTGTATAACTAGTAAAACTCTAACTTTAATAAAAGTATTTCTTATCTTGTTCCAGTCACGTGCTGCTTTGGTGCAAAGAAGAGGAAGGAAAGGGGAGGTAATTATTATTAGGTTGTTTTAACTTTACCTGGAAATAAAGTAATTTAGTAGTTTTATTAAAATCCACTAATTTATTTAAATAGTTTTATGGGCTGTTCCAAACTCGTATATTTGTTCAGTTTCCAATATTTGCTGGGTTTATGCTAAATATTGGGATCCTCATTCCATGCGTGTTCTTTTGAATATATTCAAATATTATAGCATCATATTACGGCTGCCAGATTTAGAATTTTCATTTTGTGGTTCTTGTAAGTCTCCGCCTTTAATTCTACTACTACCATATTATATTTCCAGGAGAAAATACATGACGTTTAATGAAACTATAGACAAAGTATTAAATTTACTGTAAAAATAATATGTTAATTAAAATATTAGATTTAAACCATTAGCACACTCATGTACCTTAAATAATTTTAATTTTATTAATCACTTAAACAACAGTTTATAACCATCCGAACTTTAAATTTAGTAAATGTGTTTAAACTTACTGAGACAGAACGTTTTCGATCTCTATGTGCCGATCTTCATCAGTGTCTTCTGCTTGGAGATGTTGGGTCAAGCGGTGGCGGTTTCAAAGGTTGGTTTTCGATGGTATCAAAGAGTGTGTGTGATTTGTATTGTGTTTGTTCGTTTAATATGTTTGTACTTTGTGTTTTTTTGTGTCTGTTCGGGTAGTCCGGATAGTCATAAACTATTGTTTAAGTGATTAATAAGATTCACCAAACGTAATGGACTCCAAAATTCAATTTATTTTTATATTATTAAATTTATTTTAAGAGTCAAATACCAGCTTACAAAATTCGACCTGTATGTTTGTCTATATATAATTCTACGCTCTAGGAACATGACTTTAAGAAACTATGAAAAATAAAAACATTAGCTATGATGTAGAAAAAATTATTTTTTTAAAACTAATCAACATAGTACCTAATAATTATACATATCACAATATGCATGTCTGCAGGCTTTAATATTACCTGACAGTTTACTATCGTATTTATATTGTTTATAAATATCGTATTATTTGACAAGATTTATTCAAATTTCTACCTTTACAGTAGTTTTCGATGAGGACATGGTCAGCTATTTGTCAAGCGCATACCCGAGAATAAAGTTTGTTCCTATTCTCGAGGTGATTCCTGAAGACGATGAAGGAGAGAAAGCGGAAATAGTTTACAAAAAAGCTGCAAGGTTTTCTACAAGTGATTCCGCACTATTTCCGCTAAAGATTGAAGTCCCTGCGTTCTACAGGACTCAGTCGTTTTGTAAGTTACTTTTATTTGCTCCTTACATTAGGAAAAATGATTGTAAAGTATTTGAACTGTGAGAGATTGTAGCAAACTGTCGCTGTCTATCAAAGGGCAGTCCGTTGTAGAACCTTCGGCAAAAAGGCTGCTGCACGCACCTGGTATACCATAAATAATAATATACTTCGAAAGACTACATAGTAAGGAAAGTGGACTCTATCACTGGAGAGGAGAGTTACGTTCGTCATCGAGAGACCCTGCGATTTATGGAGAAAACTCTCTACAAATGCATAAAAAGCACGTCCAACTATCACCTGCAGCTTGATAAATTTTCAGAATTTCCCACCGAAGCCAAAGATAAAGCGAAGCAGGATTCGTTCTGATAAGACAAAAGAAAAATTAGCGGCATAAGGTAGCCAATAAAATTTGAAGAGGCTGTAACCCACATGGAAACTATCCAAAGGAAACACGAGTTAGTCAAACTCCAGTACTTGAGCGGGGGGGGGGGGCGTCTGGGTATTTTTGAAACAAGTTCTAAATTAAAATGAAAAGAAGTAAACTCGCTAAATAAAAGTAGTAAGTGAAATTAGTGAGGGGAAATAAATTTTACGTACTGTATAGAAGCAATTCTAGAATAGGAGAGTGAAGTAAAATAAGAGAAATATTAGTAAGTGGCTGAGCGATAAAGTGAATTGAAACAAGGAACAATGCTAGAGATAATTTTTTAACAACAAAAACTATTCATTTATCTTAAATTCAAACCCAACTCTTTAAAGTATAAAATATTAAGTTTTATAAACGTTTCATTAATTTCTTTAAAAAATAATTTCAAATATAAACTTTATCAAACCAAGGGCAGTAACCTATACACGCCTTAAGACAATTAAGTGCAATTTTATAAGATTTTATTAGTAGAAAGAATAACTATAAGAGTTATGATGCATATCGACAAAATAGAGCTGGCCAACTTAATTTATGTATGGCTACCTGTAAATTTTACCACTTTGAACTCAAACTTAAATTAAATCTGTCATTTTAAAAAACAGTCAGCCGTGTATTAATTTCATTCCCTTAGAATCAAGTATCCTGTAGTAGCCTACATCCTAAGTAAACTTCATTACTCATGTAAGCATTTCTATACAACTTCCAATAGACATTGCATAGGAAAGGTTAATGTAAATAATTTTATTTTTATTTACAGATATAAATATTCATTTATCTATTTAATTACCATCTATGTTACTGAATATCTATCTAATATTATCTATTTATCATTTTCACTACAGTAAATGTTTACAAATTATATTGTATTTTTTCAGAAGCGACATTTCGGCTTCGTGGTTTGGAACGACATCTGGTGGAGGTGAGCAATTATTTTACTTTATACTAAATAAGTTTAGGAGCCCAGCAAGTTCTCTCAGCTTGTATGGGAGCACACCAAGCCGGAGACCCTATATCATGCCGTATACGTTTATAGTCTAGCCTTGAGTCTTATTGCCTTCAGTAACTCCTAGTTGTTTAGGATGTACTCTTGCGACTTATCTGTGACGAAGGTACAACCTGTGGGATATTGCCGCATGCCATCGGAATATATATAATCTTAGCACGGTAGTGATCTCAATATTAAGCACAATATAGAGAAAAAAATTTGTAAAGTCATTCCTACTGAGGTTAACAAAGAAACATTTTAATTTAGTGATTCTTTAATTTATAATTACAATTATTATAAATTTATATATATATATATATATATATATATATGTATATATACTGTTTATATATATATATATATATATATATATATATATATATATATATATATATATATATATTTATTTGTATAGAGAAAGAGAGAGAGAGAGAGAGAGAGAGAGAGAGAGACCAGAATCACAATATTGGCGAAATAGAAATCGAATTTCCTTGCAATTTTTCATTTCCTGCCTATACACTATATGATGATGGACTATAATTTTTGTTTGGTTACTGTTTATATGATTTCTTTTATTTGGTTTCTAATTTATGAAGCTGATGGTGGTCTATAACTTCTCATTCTATCCACCTCTTGTAATGCTTCATTATTGCAAGGAACCTTTCTCTTATAATTACATATACATCCTATGTATTGAATTTCTAGCTATGGGATTGTCACCTCAATGCCTAAGGGCTGGATTTCAAACACGTAGTCATTCAGTTTAAACGCCTCCAAAACATCAACTTTTACAAATTTAATTAATAAATAAATATTTGAAAAAACTATATTAACATCAATTGCCATCCACTAAGGGTTGAAAGAAATTATTTCATTGGTTGAGTAAAAAACTATTTTTATTAAAAAGACAGTCTTCATCATGGGCGAGTATCTCTGATGAATTCATCTAAACTCATTAGTTCAGTGAATAGTCCAAGCTATAACTAATCTGTCTAAACCAGTGTGAATATAGTGTTAGTAAATAGTTATAATTTTAACCGTATTCTTGAAGTTTACGTGCTATATTAGCTATACTCACTGACGATGGCTTTGCACCTTAACTCACTGAAGAATTAACTATTGCCTGTGTGTTGGTGTTCGTTAGTACAGCCTCGTTTCATCTGAACTTCCTGTAAACGAAACCCGGGTTAAATAGGCCAAATAGGACTGTTACGTGATTTTTACCCCAACACGGTAAACGTGAGGGGAGATGCGGGAGGGTTTGTTAGAAAATACAACTACTGTGATATTTAACATTAGAAAAGGTTTTATGGGTTTTACTTGAAGAAATATACTTTAGGTTACTTGGCATGACTCATCCGAAAAGGTTCCGCCCCCATTATGTCGGATAAGCGGGAGTTTTATTGTATTTAGTTATTACGATGTCTCCCTGTAACGCTCCGAGATGATGGCGACTGCTGATCTGAGCATAGCGTACTTTTACAGCGCGAGACAATTTGTAAAAAGTGTAAGAACTTGAGGGGTATTTGGCATTATCATGAACGCATGATGATAGTGTTATATTTTATATTGAACGCGAGAAGAGTGTTGTAACGTGTAAGGAAATGAAGATCCTGTTTCTTGGAACATTTTAGGATGACAATTACTTGTTACCGCCTTATCACAATGACTTTACACTTTTGTATAAGAAATGTTGGGTTGCGCTGTTTTACATTGTTTTACGTAGTCCAGACGAACATTTAAAATACTTTACATAAATATGTATTGAAAAACTGTTGATCTGAATTTAAATTTATTTTTAATATTTATTTTCTATTCACAGAATGCTGAAATGAGTGTCAACCCGCTTACATGTTCTTTGTCTCGACCATATCTTCGAAATTACCCCTTTCGACACAACCTTTTCTAAGTCTTTTGAAGAACAGGGTCATTTCAGGTAAGCAACGAACAAAATTACTTATTAAAATAAAACAATACACTAAATTGTATGTTGGTCAGTTACACAAAACTTTTTATTTAAATTTCTAAATCAATATACATTATTTTGTAAATTATTTTATGCTAAATAAAATGTTAGTTAATAGCAGGGGTGGACGGTGTAAGTGAATTTTATGCGTTGTATTTCGTTAATAAATGGGGCTAATGTTTAAATTTATACGGTTTACTTTTCTTTTTTGAACAAGTAATTTATTGTTCTTCGCAACATCTAATTTGTGGGTTACACATTTCCAAGTCCGATGTTTTCATAAATTCACAAAACTTTGCCAAGTACTATTAAATTGTGAGGTTTTTCTCAAGAAAGTGTCTATTCTTGAAGTTTATAGAACGTATTAGATTCCAGTAAGGGTACAGGCACAGGCAAAACTAATGTCAGTTATTTCAATGATTTATTAGATGATTTATTAATTGAATCTTCTGAGTAAATTATTAATAACAACAAAATCTAATCAATTGTCAGCACTCGACAAAGTGTGGAGTCTTGCGCCGAAGAAAGAGAGACGTTTTCTCGAGTAAGCTTTACTTTATCAATACATTTATACACTGAAAACGTTTCCTAATTATTTCCTTAGGAAGTTCTGGTACATACGTCACAACGCGTCGGTTAGGGTTTGTGGCCTAAAGGTGTCCTAAGGGAGTAAAGCTAGCTCTAGCCTTGCACATTATTAAGTCACATACGCCCTTAACCTCTGGTAATCCTGCACTTCTTATTCACAAAAATTGTCAATGTCTAATATACCTTGCATTTATATTACTCTATTTAGACAAAAAGTCTAATACTCAAGTATATGAATTTAATGTTGTTTAAATGGTTGAAAACGGAAATTGGAATATATAACATTAACTAGGGGCAAGTAGGGACAAATGCCTGTATTCATATTTATACTAATTTTAAACTTTTGTATAATTTTATTTTTAAATACAAATTGAATTTCATATAATTCAATTTTTTCAAAGTAAAATTTTTTTTGTGAATTATATTTTATGTGAAAGCGTTTGGTTATAATATTCGTTTACAAATCATACTCAGGTGTTTTTGATTGCAATTTAAAAATCCCCCCCCCCAAATCCTATGAAAAACCCTATTTTTCCTCTGCTCCTACGAGCCATCTCCCAGCTCTGTACGACATTCCAAGCTTCCACAATCTTCTTTTAAGATTCATCTTACGAAATTATTTAAAAAGATATTTACACTCGTGAATCATTGTTGGACGATAACTTCTACATCCTGCAGGTCGCGTCGTGGATACAAAATATAAAAATATGTGACTGGTTTTGTATTTGATACCATCGTCTACGATTGTTCCAGACACTTTTACTACAAATGTCTTGAGACGAATTTAGATTCTTCTTCTCTGAACATTCTTATTCGAATATGTTGTTAGGATAACTCTATAGAATGCTTTATATTGCAGTCGCGTCGTTTCTGAGGGAACACTCATAAACCTTAGCAATCATATGAATTTAAAGGAATCTCTATAAATAAGCAATTAAATTGGAAATAAAATAATATATACTTGTAACAGAACCTAAACGCAAAATGTTTTTCTTTTAATTTTTGGCTCTACAAGAATACCTAAACAAATTCGTTTTTGGCAGTGCTTGGCCACAAAACGTTTTCAAAGACCCCCTCATCGGTCGCTACATTGACAGGAACTCTCAAATTCTTAAACTTAAATTGTAGATTACACGCAAAATAATTGGAGTTATATTACTTATTAGTAAGTATTCCATGGTTTGCCTACCCACTCACTTTAAGTTAGAATCCATTCGTACGTATGGATAATAAATTTGATGCTACCACAAGTTTTTTACAAGTACATTCAAGAGGTGCTTTAGTTTTAATTAAAGTACAAAATGCAAAACTATCACATGTTGAAGTCCAGGTCCAGGTGTAGTGAGATGAGTTGAATCTGTCCTTTGAATTCATAATTTAGGAGAAATTTTAAGCTCCGTACCTGTCACTTTCACTAAGGATGCGAATTTTCTAGTACCGTTTCATACTTTGTTGAGGCCGCTACAGTGTGCCTACTTCATTGGTGTAATAAGAAAGAAACGTTCATAGATATTTCAAAGTAAAACAATCCGGATATGACGCACTAACAATACCAAAAAACCATTTGAGGGGTTCTCGAACTATGTCAGTACTGTGCCGTATGTCATATAATTTTCATACCCCTCCCCCAGCCCCGTAAAACATTATATTGTTGTACTTTTCAGGAGAAAAAACCTATTTTAATATAGTAGGGATGGAACGGTTCCTAAACGTTTCGATTCCGTTACCAATTTCGATTCTAAACCTTTTCTTTTGATTCTAGATATTTAGGTCAATTCTCGATTTTTCTTGTTATATATGCCTCCATGATATTCTCTAATAATAATTTAGCTTACAATATAGTGGAGCCTTTTGAAAACTCTGTTTTAATGTAATACGCAACACAAAACGTTGTTTGTTATGATTTATGAATAGGAATATCTGAAAGCATGACAAATATATAGGATAAAAATGACAAATAAACGGACCATGAGTGCTTGCGATCGTCTTTGTTGTAGTTCGTTACAAATATTATTAATATTTTTGTGATCACAATTTGCGTTTAAATTCATTCAAACCAACTAATACATAAATAAAACATAGTTGATGATTAGTTATTTTCCCAATAAATTACACAGTTCACTTATTTTAACAATTAAAAAAACAAGAATCGGAATCGGCGCCTTAATCAATGCAGAATCGAGTATCGACTATCACTAGATACCATTACAATCAACGACTCCTGGAATCGAGAATCGGAATCGGCGCATCTGTATAACATAGTGTACTTCGGTCTGGGCGACGATGTAGCTATAGAAAAATCATTGTACATAAAAATTAATCTGTACTAAATATATGAAATAGCGGTGTGCTCGTAAAATTTATCAAGTGTGATGCACTTTAATTCCATACAATTTAGATTAAATAAAAGGAATAAATATTTTTAAAATAAGTAATTTAGAAAAATACACGATACGAAGTTACAATAAATCTGTTTATTCTGATTTAGCTGCCACCAGAGTCATCGAAATTCTTCTTGCTTTGACGCCGGCCTAGGATCGGCACCGTTTCGGCCTTATCATCAAAATTTATGGGATGTAACCAACCCGCGTCCGTGCACCGCACACGTACATCCCGGGGAACGGAACTACGCCGTTTGCAAAATGGGTTTGTAGCAAACAATAACGCAAGTTATTAACAAACTTGAGTAAAACAGAACTGAGGTGACTGAAGTTTAACTGCATTCAAAGACTAACAATAAATTCTTACGCGATGTGAAACATTGACACAAAGATTTCCTCCCGGGATGTGCGGAAGAAGACGGACGAAGCATCAGTGAAACACAATTTTAGTGAATAAAAGTAGAGCTGACCTGTAAAAAAAGGAATCGCCAATAGAACACGTCGACATTTTTGTAACAAGAAATATAACTTTCAGTCATTTTGTATTATTGCCGTGTTGACTTTTTTTTAAAATCTAATACATTATTATAAGTATATATATGTACAATTATATATATACAATTTTAATATTTAAAATTTTAATCGTAAATTCTAAAAAAACTGAATTTAACTACAAAAATCATGCCCTATCCAAATACCTATTAACAAGAATGTGTAAAGAAAAACCATTCTAAAGAAGGGACAGTTTTGTTCATTTGGAAGAGAAGTAGAATACAAACAGTGAAAGGAAGTGAAAATGCAGCTAGGAAGACCATTGTCATTGGAAAATACCAGCAAGAATATATCGTATAATATTTCACAACGTATCTTAAGAATTTTGTGATTGGAGGGAGTCTCACCACCAGAGGAGGGGTAGCCATAGAGGGAAGCAGAAGACAACGAAGGCAGTTTTTAGCGTCGTATGAGTAGTTAACCCGGAAAGTCGTTTCGAACTCGCTGTGCTTTTTAAATTAAAGTGTAGAAGAATCATATAGCCTAAGTTCGTTTGTAGTGGTAGCCTGGTAGCCTGATATGTGAGTTTCCCAACCATTGTAGGGATTTTACTCTCTAAATGTGGTCTTTTTAACATGGAATTGTGTTGTGTTTCCTAATTATTGAAGTCAGTAAAAAAAAGGCAGTGAAATTTGTATTTCTAATGTAGAAGCAGAGCAGTGACTAATTTTCAAGTTATCAAGATTAAATTTAAATGTTTTAAATTGTCGGTTTGAGAAAATTCTAAAGAAATCGAAATTCTAAAATTATAGACTTAAGTCGGGAATGAATTGGTATTGATAAAAAAGTATAAAGATAGTGAAATTATAACCTTGTAATAAATAAAGAACTTTCGAATTTTGAAAGCTAAATTTGCGGTAACACGTAAAACAGTAAAGAAGGAATGGAGGCAGAAGAGCGATGACCAACTCAAAATAATACATAGAGAAGGACTCAATCGGATCACAAAGTAGATCGTCTAAAACAACCTGAGAGGTCTGCAACAAACTTGTACCGAGATTTACAAGGACGCTGGAACCTGCTCCAGTTTCAAAAGGTTAGAGCTTTCTTATGTCTTTCAAATAATTATAAAGTTCAATTTTTTGAGGTTGAAATGGAAAATAAACCAATTTCTTTTGAAGTCAATTTTCATGAAAACATGTTTTTGAGTATAGTGGCTATATCTTGGTAAAACAAACAAGGCCTGAGACAAATACGACGCCATACTGGATTACGTCATAAAACCAAGATGGCGGTATTAAACTAGTCAGATGTAAAGAAACGTTTAGAAATAGTCAAAATTTGAAACAATCACTTCAACCTTAAATAAAGGTAGTTTTAAATGAGTACACAAATTATAAAGAGTAAAAATGTTCGTTAAATGTTGCAAATTAAGAAGTAAATAAATAAAGGCGTTTTTACAAAAATGTCAGGAATACAAGAGGAACCTTAACATATATAAGTGTGCTACTTCTAGGGAACTAAACTTCTGGCAATTTGTTTATATAAAATATATATTATGTCTAGAGGGTTTTTGATTTAGAAATAAATGTGGTTATAGAAAATGTGTATCTAATTATGTTCTTGTAATTTAAAAAATAAATGGTTAGTTGTTTGATAGGAATTAGGGCAGTTGTTAAATCAGTTATAAATCCAATATATACAAAGCCAGTTAGAAATAAACAAAATTTAGGGTTATGCAGAAATGTCAGGCTACAAAAATGAAATGTTTGAAATAATTTTTATGTACTTAAAATAAGGGGTTGAAATGAATTGAATTCATGCTTCACTTAATCTGTTTTGAAAAATAAATTCACTGTTAAGATTAAAAATAATTTTGATTGAACCTTTTGTTAGTATTCAGGGCCCATAAATATTTTTTTAGAAGGAAATATCATTAAGGGTTTATCCTTAGATAGGAAATAGGGTTAATCATCCTTAAAGTAATAACCATAGCAAACGAAATTGAATGTTATTATAAAATCATAAAAATAAGTTATTGTTTTAGCAGCATAAAAAGGAAGAATAAGAAGATTTTCAGATTAGTTATTTGATCACAAATATGAAAATTTCTGATATAATTATGGTCTTTTAAGTATTTGTGATATTGTGTGTGTGTGTGTTATTTGTGTGTTGTGTGTTTGTGTTGTGTTGTGTTGTGTTGTGCTGTGTGTGTGTGTGTGTGTGTGTGTGTGTGTGTGTGTGTGTGTGTGTGTGTGTGTGTGTGTGTGTATGTGTGTCTGTCTGTTCGTGTGTGTGTGTGAGTTTGTGTGTTAGTCTATTTTCAGAAATACTTGTATACAAACATTCCAGATGGGTTTAACAAATACTCAGTTTAATAGGTGGATTCTGATAAATCTCCTCTTCAAACCTAATAACCTACAATATTTAATATAAAACTATCAATATTCAATATTATCAGGCTCATAGTTTATTGTACTCACTCTAATTCCCTTAAGGAAACGCATTAAAACACAAAATAGAGTGCAATATTTCGTTATAACCAGATAATAAATTATAATTTTCTGAGAAATATCAGTAAGTTGTGATTTTAGTCCAGGTAAAAAATTAAGATTTTTAAAAATTATTAGATTTTATTTTATTTACTATTGTTTGTAGTTTCTATTTAAATTTCATCACATAGTTCCGAATAACTATACATAGGTATTAAATATATGCATTTAGCATATAGTCAGTTTCTATATTTATAGGAATTAACATTGAAAACGATATTAACATAACCTCTAAATTTAGAGGAAAGCCGTTGTTTAGCCTAAATGAAATTATTTGTTCCAGATGAGGATTCACGCATGAACTAATAGAGCTTTACACGTGCCGCAAGCTGGACCTAATGTTTTACTCTGTGCTGTAGACGTTTACACTTGGAAAATAAAAGACCTTGAACTCAAGTGAATGGAGAAGGTAAATTTATTATACTATAAAGTAAACATTTCTAGCTTGATATTTACCCCGATAGGTTCTTTTGGCTTTAGACTTAGCGTTGTAGGATGCCTTTTGTCGAGACACAACCTGAATTTTAACAAGGCAATGGCTCCTTGTTCAGTAAATTTGGCGCACTTAATAATTTTCTTTTCTTACAATGTATCAGTACCAGTCTTGATTTTTTAAAATAATAATCAATAACTGAGTAACGCATTAAAGAAACTCAAAGCATTTATGTAGAAATTCTGTAAATTATTGCCTACAGTAACATTTCTTTCTATCGTCTTCTGTCTTGCCTAAAGCGAAGTGTTGAGTTGAGCCGATATTCCGTCATGGAAAGTGTTACATCCCTGCTTGGCCTCACTCACAACAGAGATAATAAAATGTACACACTTAGAGGCTGCAACATAATTTAAAGAGACGACTTCACATACCTTGAGAGTTCACAGTATTGATAGTTGTTTAGTGTGTACAAAACAATTTGTCAGTCTAAAAACGTTTGGCAATTCGTAAACGAATAATAAAACGGTAAATATGGGCTTTAAGACAAATCAATAAACAATATTGGAACTAACGCTGTGTGCTGTTCCTCACCCTACTATAGCAACAGTACTTTTATAGCACAATAGTATTCCCTAATGAGAACTGCCTTACTGCATAGAACTGTCTTACTGCCAAGGGCGTATCTATTGTACACTTGTGAGGCGTTATTGTGGTAATATATATTTAACCAACATGTATTTCAGTGCATTTTATCAATCTACATCTTGTGAAATTTAGTAAATTTTTCAGTTTATTCTCAACCACTCTTATATAATTGATAGTTGTAAGGCCAGTGACTCATGGCTCGCGCGTTTAGCGGCGTCGCTTTCTTATCTTTTATTTTACAATAAGCCTTTTCTGTTCGTTGCTATTTTTCTATAAATCTACGGTTTTACAAATCTCGACTAAAATAGGATTTGTGATTACTTTTATATTACATGTTCCTATAAATTACTTCTTCTTGTAGATAACCATTCTTTTCTTGTAGACAGCACTTACTTGCAGATTGCTTTTTATTATATTAGTTTTCTTGTAGATTTCGTTTTATTGTATATTACATTTTTGTGTAAATTCTTTTTTTTGTAGGTTAATTTTCTTGTAGAAAACCTAATCTTGTAACTACCTTTTTTGTCTTTGTGTGAGGTATCAGAACTTTGCTGGTATAAACCTTTATTCCCGTATATAAAGAGTGTTTAAATGGTAGTTGATTTCAATTTACATGTAGAATTATAACTTCCTCGGCATGCAATGGTGTTCACATGACCTCTAATGCAGCATACAGCTTACAGACAGTGAAGCATGTGGCATTATAGTTTTGCCAATAAACCCATTATAAACCTATTTCAACTTCTTCATTAGCGCCAGGTTCACTAGACAGTTCTTTTTCCAACACCGAGTCTTTTTCACTTTCAGGTGAAGTTGTTTCTGAGTAAATCTTTCTTGTTCTCCTCTTCAACTTAAACATTCGTTTCGTACCTAGTATTTTTTTTAACTTGTAAATTATGAAGTGCACCATTTCACACATACATACTCTCTGTACAGCTCTATTTAATAGGTTCCCAAAGCCAAATAACTGCCTCCACGTTTGATAACAAACTTTGGTTGTTGGTGGCTGCAAGGGGAATGGAGTACTGTACACTACGTGAGGGTAAGTACAAACAGCAATCCCAATGGCTCTTCTGTACATAGCAAAACTTATGTACTGTACTGTAATATTTTACAAATTATACAGTATGTAATATACATATGTAATTCCCATATCTATCTACATGTATACACTACTGTATACTGCAATTGTCTGTAAGTATAGTATTTAACACACCTAGTCCTTATTACCCGCGGATATGGCGGCACAACTGTAATCATATTAGTCCACATTATTATGCTTGTATTTTTACCTTTTTATTCCTCTCTATTTACAGTTTGAATGCCTGTAATAGTTTTTATTTAAAGGACAAAAACATCTTAAATAACTTGTTTAATTAGCTACAAGCAGTGCCCCTTCTATTAGCTCGTACGCATTCTTTGACATCTTTGTAGCACTTTTTATAATTGAAGGGGCAAATTCTAAGATGCAACGTAAAGTTTAAAACCATGTAATATTTTTTCTTTACAAATTACATTGTTCTAAACGTGGAACTAATAGTTTAAACTTAGGTATTTAATAAGAGAACCCACTAAGCTTAATGAAGCAGCCTTTCTGGAATTAAATACAATTTTATCTAATAATATTTACTTTAAGTTAACAATGGAGTTTACAAACAAATTGTAGGCTCTCCTGTGGGATCTAACACCTAGCCTATATAATCCAATGGAGAATGGGAGATCTAGAATATCTGGGAAAGGTAAAACACATGCGAGACTATATTAACTACTTGAGAATGATATTTTCACTGCCGTTCCTCCGAATAGAATGCGTTATGCAGTCGGTTTGTTTAATAAATGTACTAGAGTTATGATAGATATATGTAATTTAGGATTCACTCATGAGTGTAAAAGGCTCCCTTCGTAGACCTTACCTGGTTTGTGTTACAACCTAATCTATTCTTATAAAATACTTTGAAGCTATATACATTTGTATTATATAAAAGGGGTATTTTTTAGAAAAACTGCCAGTGTATAGAGTTTGTGTTGTTTAACAAAGTTATTTTGCAGTTTTTTCAAATTTGTGGAACCTAGGAATTAGGTTTCGTGTTCCCGTTGACTTTGTACATCGTCAGGCATAAGGTTTTAGCAATTTTGTTGACGTAAAATTTTGTTGTTCTTCAGCGAAATGAACAAAAATCAATCTCCTACACAACGTATTTTCAATTAGAAATAAAGAGCTAGTTATCGTCAGCATCAGTAAACACAAAAGACCGTTCTTTTTCGAGTCTTCTCCACTTTCAGGTGAAGTTGCTTCTGAGTAAATCTTTCTTGTTCTCCACTTCAACTTAAAACTTCTTTTCGTACCTAGTATTTTGTTAACGTGTAAATTATGAAGTGCACCATTTCACACATACATACTCTCTGTACAGCTCTATTTTATAGGCTCCCAAAGCCAAATAACTGCCTCCACTTTTGATAACAAACATAGGTTGTTGGTGGCTGCAAGGGGAATGGAGTACTGTACACTACGTGAGGGTAAGTACAAACAGCAATCCCAATGGCTCTTCTGTACATAGCAATACTTATGTACTGTACTGTAATATTTTACAAATTATACAGTATGTAATATACATATGCAATTCCCGTATCTATGTACATGTATACACTACTGTATACTGTAATTGTCTGTAAGTATAGTATTTAACACACCTAGTCCTGATTACCCGCAGATATGGAGGAACAACTGTAATTATATTAGTCCACATTGTTATGCTTGTATTTTTACCTTTTTATTCCTCTTTATTTACAGTTTGAATACCTATAATACTTTTTATTTAAAGGACAAAAACATATTAAATAACTTGTTTAATTAGCTACAAGCAGTGCCCCTTCTATTAGCCCGTACGCATTCTTTCACATTTAGTTGCATTTTTTGTAATTGAAGGGGTAAATTCTAAGATGCAGCGTAAAGTTTAAAACCATGTAATATTTTTTCTTTACAAATTACATTGTTCTAAACGTGGAACTAATAGTTTAAACTTAGGTATTTAATAAGAGAACCCACTAAGCTTAATGAAGCAGCCTTTCTGGAATTAAATACAATTTTACCTAATAATCCTTACTTTAAGTTAACAATGGATTTTACAAACAAATTGTAGGCTCTCCTGTGGGATCTAACACCTAGCCTATATAATCCAATGGAGAATGGGAGATCTAGAACATTTGGGAAAAGTAAAATACATTTGAGACTATATTAACTGCTTGAGAATGATATTTTCACTTCCGTTCCTCCGAATGGAATGCGTGATGTAGTCGGTTTGTTTAGTAAATGTACTAGAGTTATAATAGAAATATGTAATTTACGGTTCGCCTAAAGAGTGTAATAGCCTACCTTCGTAGACTTTACCTGGTTTGTGTCACAACCAAATATATCCTTATCACATACTTTGTAGCTATATATATATATTTGTATTATATAAAAGGGGCATGTTTTATATAAACCTCCGGTGTATAGAGTTTGTGTGTGTAACCAAGTTATTTTGCAATTTTTGCAAATTTGTGGAACCTAGGAATTAGGTTTCGTGTTTCCGTTGACTTTGTCCATCATCAGGTATAAGGTTTTAGCAAATTTTGGTGACGTAACATAGATATAACTTTGCCTATAATATTTAAAACTAAGTTTATAACAACTGAAATTAACACATTGTCAGGAGATATAAAATTAGTCTAATTTGAGCGTCTCTGAGGACAGCTTGGAATCTACTTTCTACGCAGCTGTACCAAGTGAGAATAAAATGTTCACGTAGATAGTGACTGCCCTAGCCGCTACATCTTGGTCGAATGTTGTCAGGATATAACTCTGACTGCAACTGTAAATACTACGTTAGCTTTAGAAAATATTAAATATGAACAACTCCACAGTAAAAGTGTTAGCCCGCTCTAACAAAGCACTTTTGACAGAGCTTTTCCTCTTATTCGTGACAGGAAACAATGAGTTTGTAGTTCCTGTAAAACGTTTAAACAAAGCATTTTTGCTCATCACGTAGAAAAATAGTTTAAAATCAACGTAGAACAAGGTGGTGCCAATAGTTTTACAAAATTGTGTCAAGTTATTTACATTTTTTACACGTAATTTATTGTTTTTTTATATTTTTGTAAGTCTTGTTTGGGAACCCCTGAGACCGCACAGCCCTCGTGGCAACCAACCTCTAGCGAGCTACCTCCGTCTCACTGCGATGCGGTTAGAATCTCTAACACGAGTGAAGGCAACGGGATTGATTGCCCATCTACCAAGCTCAATGACTTTTTCCATGGAGAATCAGGAGATAGTGAAATGAAACAAAACTGTAAGTGTCGCGCTAAGAGCGCGATGAAAACACCCTGCCAGGTTACACTTACAAATACCTTGTAAGTTAGCCTATTGCAGAAGTGACATGCACCTCTTCTTCTGCTGCCTACTCGAAACTGTAAAGGTATGCAGTTGGGGCTAAGCTACAATCCTGGGGATGTGACCCTATGTCAGCTGGAACATAACTGTGAAGCAGAATCTGTTAGTATACATATTTTAACTTTGTGTAATTTGGTTAGAGATAAGCGGGCAATGTGGAGAGCGGCCGTCTGTGTGTGTCGTGGGTGGGTAGGTGTGTATCTACCCAGTTAGGAAATGAGTGTTGATGTTGTATGTTCATGAGCCTGTTTGTAGAACCTTGAGGCAAAGTGTAGGAGGTGTTATTTGATGATAGGCACTTTTAAGTTAGTCTGAAGCAGTGTTAATCTTATACATCTAGGTGCCTTCGTGATTATTTTGGAATAACTGGAGTCTGCGTGTGCATGAGTTGTCTGCATAGCCAGAGACGTGTGAAGCGTACGTGAGTAACATAGATACGTATATAGTAGTGGTCACTCGTAGTGAAAGTAGGCGTTTTTCGTTAGGCATAGGAAATAGCTGTGTTATTCTAATTGTCGCTCTCTTTAACATGTTGGTAATGTGAGGGTCCCAAGTCAGGCCTCTGTCGAGTATGACTCCCAGAGATTTGACCTAGTTCCCCCAGTGAAAGTCCTCGCATAATACTTTTATTGGTGTGTTGAGTTTCGTGTGTCCTACATTTGGAGAGAAGCAAAGCTCGTCACTTGGCCACGTTCACCCTATCTCTCCAGTAGCTCAGCCATGATTCTAGTACTGTAAGGTGGTCCTGTAAATTTGAGTGTATTAGATGTGGTTCCCATGACTGAGCGGATAACGCGGTGTCATCTGGAAATATGGCCACTTGTGTGTTGGGTGTTGACGGCATGTCATTGATGTAGATCATGAACAACACGGGCCCAATAATTGAGCCCTAAGTAAATTATTGGTAAATGATATCGTCAGGTGCTGCCCTCGACGGACTTACCTTGAACTATTACAATCAAGAATGCTATTTGCAGCGCGAAGTCAAGAACTAATCGTTTTTTTATCTAATTACTTAAAAACCACTAAATATGTTTTAAAAATTTAAGTCAGCAAACACTAATAATAGTTAGGCTACTCTAGTTGACAAAATATAAAGCTGACAATGTATATAGGCAAACTATAGTAGGTTTACGTGTCCAGCTTTGCCCAGGATGTTGTGAGGGAACGTGAATCTGGAAGTAGGAGCTGTAATTATGGATGTGAAAGCGATAAAGATAAAGAAAGCCTTTGTGATATTGTAAATGCCATTTCCGTGCTCAATAATAATTAAACCATTGCATTTCAATATTTTGCCTAACCACAAAACATACATGTAGTGTTTATTTCTGAATTTATTTATTTCAATTATTATTGACTAAACAAGACTGTTATACTTAGTCAATATAGAGGAAAGTTGTCTAGTATCGGAGAGGGTGTGGTATCGGTCAAATCATGTTTAGCCAGCAAACGACGAAAGGCAGCACGTGTCCTGCCATCAGATTGTTTCTTATAGGAAAACAGAGCCGTTGTTACCATATTGGATGATATCCCTACATAATCTGTAACACCAAAAATTAAGTTGGTGTTTCGTTTGTGTTCTTCGACTCCTTGTTTAAAACTACGACCTGTTTGCTCACTGTAGAATGTGTTGCATTCGTCGCAGTTCAGTTTCTATATAGTTTATTTTTGTTATAGGTGTCATGCAGTACTTTGTATTGTAAATTGTTATTGGTTTTGTATGCTATTTTGTATCCTTTTTTTTGAAATTTGTGAGCTATTTTATTTCATGTTTTGTTTATGTATGGTGTTGTGATGTATTTGTTTTCCCTCGCTGTAGTGTTAATTTTAGTGTTTTTTGTACATTGTGCAGTTTGTCTATAATTGTGGCGTTGTATCCATTTGTTTATGTTAAATATTTAATATTGTATAGTTCTATGTTTAGGTTTTCTGCGGTCATTGAAATTTCTTTAAGTCTGAATGCAGCGTGTTTGTGCTGGCTGGAGTGGTTTGGGGTGTTGTGGATAAATGTGACTATTGTTATGGGTTTCCTGTAAATGTAGAAGCTGTTTTTGTGTGTGGCTTTTTGTTATGGGGAGGCCAATGATGTTTAAAGATAGGTTGTTTTCAATTTCTGAGGTGAACTTGATTTTTGGGCGTATTTTAGTAGTGTAGGTGTGGAGTTTTACGCATTGTTAGGTGTTGCCTCTGTATAGTGTTATGATATCAACGACTTATCTGTGCCTTTAAATGAATTTGTGCGCGTGCATATTACTTGTGTTTATCTTGGTGTTCTTATGTGTTGTAGGAAAATTTCGCTTAGGGCACTGCTGATAGGACTTCCCCATGGGTAGGCCATCTGGCTATGAATAGAAGTTAGGTGTGTGGGTGAAATAGTTTTGTTTAGAGATGGTTTGGAGGATGTATAGGATTTCGGTAACGTGGGTTTTCGGTATGTTGTTCTGTATTAATTTCTATGATATTGAGCGTTTCGGGTATGGGTATGTTGGTGTACATATTTGTTATCTCGAGTGATAGTTGTGTTGAATTGTGTGGTATGTTTATGTCTTATTTTATTTATGAGGTTTGTTCTGTTTTATATTGGTGTTCCTGTGTTTAAGTTTATAGATTGTCAGATTATTTTGTTATGTTTTTGTTACTTTATGTTAAAGGTCATTTGTCTAGTTGATGACGGCACGGATGGGGACATTGGGTTTGTGAGTATTAGAGAGAGCTTGGAGGGTAGGTACTTTAGGGTGGATTTGTTTTAGGTGGTGGTTTTTTTTTGTTTTTGCTGATAATGTATTCGGATGTATTAATTAGTTTTTTGATGGTTCTGTGATATTTCTCAGTTGGATCTGTATTTAGTTGCATTATATTATTATTTGTTATGTATTCATTGATTTTGTCATTTAGAGGTTTGTAATAACAATTACTGTGTGAGTGTGATGTTTAGTGTAGCTTTTTGTTTTTTGTTTGTTGCGATTTTAATTTAATTGTTCACGTTTTTAATGGTTATGTTTTTGTGTTCGTTTAGGTTTTTTGTGTCATGTCGAAGTGAGTTTTGGTCTTTTGTGACGGTTTTATGTGTTGCGGTTTCAGTTTGTAGTATAATGTTTGTATTTGTAATATTATTTGATTTTTAATGTAGGTTCTATTTAAGGCCTTTGTTTATTCAATTCAAAGTTTTGTGTGAAATTGTTGTTAGTGATATTAAATGTACGGAGGTAGAATTTTTGTGTTTGGGTTGAGAGTATATTGTGTTTTTTTGTTTTACATAATAGTTGATTAAACTTTTTATTGTGTTTATTTTTAATGTTTATTAGTTTATTTGTTACCCAATTATTAGTGCCTATTATGATTTGTTGTGAGTTCGCGTCCGATCGTGTTGGGGAGATTTAGGTGAAGTTGGTATAACTTTTGGTTCAGTGAGTCTTTATTTTTGTATACAGTTTTAAGGGTTTGTTTTATGTAAATTAAACATTTACACAATATGAAATTTACAGACATACAAAACACAAAGTACAAACATATTAAACGAAAAAACCCAATACAAATCAGACATACTCTATGATATTATCGAAAACCTGCCTTTAAAACAGTCACCGCTTGACCCAACATCTCCAAGCAGAAGACACTGATGAACATCGTCACATGCGATTGAAAACGTTCTGTCTCTGTAAGTTTTTACAAATTTACCAAATTTAAAGTTCGGATAGTCATAAACTATTGTTAAAGTGATTAATTAAAAATCAGAATATTAAGTGGTAAAATAAAAAGAGAATTTACTTGGAATTTTTTATGATGGCCTATTTTGTTTGTTTGTTATTATTTATTCGTTTTCTTTTTTTCGTTTCTAATTATGGTGAACTATAATGTCTCATTATATAAGGCGTTTAGGGCTGCTCCTAGGTTGGTATTGCTGAAATAATGTAATCTAAAGTTTTTGTTTTTACCCAAAATATTGTTTAAAAAAAAGTTAAAATCCTGGTAGTTTTTCGTAGAATAGAAATGCAACTTTACTATTATTACAATGTTTGAAAATGTTCTTTTATAAATAACAATATGATTGAAATTATAAACACACTTTCCTGGTTACAGATGAAGACGTCGGAAACAGGCTTCTGAAAGGAAAACTTACGACAACTTCTGGATCCGGAAAATCATATTTTAAAAAGGACCAAAAGTGCATTATTAACGGTAAGTTTCATACTATTTGCAGCTGTGTCTGTTATTATATTATCAAAACCAGAGGTTTCTTTCATTAAATAGTCACACATTGTTAACATTGATAATTTTCAATTTTTGTAATTTTGTCCTCTCCATTTGCATTCTAACTAACTCTAATAGTTTTTTACTTAAAGCACAAAGGCACCTAAAAATGTTTCTTTAATATCACACTTCAGGCTTTGCCCCTGCAATTGCTACGTAGTCTATTTGTTTAGCTGGCTTGTGTACTTAGTTGTCTGCCTACGTATTGCAGGGGCTAAATCTATCATGACATAATAAGTATAAAACTATCTAATATTACATTTATTTATTATAAATGAGATTTCACATGAACAATTTCTGTTACCACATTTGTAATACAAGACTTTACAATGATTAATCCTTTTTATTATTGGTGAAATTATAAATCTTCAACTCACAGTTTTGCAGCTCATAAAACTTTCTTTTATAAATAGCAATATGATGAAAATTATAAACACATTTTGCTGATTACAGATGCAGACGTCGGGAACAGGCTTCTGAAAGGAAAACATGCGACAACTTCTAGAGCCGGAAAATCATATTTTATAAATGACCAAAATTACTTATAAAGGTAAGTCTTGTACTATTTGTAAGATTGTACAACTATCCCTAATAAGTACAGCTGAGATCATAAATCTAAGGTTTTGGGCATTTTGGTCCCCAATGAATGTTATTTGTCATCCCTTGATGTTACAACTTTATTCACTAAACCTCCTCCATGTTTAGCTACTAATAGTTTAAAAACTTAGGTATTGAATAAGAGAACTCACTAAGTTTAATGAAGCAGGCTTTTTGGAATTAGTTACAATTTTACCTAATAATGCTTACTTTCAGTTGACTAAACTTTCAGAACAATGGACTTTACAAACAAATTGTAGGCTCTCCTGTGGGATCTAACACATAGCCTACATAATCGAATAGGGAATGGGGGATCTAGAATATTTGGGAGAAGTAAAACACATTTAATTCTATATTAACAGCATGCTGCGATATTTTTACTGCTGTTCCTAGGTAAAGAACGCGTAATGCAGTCGGTTTATTTAATACTTATAAAGAAATATAAAATTTAGGGTTGGAATAGAACTTAATACATGTTTAAGGTTTTTACAGATATATGTTATAAGGGATAAGGGAAGTTATATTATTGATAATTGGTATAGGGAGAACAATTTTACAGGATGATATATTAATTAACGGTTTAGGAACTACAGGCGCTTCTAGTGATAAAAAATAGCCTGATTTTATAATTCCAGGACAGCAGAATTCAAGCTTTCTATTCTTAAACCGTCATATATACGGAAATATTCAACCCAACAAGATGTTTCTTATACAAAACTAAAGAAAAAAGCTGGTATTTTCATCCGCTGCTTTCCTGTTCAAAATATCTTCTATAGTTAAACAGTTTTTGAGTAACTATCCCGAGAAAACGAGGAATGTTCTACGTTTGCTGAATGTGAAGGGAAAATACTTCACTGTGAGTTTTACCAATATTTCGATGAAATATCAGATTCTTTTAAAGCAGTAGCAGTATGTAATGTAAAATGACGGGATTGGAAATGAGGTTTCAAAATAGTTTGCGAAACATATTTGCATTTTGTGCAAGGTTTAGTATATGAAACTATTGCTTGTTTTTTTTAACTCGGGTCTGGACCCTCAAAACCCACTCATCCCTGGTGGCAGACAACCTCTAGAGAGCTACCCCCCTCTCACATCACAAGTGAAGGCAACGGGATTGATTGCCCATGTACCAAGCTCATAAGCTCTTTCTATTAAGAATCAGGAGATAGTGAAATGAAACAGTACGATAAGTGTCGCGCTAAGAGCGGGATGAAAAAGGCTAGCAAGAATGAAACCCTGGCAGGAAAAATCCCGCTACAGTTCATGCAGGTACCCTAGAGACTAGGATATCCCTATGCTAAGGAATAAGGAGGGGTGTTACTTTACAAATACCTTGTTAGTGAGTATCAAGCAGGAACGATATGAACCTCTTCTTCTGCTGCCTACTCGTAACTGAAAAGGCATGCAATCAAATTAGTACTTCCGTTGGTGCTAAGCTGCGACCCTGGGGATGTGCCCTTGCGTCGCCTGGAACATATCTGTGAAGCAGCATCTATTAGTATTTATATTCTTATTGTTGTATTATGGTTAGAGCTAAGCGGTCAGTAGGGACAGCGGCCGTCTGCGTGTCGTGGGTGGGGTCATATCTACCCAGTGAGGAAATAAGTGTGGATGTTGTATGTGCGTGAGTCTTTTTGTAGAACCTTGTTGCTAGGTGTCGGAGGAGTTGTTTGATGAAAGGTACTTTCGTCGCTTTCTCCGTGAGGTTTATCTGCGTTGTGTTGTGATGGTGTCTGGTCTAGGTGCTTTCCTGGAGATTGATTGTCAAAACCTTACGGTTTGAGAGGTATGAGCTAACTAGGTGTATAAGCCCGTTTGGAAATCTATAGTCCCTTAGTTTTACTAAGATCGTAGTTTCCCGTTGTGCCAGACCTGGTCAAACCCCTTTTTAATTTCCAGGAAGGCTACTCCAGTCGAGCAGTAATTACTGAAATTCTTGGTTGCATTCTCCACCCCTCTCATCAGCAGATGCGTGGCAGAGTGTTTTGTCCTAAAGCCACATTGCTCTGGCCTTAGAGTGTTGTGTGTGTGGATATGCGTGTTGATACGTTTGTGTAGGGTTTTTTCCAAATACCTTGCCCATCCTATTCAATAAGCTTATCGGTCTGTTTGAGTTATTCGGGCCGATGAGTGTGGGATAGCGCAGTGTTTCTCGCGTGAAGTGTTTAACCATCGGCCAGATGGGTGTATCTGTTGTGTTTAAGGTCGCCAAATCCGCTTGGAAGCGATCGACTTTCTACTGAATTAGTTCCCGCCTAATTTGCCTCTCAAGGCGGTCAACAATTGTGTAACTTTTGGTTAAAAGATATCGTTAGGTGCTGCATACCAGCGGACTTACGGTGAACTATTGCAAACAAGAAGGCTTTATGCAGCACGAAGTGGAATATTAATAGTTTTTTTTAGCAAATTACTCATAAACCACAAAATATTTTTCTAAATTTAAGTCAGCACTAATATTGACTTTTCTCCTTCATATGGTATAACACTCATATAGCTTTCCTCATTTTCTCTCAACACTCAAAACCCATCTTTATAATAAAGTGACTTACACCACTAATTTATTTCGGTGGCTCATATGTTATAAGAAAAATTTTGTGTTAAATATCTGTAGAAACATATCTGTAGTGACACGTCACTATAGAAACAAATCGATTTCAGCGCCGGTTTATAAATTGTATAGGTTTAAGGCGCCTGATCTTTTATTTCCTGGTTCCATGATACAAGGAATTCTTAAAACCGTCATATCTCTGCACACATTTACCCAACAAGATGTTATGTATATTTAACAGAATGAGAAAGTCTGTATTTTCATTCGATATTTCTTTACTTCATTTTTCCTTGTCTTCTGTAGTAGTTAAAGCCAAACCGGTTCCCACTGTTTTACAGGGAAAGTCTCTGAATCTATACAAACTGTCCTCCTCTGTTATAAAAGATTCAAGATATGTTAACTCAGATTTTAGTAACGAAATAAGAAGGGTCGGGGTAAGTAAGCGATGCGTCAATATGCACCCAGACCGCTTCGCCTACTTACCTCCTCACGCCATCTTGGGTTAGAACTAATCTCGCACCCTACCAAAGTAAGTAAAAGTATGAAACTGCGGCTGGTTTTGTAGCGAGATAAAAGGCAAATGACGTGGTTTGTGCTTAAAGAATTAGAAGTTAGAGCAATGGTGTTATAAAATAATACTTGTAGTAACAAATTATTAATTAACTTTTTGTAAAACAAACAATCCCAAACACTCACTAAACATCTAAGAATCTAGGTTTCAGATTACGTCCACAGATTTGTCACCCGGACATAAGGCTAAACAGCAGCCTAAAAACAGCATAAATAACAAAATAATTCTCTAAGTTTTCCATTTATACTCATTAGCACTAAGTTTTCAATTTTTTCTAATTTGTAATGAAAAATAATAAATTAAATAAATGTTTTTTCGATATACCACGCTTTTAAAACTGACTAAAATGTATAAAATAATTTTTCATGGCCCTTCTACAATGTTGAGGGGGAATTGTTAGTGGCTATGGATATCAGTAAATAATGCTAGTTAAGAATCCGAAAATATTCACAGATGATTTCAGTGAATTGGAAATGGCATTGACTGTAATTTATTTCATTCTCTTTGCCCTCATCATGGTTTCTCTACTTGTATTATTAACTGGCAGCGCCCCACGTCTTCCCCTCCAAATATTACAAACATATCCATAGTTACTAACAATTCTCCCTCAACATTGTAGAAGGGCCATGAAAAATTATTTTATACATTTTAGTCGGTTTTAAAAGCGCGGTATATTGAAAAAACATTTATTTAGTTTTATTATTTTTCATTACAAATTAGGAAAAATTGAAAACTTAGTGATAATGAGTAGCTTATAAATGGAAAAACTTGGAGAGTTCCTTTGTTATTGAATAAAGATGTCACATGAAGCGATGAGAAATAATACTCACTGGGATCCAAAATGCCATCAGCTTTAGATCTAAGCCGCTAACCATTCCTAATATAAGTTTACGGTATTAGACAAACCTTACATAACTTTCTATGAAGGACGTAGGTATATTTATATAAGATAGTTAAGTCCTTAAAGGCAAATCGCCCGTATAAACAATACTTAAACCCAAAATAAACATCGAGGTTTTACAATTGGACTTATATATATAATGTTTTCATTATAAAACGTATTTTATAGAACAAGGCAAGGTGATATGTATCACACAAACCACTTTCATGTCCGCAATATACCTGACTTTATAAATAGCGATGGGAACTTACCCTTATCTTATTTTGTAACCATAAAGGCTTTGTTATTGTTGCAGAACCTATAAGTAGGAGACCAGGGCTAATTGTCACACGGGTAAGTTGGCGCAGTGGCTTCTAATTCTATGTTAATGAGTTCACAACATTGACCGCTAGGTGATGTATTTCCCCACGTAACACAACAGTGTGGACGTAATCTGAGACCTAGATTCTTAGTTGTTTCGTGAGTGTTTGGGATTGTTTGTTTTACAAAAAGTTAATTAAGAATTTGTTACTACAAGTATTATTTTATAACACCATTGCTCTAACTTCTAATTCTTTAAGCACAAACCACGTCATTTGCCTTTTATCTCGCTACAAAACCAGCCGCAGTTTCATACTTTTACTTACTTTGGTAGGGTGCGAGATTAGTTCTAACCCAAGATGGCGTGAGGAGGTAAGTAGGCGAAGCGGTCTGGGTGCATATTGACGCATCGCTTACTTACCCCGACCCTTCTTATTTCGTTACTAAAATCTGAGTTAACATATCTTGAATCTTTTATAACAGAGGAGGACAGTTTGTATAGATTCAGAGACTTTCCCTGTAAAACAGTGGGAACCGGTTTGGCTTTAACTACTACAGAAGACAAGGAAAAATGAAGTAAAGAAATATCGAATGAAAATACAGACTTTCTCATTCTGTTAAATATACATAACATCTTGTTGGGTAAATGTGTGCAGAGATATGACGGTTTTAAGAATTCCTTGTATCATGGAACCAGGAAATAAAAGATCAGGCGCCTTAAACCTATACAATTTATAAACCGGCGCTGAAATCGATTTGTTTCTATAGTGACGTGTCACTACAGATATGTTTCTACAGATATTTAACACAAAATTTTTCTTATAACATATGAGCCACCGAAATAAATTAGTGGTGTAAGTCACTTTATTATAAAGATGGGTTTTGAGTGTTGAGAGAAAATGAGGAAAGCTATATGAGTGTTATACCATATGAAGGAGAAAAGTCAATATTAGTGCTGACTTAAATTTAGAAAAATATTTTGTGGTTTATGAGTAATTTGCTAAAAAAAACTATTAATATTCCACTTCGTGCTGCATAAAGCCTTCTTGTTTGCAATAGTTCACCGTAAGTCCGCTGGTATGCAGCACCTAACGATATCTTTTAACCAAAAGTTACACAATTGTTGACCGCCTTGAGAGGCAAATTAGGCGGGAACTAATTCAGTAGAAAGTCGATCGCTTCCAAGCGGATTTGGCGACCTTAAACACAACAGATACACCCATCTGGCCGATGGTTAAACACTTCACGCGAGAAACACTGCGCTATCCCACACTCATCGGCCCGAATAACTCAAACAGACCGATAAGCTTATTGAATAGGATGGGCAAGGTATTTGGAAAAAACCCTACACAAACGTATCAACACGCATATCCACACACACAACACTCTAAGGCCAGAGCAATGTGGCTTTAGGACAAAACACTCTGCCACGCATCTGCTGATGAGAGGGGTGGAGAATGCAACCAAGAATTTCAGTAATTACTGCTCGACTGGAGTAGCCTTCCTGGAAATTAAAAAGGGGTTTGACCAGGTCTGGCACAACGGGAAACTACGATCTTAGTAAAACTAAGGGACTATAGATTTCCAAACGGGCTTATACACCTAGTTAGCTCATACCTCTCAAACCGTAAGGTTTTGACAATCAATCTCCAGGAAAGCACCTAGACCAGACACCATCACAACACAACGCAGATAAACCTCACGGAGAAAGCGACGAAAGTACCTTTCATCAAACAACTCCTCCGACACCTAGCAACAAGGTTCTACAAAAAGACTCACGCACATACAACATCCACACTTATTTCCTCACTGGGTAGATATGACCCCACCCACGACACGCAGACGGCCGCTGTCCCTACTGACCGCTTAGCTCTAACCATAATACAACAATAAGAATATAAATACTAATGCTGCTTCACAGATATGTTCCAGGCGACGCAAGGGCACATCCCCAGGGTCGCAGCTTAGCACCAACGGAAGTACTAATTTGATTGCATGCCTTTTCAGTTACGAGTAGGCAGCAGAAGAAGAGGTTCATATCGTTCCTGCTTGATACTCACTAACAAGGTATTTGTAAAGTAACACCCCTCCTTATTCCTTAGCATAGGGATATCCTAGTCTCTAGGGTACCTGCATGAACTGTAGCGGGATTTTTCCTGCCAGGGTTTCATTCTTGCTAGCCTTTTTCATCCCGCTCTTAGCGCGACACTTATCGTACTGTTTCATTTCACTATCTCCTGATTCTTAATAGAAAGAGCTTATGAGCTTGGTACATGGGCAATCAATCCCGTTGCCTTCACTTGTGATGTGAGAGGGGGGTAGCTCTCTAGAGGTTGTCTGCCACCAGGGATGAGTGGGTTTTGAGGGTCCAGACCCGAGTTAAAAAAAACAAGCAATAGTTTCATATACTAAACCTTGCACAAAATGCAAATATGTTTCGCAAACTATTTTGAAACCTCATTTCCAATCCCGTCATTTTACATTACATACTGCTACTGCTTTAAAAGAATCTGATATTTCATCGAAATATTGGTAAAACTCACAGTGAAGTATTTTCCCTTCACATTCAGCAAACGTAGAACATTCCTCGTTTTCTCGGGATAGTTACTCAAAAACTGTTTAACTATAGAAGATATTTTGAACAGGAAAGCAGCGGATGAAAATACCAGCTTTTTTCTTTAGTTTTGTATAAGAAACATCTTGTTGGGTTGAATATTTCCGTATATATGACGGTTTAAGAATAGAAACCTTGAATTCTGCTGTCCTGGAATTATAAAATCAGGCTATTTTTTATCACTAGAAGCGCCTGTAGTTCCTAAACCGTTAATTAATATATCATCCTGTAAAATTGTTCTCCCTATACCAATTATCAATAATATAACTTCCCTTATCCCTTATAACATATATCTGTAAAAACCTTAAACATGTATTAAGTTCTATTCCAACCCTAAATTTTATATTTCTTTATAAGTATTAAATAAACCGACTGCATTACGCGTTCTTTACCTAGGAACAGCAGTAAAAATATCGCAGGCATGCTGTTAATATAGAATTAAATGTGTTTTACTTCTCCCAAATATTCTAGATCCCCCATTCCCTATTCGATTATGTAGGCTATGTGTTAGATCCCACAGGAGAGCCTACAATTTGTTTGTAAAGTCCATTGTTCTGAAAGTTTAGTCAACTGAAAGTAAGCATTATTAGGTAAAATTGTAACTAATTCCAGAAAGCCTGCTTCATTAAACTTAGTGAGTTCTCTTATTCAATACCTAAGTTTTTAAACTATTAGTAGCTAAACATGGAGGAGGTTTAGTGAATAAAGTTGTAACATCAAGGGATGACAAATAACATTCATTGGGGACCAAAATGCCCAAAACCTTAGATTTATGATCTCAGCTGTACTTATTAGGGATAGTTGTACAATCTTACAAATAGTACAAGACTTACCTTTATAAGTAATTTTGGTCATTTATAAAATATGATTTTCCGGCTCTAGAAGTTGTCGCATGTTTTCCTTTCAGAAGCCTGTTCCCGACGTCTGCATCTGTAATCAGCAAAATGTGTTTATAATTTTCATCATATTGCTATTTATAAAAGAAAGTTTTATGAGCTGCAAAACTGTGAGTTGAAGATTTATAATTTGACCAATAATAAAAAGGATTAATCATTGTAAAGTCTTGTATTACAAATGTGGTAACAGAAATTGTTCATGTGAAATCTCATTTATAATAAATAAATGTAATATTAGATAGTTTTATACTTATTATGTCATGATAGATTTAGCCCCTGCAATACGTAGGCAGACAACTGAGTACACAAGCCAGCTAAACAAATAGACTACGTAGCAATTGCAGGGGCAAAGCCTGAAGTGTGATATTAAAGAAACATTTTTAGGTGCCTTTGTGCTTTAAGTAAAAAACTATTAGAGTTAGTTAGAATGCAAATGGAGAGGACAAAATTACAAAAATTGAAAATTATCAATGTTAACAATGTGTGACTATTTAATGAAAGAAACCTCTGGTTTTGATAATATAATAACAGACACAGCTGCAAATAGTATGAAACTTACCGTTAATAATGCACTTTTAGTCCTTTTTAAAATATGATTTTCCGGATCCAGAAGTTGTCGTAAGTTTTCCTTTCAGAAGCCTGTTTCCGACGTCTTCATCTGTAACCAGGAAAGTGTGTTTATAATTTCAATCATATTGTTATTTATAAAAGAACATTTTCAAACATTGTAATAATAGTAAAGTTGCATTTCTATTCTACGAAAAACTACCAGGATTTTAACTTTTTTTTAAACAATATTTTGGGTAAAAACAAAAACTTTAGATTACATTATTTCAGCAATACCAACCTAGGAGCAGCCCTAAACGCCTTATATAATGAGACATTATAGTTCACCATAATTAGAAACGAAAAAAAGAAAACGAATAAATAATAACAAACAAACAAAATAGGCCATCATAAAAAATTCCAAGTAAATTCTCTTTTTATTTTACCACTTAATATTCTGATTTTTAATTAATCACTTTAACAATAGTTTATGACTATCCGAACTTTAAATTTGGTAAATTTGTAAAAACTTACAGAGACAGAACGTTTTCAATCGCATGTGACGTATATTATATATATATTTAACGTATATTTGATGTATAATTTCTTAAATAATTTATTTGTTTCAACTATTTATAAAATTAATAATATTTACTGAAGAATTATTAATATTTGCTGAAAAATTAAAAAAATAAAATAATTCCTTCCCACACCTTGGCTTGACTCTTTTTGTAAAACTTTGGTCGTTTTATGTCAAACGTCAGTTTGAACAAACAATGACCACTCCAGAGGGTAAATAATAATTCTATCGATGACTTATGTAAAAAAATATAAAAAACATTAGCCCAAAGTTATTCTTTGCAGGACAAATATAAAATTTGTATTAGATAACCTTTGAAATAATGTAGCCGTCCTTATCAGTTTTTCACGACCAATAAATGTGTTAAGAAAATCCTACCAAGTGCTCAGTTCTCCCCATAGTAACTACCATTTCTCCTGAGGACCTGGGAATCCTTCTTTAGGTCGTGCTAAGCGCTTCTGCTCCAGGTTGTCGCCAGTCTTTCGGCCACAAAGCCGTCCTCTGCCTGTAATAGTGAAAGTGATTGGTCAAGTTTAAATTGCAAAAATAATAAAATTGTATCAATTACTAACTGACCCAGCGAACTTCGTACCGCTTAAAAGTAATGGAATGGATTCTTAACAGTGGCTGAACCTGATTTAGTATTTTATTATCATAATAATAGCTGAACTTTTAGTAGTCGCTCGAGAAAAGGGGGACATTCATAGTTATTGTTTGAGTGTTATTTATTGAAGTGCACTCGGATATACAATATTATTGGTTTCTTTCTGGTGTGTACACAAAAAAATCAGGTTTTTCACTTCTGAGCATGCCGCATAAAGATATTAATATGAGAAGTATGTATTTTCAAAACTAAGTCAAAATAATTTTAATTTTAGTGTTTCTTAGAAACAAAAATTTGGAAAGAATTCAATGAAATGTCTTAAGATAAGATGAGATAGAAAATCATATTTTATGCTGTATTGGGACTTAAAAAATTTACATGGTATGTCGTTGGGAAGCTGTTTTGTTAAAAATCTATTTTATTAGTTGATATTTTTTGCTGAAATTAATTGGTTTTGGAGGGGGACGTATCACCCCCCTGGGCTACGCCACTAAGAACTACTTATCTCAAAATCCTCCCCAGGAAAGTACGCAACAATTTCCCAAAGTTTCATGGGGGATCGGGTTAGTGTTTTAGTAATGCATAAGGCTCATACATACAAGGATTCATTTTGATATCAGATATAACTTACCTGGTAGAACGATCTAGAAAGATTAAAATAAATCATACTTCTTGAGAAAGGAATGTTTTTCGTTGAATTTCTTTTAAGTGTAACTGAATTGGAGAATACGTAGTAATTTTTTATTTTGTTCAAAATAGTTTTCAACCAGAATTATTAAAAATCGTATTAAAACAATGTTGCCTTTTCAACATGCGTTTCCGAATACTTAATTCCTAGCCAAGGTTTTGTTGGCTTTGGTAGAATTAATTAATGTTAATGTACTACAGTTCTCGAATGTGAATAGTTCGATATATTAACCTTTTTTAAAATTGGACTTTTCAATTATGATCATAAAAGACAATTGAACTGCTAACTTACAATACAACCAAACTATGTTGCCACATTCACTTCAATGTAATGTCTAGAGTAAACAAATTAAAGGAATAATGTCGAGGCGGCCACAGCCAACTAGAGTAACAAATTCTTATCGTTACAATCTAGACTTTGGACTGCAAGGGAATCGGCCAGTCAGCTGTTTATTCGACCAGTACGTTTATCTTGTCTTACTTGATTAGAGTTGTGATGAATTTAGCTGTGTTTTCGCATTTTGTCTAACAGTTTTTAATTAAAAGTTTGTTGTCAAGGGTAATTAGTTTATAATAATTGAGACAGTTAGAGGCTTTCCTTTATTGTTTTCTATTAAAGCAGATATTTTACAATAACCAGATAGGAAGAAATATTTAAATTTCACAAGTACCTTTGTCCGGATAAAATCGCACAAAGAAGACAACTTGTAGTTTTGCCGATACATGTAGGCCTATGTATTGAGAACTATATCTTGTTGTGGGTTTTGTGTTTTTATAATATTTCTTATAAATAGATAATAACGATGCTATAAGAAAGATATAATATTTGTTAGGCGAGATTTTATGTTAACTTTATATGTCTACTGCTCATTAAACACTTCAAGCATTTACCTTAGATATGTAAGCAAAATTAATTTTGTAGTCTGGTGTTGCCATTTGTAATACATTGATTGTAATTCACAGACACAATAATACAGGCCCACAGAGACACACAGTCACATACACAGCAAACCAGCTGACCAGCTGGTATTGGCAATATCATATACGTATTTCGGATAACAGACAATTTAGCTTATAACCTGTTTTAACACTTGGCTACCGTTTTTGAAAGAAACAATAGCAAAAAAGCGTCATATTATAGCAAACATTCGCACGATGTAAAATTGTTACATTTGATGTTGGCTACTTTTATAGGTTACATGTGTGTGTAATGGTGAAGTAATAATTGGCTATGATTGCTTCAAGCATGAAGCTTTGGGAAATAGGTTTTTGGAAAACCTGCTGAGGAATAACATTGTTTATATTGGAGCATACATTTGGTTTTGAAGGACCATAATGTGTGGAAATAATTATTTAATTAATCTTTCATGCTATATCTCTTTGTGTGTAATATTTAGGAAGCGAATCAAATATTGATGTCTTGCTTTTGTATAATTCGAAGGATTTTAAAAGGAAAAGTTGTACCTGTCATTATCTAAGTTGTGAATAAAAAATCTAAGGTAAACTTTTTTTACCAAAATGTTAGATAGAATCTTATTAAAAAAGGAAAAAACGTTTAGCCTATCTTTTTACTTTAAGATACTAAACTGCAGAGAGAACTTCCCATAGATTAATACTAAGCTATAGATGGAAACAATTAATGTTGTTATTGCAATTACAGAATAATGGAGAGTCAAGCAGAGGATGAGTTGGGGAAGCCCTCCCTGAGCCCTTCCCCAAGGCCTCAAGAGCCCCCCCCCCCCAGCATCGTGCACAGCGCAAAGGTGAGTTGATGGGTAGCTTATGTTTACTGTAGCGTACAAATAGTTGGGTGTTTGGTTGCATTGTGTTCTGCTATGTAAAGGTTTTAATGCAATAGAAGCAGAACAGATGTTGGTGTGGATGAAAATAATAAGATGAATGAAGCTAAGGTAAACCAGGCAACCATACATCAGTCATTGTTTATAAGTTTATAAAATGTTTACAAGAAAATATTGTTATATTTTTACAATAAATAATTTTATATTATTTGCCAAATTTCCCGACTATATTTTTTGATTGATTCTATAGATGTGTTTTATTAGTTTAGTTTTTTAAAATATTTCATAACCCAAAATGCTCAAATAACTACGTTTGAAGCTGGATATAAGGGTTTTACTTAATGACCTATATACACAAAAATTAGTACTCGAAGAAACCGTTCAATACACCGAAGAACATACACACAGACAGACACCAATTTTACCCACGCACAAATAAACACCTTAGACATCGAATGTAATATAAACGAATTAAGACTTAAAATTCTCAACCCAAAAAATAAAACTAGAAACAATAGTTTGGACACAGAATTAGCTCTCCAAACCACAGATCCATTCACCATGGATACATTGGGCAAGGGATTGAATATAAAACGTCCATTATAAACAGGTTGTGGTAATTGGCTATGACTGCTTTAAGCATAATGCTTTGGATTATAGGTCCTTGGGGAAACCTGCAAAAGAATAACATTCTTTGTGGTACAAAATACATTTGGTTTTGAAGGACCATTTAGTGTGAAAAGAAGTATTTAACACCAGTGTAGGACATTTCCCAAATATCCTGTTTAAAAAAGTGTATACAAATTAGGAATAAAATCACAAACCTAAAACTACGTATTTAGTAAACTATGTATTTAGATATAAAACATAAAAGAACACTACAGTGGGTTTTATTGAAAAAGCTTCCTTAATGTGGTACATGCTATATTTATTTGTCTGTAATATTTAGAAAACGAAATAAATAATAATGTCTTGCTTTTGTATAATTCAGGGCTTATTAACGGGAAAATTTGTAATAAACAAAGTAAAACATTGATTTCCAACATCCGATAAAGTCTTATTAAAAACCGAAAAACCTTTATTTTCGTAAGGGATTTTATTTTAGGCACTAACCATAAAAGTGACCTTCACATAGTGCAATACTAAGTTATAGATGGCAACAAATAATGTTGTGATTGCATTTGCAGGCTAATGGTGAGTCAAGCAGGGGATGCGCCGCCCAGAACGCCCCGGAAACTCCCAGGAGACCCCCGGCCACTCCCCGCACCCTAAACTGCAAGAAGGTGAGTTGATGGGTTGGTTATGTTTACTATAATGTACAAATAGTTGTGCGGATGAAAATAATAAGATGAAACAATCAAAGTGTTCATAATCCAAGAAATCTGGTACAAAGTCTGTCAAAAATTAAATCTATTTACGCCAGGTTTATCCTATTATTAAACATATAACAATTTGGATACTCACCTAGATAAAATTGCCTTTTTTTCTAGCGACAAACCTAGATTCCAGGAACAATGAATCTTTCCATGGAAACAATATCGTAACAATAAATCTTTCAATGGAAACAATAATGTAACCTCAACCCGTGATACCAGGCAACCACATTTCAGTCATTGTTAATATCTTTACACGAAAAAATTGTTACATTTTTACAAAAAATAATTTTATATTAATTCCCGACCAAATTTTTTGATTGAATAATAAATTTGTTTTATTTTTTTAGTTTTTAAAATATTTAATATCCTAAAATGCTCAAATATTTACACGTAAAGTTTGTTGTATGGGTTTTACTTAATGACCTATATTCGCAATAGTTGAACATAATCGTTGATACTTTGCTATTAGTACTCGGAGAAACCGTCCAATACAGCAAAGCACATACTCACAGCCAGCAACAGTGCATCAGACACAAACAAAACTATCAACGCAAAACAATACTTTTACACTCACCACCAGTTTTACCTACGCACAATAAACACCACAGACATCCAATTTAATATAAACGAGTTAGGGCTTAAACAAATGACTTAAATAAGTCTCTCACACCAAAAATACAATTATAAACAAAAGTTTGACTCAGAATCACCAATACAAAGCACAGATCCATTCACCATGAATACATTAGACAAGGCATTGAATATAAAATGCTCATCATAAACACATTAAAGACTATACAAAGCACATCTAATAAACACACAACCCTTACATCTATCACACAAACTAACCTTAATATTTTAAAACAGATAAAGGCTCTTCTATAGTAATAATGCGCCAACAAGGCGTTGTCAATAAAGTAACTAAATACATGACAAAAACAACATAACCGAACTCCATTTAGTCCCTACACAAAAATATCAAACACAAATTAAAAATCACATAAGCAAATGCACCGAAATCATGAAACCAGAACAAGAGAAACATTATAAACAAAACACACATTGCACAATAATAAACCACACCCAGGCACCTTCACTTAACCTAGCTAAATACACACACAAACGTTAATAACCACAGGTCAAAACACAATGGCAGTGGCCTGATACACAAATGTAAAGACAACTGTATCCCTCACAACACTATAGCGTCATTCGACATAAAAACCTAAACACCATCGTACCCATTACACAACCACTTCAAACACTAGGAAACATGCTGACAACAAACAAAACTCCTCAAAAACTCACCCAAGAAATCACCACACTCACTAAACTCATAACACAAATTCTACACCCAAACACTGACATCGTCGTCGAAACTAGCCTGTTTGTGTTAATAAACTAATGCGTAGTAAGACTTAGAGTAAATTGCTTTAATTTTACAGTTGTGAATTCTTCTTACTAGCTAAGCTGCTAATTAACTTAATACTAAACCTAACTTTTACCCCCAAATTAGAAGACAATAATAAAAAATATTATTATCTTATTAATAAAAATAAAGTAATAAGGTCATACAAGATTGCAGATGTGCGACGCCAATTTGACTGTGATTGACTGTAGAATAATCCAAATTTGTTATTTATTATTTCCTATAACTCCTTAATAACGACAATTATTAGAATAAGCGAAAACTATTTAATTCGTAGAATAACCAATTCCCTACCTCAAGGCCAGTGCAATATCTTTCTGTTGTTACCTAAATCTACCTCATCCAATATATATTTCGCAAGTATAATGCGAGTAATTGATATTGAGGGTTAAATGATGATTCTAGTACAAATTTCCGCTCGATTAGGTATTCCGCGCTCAAAAACATTGTTTCAAGGTCACTCTAACATAAATAGGAGAGTCAGTTTAATCATGTAAAATGTTTTTGCTGTTGTGTACTAACCATTCTGCAAATATGTTTTGGGGAATTGAAAACTGATGGATTTGAATCCGCTTTTTTGATTATTCTATTCCTCCCGTTTAAACAAACTGTTTAGTTAAAGATATGGATGTATTTGTACGCTTTTATATCTTATATTACTCCTAATAATTATTGATAATCTACATTGAATCGCGAGTAATACCTGAATCGCGAGTAATAATATATTAACAATCGTTTGTAATGGCATCATCATTGAGTTGTAACTATTGCAAACTGATGCCATCGAAGGGATGATAACGTCATTGGCTTCGAAACGAGCTTCAGTCATTATATTTTATATATGTGTGAGTTAGGGAGCTTTATTAATGAGTTATTACCATCACTTCATAAGCTCAGCTAAAATATGCTTAAATACGTTAAAACAATGTAAATACCTTGGCAAATGTAGCAGAGGTAGCTGCATGTCTGTAACAGGTTTGTAACTTTATCCTTCTTGGGGTCCTGGATAAGGTCCAGAGTGTAGAGTAAGGACCAGGCTGAAGGCCACACTTGGGATAAAACGCGAGAAATAGCAGTCGCCGAATGTATTCACCCGAGAAGCAATAGTACAGGTGGTTTTGCTTACAGCCTTCAGGTGCCTTAGGTTACCATGGGAACTAAGTCCGAAGTAAACATAAGAGAAAGTCGTAGGTCATAAGTTCCCGCTTGCGCAGCGGCAACACTACATATTTAGACATATCTGAGGAGCTACGTAATACAATCTACGTGAACTACTTGAAGAGGTTTCAGCGTTAAATTCATTTCTAAACTCTGAGGTGTCCTTTCGCATTTAGTTTTTAAAATTATCCCCAATGGTTTACAAAATTGTGAACATAAGATTTTATATTTGGGCAATAATTCTATACTTTCATTTGTTCATATATGTCCTGAAGCCTACAATGGTTAGTGTAAGGATCCTACATGCAATTGTTTTTAATATTTCATGAACTTCCTCTTCTCCTGTTACACCTATTTATTTTGTTATAGATTCAACTAACCATAGTTGTGAAAGTTTAAGAATATATGGCTAAACTTGAGTGTACGAATATAAATCATTTTAATAACGATAGAAAATTTGAACAAGATATATACAAGGAGAGTGCGTAGTAATAGAAGGAATTGAAGGAAACAAAACCAAATAACCTTACATTTTAACAAACCTTTTCTTAAGTCTGTCAAAGAAAACTACTAAATAATTCTAAGTTTCACATATAACAAGGTACACACTATCATGAAGGGCTTTGTCATGCTACTAACTATATAACTTCTTTCATGGCAGAGACGGTGACATGATGATGAATATTATAAGGTAACTTGTACATTTTACAGAACCAGCGCAAGAGCTCTGCAGGTAGTGGGATTGGACACTGCAACTTGGGTAACACACCATCTTCCCTCAGGACTACATGGGATGAGTGGACAAGGCTTTAAGGTATGTTGCAATTTGCCTCTTTACTTTTATACAACTTTACAATGTTTCCTTCTTTTATTTATAAACATCTTCAGTGGAAGTGGTTTTTGGAGTAAATTTTTTAGACTTGAGATTTGAACAAACACGTTTAACTGTTATTCAGTAGCAACTATTTGGGGCTTTTAGACATCCTAATCCAACCAAAATACTGCTAATAATTTCAAAATATAACATTAATTAAGAATTTCATAATTCTTACAAATTTCATAATGAACCTCCAAATACGCGTGTAAAGAGAAGGGTGCGCCCTGGCTAAGGGCTGTATCCTTGAATGTGCAAGTTTGCTTATTTTATTTGTATTATGCGCAACTGTTACAAACTACTTAGCCCGTAGTTATTGGCGTTATTGTTTATATAAATCTTGTCTTACAACAGGTCAACAATGAATTATCCTAGTCAGCTGTTTTAGTCGCTAGAGTTATTCTAGTCTAAGGTTATCTTTTCCGATTCGCAAATAATTGTAAATAACTGAACGAGAGTGCGATGTATGTTTATTTTAATATAAATGGGAATTATTGAGAACTGTCGATATTAAGTAAGTAAATGTAATGTTTCATTATTTGTTTAAATTGCTACATAAATTTAACTGTAGATTCCTTAAAACTCAATGTAAGTTTCCTGTATTCACACCGAGGTTTTAGTTTAGTAATGGCAGACACTAATTAGTTACCCATGTAACCCTAAACTGCTAAACAATATTGTAAGATATTTATTAACGCGACCGTATGTATATTTTCACAACTATAGTTTGGTTAAAATTTATTGTTATGAATATAGTTTGGTAGCTGAGCAGAATGTAAGAAATTCGCTTTTACTTGATTTCTTCGTTTGTAAATTCCTAAAATTAAAAAAAATGTGTTTAAATAAGTAATAAACTCTAAATTTAATATTAAGTAGTGTTGTGTCTAGCATGTGAAAATGTTGTTTGCCTTTTACTTGTTATAATAGGTTACAAATAATCATTTTAGGCCTATATTTTACTTGGCAACATCCTAATAGTACCCTGCACTCAATGGCCTTTAATTCTAACCGTCCTATTTATACATAAATATAAATAATTCCAAACAAACTAATTGGTCTAAAATCCTTTGTAACGATTGTCACAACATTCACGCACATGCTCAGCTCACATGCGTGTGAGGGGAAAAGTCAAGACACTAATTAATATCACCACGTGAAGTGCAATTATACATTAAACTTTGGGCGCGAAACCTGACACGAGCACACAGGTACATGCGTATACGTTCTGCTGCTACACACGTGCACACAAGCAAATCTGATGCGTTTACACAAACCTAATGCTAGTGAATGTGGCATCGTCATCCATTCCTGGCATGTAAGTAAATTTTCAAGTCTGTAGCTCCTCAATCAAATTTAATTGGTGTAAAGATTCTTGGGGAGCAGGAACAGAAGAAATATCAGGTTATTATTCAGTGTCACATATATTTGAAAAATTCCAAGTCTCTAGCTCATCTCCCAAATTCGATTTATTTAAATAACCATGGATTAAACAAATGTAGAGACAAGAAACCTAGTGAATGGGGGATTTACATCTAATGCTGACCTGTAATTAAAATTCCAAGTCTCTAGCTCATTGGGAAGTTAGTTTAAACTCGATTGCAATATTCCACCCTGACAGACAGACAGACATGACGGAAAGCGAACTAGTAAAACAATGCTAACATTTTTTGTAATACAAATAGATAGTTACAGAATTTAACGTAGAACAACATGGTGCTAATAGTTTTTCAGAACGTTTAGTGGTTTTCAAGTTTTTTGCATTTTTGTGTTGTAACGTTCTAGCCCTTTTTGCATGGGGGTAAGTATTACTTGTTATTTTAAATGTGTTATTATTAATTGCTAATTGCTTATTACCAACATAATTAATTTTACCTACCAGGGCTCTAGTTCTACGCCACAGCTCAGGCAAATTACTGTCTGTCTGGGACGTTGCTCATATCGTGAAGGTAGTACTAGGTTACTTGTGAAATAAGAATTTAAAGTTTTAAAATACAAAGTTAAACAATTTATTAATTAATGACAATTTACAAAGAACAAAATGACACCAATGTGTTGAGTAATTAACTTTTAATTACTGCTAACTATTCCATACATATATTTTAATTACTTGTTAACTTGTCAAATTTATATATATCGAGAAGATAGTAACTTAAGTTTTCCAATTTAATTTTAGAATGAAAATCTCTACCGTTCATGTGTTACCAGTTTATCTATTAAAATTCAACTTATTTAAGATTAAAACACATTTTCTTTATTATTATCTAAAACGTACCTGGTTGTGCACATTACTTGTAAAACACTATAACATATACCATTAAACACTGCACATGGCTTTTGTACACTTAGCACATCGCTCTTGCAATCAGCGCTTTTAAACAAAAATGATATAAAATTTTACTTATTTAAAACACATAAATAATCGCTTCTGACTTCTTCTTTTATTGCGTTTATAAAATTTGGTACCGGCCTTGACATCTTAAATTTTGAATACTGGAAGCTTATAAATTTCTAAGTTATGTCCGAAAGTGCCATCTCGTCCATCTCGTTCGAAGACTTTTGGAGAAGTGAGGTAGTTGCAAGGATGCGCTAACTGAAATTTTCAAACAAACTCCCACCCTTATTTATATATATGAATATTCTGATTGGTTCACAAGTATCGCCTCATGCTTACGTCACATGGCGTGATTTGGTTAATTACCTTGAGTTACCAACTCGTACGATATTTTTCAATTTCACCCGCTAGGAGCGCTTACTACCTACGCTAGATTCACAATGTGCACCAAGAAAACAAAAATTTTCTTTTATATTGGGACGATATAATTATTAAATAAAATTTAATATATAAATGAATTTATATGTAACGCCTTATTTTTAAGAGTGTTATAGTGTAAGTACATTATTGTTTTTATTTTATTTTATTTTTTTTTTACCCGGGTCTGAGCCCCCAAAACCCGCCCAGCATTCGTGGCAGCCAACCTCTAGCGAGCTACCTCCGCATCACATGCGCATGCGGTTAGTATCCCTACCGCGAGTGAAGGAAAAGGGATTGATTGCCCATGTACCAAGCTCATAGGCTCTTTCCATGGAGAATCAGGAGAAAGTGAAATGAAACAGTACGGTAAGTGTCGCGCTAAGAGCGGGATGAAAAAACCCGACAAGAGAGAAACCCTGCCAGGAAAAATCTCGCGACAGATCATGCAGGAACCCTGGGGGCTTGGATCACCTTATGCTAAGGAATAAGGAGAGGTATTACCTTGAAAATACCTTGATAGTGAGTCTATGGCAGGAATGACATGCACCTCTTCCTCTGCTGCCTACTCGAAACTGAAAAGGCATGCAATCAAATTAGTACCTCCGTTGGGGCTAAGCTGCGGCCCTGGAGATGTGCCCCTGCGTCACCTGGAACATAACTGTGAAGCAGAATTTATTAGTATGTATATTTTATTTTGGTGGTATGGTGTGAGCTAGGCGGTCAGTAAGTACAGCGGCGGTCTGTGTGTGTCATGGGTGGGGTCATATCTACCCAGTGAGGAAATGAGTTTGGATGTTGTATGTGCTTGAGCCTGTTTGTAGAACTTTGTTGCTAAGTGTCGGAGGTGTTGTTTAATGAAAGGCACTTCCAACTCAGCTTGAAGCAGTGTTAATCTTGTACATCTAGGTGCCTTCGTGATTATTCGCAAAACCTTGTTTTGGAATAAATGTAGTGTGCGTGTGTTACCTGCATGGCCCCAGACGGGTGATGCGTGAGTATGCTGCGCAACATAGATACGTATATAGTAGTGGCCGCCCGTAGTGAAAGTGGGCTTGTTCTGTTAAGCATAGGATATAATTGTGTTAATCTAATTGTTGCTTTTTTTAACGTGTTGGTAATGTGAGGGTCCCAAGTCAGGCCTCTGTCGAGTATGACTCCCAGATATTTGACCTGGTTCCCCCAGTGAATGTCCTCGCCTAATAGTTTTAGTGGTGTGTTGAGTTGGTGTGTCCTACGTTTGGAGAGAAGCAAAGCCTGGCACCTGGCCACGTTCACCCTAACTCTCCAGTAGCTCAGCCATGATTCTAGTACTGTAAGGTGGTCCTGTAAATATAAGTGTATTAGATGTGGTTTCCATGACTGAGCGGAAAACGCGGTGTCATCTGCAAATATGGCTACTTGTGTGTTGAGTGTTGTCGGTATGTCGTTCTAGTTGTCCTGTCAGTGCGGTAAACTTTAAAGTTTGGCATTGAGAATTTATCTTGTGGGTTTAGGTGTGTTTCTGTAATAAGCGCTAGTTTATAGTTGTTTTTTTTTCATATAGCCAATAAGCTCTAGTTTTTTATATTTAACGCCGTTGGCATTCCATTATCAGGACCGGTAATCTATCCATGGTTGACAGAAGAGACGTACTGGATGAAGGAAGTCAGGAATTCTGAGAAGGTTTTTGGAGGTGAGGATAAGGTCTTGACAATGAAAAGACCCAGTCCGCCCGTGAAGGCTTCCCAGGTCAGAGCAAAGTTAACAACTCTTAGGAGCGGTTCAAAGGTTCCTTTCGCCCAGTCTATAGAAGCGGACGAGGTATGTGTGGTCAGGGATGGGTTAACGGATGCTACAGGAGCTACATGGGGCTCTGGCTGGGGTAGGGGAACCGTCCTGGCCTTTGTGGACTTGGGGCGTTTATCCTCTCGTTCCTGTTGCGGGGGATTAACCCTGGCTTTAGGAACGGGGGGTATCGTTGACGACCCTGCTTTAAGGCCAGAAGTGGTATTGGGTGTCAGTAAATTAGATGTAGGAATTAGGGCCGGTTTGGGGGAAGTAAGGTAAGAAGGTGGTTCCCTCAGTGAATGTCCTCGCCCCCAGCGTAATACATTATGGCTACAACGAACAGACAGGTACTGCTCTCAAGCGGATTTATTGTGAACTATTACACAAGAATGCTTTATGTAGTTTAATGGCGAAAATTAATCGTTTTCTATGTCAAATTTCTCAAAACTGTTCGTTATATATTTAAAAATTGAAGTCATTAAATAAAAATATAGACTTTCTCTTTCATTTGGTATAAGGGAAAGTTTGATTGCGTTGAATATTTGCAGAGTTCTGGCTGTTTCACAAAGCTTTGCTAGTGCAATCTGATAATGTAGTCTGGCGGTTTTTATCATTTTCAACGCGCTTTTAAACCGTTCCAAGATATCGAGCTTAAATTTTCATAATTTGATTCCTAAATATTTTTCCATCTTTATAGTTATATAAAGCTATAAACAATTTTCAACTTTACTTTTTATTTTACTTATTTTTATAAATAAGTTTATATATACATCAGGCAATGAGAAATGAATAAGGAACGATTTGTGAAATTTTGAGTTTGATATATTGAATGGTGTAGAAATTATATGAAGTGATAAAAATACAACCAGATTTTACATTTCCAGGTTTTGACAATGCAAAACCATATCTCTGCATCGCCAGATATGGCTATGTTTTGGTTTTTATAAAACAGCCATATCTCTGCACATATTTAATCCAACAAGATGTTTCTTATACAAAACGTAAGAAGAAAATCCGTATTTCTATCCACTGTTTTTAGTTTTAAAATAACATGCATCGCCGTGTAGTCTGTGGACAGACTTGAAATTTGTACAAGATATGTAGGAATTAATAGCTTTCACATCCATAATCAACTCCAGTTTCCAGTTTCACGCTCCCTCACAACATTCTTTACAAAGTCTGGACATGTAAGCCTACGAAAGTTAGCCTATATACATATGCTAAAACCTTATGCCTTATCAAATATGGATGATGAAACATTCAAGTTGGTGGATACGTTTGTTTGCTGCTTCACCTCAACCCTTTGGGTTGTGACTGCTTTATAGTCCTTTATCGTACAGACCTTGAAAGCTTACGCACCACTGGAGCTGCTCGCCAGCTGGGACAAAGCACCAGGCCTTAGACTAGGGATATACCGAGTTATTAAGTTGGTAGTTATATCAGTGGCACACCGTAGGGACCCTCGTGGCCATCCTTATAGAGGAAAAGTAATCCTTATTGGAAAACATATAGTGCGCATGCGCCGTATATAAATTTAACAACCAAGATTTACCAATAAATAAGTGTTAATAATACATATTTTAGTTTTATTTGTGCCTGAAGTATTAGAAGCATTAGGTAAATACCAAATTAAAATGTTAAAAATATTTAAATGCATCATTAATAAAAGCTTCATTAACATACCTTAAAAATAAAGTTGTTCAAGTTCCTCGTTAAAGTAAAACAAAGTATACATTGACATAACTTGACTGATTGAGGAAATATTACATCTGAGTTGATGTGCTCCCTGTTGTTGATGCTCTTGGCCCCCGTTATGAAATTCTGGAGGGGGGCCGCTGAGTAATGTATTGGGCTTCTTATTCCTTGCCGTCTCAAAAATATAACTAGCTTGTGAAGCTGTATGTAAATAATATTAATATTGAATCTCTTTATTGGTATAAAATAAACAGTACTGTAACTGAATCAGCTGTAGTGGCCTTCTTGATCAGCTGTGCCAACTTGTGATTGAGAAATCCTTCACTGTAGAGCAATATTTTCGCTCATTTGGAATTGGACTGCCTTGGATAACATTGCTTTCCTTCAAAAAACTTTAGTAGGTAACCGCATCTCCCTTAGAACAAAATTTACTTACCTTCCCACTTCCTAGATCTTACACCACCTGACGCCTACAATTGGGGAGTAGTGAAGAAGAAGATTTTCCAAAAATGGTGAAAAATAACCTCGTGTATAACGAGCATGAAACAACCCCTCTTTTCTAAAATGATGCAAAACCTTCAAAAAAGGTACAAATGTTGTTTCAAATTGAACGGAGCCCATTTAGCACATGCCTATACCCGGGTCTAGCCGATTTAGCTTCTTTTTACTTGCATAGGTTTGTAAAACTATGTAAATAAAATGAAATCTTACAACTGTTTTAGTGCTGTTTATTTTGGCGCATACGGTATTTCACTTGTTTAGGATTATTATGTTTTTTCAACGTTTAGTTGTTCTTAAATATTATTATTATGTTTTCCAAACTAAATAAAATATAGAAAATGTCTTGAATTAAATGGTGCACGGAAAGATAATGATGACCGGTTCCCCGTCATTGGCGCCCCTACCGACTGTTTAAAACACTTACATCGTAGTCAAAAGATTCCTCATGGAGGAACGACCATTCCCGAATACGACAAGTTGCCTTTTTCATGTTGATATTGTAAAATGTTTTAAAGTTCTCCTATTGAGGTTATCCATTAAGTTTAGTTATTCCAATAAAACTAAAAATTGTATTCGATAACATTTGAAAGTATGTAGCCGTCCCCTATAGGTTCTTTATGAAAATCTTCTCATTATGTTCTCAGTTCTTTCATTATTAACTACCATTTCTTCTGAGGTCCTGGAAATCCTTCTTTAGGTCGTGCTAAGCGCTTCTTTTCCAAGTTGCCGCCAATGTTTCGGGCACAAAACAGTCCTCTGGCCGTAACAGTGAAAGTGATTGGTCACGTTTACAGAAAATAATAAAATTTTATCAATAATAATAATGGTAGGACAATCTAAAAAGTTCAAAATTATTCATAGTTCTTGGGAAAGACAAGTTTTTCGTTGAATTTAATTTTAAAGTGCAATATGTGCGACTGAATTGGAGAAAATGTAATAAATAGTTATTTTGTTCAAAATCGATTTCATTAAGACTTTGCTAAAATGACAATAACAATGATGTCTTTCCAACATGTTTTTAAATATAATCGATTCTGAACCAAATATTGGTTGGCTTTGATGGAATAACTAATGATTATATACTACAATTTCTCGAATGTAAGAGGATTAATTTTATAATAATCTTTATTTACAGATTTTATTTTCTAATTATGAACTTATAAGACAATAAATTGAACTGTTAGCTTATAATCAACCAAGCTGTGTTGTCAAATTCACTCTAATGTCTAGTCTAGAGTAAACAAACCAAAGGAAGAATGTCGAGGCGGCCACAGCCAACTAGAGTAGACTTTGGACTGCAAGGGAATCGGGCAGTCAGCTGTGTTTCTTCGACCAGTGCGTTTATTTTAACATTTCTTCCTCGATTAGAAATGTGAAGATTTTAGTGGTTTTCGCCTTTTGCATGCAGGTTATTAAATTGAAAGTTTGTTGTTAAAAGTAATTACAATGAAAATATTGGAAAGAACGCCGGGGATCTTTCGGGTTCTTTCTAATATATTGTACCACTGTGCTCTCGATATCGTGCAATTAGTTTATAATAATTTGTTCAGTAAGACGGTTGCCTTAATTTGTTTCTAATTAAGCAAGTATTTTACATTAAACATATAAGAAGAGTTATTTACATATCACAAGAAACTTTATCCTGTTAAAATCTAAAATTTGCTCAAAAAAGAAGACAACTTGTAGTGTTGCCGAAACATGTAGGCCTATGTATAATTTTGTGTGCTTCTATAACCAGATTATATCCAATAATGTTGTTATAGGGAAGGTAATTTATTTCTCAGGTGAGATTTTATATTAACTTTATACTTTTACGGTTTATTAAACCCTTGAAGCATTTACCTCATATGTGTACGCAAAAGTAATTTTGTAGTCTGGTGTAGGCATTTGTAATTCATTATTTGTAATTCACAGACACACACAGACTCTCAGTTACAGAGACACTCAGACATGCAGTAACACGGTCACACACACAGCAACCAGCTGAACTATTATAGGTAATACCATTTGTTTGGGATAAGAGAAAATATAGTGTATAACCTGTTTTATTCTCTTGGTACAAAAGGGAACCCCCTGTTTTCTGTTTTAAGGAAACAAAATAAAAAAGCCTCATATTACAGCAAACATTTGTACAATTTAAAAATGTTACATGGGTTGTTAATTTGGTTACTTTTGTAGGTTACCCATGTGCGTGTAATGGTGAAGTAATAATTGGCTTAGATTGCTTTAAGCTTGAAGCTTTGGGAAATAGGTTTTTGGAAAACCTGGAAAGGCATAACATTGTTTTTGTTACAAAATACATTTGATTTTAAAGGAACGTTTTGTGTGGAAGTAACTATTTAACGGAAGTGTTACTTTTCTCAAAAATCCTTTCTGAATAAGCGTATAAAAATTAGAAAAATTAAACACAAACCTAAAACTATGTGTTTAGATATAAAACATAGAAGAACACTAGGGTGGGTTTTTATTTTAAATGTTTATGTTTGGAGTTTATGCTATATTTATTTGTGTGTAATATTTAGGAAGGGAATAGAATATTGTTGTCTTGCTTTTGTATAATTCGAGGCATTTTAACGGGAAAATTTGTAATTAAAAAAAATCTAAAATAAAACATTTAGTACCAAAATTTTAGATAAAATCTTATTAAAAACAGTAAAACATTTATCTTCAAAAGTAATTCTATTTAAAATACTAAACAGCAAAGTGACCTTCCCATAGTGTAATACAATGTTATAGATGGAAAGAGTTAATGTTGTGTTTGCACTTGCAGGCTAATGGTGAGCCAAGCAGAGGATGAGTTTAAAAATGTTTCACCGGAGCGCCTCGGAAACCCCCAGAGACCCCCCCCCCTGAATCGTGAACTGCGAGAAGGTGAGTCGATGGGTTGCTATGTTTACTGTAATTTACGAATTATTGGGTATTTGGTTGCATTGTGTTCTGCTATGTAAAGGCTTTTAAATGCAATAGAGAGTGAAAATAATAAGATGAAACAAGCAAAGTGAAAATAATGCAAGAGTCCTGGTACAAAGTTTGGCAAAAATTTAATCTATTTACGTCAGGTTTATGCTATTATTAAACATAAAATAATTTGTATATAAAATTACATTTGTTGTAGCGACAAATTTAGATTCCAGGAACAATGGATATTTCCATGGAAACAATAATGTAACCTCAACGCATGTTACCAGGCAACCATACATCAGTCATTGTTAATATGTTTGCAAGAAAATATTATGTAGTATATTTACATTAAAGAATTTTTTATTATTTCCCGACTATATTTTTAGATAGATTTTATAGATGCGTGTTATTTGTTTAGTTTCTTAAAATTTTTGATATTCTAAAATGCACAAACAATTACATATAAAGTTTGTTGTATGGGTTTTATTTAATGACCTACATAAAAAACAATTGAACATAATCGTTGATAGTTCGCAATTAGTGCTCGAAGAAACCGTCCCATACACCAAAGAATATACACACAGACAGCAACAGAGCATCAGACACGAGCAAAACTCTCAACACATAACAATAACACTTTTACACCCACCAAACGTTTTACCCACGCATAAATAAACACCATAAACATCGAATTTAATATAAACGCATTAAGACTTAAACAAAAGACTTTAAAAAGGTTACACCCCAAAAAATAAAACTACAAACAAATGTTTGGACACAGAAACAGCAATACAAAGCACAGAATCCATTCACCATGAATACATTGGACAAGGCATTGAATATAAAATGTCCATTATAAACACATGAAAGACTAAACGAAGCACATCTAATAAACAAACAACCCTTACATCCATCATAATTGATACATATTTTAAAATTGATAAAGGCATAACTATTTACTTTTTAAAAGTATCCCAATGGTTTACCAAATTTTGAACATACGTTTATATATTTGGGCAATAATAAACTTTGTTTTTATTTGTTCATATGTGTCCTGAAACCCACAATGGTCAATGTAAGGGTCCTGCATGCTAACTTTTTAATATTTCTTGAATTTCCTCTTCTCCTGTTACACCTATTTATTTTGTTGTACATTTAACTAGCCATTGTTGCGAAAGTTTAAGAATATATGGCTAATCTTGAGTGGATGAATAAAAATCATTTTAATAACGATAGAAAATTTGAAATAGATATATATACAAGGAGAGAGTTAACTAATAGAAGGAATTGAAGAAAACAAAAACAAAATAACCTTACATTTTAACAAACCTTTTCTTAAGTCTGACAAAGAAAATTACTAAATAATTCTAAGCCTCACATATAACAAGGTAAACATGAAGACCTAAGTCATGCTACTAACTATATAACTTCCCTCATGCCAGAGACGGTGACATGATGATGTATATTATAAGGTAACTTGTACATTTTACAGAACCAGCCCAAGAACCCGGCAGATAGTGGGGATGGACACTGCAACTTGGGTAACACGCCACCTTCCTTCGGGACTCCATGGGATGAGTTGTCAAGGCTTTAGAGTAAGTTGCTATCTGTCTATTTACTTTTATACAACTTTACTCTGGTTCCTTCTTCTATTTATAAACATCTTCAGCGGAAGTGATCTTTAGACTAAATTTTCTTGAGGTTTGAACCAACGCGTTTAACTGTTATTCAATACAAACTATTGAGGCATTTAGACATTTTAATTAAACCAAAATACTGCGGATAATTTTAAAACATTACAATAATTAAGAAATATTACACCCTGGAACCCTCCAAATACGTGTGTAAAGGGAAGCGTGCCCTCGTTAAGGCTTGTATCCTTGAATGTGCGAGTTTGCTTATTGTATTTGTATTATGCACAACTGTGACAAACTACTTAGCCCGTAGTTATTGGCGTTATTGTTTTTATAAATCTTGTCTTCAATAGAATTTGGTAACTGTGAATAGTAGCAGAAACTTTCTACAAAACGATTTCTTGTTTTGTAATTTATTTTTGATTTTTTTAAAAGGACTTCATATTGTTTGTAAGTAGGGAAATGGATTTCAGAATTAATATTCCATTCATTATATCGCTGTAGTTGCCCCCAACCTGACCAAAACCACATTGATGTATTTAACTCGAGAATAAACCAATTCCCTACTTCCAAAGTCAGTGCAGTATCTTTCAGTTTTCACGTAAATCGAAGTCACCGACCACAGCCAAACAAATTCCTTGTCATACTATTCTAGAGGTTAGTCTGTCCAACAATGGATCAGTTGTTTTAGTAGCATATGTTGTGGTAGTTTAAGGTTAACTTTGCGACTCACAAATATTTGTAAAAACCAGTTCCCTACATTTACGGATAGTTTAATACCTTTCTATTTTAACAAACATTATTTTCCACCTAAATCAACGTTATCCTGCCACAGCTAAACAAATTTCTCATCCATTGTTTAATCAACAGGCCAACAATGAATTATACTAGTCAGCTGTTTTAGTCGCCAGAGTTATTCTAGTTTAAGGTTATCTTTTCCGATTCACAAATAATTGTAAAAAACTGAACCTGAGTGTGATGTATGTATATTTTAATATAACTGAGAATTATTGAGAACTATCAATATTAGGTAAGTAAATTTAATGTTTCATTATTTCTTGGAATTGCTACATAAATGTAACTGTAGATTCTTTAAAACTGAATGTAAGTTTCTTGTATTCACAACGAGGTTTTAGTTTAGTAATGGCTGACACTAATTAGGTACTTAGGTAACCCTAAAATGCTAAACGAGATTATAAGATATTTATTAACGTGGCAGTATGTATATTTTTATAATTATAATTTGGTTAAAATTTATTGTTACGAATAAAGTTTGGTAATTGAGCGGAATGTAAGAAATTTGCTTTTAATTGATTCCTTTGTTTGTAAATTCTTCATATTAAAGAATTTGTAAATAAAGAATTGTAAAAAACCATTGTAAAGTTGTGTTTAGTGTTAGAAAAGTTTTGACTTTTAATAAGGTTTGGAAGAAAACAAAGTAAAAGCTCTCAGTGACGCTTTGAGTGCATCCGCGTAAACATTCTCTGAGCAAGTTAGGCTTTGGTAATTCCAGGTAAAGTGGCTTAATTGCAACTATTACAGCATCTAGGGCTCCACATTGTAAGGTGTGGAAGCAAACAAAGTATGGCAGAGTGAAAGCTCTCAGTGACGGTTTGAGTGCATCAGTGTAAACATTCTCTGAGCAAGTTAGTCTTTGGTAATTCCTGGTAAAGAGACTTAATTGAAACTATTACAGCATCTAGGGCTCCGCATTGTAAGGTTTGGAAGCCAACAAAGTATGGCAGAGTAAAAGCTCTCAGTGACGGTTTGAGTGTATCCGTGTAAACTTTCTCTGAGCAAGTTAGGCTTTGGTAATTCCTGGTTAAGAGGCTTTATTGCAACTATTACAGCATCTAGGGCTCCACATTGTAAGGTGTGGAAGCAAACAAAGTATGGCAGAGTGAAAGCTCTCAGTGACGGTTTGAGTGCATCCGTGTAAACATTCTCTGAGCAAGTTAGTCTTTGGTAACTCCTGGTAAAGAGGCTTAAATTCACCTAATACAGCATCTAGGGCTCCGCATTATAAGCTTGGAAGCCATCAAAGTATGGCGGAGTAAAAGCTCTCAGCGAGAGTTTGAGTGCATCCATGTAAACATTCTCTGAGCAAGTTAGGCTTTGGTAATTCCTGGTAAAGAGGCTTAATTGCAACCATTACAGCATCTAGGGCTCCACATTGTAAGGTTTGGAAGTCAAGAAAGTAAAAGCTCTATGTGACGGTTTGAAGCCATCCGCGTAAACATTCTCTGAGCAAGTTAGGCTTTGGTAATTCCTGGTAAAGAGGCTTAATTGCAACTCTTACAGCATCTAGGGCTCCACATAGTAAGGTGTGGAAGCAAACAAAGTATGGCAGAGTGAAAGCTCTCAGTGACGGTTTGAGTGCATCCGTGTAAACATTCTCTGAGCAAGTTAGTCTTTGGTAATTCCTGGTAAAGAGACTTAATTGAAACTATTACAGCATCTAGGGCTCCGCATTGTAAGGTTTGGAAGCCAACAAAGTATGGCAGAGTAAAAGCTCTCAGTGACGGTTTGAGTGTATCCGTGTAAACTTTCTCTGAGCAAGTTAGGCTTTGGTAATTCCTGGTAAAGAGGCTTTATTGCAACTATTACAGCATCTAGGGCTCCACATTGTAAGGTGTGGAAGCAAACAAAGTATGGCAGAGAGAAAGCTCTCAGTGACGGTTTGAGTGCATCCGTGTAAACATTCTCTGAGCAAGTTAGTCTTTGGTAACTCCTGGTAAAGAGGCTTAAATTCACCTAATACAGCATCTAGGGCTCCGCATTATAAGCTTGGAAGCCATCAAAGTATGGCAGAGTAAAAGCTCTCAGCGAGAGTTTGAGTGCATCCATGTAAACATTCTCTGAGCAAGTTAGGCTTTGGTAATTCCTGGTAAAGAGGCTTAATTGCAACCATTACAGCATCTAGGGCTCCACATTGTAAGGTTTGGAAGTCAAGAAAGTAAAAGCTCTATGTGACGGTTTGAAGCCATCCGCGTAAACATTCTCTGAGCAAGTTAGGCTTTGGTAATTCCTGGTAAAGAGGCTTAATTGCAACTATTACAGCATCTAGGGCTCCACATTGTAAGGTGTGGAAGCAAACAAAATATGGCAGAGTGAAAGCTCTCAGTGACGGTTTGAGTGCATCCGTGTAAACATTCTCTGAGCAAGTTAGTCTTTGGTAATTCCTGGTAAAGAGACTTAATTGAAACTATTACAGGATCTAGGGCTCCGCATTGTAAGGTTTGGAAGCCAACAAAGTATGGCAGAGTAAAAGCTCTCAGTGACGGTTTGAGTGTATCCGTGTAAACTTTCTCTGAGCTAGTTAGGCTTTGGTAATTCCTGGTAAAGAGGATTTATTGCAACTATTACAGCATCTAGGGCTCTGCATTGTAAGGTTTGGAAGCCATCAAAGTATGGCAGAGTAAAAGCTCTCAGCGACAGTTTGAGTGCATCCGTGTAAACATTCTCTGAGCAAGTTAGGCTTTGGTAATTCCTGGTAAAGAGGCTTAATTGAAACTATTACAGCATCTAGGGCTCCGCATTGTAATGTTTGGAAGCCAACAAAGTATGGCAGAGTAAAAGCTCTCAGTGACGGTTTGAGTGTATCCGCGTAAACATTCTCTGAGCAAGTTAGGCTTTGGTAATTCCTGGTAAAGAGGCTTAATTGAAACTATTACAGCATCTAGGGCTCTGCATTGTAAGGTTTTGAAGCCAACAAAGTATGGCCGAGTAAAAGCTCTCAGTGACGGTTTGAGTGCATCCGTGTAATCATTCTCTGAGTAAGTTAGGCTTTGGTAACTCCTGGTAAAGAGGCTTAAATTCACCTAATACAGCATCTAGGGCTCCGCATTATAAGGTTTGGAAGCCATCAAAGTATGGCAGAGTAAAAGCTCTCAGCGACAGATTGAGTGCATCCGTGTAAACATTCTCTGAGTAAGTTAGGCTTTGGTAATTCCTGGTAAAGAGGCTTAATTGAAACTATTACAGCATCTAGGGCTCTGCATTGTAAGGTTTGGAAGCCAACAAAGTATGGCCGAGTAAAAGCTCTCAGTGACGGTTTGAGTGCATCCGTGTAAACATTCTCTGAGTAAGTTAGGCTTTGGTAACTCCTGGTAAAGAGGCTTAAATTCACCTAATACAGCATCTAGGGCTCCGCATTATAAGGTTTGGAAGCCATCAAAGTATGGCAGAGTAAAAGCTCTCAGCGACAGTTTGAGTGCATCCGTGTAAACATTCTCTGTGTAAGTTAGGCTTTGGTAACTCCTGGTAAAGAGGCTTAAATTCACCTAATACAGCATCTAGGGCTCCGCATTATAAGGTTTGGAAGCCATCAAAGTATGGCAGAGTAAAAGCTCTCAGCGACAGTTTGAGTGCATCCGTGTAAACATTCTCTGAGTTAGTTAGGCTTTGGTAACTCCTGGTAAAGAGGCTTAAATTCACCTAATACAGCATCTAGGGCTGCGCATTATAAGGTTTGAAAGCCATCAAAGTATGGCAGAGTAAAAGCTCTCAGCGACAGTTTGAGTGCATCCGTGTAAACATTCTGTGAGTAAGTTAGGCTTTGGTAACTCCTGGTAAAGAGGCTTAAATTCACCTAATACAGCATCTAGGGCTCCGCATTATAAGGTTTGGAAGCCATCAAAGTATGGCAGAGTAAAAGCTCTCAGCGACAGTTTGAGTGCATCCGTGTAAACATTCTCTGAGCAAGTTAGGCTATTGTAATTCCTGGTAAAGAGGCTTAAATCCACCTAATACAGCATCTAGGGCTCCGCATTATAAGGTTTGGAAGCCATCAAAGTATGGCAGAGTAAAAGCTCTCAGCGACAGTTTGAGTGCATCCGTGTAAACATTCTCTGAGCAAGTTAGGCTATTGTAATTCCTGGTAAAGAGGCTTAAATTCACCTAATACAGCATCTAGGGCTGCGCATTATAAGGTTTGGAAGCCATCAAAGTATGGCAGAGTAAAAGCTCTCAGCGACAGTTTGAGTGCATCCGTGTAAACATTCTGTGAGTAAGTTAGGCTTTGGTAACTCCTGGTAAAGAGGCTTAAATTCACCTAATACAGCATCTAGGGCTCCGCATTATAAGGTTTGGAAGCCATCAAAGTATGGCAGAGTAAAAGCTCTCAGCGACAGTTTGAGTGCATCCGTGTAAACATTCTCTGAGCAAGTTAGGCTATTGTAATTCCTGGTAAAGAGGCTTAAATCCACCTAATACAGCATCTAGGGCTCCGCATTATAAGGTTTGGAAGCCATCAAAGTATGGCAGAGTAAAAGCTCTCAGCGACAGTTTGAGTGCATCCGTGTAAACATTCTCTGAGCAAGTTAGGCTATTGTAATTCCTGGTAAAGAGGCTTAAATTCACCTAATACGGCATCTAGGGCTCCGCATTATAAGGTTTGGAAGCCATCAAAGTATGGCAGAGTAAAAGCTCTCAGTGACAGTTTGAGTGCATCCGTGTAAACATTCTCTGAGCAAGTTAGGCTATTGTAATTCCTGGTAAAGAGGCTTAAATTCACCTAATACAGCATCTAGGGCTCCGCATTATAAGGTTTGGAAGCCATCAAAGTATGGCAGAGTAAAAGCTCTCTGCGACAGTTTAAATGCATCCGTGTAAACATTCTCTGAGTAAGTTAGGCTTTGGTAATTCCTGGTAAAGAGGCTTACATTCACCTAATACAGCATCTAGGGCTCCGCAATATAAGGTTCGGAAGCCATCAAAGTGTGGCAGAGTAAAAGCTCTCAGGGACAGTTTGAGTGTATCCGCGTAAACATTCTCTGAGCAAGTTAGGCTTTGGTAATTCCTGGTAAAGAGGCTTAAATTCACCTAATACAGCATCTAGGGCTCCGCATTATAAGGTTTGGAAGCCATCAAAGTATGGCAGAGTAAAAGCTCTCAGCGACAGTTTGAGTGCATCCGTGTAAACATTCTCTGAGTAAGTTAGGCTTTGGTAACTCCTGGTAAAGAGGCTTAAATTCACCTAATACAGCATCTAGGGCTCCGCATTATAAGGTTTGGAAGCCATCAAAGTATGGCAGAGTAAAAGCTCTCAGCGACAGTTTGAGTGCATCCGTGTAAACATTCTCTGAGTTAGTTAGGCTTTGGTAACTCCTGGTAAAGAGGCTTAAATTCACCTAATACAGCATCTAGGGCTGCGCATTATAAGGTTTGGAAGCCATCAAAGTATGGCAGAGTAAAAGCTCTCAGCGACAGTTTGAGTGCATCCGTGTAAACATTCTGTGAGTAAGTTAGGCTTTGGTAACTCCTGGTAAAGAGGCTTAAATTCACCTAATACAGCATCTAGGGCTCCGCATTATAAGGTTTGGAAGCCATCAAAGTATGGCAGAGTAAAAGCTCTCAGCGACAGTTTGAGTGCATCCGTGTAAACATTCTCTGAGCAAGTTAGGCTATTGTAATTCCTGGTAAAGAGGCTTAAATCCACCTAATACAGCATCTAGGGCTCCGCATTATAAGGTTTGAAAGCCATCAAAGTATGGCAGAGTAAAAGCTCTCAGCTACAGTTTGAGTGCATCCGTGTAAACATTCTCTGAGCAAGTTAGGCTATTGTAATTCCTGGTAAAGAGGCTTAAATTCACCTAATACAGCATCTAGGGCTCCGCATTATAAGGTTTGGAAGCCATCAAAGTATGGCAGAGTAAAAGCTCTCAGCGACAGTTTGAGTGCATCCGTGTAAACATTCTCTGAGCAAGTTAGGCTATTGTAATTCCTGGTAAAGAGGCTTAAATTCACCTAATACAGCATCTAGGGCTCCGCATTATAAGGTTTGGAAGCCATCAAAGTATGGCAGAGTAAAATCTCTCAGCGACAGTTTGAGTGCATCCGTGTAAACATTCTCTGAGTAAGTTAGGCTTTGGTAATTCCTGGTAAAGAGGCTTAAATCCACCTAATACAGCATCTAGGGCTCCGCATTATAAGGTTTGGAAGCCATCAAAGTATGACAGAGTAAAAGCTCTCAGCGACAGTTTGAGTGCATCCGTGTAAACATTCTCTGAGTAAGTTAGGCTTTGGTAATTCCTGGTAAAGAGGCTTACATTCACCTAATACAGCATCTAGGGCTCCGCATTATAAGGTTTGGAAGCCATCAAAGTATGGCAGAGTAAAAGCTCTCTGCGACAGTTTAAATGCATCCGTGTAAACATTCTCTGAGTAAGTTAGGCTTTGGTAATTCCTGGTAAAGAGGCTTACATTCACCTAATACAGCATCTAGGGCTCCGCATTATAAGGTTTGGAAGCCATCAAAGTATGGCAGAGTAAAAGCTCTCAGCGACAGTTTGAGTGCATCCGTGTAAACATTCTCTGAGCAAGTTAGGCTATTGTAATTCCTGGTAAAGAGGCTTAAATTCACCTAATACAGCATCTAGGGCTCCGCATTATAAGGTTCGGAAGCCATCAAAGTGTGGCAGAGTAAAAGCTCTCACTGACAGTTTGAGTGTATTCGCGTAAACATTCTCTGAGCAAGTTAGGCTTTGGTAATTCCTGGTAAAGAGGCTTAAATTCACCTAATACAGCATCTAGGGCTCCGCATTATAAGGTTTGGAAGCCATCAAAGTATGGCAGAGTAAAAGCTCTCAGCGACAGTTTGAGTGCATCCGTGTAAACATTCTCTGAGTAAGTTATTCTTTGGTAACTCCTGGTAAAGAGGCTTAAATTCACCTAATACAGCATCTAGGGCTCCGCATTATAAGGTTTGGAAGCCATCAAAGTGTGGCAGAGTAAAAGCTCTCAGGGACAGTTTGAGTGTATCCGCGTAAACATTCTCTGAGCAAGTTAGGCTTTGGTAATTCCTGGTAAAGAGGCTTAAATTCACCTAATACAGCGTCTAGGGCACCGCATTATAAGGTTTGGAAGCCATCAAAGTATGACAGATTAAAAGCTCTCAGCGACAGTTTGAGTGCATCCGGGTAAACATTCTCTGAGTAAGTTAGGCTTTGGTAACTCCTGGTAAAGAGGCTTAAATTCAACTAATACTGTATCTAGGGCTCCGCATTATAAGGTTTGGAAGCCATCAAAGTATGACAGAGTAAAAGCTCTCAGCGACAGTTTGAGTGCATCCGTGTAAACATTTTCTGAGTAAGTTAGGCTTTGGTAACTCCTGGTAAAGAGGCTTAAATTCACGTAATACAGCATCTAGGGCTCCGCATTATAAGGTTTGGAAGCCATCAAAGTATGGCAGAGTAAAAGCTCTCAGCGACAGTTTGAGTGCATCCGTGTAAACATTCTCTGAGTAAGTTAGGCTTTGGTAACTCCTGGTAAAGAGGCTTAAATTCACCTAATACAGCATTCTAGGGCTCCGCATTATAAGGTTTGGAAGCCATCAAAGTATGACAGAGTAAAAGCTCTCAGCGACAGTTTGAGTGCATCCGTGTAAACATTCTGTGAGTAAGTTAGGCTTTGGTAACTCCTGGTAAAGAGGCTTAATTTCACCTAATACAGCATCTAGGGCTCCGCATTATAAGGTTTGAAAGCCATCAAAGTATGGCAGAGTAAAAGCTCTCAGCGACAGTTTGAGTGCATCCGTGTAGACATTCTCTGAGTAAGTTAGGCTTTGGTAACTCCTGGTAAAGAGGCTTAAATTCACCTAATACAGCATCTAGGGCTCCGCATTATAAGGTTTGGAAGCCATCAAAGTATGGCAGAGTAAAATCTCTCAGCGACAGTTTGAGTGCATCCGTGTAAACATTCTCTGAGTAAGTTAGGCTTTGGTAATTCCTGGTAAAGAGGCTTAAATCCACCTAATACAGCATCTAGGGCTCCGCATTATAAGGTTTGGAAGCCATCAAAGTATGACAGAGTAAAAGCTCTCAGCGACAGTTTGAGTGCATCCGTGTAAACATTCTCTGAGTAAGTTAGGCTTTGGTAACTCCTGGTAAAGAGGCTTAAATTCACCTAATACAGCATCTAGGGCTCCGCATTATAAGGTTTGGAAGCCATCAAAGTATGGCAGAGTAAAAGCTCTCAGCGACAGTTTGAGTGCATCCGCTTAAACATTCTCTGAGCAAGTTAGGCCATTTTGATTCCTGGTAAAGTGGCTTAAATTCACCTAATACAGCATCATCTATATTGGTTTTATGTTTGTACTCAGTATATTTGCTAGCTTTTTATATATCAAGATTCATTGCAAATATTAGGTTAGGTTTCTTGGCTGACGTCGTCCTAAGAAGAAATATCTCTCAGAAATAACTTTTTCTATAAATAACTTTTATATCTTCTAATGACATTACTTAGTAATTGACTTAGTAATTTTGAAGACTGTTTGAGAAAACACAATACTCAAGAACGTAAACTCAATTAGAATCTTCCTTCACAATTCCAACGTTGTAGAAATCTCTAACCGTAAAACCCAAACATAAGAATAGTAGAAAAGTTTTGCCTTCCTCGTCATTTGCTAAATAATAACTATTTGCAGGTTAACAAACATATGAAAGTAAAATTTACCAACAGAATTACTCAGTAACATGTATATAATGAGAGTCTGTACTTGTACGCTCTTGTAGTGACCAATTCTTAGATGCAATGTAAATATGGTAACTTAGACTATATATTTTGTGTGTAATTTATATGCAAATAAAATGTATGTGCATTACATATAATTGTAATCAAAAAAATATGTAGTAAAATATCAAAAGTAATTGTTTTATGATAAACAACGTAGGCGTATATGTCCCCTTAATACTCTTGTATATTGTCATTGCAAAATAATAGTCTTAAAATGAAACTAATAACGAAATAATGACACAGGCTAGTAATTTTATAGGCCCTATAAATATAACAATGTTATACCATAGGCAATAATAGTTTATTGTTATAAACACATGTTTTATATTGATTATTGAACAAAGTTAAATGTTTCAAGAAGGCTCTGGCAACTGAGTAGAAATTAAAGAGATTGCTTTAAAAACTTGTATTGATTTTTTTTTAACTGAATAAATAAAACCCACTAACCACAATACAAAAATCTTAATTACAATTAATTAAGTAATCCAACCTGCCGACCGTAACGGCAAGATGGACGCCTAAAGGCTCAGAAATGTTTGCAACGCCTTGTGTAACGCAACAGTTGGCCTTTGGCAGCGCCTTGAAGATCTGGAGAACGTAACACCGAGATGGATGCCTAAAGGCTCATCAGTATTTGCAACTCCTTGTGTGTCGTAACAGTGGACCTGTGGCAGCACCTTGCAGGACCTGGCGACCGTAACACCAAGATGGATGCCTAAAGGCTCAGCTGTGTTTGCAACACCTTGTGTGTCGTAACAGTGGACGACCTGAGACACCATCTTGCAGGACCTGGCGACCGTAACACGAAGATGGATGCCTAAAGGCTCAGACGTGTTTGCAACTCCTTGTGTGTCGCAGCAGTGGACCTGTGACAGCACCTTGCAGGTCCTGGCGACCGTAACACCAAGATGGATATCTAAAGGCTCAGAAATGTTTGCAATATATTGTATGTCGTAGCAGTGGACCTGTGACAGCACCTTGCAGGTCCTGGCGACCGTAACACCAAGATGGATACCTAAAGGATCAGAAATGTTTGCAATATCTTGCATGTCGTAGCAGTGGACCTGTGACAGCACCTTGCTGGTCCTGGCGACCGTAACACCAAGTTGGATACCTAAAGGATCAGAAATGTTTGCAATACCTTGTGTGTCGCAGCAGTGGACCTGTGGCTCCACCTTGCAAGTCCTGGCGACCGTAACACCAAGATGGATGCATAAAGGCTCAGAAATGTTTGCAACTCCTTGTGTGTCGCAGCAGTGGACCTGTGGCTCCACCTTGCAAGTCCTGGCGACCGTAACACCAAGATGGATGCATAAAGGCTCAGAAATGTTTGCAATATCTTGTATGTCGTAGCAGTGGACCTGTGACAGCACCTTGCTGGTCCTGGCGACCGTAACACCAAGTTGGATACCTAAAGGATCAGAAATGTTTGCAATACCTTGTGTGTCGCAGCAGTGGACCTGTGGCTCAACCTTGCAAGTCCTGGCGACCGTAACACCAAGATGGATGCATAAAGGCTCAGAAATGTTTGCAACTCCTTGTGTGTCGCAGCAGTGGACCTGTGGCTCCACCTTGCTGGTCCTGGCGACCGTAACACCAAGATGGATGCATAAAGGCTCAGAAATGTTTGCAATATCTTGTATGTCGTAGCAGTGGACCTGTGACAGCACCTTGCAGGTCCTGGCGACCGTAACACCAAGATGGACACCTAATGGCTCAGAAATGTTTGCAATACCTTGTATGTCGCAGCAGTGGACCTGTGGCTCCACCTTGCAAGTCCTGGCGACCGTAACACCAAGATGGATACCTAAAGGCTCAGAAATGTTTGCAATATCTTGTATGTCGTAGCAGTGGACCTGTGACAGCACCTTGCAGGTCCTGGCGACCGTAACACCAAGATGGATACCTAAAGGCTCAGAAATGTTTGAAATACCTTGTATGTCGCAGCAGTGGACCGGTGACAGCACCTTGCAGGTCCTGGCGACCGTAACACCAAGATGGATACCTAAAGGCTCAGAAATGTTTGCAATATCTTGTATGTCGTAGCAGTGGACCTGTGACAGCACCTTGCAGGTCCTGGCGACCGTAACACCAAGATGGATACCTAAAGGCTCAGAAATGTTTGCAATATTTTGTATGTCGTAGCAGTGGACCTGTGACAGCACCTTGCAGGTCCTGGCGACCGTAACACCAAGATGGATACCTAAAGGCTCAGAAATGTTTGCAATATCTTGTATGTCGCAGCAGTGGACCTGTGACAGCACCTTGCAGGTCCTGGCGACCGTAACACCAAGATGGATACCTAAAGGCTCAGAAATGTTTGAAATACCTTGTATGTCGCAGCAGTGGACCTGTGACAGCACCTTGCAGGTCCTGGCGACCGTAACACCAAGATGGATACCTAAAGGCTCAGAAATGTTTGCAATATCTTGTATGTCGTAGCAGTGGACCTGTGACAGCACCTTGCAGGTCCTGGCGACCGTAACACCAAGATGGATACCTAAAGGCTCAGAAATGTTTGAAATACCTTGTATGTCGCAGCAGTGGACCTGTGACAGCACCTTGCAGGTCCTGGCGACCGTAACACCAAGATGGATACCTAAAGGCTCAGAAATGTTTGCAATATCTTGTATGTCGTAGCAGTGGACGTGTGGCAGCACCATGAATATCCTGGCGACCGTAACACCAAGATGGATGCCTAAAGGCTCAGCAGTGTTTGGACCTCTTAGGTGTCGCAGCAGTGGACGAGTGGCAGCACCATGAATAACCTGGCAGCCGTAGCACCAAGATGGATGCCTAAAGGCTCAGCAGTGTTTGGACCTCCTAGGTGTCGCAGCAGTGAGCTTGTGGTAGCACCTTGAATAACCTGGCAGCCGTAACACCAAGATGGACGCCTAAAGGCTCAGCAATGTTTGGACCTCTTAGGTGTCGCAGCAGTGGACGTGTGGCAGCACCATGAATAACCTGGCAGCCGTAACACCAAGATGGATGCCTAAAGGCTCAGCAGTGTTTGGACCTCTTAGGTGTCGCAGCAGTGGACGTGTGGCAGCATCATAAATATCCTGGCAGCCGTAACACCAAGTTGGATGCCTAAAGGCTCAGCAATGTTTGGACCTCTTAGGTGTCGCAGCAGTGGACGTGTGGCAGCACCATGAATAACCTGGCAGCCGTAACACCAAGATGGATGCCTAAAGGCTTAGCAATGTTTGGGCCCCTTAGGTGTCGCAGCAGTGGACGTGTGGCAGCACCATGAATAACCTGGCAGCCGTAACACCAAGATGGATGCCTAAAGGCTCAGCAATGTTTGGACCTCTTACGTGTCGCAGCAGTGGACGTGTGGCAGCACCATGAATCACCTGGCAGCCGTAACACCAAGATGGATGCCTAAAGGCTCAGCAATGTTTGGACCCCTTAGGTTTCGCAGCAGTGGACGTGTGGGAGCACCTTTAATAACCTGGCAGCCGTAACACCAAGATGGATGCCTAAAGGCTTAGCAATGTTTGGACCCCTTAGGTGTCGCAGCAGTGGACGTGTGGCAGCACCATGAATAACCTGGCAGCCGTAACACCAAGATGGATGCTTAAAGGCTCAGCAATGTTGGACCTCTTAGGTGTCGCAGCAGTGGACGTGTGGCAGCACCATGAATCACCTGGCAGCCGTAACACCAAGATGGATGCCTAAAGGCTCAGCAATGTTTGGACCCCTTAGGTTTCGCAGCAGTGGACGTGTGGGAGCACCTTTAATAACCTGGCAGCCGTAGCACCAAGATGGATGCCTAAAGGCTCAGCAATGTTTGGACCTCTTAGGTGTCACAGCAGTGGACGTGTGGCAGCACCATGAATAACCTGGCAGCCGTAGCACCAAGATGGTTGCCTAAAGGCTCTGCAATGTTTGGACCCCTTAGATGTCGCAGCAGTGAGCTTGTGGTAGCACCTTGAATAACCTGGCAGCCGTAACACCAAGATGGATGCCTAAAGGCTCAGCAATGTTTGGACCCCTTAGGTTTCGCAGCAGTGGACGTGTGGCAGCACCTTGAATAACCTTTCAGCCGTAGCACCAAGATGGATGCCTAAAGGCTCAGCAATGTTTGGACCTCTTAGGTGTCGCAGCAGTGGACGTGTGGCAGCACCATGAATAACCTGGTAGCCGTAGCACCAAGATGGATGCCTAAAGGCTCAGCAATGTTTGGACCCCTTAGGTTTCGCAGCAGTGGACGTGTGGCAGCACCTTGAATAACCTGGCAGCCGTAGCACCAAGATGGATGCCTAAAGGCTCAGCAATGTTTGGACCTCTTAGGTGTCGCAGCAGTGGACGTGTGGCAGCACCATGAATAACCTGGCAGCCGTAGCACCAAGATGGTTGCCTAAAGGCTCAGCAATGTTTGGACCCCTTAGATGTCGCAGCAGTGAGCTTGTGGTAGCCCCTATGTGTCGCAGCATCGGACTTGTGGCAGCACCTTTGAGTCCCGGATCGCCAAAGTGGAAGTAATCTGGATTTTACTAAATAATTACATTTCAATGTTGGGTTGCATAGGATAAGGAAACACATTTTGTCATATAAATATTTGTTTATAAATTTGTAGTGTATTTATTTGAAAATAAGAGCAATAATGAAATAAATTATAATCAACAAACACACTTTACACTAATTTGTAATAAAGGTACCTAATTACACGCTAATTGACTATATTTTTTGTTCCAGAACGATGCTATGAGACTGAACACAGAGGGCTTAGATTTCAAAAGGAAATTAATTTAGGCTTCAAGTTAAAATAATATATTATGTAATTGAAATTATTGTATAAATCAACTGCTAATTAAAATATTTTACGATCTGTAAATATTTATAAATAATATGTATCAATAGTATATTAATAAAATTTGAAAATTACTGCAAAGTATTGTTTCATTTATTGTCCATTTTCCTATCATATTAAATAGATAGTAATAATTATTTCCTCAATACAACTGTTAAAAGTTCGAAAATAGTAGTAGAGATAGCAGCACATACAAAGTTCTCTTATAGTTACATTTTTTACAACCAGAGAGCAGCACAAACAAGGTTCTCTTTTGTATAGTTAATTTTTCTACAACCAGATAGCAGCACCTACTGGATGGGTTGATTGGGCGGGGAATACCAATACCGCCTACCTCTTCATAACTTATATGCTCCTGATACATTTCGACATTTTATGCAACACACCAAAGTATCAGGAGACTATAACGTTAAAAGAGGTTTACGATATACCTCCTAACATCTTATACTCACCTGTTACATTGTGTAAGTAAAATTTTAAAATTCTTTAACATGAAGTATCAGGAGACTATAATGTTACAAGAGGTAGACGATATACCTCTTATCATCTCATATTCCCCTGATACTTTCTTAAAGTAAAATTTTAAAAAACTCTCACCAGGTAGTATCAGGAGCCTATAATGAGAAAAGAGGTTGTTGATCTTAACATATTTATTCGGTTAATTTCTTTGGCCGGATTTTGAAAAATCTAAACTTTCTAAAATTCTCTTCCAAGTATCAGGAGTATATAACACGTGAAGTGGTTTATGCCAAACCTCTTTATATATCATTTTGGCTAAACATATTTTTACCACATGTAAAGATATGTGTGACCACCAATGACGTTCACAGCTTCTCTCAGGATGCAATTAAAATGGAAAATCACTCATCAGACACAATATGGTGAACTTTTGAAATAAAACGCCAGAAAATATATAAACATTTTTTATTTTTTCAATATGTTTTACATTTTCTTTTTACATAATTACAAAACAGTATAATAGTAATATTCATGATAATAATAATAATAATAATAATAACATTTATAATAACTTTTCACACATTTTTAAGTACATTTTGAATACTAGAATACAATTTGAAGAAAATTATAATATATGCAACTTATATGTATATAGTTTACAATAGTGGTTCCCAAAGTGTGCGCCGTGGCTATCCTTCATATCATCATCAGGAGCGCCAGGGGCGAGCTTCAGAATTGAACGATTGAATTAAAAATATTGTGGACGAATTACAATATTGGAGTGTCAGTAAAAGGATAAAATAATTTGTTTAAGAGTAGAGACCTACTGACTATACAACAATGGTCTGCCTTTCCTTGTAGAATTCTTGTAATGGCTGACGTCACGACTAAACCATCCGTCTATTGTATAATTTTACAGTTTATGAGTTTATAATCTTACAGTTTGCAAAGAGGCTGCGACGTCGTCGCCGCCGAATACTGGGGTATCTAAGACAACAGCTCCCCCCCGTAAGAGTAAGTACCGCAACATCGAGTACAGGGAGGATCCCGCTGCTGTGGCTACCGGCTGGGAGAGAGTCGGCGTCGCCGCCGTCGGCTGAAGACCAAGCCGGTCCGTGTCGAGGAGTATTCCTTCTGGGACTCCGAGGAGGCGGACGAAGTCATCGCTGAGCTGATCCCTGCCGACGAGTTTTCAACCTCTTTTCGGGAGATTACTGAGCTCGTTCTTGCTCCGGGGGTCTACGTCAAGGACCAAGTATTCGCCAATGGCCACATCCAACTGTATGAAGAGAATATGAGAGATGATTAGGAAAAAGAGCTCCGCACTAAACGCCGGTGGCGGAACAAGCAGCGGACTTGGCGAAGGCAACGACGGAGAGAAGCTGAAGCAGTCTCCCTAGTAAAATAAGTTTTTCATGTATCTAAATAAAATTGTATTTTTTTCTTATTTTTTTAAATATGTATTTCTTTGTATAAAAAATGTTTTGAATAAAAGTTCCCAAATTAAAAGAAATTTTAAAGAATACACCGTTATAGCCTATGTGCTTCTATTGTATGAAGAACAGCACTGAAAGAACTACTTCATACTTTATTAATAACAAAGTAAAGCAATTTTCTGTAGAAGCTTCACAATAAACACATATTACCTCGAGGGAGCCACGGGTTAAACGTTTGGGAACCACTGGGGTACAAGTTTATTACATGCGGTCAGATGTCTTCAGGGGGTCACCTGTAACAAAAATGGAAATTAATAAATGAAAAATTGTAATTATAAAATAATATATTATGAGAATTAAAAACAGTAAGACTATTACACACACAATATAATGGGGTTTGACTTTCCACAATATACGCAGAGTCTAGAACCAAGCACAGCTGAAGATAGAATTCCAATTCCATGCGCAATGTGAAGGATAGAATAAATATGTACATCGATGACCACTGACATGTATAGATCGGCTCCTTCCCTTTTCTTTATCCGATGACTCTTCACCTTGTGATTGAACCTATTAGACTTGCGGGGTTGTGGAGCCAGATGTAGCTGGACACAAGACACGAAAGCAACGTAGATTGAGCAAGCTCAGGATGTAAGCAAACTTAAATGTTCCTGCAGAGACGTGACGACGTCGTTCAATGCGAGGAAAGAAGTTGTGGAGTGGCGATGTCTCCTCTTATTGTGACTGAATATATTAGACTTGCGGGGTTGTGGAGCCAGGTGTAGCTGGACACAAGACACGAAAGCAAAGCATATTGACAAAGCTCAGGATGTAGCTAGCACTAACTAGAAGAGTTGCCATCTCTGAGGTCTTTCCCCCAGTCCCTAACTAGGTGCTTCGCCAACTCTGAGGTATTAGTCCCTAAGTAGGATAGTTGAGATCTCTTAGGTCTCAGATGTTATCTAGGTGGGTCGCCATCTCTAAGGTCTTAGCCCGCAAATAGGACAGTTGCAATCTCTGAAGTCTTAACTCCTTTCTAGGACTGATCTCTGAGATCTCACCCAATTCCTAGGAGGGTCACGATACCTGAGACCTCTTCTTAGGAGGATCGTTATCCCTGAGTTTTCAGCACCTATCTAGGAGGGTTGTGATACCAGAGGTCTCACTCTCTATATATGTTAGTTGTGTTATCTGAGGTCCCAGCAAATCTAGGAGGGTCAAAATCAATGGGGTCTCAGCCCCCAATTACGATTGTTACGATCTCCGGGGTATCGGACGCTCACTAGGAATAATACGATCCCTGGGGCGCTATCCCCTATTAGGTAGGGACGGTGTCTTTGAGATCTCAGATACGCCTATGCTACAAAAGGACTACAACGATGAAGTCAATACAAACAATTTACACTACCTTTAACAATTGAGGACACCTTGGTACCATAAAAGGAAAATATAGTGCCAACACATTCTGTCTGAATGCAAGTTGTTGTAAATCATTGCAATCTGGTTGTTTTCGTCTACCCAACATAGGCCGACCACAGAGCACTATATTAAGTGTTCTGTGGGCCTGACATCATAACTCATATACTCACCCAAATTGCATCCTAAACCCTGCATAGAGCGATGTCACCTAATGTCCCCAACCTGGCACTGAGTATTATTAAAATAATATTAGTTACGGGAAGAGTTTAAATCACTCGGGAATATTTTTAAACAAATAATATGATCCTGCCTAGAATAATGCGATGAACTTATGTGCATACTTAATATAACCTTAAGTATGGCCTTTAATATTCAGTAAGACAAATAGAAGGTGGTGCAATCATTTAAAAATAACTACTTAAAAACCCTTTCGCTACTGCTGAAACAATTCTTCGACTACGATTCGAGGAGTTCTCTGACTACAGTTTGAAGAGGTTTCTGGCTACAGTTCAAGGAGTTCTCCGGCAACAGTTCGAAGAGATCTCAGGCAACAGTTCGAGGAGTTCTCTGGCTACAGTTCGAGCAGTTCTTTGGCTACAGGTCGAGAAGTTCTCAGGCAACAGTTCAAGGAGTTCTCTGACTACAGTTTGAAGAATTTTTTGGCTATAGTTCAAGGAGTTCTCAGGCTACAGTTCGAAGAGTTTTCTGACTACAGTTTAAAGAGTTTTCTGGCTATAGTTCGAGGAGTTCTCAGGTAACAGTTCGAAGAGTTCTCAGGCTACAGTTTGAGGAGTTCTCAGGCAACAGATCAAGGAGTTCTCTTGCTACAGTTCGGAGAGTTCTCTGATTACAGTTCGAAGAGATCTCAGGCAACAGTTCGAGGAGTTCTCTGGCTACAGTTCGAAAGGTTCTCTGACTACAGTTCGAGGAGTTCTCAGGCTACAGTTTAAGGAGTTTTCATTCTTCAGTTCGAGGAGATCTCAAGCAACAGTTCAAGGAGTTCTCTGACTACAGTTCGAGAAGTTCTCTGACTACAGTTTGAAGAGTTTTCTGGCTACTGTTCGAGGAGTTCTCAGGTAACAGATCGAGAAGTTCTCTTGCTACAGTTTGAAGGTTCTCTGGCTACAGTTCGAGGGGTTCTCAGGATACAGTTCAAAGAGTTCTCTGACTACAGTTCGAGAAGTTCTCAGGCTACAGATTGAGGGGTTCTCAGGCAACAGATCAAGGAGTTCCCTTGCTACAGTTCGGAGAGTTCTCTGACTACAGTTTGAAGAGTTCTCTGGCTACAGTTCGAGAAGTTCTGAGGCAACAGTTCAAGGAGTTCTCTGACTACAGTTTGAAGAGTTTTCTGGCTATAGTTCGAGGAGTTCTCAGGCTACAGTTCGAAGAGTTCTCTGACTACAGTTTGAAGAGTTTTTCTGGCTATAGTTCGAGGAGTTCTCTTACTACAGTTCGAACAGATCTCAGACAACAGTTCGAGGAGTTTTCAGGCTACAGTTTGGAGAGTTCTCTGACTGCAGTTCAAGCTGTTCTCAGGCAACAATTCGAGGAGTTCTCTGACTAGAGTTTAAGAGTTTTCTGGCTATAGTTCGAGGAGTTCTCAGGTAACAGTTATAGAGTTCTGTGGGTACAGTTCGAGGAGTTCTCAGGCTACAGTTTAAGGAGTTTTCATTCTTCAGTTCGAGGAGATCTCAAGCAACAGTTCAAGGAGTTCTCTGACTACAGTTCGAGAAGTTCTCAGGCAACAGTTCGAGGAGTTCTCTGACAACAGTTTGAAGAGTTTTCTGGCTATAGCTCGAGGAGTTGTCAGGCTACAGTTCAAAGAGTTCTCTGACTACAGTTCGAAGAAATCTCAGGCAACAGTTAAAGGAGTTCTCTGGCTACAGTTCGGAGAGTTCTATGGCTGTAGTTCGAGCAGTTCTCTGACTACAGTTCGAAACGTTCTCTGGCTACAGTTCGGATAGTTCTCTGGCTGTAGTTCGAGCAGTTCTAAAGCAACAGTTGAAGGAGTTCTCTGACTACAGTTTAAAGAGTTCTCTGGCTACAGTTTGAGGAGGTTTTAGGCAACAGATCAATTAGTTCTCTTGCTACAGTTCGGAGAGTACTCTGACTACAGTTTGAAGAGTTCTCAGGCAACAGATCGAGGAATTCTCTTGCTACAGTTCGGAGAGCTCTCTGGCTACAGTTCGAGAAGTTCTCAGGCAACAGTTCGAGGATTTCTCTTTCTACAGTTTGAAGAGTTCTCTGGCTACAGTTCGAGGAGTTCTCAGGCAACAGTTCGAGGAGTTCTCAGGCTACAGTTCGAAAGGTTCTCTGACTACTGTTCGAGGAGTTCTCAGGCTACAGTTTAAGGAGTTTTCATTCTTCAGTTCGAGGAGATCTCAAGCAACAGTTCAAGGAGTTCTCTGACTACAGTTCAAGGAGTTCTCTGACTACAGTGTGAAGAGTTCTCTGGCTACAGTTCGAGGGGTTCTCAGGCTACAGTTCAAAGAGTTCTCTGACTAAAGTTCAAGAAGTTCTCAGGCTACAGATTGAGGAGTTCTCAGGCAACAGATCAAGGAGTTCCCTTGCTACAGTTCGGAGAGTTATCTGACTACAGTTCGAAGAAATCTCAGGCAATAGTTCGAGGAGTACTCTGACTACAGTTTGAAGAGTTCTCAGGCAACAGATCGAGAAATTCTCTTGCTACAGTTTGGAGAGCTCTCTGGCTACAGTTCGAGAAGTTCTCAGGCAACAGTTCGAGGATTTCTCTTTCTACAGTTTGAAGAGTTCTCAGGATAAAGTTCATGGAGTTCTCAGGCTACAGTTCGAAGAGTTCTCTGACTACAGTTCGAGGAGTTTTCAGGCAACAGATCAAGGAGATCTCTTGCTACAGTTCGGAGAGTTCTCTGACTACAGTTCGAAGAGATCTCAGACAACAGTTCGAGGAGTTCTCTGGCTACAGTTTGGAGAGTTCTCTGGCTGCAGTTCAAGCAGTTCTCAGGCAACAATTCGAGGAGTTCTCTGACTAGAGTTTAAGAGTTTTCTGGCTATAGTTCGAGGAGTTCTCAGGTAACAGTTATAGAGTTCTGTGGGTACAGTTCGAGGAGTTCTCAGGCTACAGTTTAAGGAATGTTCATTCTTCAGTTCGAGGAGATCTCAAGCAACAGTTCAAGGAGTTCTCTGACTACAGTTTGAGAAGTTCTCAGGCAACAGTTCGAGGATTTCTCTGACAACAGTTTGAAGAGTTTTCTGGCTATAGTTCGAGGAGTTGTCAGGCTACAGTTCAAAGAGTTCTCTGACTACAGTTCGAAAAAATCTCAGGCAACCGTTAAAGGAGTTCTCTGGCTACAGTTCGGAGAGTTCTATGGCTGTAGTTCGAGCAGTTCTCTGACTACAGTTCGAAACGTTCTCTGGCTACAGTTCGGATAGTTCTCTGGCTGTAGTTCGAGCAGTTCTAAAGCAACAGTTGAAGGAGTTCTCTGACTACAGTTTAAAGAGTTCTCTGGCTACAGTTTGAGGAGTTCTTAGGCAACAGATCAATTAGTTCTCTTGCTACAGTTCGGAGAGTACTCTGACTACAGTTTGAAGAGTTCTCAGGCAACAGATCGAGGAATTCTCTTGCTACAGTTCGGAGAGCTCTCTGGCTACAGTTCGAGAAGTTCTCAGGCAACAGTTCGAGGATTTCTCTTTCTACAGTTTGAAGAGTTCTCTGGCTACAGTTCGAGTAGTTCTATGGCAACAGTTCGAGAAGTTCTCAGGCTACAGTTCGAAAGGTTCTCTGACTACTGTTCGAGGAGTTCTCAGGCTACAGTTTAAGGAGTTTTCATTCTTCAGTTCGAGGAGATCTCAAGCAACAGTTCAAGGAGTTCTCTGACTACAGTTCAAGGAGTTCTCTGACTACAGTGTGAAGAGTTCTCTGGCTACAGTTCGAGGGGTTCTCAGGCTACAGTTCAAAGAGTTCTCTGACTAAAGTTCAAGAAGTTCTCAGGCTACAGATTGAGGAGTTCTCAGGCAACAGATCAAGGAGTTCCCTTGCTACAGTTCGGAGAGTTATCTGACTACAGTTCGAAGAGATCTCAGGCAATAGTTCGAGGAGTACTCTGACTACAGTTTATAGAGTTTTCAGGCAACAGATCGAGGAATTCTCTTGCTACATTTTGGAGAGCTCTCTGGCTACAGTTCGAGAAGTTCTCAGGCAACAGTTCGAGGATTTCTCTTTCTACAGTTTGAAGAATTCTCAGGATAAAGTTCATGGAGTTCTCAGGCTACAGTTCGAACAGATCTCAGACAACAGTTCGAGGAGTTCTCTGGCTACAGTTTGGAGAGTTCTCTGGCTGCAGTTCAAGCAGTTCTCAGGCAACAATTCGAGGAGTTCTCTGACTAGAGTTTAAGAGTTTTCTGGCTATAGTTCGAGGAGTTCTCAGGTAACAGTTATAGAGTTCTCTGACTACTGTTCGAGGAGTTCTCAGGCTACAGTTTAAGGAGTTTTCATTCTTCAGTTCGAGGAGATCTCAAGCAACAGTTCAAGGAGTTCTCTGACTACAGTTCAAGGAGTTCTCTGACTACAGTGTGAAGAGTTCTCTGGCTACAGTTCGAGGGGTTCTCAGGCTACAGTTCAAAGAGTTCTCTGACTAAAGTTCAAGAAGTTCTCAGGCTACAGATTGAGGAGTTCTCAGGCAACAGATCAAGGAGTTCCCTTGCTACAGTTCGGAGAGTTATCTGACTACAGTTCGAAGAAATCTCAGGCAATAGTTCGAGGAGTACTCTGACTACAGTTTGAAGAGTTCTCAGGCAACAGATCGAGAAATTCTCTTGCTACAGTTTGGAGAGCTCTCTGGCTACAGTTCGAGAAGTTCTCAGGCAACAGTTCGAGGATTTCTCTTTCTACAGTTTGAAGAGTTCTCAGGATAAAGTTCATGGAGTTCTCAGGCTACAGTTCGAAGAGTTCTCTGACTACAGTTCGAGGAGTTTTCAGGCAACAGATCAAGGAGATCTCTTGCTACAGTTCGGAGAGTTCTCTGACTACAGTTCGAAGAGATCTCAGACAACAGTTCGAGGAGTTCTCTGGCTACAGTTTGGAGAGTTCTCTGGCTGCAGTTCAAGCAGTTCTCAGGCAACAATTCGAGGAGTTCTCTGACTAGAGTTTAAGAGTTTTCTGGCTATAGTTCGAGGAGTTCTCAGGTAACAGTTATAGAGTTCTGTGGGTACAGTTCGAGGAGTTCTCAGGCTACAGTTTAAGGAGTTTCCATTCTACAGTTCGAGGAGATCTCAAGCAACAGTTCAAGGAGTTCTCTGACTACAGTTCGAGAAGTTCTCTGACTACAGTTTGAAGAGTTTTCTGTCTACTGTTCTAGGAGGTCTCAGGTAACAGATCGAGAAGTTCTCTTGCTACAGTTCGGACAAATCTCTGGCTACAGTTCGAGCAGTTCTCAGGCAACAGTTCAAGGAGTTCTCTGACTAAAGTTTGAAGAGTTCTCTGGCTACAGTTTGAGGGGTTCTCAGGCAACTGATCAAGTAGTTCTCTTGCTACAGTTCGGAGAGCTCTCTGGCTACAGTTCGAGAAGTTCTCAGGCAACAGTTCGAGGAGTTCTCTGACAACAGTTCGAAAAGTTCTCTGGCTACAGTTCGGATAGTTCTCTGGCTGTAGTTCGAGCAGTTCTAAAGCAACAGTTGAAGGAGTTCTCTGACTACAGTTTAAAGAGTTCTCTGGCTACAGTTTGAGGAGTTCTTAGGCAACAGATCAATTAGTTCTCTTGCTACAGTTCGGAAAGTTCTATGGCTGTAGTTCGAGCAGTTCTCTGACTACTGTTCGAAAAGTTCTCTGGCTACAGTTCGGATAGTTCTCTGGCTGTAGTTCGAGCAGTTCTAAGGCAACAGTTGAAGGAGTTCTCTGACTACAGTTTAAAGAGTTCTCTGGCTACAGTTTGAGGAGTTCTTAGGCAACAGATCAATTAGTTCTCTTGCTACAGTTCGGAGAGTACTCTGACTACAGTTTGAAGAGTTCTCAGGCAACAGATCGAGTAATTCTCTTGCTACTGTTCGGAGAGGTTTCTGGCTACAGTTCGAGAAGTTCTCAGGCAACAGTTCGAGGATTTCTCTTTCTACAGTTTGAAGAGTTCTCAGGCTAAAGTTCATGGAGTTCTCAGGCTACAGTTCGAAGAGTTCTCTGACTACAGTTCGAGAAGTTCTCAGGCAACAGTTCGAGGAGTTCTCTTCCTACAGTTTGAAGAGTTCTCTGACTACATTTCGAGGAGTTCTCAGGCTACAGTTCGAAGAGTTCTCTGACTACAGTTCGAGAAGTTCTCAGGAAACAGTTCGAGGAGTTCTCTTTCTACAGTTTGAAGAGTTCTCTGACTACATTTCGAGGAGTTCTCAGGCTACAGTTCAAAGAGTTCTCTGACTACAGTTCGAGAAGTTCTTAGGCTACAATTCGAGCAGTTCTCAGGCAACAGTTTGAAGAGCTCTCAGGCAACAGATCGAAGAGTTCTCTTGCTACAGTTCGGAGAGTTCTCTGGCTACAGTTCGAGAAGTTCTCAGGCAACAGTTCAAGAAGTTCTCTGAGTACAGTTTGAAGAGTTCTCTGGCTGAAGTTCGAGAAGACCTCAAGCAACAGTTCAAGGAGGTCTCTGACTATATTTCGAGAAGTTCTCTGCCTATAGTTCGAGGAGTTCTCTGACTACAGTTCGAGGAGATCTCTTGCTACATTTCGAAGAGTTCTCTGGCTACAGTTCGAGGAGTTCTCAGGCAACAGGTAAAGAAGTTCTCAGGCAACAAGTGGAGAAGTTCTCAGGCAACAGACCGAGAAATTCTCTTGCTACAGTTTGAGGAGCTCTATAGTTTAAATTCTAAGGGTTTTCAGGGCAGAGTCCGAGGAGTTCTCTGTCTACAGTTAGAGCAAATCTCTGGCTTTAGTTAAAACAGTTCTCTCCCTACAGTTCCAGTAGTTTTGCCTACCTACTGTTTGGACCGATATCTGGCTACAGTTCGAGCAGTTCTCTGACTTTAGTTCCAGGAGTTCCCTGCCTACAATTTGGACATATTTCTGCCTACAGTTTAAGTAAATTCCTGCCTAGAATTCCAGCAGTTTTCTACCTACAGTGTCAGCAAAATTCATCAGTTCTCTAGTTAAGGTTCGTTTAGTTATCTGGCTACGGTTCGAGCTACTTCCCTTGCTACGGTTCAAGCCGTTTAATGCTTACAGTTCAAACAGTTCTCCGACTACTGGCCGAGCAGTTAGCTGGCTACAATTCAAGCATTTCTATAACTGGAGTTCCAGCTTTTCTGTGCTTGCAATCATAGCAGTTCTCTGATTACAGTTAAATTTGTTCTTTGACTAGAGTTTGAGCAGCTCTTTGGCAACAATTCAAAGCATTTCTATGGCTGCTGTTCAAAATGTTCTCTGACATAGATAAGGCAGATATCTGGCTACACTTCGACAGTTCTCTGGCTACAGTTTTCCCCGTTCTACGGCAAGAGTTCGAGGAGTACCTTAGCTACAGTTAGAGATGGCCCTTGCTTATGGCTAAAGTGGCCTGTGGCAAAGGGTCGAGCAGTTCCTTAGCTACAGTTAGAGAGGGTCTTTGCTTACATCTAAAGTGGCCTACCTAAAACAGTTCGAACATATTCTTAGATACAGTTAGTGGGGTCTTTGCTTAAAGCTATAGTGGCCTAAGGCAAAGGGTCGAGCAGTTTCTTAGCTACAGTTAGAGAGGAACTTTGCTTACATCTAGAGTGGCCTACCTTCAACAGTTCGAACATATTCTTAGATACAGTTAGTGGGGTCTTTGCTTAAAGCTATAGTGGCCTAAGGCAAAGGGTCGAGCAGTTCCTTAGCTACAGTTAGAGAGGGTCTTTGCTTACATCTAAAGTGGCCTACCTTCAACAGTTAGAACATATTCTTAGATACATTTAGTGGGGTCTTTACTTAAAGCTATAGTGGCTTAAGGCAAAGGGTCGAGCAGGTCCTTAGCTACAGATAGAGAGGGTCTTTGTTTAAAGCTAAATTTGCCTAAGACAAGAGTTCGAGCACATTCTTAGCTACAGTTAGAGAGGGCCTTTGCCTACAGTTAAAGTGGCCTAAGACAAGAGTTCGAGAGTTCCTTATATACAGTTAGAGGATCTTTGCTTACAGCTAAAGCGGCCTACGACAACAATTCGCATTCCCTTAGCTACTGGTAGAGAGGGCCTTTGGTTATAGCTAAAGCCGCCTTCGGCAACAGTTCGAGCAGATCCTTAGCTACAGTTAGTGCGTCTTTGCTTAAAGCTATAATAGCCTAAGGCAAGGGCTCGAGCAGTTCCTTAGCTACAGTTAGAGAGGATCTTTTCATACAGCTAAAGTTGCCTTAGACATGAGTTCGAGCAGTTCCATAGATACAGTTAGAGAGAGTCTTTGCATACAGCTATATTGGCCTAAGGCAAAGGGTCGAGCAGTTCCTTAGCAACAGTGAGAGGGGGTCTTTGTTTAAAGCTAAAGATGCCGAAGACAAGAGGAAGTGCAGTATCATACCTGCAGTTAGAGAGAGTCTTTGCTTACATCTAAATTTGCCTAAGACAAGAGTTCGAGCAGATTCTTAGCTACAGTTAGAGAGGATTTTTGCTTACAGCTAAAGCCGCCTACGGCAACAGTTAGCCGTTCCATAGCTACAGTTACAGAGGGTCTTTGCCTACAGCTAAAGTGACCGAATGCAAAAAGCCTTGCAGTAATTTAGCTACAGTTAGAGAAGGGCTTTGCTTACAGCTAGAATGGCCTAAGGCAGAAGTTTGAACAGTTTCTTAGCTACAGTTAGAGAGGGTCTTTGCTTAATGCTAAAGTGGCCTACGGCAACAATTAGCAGGTCCTTAGCTACAGTTAGAAAGTTTCTTTGCTTACCGCTAAAGCCGCCTACGGCAACAGTTAGCAGTTTATTAGCTACAGTTAGGGAGAATATTTGCTTACAGATAAAGCGTCATACGGTAGAGTTAGCCGTTACATAGCTACTGCTAGAGAGGGTCTTTGCTTACAGCTAAAGTTGCCTTAGGCAAGAGCTCGAGCAGTTCCTTAGCTACAGTTAGAGAGGATTTTTGCTTACAGCTAAAGCGGCCCACGGCAACAATTATCAGATCCTTAGCTACAGGTAGAGAGGGCCTTTACCTAATGTTAAAGTAGCCTAAGACAAGAGTTTGAGAGTTCCTTATATACAGGGAGAGGATCTTTGCTTACAGCTAATGCGGCCTACGGCAACAATTATCAGATACTTAGCTACTGGTAGAGAGGGCCTTTCCTTACAGCTAAAGTGGCCTAAGGCAGGAGTTAGAGCAGTTTCTTAGCTACAGTTAGAGAGGGCCTTTGCTTACGGCTAAAGCCGCCTACGGGAAAAGTTTGCAGTTTTTTAGCTACAGTTGAGAGGATATTTGCTTTCAGATAAAGCGTCATACGGCACAATTAGCCGTTCCATAGCTACAGTTAGAGAGGGTCTTTGCCTACAACTAAAGTGGCCGAAGGTAAGAGGTCGTGCAGTAATTTAGCTACAGTTAGGGAGGGTCTTTGCTTACAGCTAGAGTAGCCTAAGGCAAAAGGTCTAGCTGTTCCTTATATACAGTTAGAGAGGACCTTTGCTTACAGCTAAAGCGGCCTACGGCAACAATTCGCATTTCCTTAGCTACTGGTAGAGAGTGAGCATTTCCCTACAGCTAAGGTGGCATAAGGCAGGAGTTTGAGCAGTTCCTTAGCTACAGTTAGAGAGGACCTTTGCTTACAGCTAATTGTGGCTTAAGGCAAGAGGTCGAGTAGTTCCTTAGCTTCAGTTAGAGAGGATGTTTGCTTACAGCTAAGGCAAGAGTTCGGGCAGTTTCTAAGCTAGAGTTAGAGATAATCTTTGCTTACAGCTAAAGTGGCCTAAGGCAAGAGTTCGAGCAGTTCCTTAATTACAGTTAGAGAAGGTCTTTGCTTACAGCTAAAGTGGCCTAAGGCAATAGTTAGCAGTTCCTTAGTTACAGATAGAGAGGGTCTTTGCTTTACAGCTAAAGTTTCCTAAGACAAGAGTTTGTGCAGTTACTTAACTACAGTTAGAGACTGTTTTTGCTTACATCTTAAGTGTCCTAAGGCAAGAGGTCGAGCAGTTGCTTAGCTACAGTTAGATAGGACCTTAGCTTACAGTTAAATTGGCCTAAGGCAAGAGTTATAGCAGTTCTTTAGCTATGGTTAGTGAGGGTCTTTGCTTACAGTTAAAGTTGCCTAAGACATGAGTTCGAGCAGTTCCTTAGCTACAGTTTGAGAGGATCTTTGCTTACAGTTTACGTGGCCTAAGGCAAGAGTTGGAGCAGTTCCTTAGCTACAGTTAGAGAGGATCTTTGCTTACAGCTAACGTGGCCCAAGGCAAGAAGTCGAGCAGATCCTTAAATACAGTTAGAGAGGGTTTTTGCATACAGCTAAATCGGCCTAAGACTGGAGTTCGAGCAGTTCCTATGCTACAGTTTGAGAGGATCTTTGCTTACAGCTAAAGTATCCTAAGGCAAACGTTCGTGAAGTTCCTTAAATACAGTTAGAGAGGGTTTTTGCATACAGCTAAAGTGGCCTAAGTTAAGAGTTGGAGCAGTTCCTTAGCTAAAGTTAGAGAAAGTCTTTGCTTACAACTAACGTGGCCTAAGGCAAGAGGTCGAGCACACCGTTAGCTACAGTTTGAGAGGGTCTTTGCTTACAGCTAAATCGGCCTAAGACTAGAGTTCGAGCAGTTCCTATGCTACAGTTTGAGAGGATCTTTGCTTACAGCTAAAGTTTCCTAAGACAAACGTTCGTGCAGTTCCTTAACTACAGTTAGAGAGGGTTTTTGCTTTCAGCTAAAGTTACCTAAGGCAAAAGGTTGAGCAGTTCCTTAGCTACAGTTAGATAGGACCTTAGCCTACAGCTAAAGTGGCTAAAGGCAACAATTCGAACAATTACTTAGTTACAGTATGATAGGAACTTTGCTTACACTGGAAGCAGCCTTCGGCAACAGTTAGCAGTTCCTTAGCTACATTTAGAGAGGATCTTTGATTACAGCTAAAGTGGCCAAATGTAAGAGTTCGAGCAGTTCTTTAGCTACATATGAGAGGATCTTTGCTTACAGCTAAATCAGCCTAAGACAGGAGTTCGAGCAGTTCCTTAGCTACAGTTAGAGAGGGTCTTTCCTTACAATTATTGTGTCCAAAGGCAAGAGTGCGAGCAGTTCCTAAGCTACAGTTAGAGAGGATCTTTGCTTACAGCTAAAGTTTCCTTAGACAAATGGTCGTGCAGCTCCTTAACTACAGTTAGAGAGGGTTTTTGCTTACAGCTAAAGTTACCTAAGGCAAGAGGTCGAGCAGTTCCTTAACTATGGTTAGTGAGGGTTTTTGCTTACAGTTAAAGATGCCTAAGACATGGGTTCGAGCAGTTGCTTAGCTACAGTCAGAGACGATCTTTGATTACAGCTAAAGTTGATTGGGACATGAATTCGAGCAGTTCCTTAGCTACAGTTAGAGAGGATCTTTGCTTACAACTAAAGCAGCCTACGGCAATAGTTAGCAGTTCTTTAACTACAGTTTGATAGGAACTTTGCTTACAGCTAAAGTGGCCTAAGGTTAGGGTGCGAGCAGTACCTTAGCTACAGTTAGAGAGGATCTTTGCTTACAGTTAAAGTTGCCTAAAGGAAGAGTTCGAGCAGTTCTTTAGCCTTGGTTAGTGAGGGTCTTTGCTTACAGCTAAAGTGGCCTTCCCATCAGTTAGCAGTTCTCTAACTTTGTATGACCTCCATTTTGAAATCTCTGAGATTATTTAGAACTGCAACAGTTCGATCTGATTTTTAACTTGTCATGACAAACATTTTGAAATGTCTTGGATTTGTCAGAACAAATTTTTCAAAACCTTTTTTACAACAAGTTGTGGATAGACTAAAATTTGACGGCTATATTAGAGTAATCCATGTACACCCTGTACAGTATTTCCCATACGTAGTTGTGTTACAATGCTTATACTTTTGATACATAAATTACTTTGCACCGTTAATATTATCATCGTCTGACGTATTATATAATAGCAATGTTATCTGGAAAATAAACCTCCCCGCGAAGGAAAGAGTTAGGCAATAAACCGCAATGCCATGTATATAAGCAACTATGGGGTGCTAATATCCTTTATAAATATGCACGAATATATAAACGTAACAGACTTATGATATAAATACATTATTTTATATTTATAATAATTTAAACCTAATTTACGTCATTAATATCTAAAACGTGACCAGTATTCACTTAATTTTAAAAAAATAGTTTTATGGACCTCACTGACAGTTTTTGTGACCCCCTCCAGACTAAAAATATCACAGAATATATAATTATATCATAATTTAAAAAATTATATATTTAAATAATTGAAGATTATTATAACTGACGATTGTTAACTGAAGATTGTTTTGAAATCTAAATGTACAAAATAATTAAATAGAAAAATACATTCGAAAATGCCTATAACTGCAACTATTTGAGAAGAGTTCTACCAGGATGTTGTTAGTAAGAATACTGGCCTAACCTAATTATTTGTAAACCAATATTGCAAGTAAAGGCAAAATCACACGAAAGTAAAACTCAATATTCGATTAGATTATAACCTTAACTATTATCCTGTTTAGCAGTTTAGGTCTACGTGAATACCTTACAGCTTTTGCCATTGCTAAATAAATCCGTGTTGAGAATACGAGAAAAAACATCAAGTGTTTAAGAACCTATACTAACTTTAGATTCTATTAACTATAAATTAAACTACTTCAAACAGAAATCCAGGCGAATAACGAAAGATAAAATTTACTTACTTAAATATCGACATTTAGGAATAATTCCAAGTTACAACAAACATACATTTCACACACGTTCAGTTATTTACACATATTTGTGAGTCGGAAACATAGCCTTAAACTAACATAACTCTGGCAACAAAAACAGCTGATTCATTGTTGGCTAGATTAACGTTTAGAATAGGGAAGAGGAATCGGAATAGGCCGGACGAAGCAACGTTGATATCGGTGGCAGCAGAAAGCTTTCCACAGGCCGTGGAAGTAAGGAATTTGTTGTGTTCTAAGAATTGTGTATCTAAAACAACCTACATAGAGGTAACACCAAATAATACTATAGGCTAAATAGTTTATAACAGTTCCACAAATTACAAATAAAATCATTAAACTCGCATTTTTCAAGGATACAAAACTTAGCGAGGATCGCCTGAGGGGCACAATCTATTAAATTCGGGCTCACCCTTCTCTTTACACGTGTATTTGGAGTTTTTCGTGTTATAATTTTTAATTTTTATGAGGTTTTGAAATTATCCGCAATGTTTTGACACCATCCACTTTGGTTTAGTTAGTATGTCTAAAAGCCCCAATAGTTTATACTGGATGTAATAACAAATGAAGCGTGTTGATTCAAACCTCAGGAAAATTTATTCTAAAAATGTTTATAAGTTCATCAGATCCCAGACTCGGCTCGCTTGTTTAGAGGAAGAAAGCAGTGTAAAGTTGTATAAAAGTAAATAGACAGGTAGCAACATACCTTAAAGCCTGAGTCCCATGGAGTCCTGAGGGAAGATGGTGTGTTATCCAAGTCGCAGTGTCCAGCCAAATTATCTGCCGGTATCTTGGGCTGGTTCTGTAAAATATACAAGTAATATTATATTATTCATCATTATGTTGTGCCGATTGTGGCATGTGTGAAGGTCATATAGTTAGTAACATGACAAAGGCCTTCATGATAGTTAGTGTGCACCTTGTTATATGTGAAGCTTATGTTTACTCTTGGGATAATTATTCAGTAAAATTAATGCCGAGTTTCTATAAACTGTTTCCGCAAACGGAAATAAATACGTTTTTACATACATTGAAGTTTCTAGCTAATTAGGATTCGCCTCCATCCTAGCCTTGTCCTCCCTGAGAAAAATAACTCCTCATATAGAGTCGAGTTATTCTAGCAAATATATACAAGTTAGTAAGAAGATAATATAAAACATGGTTTAAAGGAATGAGATTTCCGACAGATACATGAAGAAGGACTCGTATTATAGAAACACGTAAATGGGTTAGAAATGCCACAATGCAAAGTTTCACTGCATAAAATGAAACCTGTTGCACTATTGTAAACAACACAGTAGAGAATATCAAAGTAACAATAAATGGACCATTTAAACATAAACTCTTTAAACTTTATGTAGACCTTGCCTCGTACATTAAGTAAAGGCCTTATTGGTTTGTCGCTGGAAAAGTTTTTAATAAGATTTTATCTAAACTTTTGGTAGTAAATGTTTTACTTTGGATTTTTTTTATTACAAATTTTCTTGTTAAAATGCCTCGAATTATACAAAAGCAAGACATCTATATTCAATTGACTTTCTAAATATTATACGCAAATAAATATAGCATTAAACGTATTACGTAAACATTTCAAATAAAACCCACTATAGTGTTCTTCTTTATTAGAATTGTGTTTATTTTTCCTTATTTCTATACACGTTTTTTAACAGCATTTTTGGTCAATGTCCCAAACAGTATTAAATACTTTTTTCACACAAAAAGGTCCTTCAAAACCAAAAGTATTTTATAACACAAACAATGTTATCCCTTTCCAGGTTTTCCAAAAACTTATTTCCCAAAGCTTCGTGCTTGAATCAATCATAGCCAATTATCACTTAACCATTACACACACACGTAACCTATAAAAGTAATCAAATTAACAACACAAGTGACAGTTTTAAGTTGTACAAATGTTTGCAATAATATGAGGCTTTTTTGCATTTGTTTCCTTAAAAAACTACCCATGGAATTAAACAGGTTATAAACTAAATTTTTTCTCATCCCAAACAAGTGCCTCTGTAACTATGAGTCTGTGTGTGTCTGTGAATTACAATCAATGAATTACAAATGCCAACACCAGACTACAAAATTACTTTTGTGTACATAGACTACATAAGGTAAATGATTCAAGGGTTTATTAAACAATAGAAATATAAAGTTAATATAAAATCTCGCCTGAAAAATTCATTAACTTTCCTATAGCATCTTTATAATCTATTTATAAGAAATATTAAAAAAAACACAAAACCCATAACAAGATGTAGTTCTCTATACATACATGTTTCGGCAAAACTACAAATCGTTCTTTGTGCATTTTTAGCGTGACAAAGTTGCTTGTGAAATTTAAATATTTCTTCCTATGTGGTTATTGTAAAATATCTGCCTTAATAGAAAACAATAATGGCAAGCCTCTAACTGCCACAATTATTATAAACTAATTACACTTGACTACAAACTTTTAGTTTAAAACCTTTAGACAAAACTCTAATCGAATAAGAAATGTTGAAATAAACGCACTGGTCGAATAAACAGCTTGCGGCCCGATTCCCTTGCAGTTCAAAGTCTGTTACGTAGCGATAAGAATTTGTTACTCTAGTTGGCTCGACATTCTACCTTCAGTTTGTTTACCCTAGACATTACATTGAAGTGAATGTGGCAACACAGCTTGGTTGTATTATAAGCTAACAGTTCTATTTATTATCTTGTATGTTCATAATTTAAAATCTAATCTGTAATAAAAGGTTAATATATCGAATTATGTTACATTCGAGAAACTTTAGTATATAAACATTAATTAATGCTATCGAGCCAACAAAAATTTCGTTCGGAAACAATTAATCGGAAGTGCATGTTAAAGAGGCAACACTTTTTATTTGCTATTTTAACAAATTATGATCGACAACTATTTTGAACAAAATAACAAATTACTACGTATTCTCCAATTCAGTTACACTTGAAAGAAATTCAACGTAAAACATTGTTTTCTAAAGAAATATGACTTATTTTAATCTTTCTAGATCGTCCTACCAGGAGAATTATAATTGATATAAAAATGAATCTATGTAGGTTCTAAGGTTGTAGCCAAAGGGGGTGACACGTGACCCCCAAAACCAAATAATTTTATCAGAAAAATATCAACCTATAAAACGGTGCTAGGTTTTCAACAAAACAGCTTCCCAACGAGATAAGAAATAAAATATAAAGGACTAACACAGCATAAAATATGGTTTTCTATATCATCTTGTCTTAAGACATTTCATTGAATTCATTTCAAATTTTGGTTGCTAAGCAACACTCAACAAGTTAAAATTATTTGAACTTAATTTTGAAAATACATACTTCTCCCATTAACAGTTGCGTCGGAAAAACGTCTGAGTGAAAGGAAATATATTGTATATCCGAATGCACTTCAATAAATAAGATTCAAAGAAGAACAATTATTGTCACACTTTTCTCGATCGACTACTATAAGTTCAGCTATTATTATGGTAATAAAATACTAGATTAAGTTTAGCTAATGTCAATACGCCATTCATTAACCTTTAGGCGATACGAGGTTCGTAGGGTCAGCTAGTAACATTACATTAGTGAGAAAACAATAGTTCTAGTCTATTCAATGTGCAAAAAAAACAAGAGATAGAGCATACTATGAACCAAATTGCTTATGACAAATAGTGATGATTAAGATATACGGATATATGGAACAAGGATGTGAAGCTAAGTATTAAATCGATACACTCTGCCAAGTTGTGTACAAATGCTACATGACCATCTAGGATGTCGGCCTTGTATTACATTAATATTCTCGTTAGATTAGAATTACGAGGATAAAATAATCCTTTTAATAAGTGTTCACTGCATCAACAGGTTATTATATGGTTACATTTTGGTGTGAGAGGTTCAAAACTTGCTAAAAGTGCAAAATTGCTAAATTAGGTTCAACTAATGTTAACAATCCATTCCTTTACTTTTAGGCGGTACGAATTTCCCTAGGCCAGTTTGTAATTGATAAAATTTTATTATTTTCTGTGATTTAAACTTGGTCAATCATTTTCACTATTACGGCCAGAGGACTGCTTTGTGACCGAAGGACTGGCGACAACCTGAAGTAGAACGGCCTAAAAAAGGATTCCCATGACCTTGGGAGAAATGGTAGTACGGAGAGAACTGAGCACTTGGTAGGATTTTCCACATTTATTGGTCGGGAAAGAAATGATCGTGCACGGCTACATTCTTTCAAAGGTTATCTAATACAAATTTTATATTTTTCCTACAAAGAATATTTTTGAGCTAATGTTTTTTATATAAATATTCAGCTCTCCGAGGGACCATCTTTACCAGCCACTCCTGTCAGCACCTACTCCCAATCAGAGCTAGGCACTGATTACACTATGACGGAGGGTTCTGCTTACGATGATGCCGGATATCGGCCCGTCGTAAGGAGGAAGAGGAATCTGCCAGTCCGACCCCGGAACTGAAACCGAGGTGAAACCAAAGACCGTGGACCCTGTAAAGACTGCCAGCGCTGTAGCCAGCGTAGAGGCTCACAGAGCTCCAAAAAGGTCGTCAATCGCAAAAGATTGACTCATTACAAACACGAACACTGCCGGGGCAGCGGCCAAAAACCCAGCAATCTACCCAGTACAACATCGTTTAATAGACATAAGTAAGGAGTTCAAGTCCAAATACAACCCTTACTTATACTTGGCAACTATGGTGAAGGATGGAGTGAAACTATAAAACTAGCACCTTCGACGACTAGTAAACCTTCAGAAAAAACTTGGAGTAGGGGCGTGTCCCACCACGTATTCCGTCTAGAAAAAGCGAGGAACGTTAAAGTAGTATTTCGAGGGGTGGATGAATGAAAGGAATTCCTCAAAGTGTCCAAAATGAAGGGACACTTTACCAAGGAGCTTCTGCCCATGTTCCTTGTAGAGCTAGAATCCGACAATGACGCACGTAAAACTATGTCCTCACTAATATTTGTTTAACGAGAATACGAATGGAAGCCTACAGGCAGCCCACAGGTCCTGTGCAGTGCTACAACTGCCAGAGGATAGGCCATACAACAAGTTGTTGTAAGGCCGCTCCTCGGTGCGTTAAATGTGGCGAGGGCAACGATTCCAAGGGATCGAGACCACTTCAATTGGGCCCTCTGCGGGGATAACCACACCGCGAACTATCGAGGCTGCGCCATTTACAAGCAGGTCACCAAATCCAAGTATAAGGGAAAGAAGAAGGCTGACGGGGATGAAACCTAAAAACTGGCCCCTTCAGCGAAAACACAAACACATGTGCCTGCTTCACGATACACACACCGACCATTTCCTAAACCCAAGCATCTGCCCCGGCTACCTCTGGGAAGCCGGTGCAATACCTTCCTACCTATACCTCCCCCAAACCGGCGTTCCCATCCAAGCCGGGCCTAATTCCTACACTTAATCTACCGAAACCCAAACCCGCTTCTGGTCCTGAGTCAGGATCATCAGCAACACCCCCCATTCCTGAACCCAGGGTAAATCCCCCGGAAAAGGAACAGTAGGATAGACACCCCAAGCTTACAAAGGCCATGACGGTCATACAACCCCAGCCGGAGCTCTGTTTGACTCCTTCAGCAACCGTTGACCCATCCTTAACCGCACCTTCCTCGCCCACTTCTATAGACTGGGCGAAACACTCATTGAACCTCCTAAGTGATATTAACTCTGCACAGACCTGGGAAGCCTTCACGGTCGGCCTGGGTCTTTCCTTTGTTAAGATCTTCTCCTCACCCCCCAAAACCTTCTTAGAATTCCTGACTTCTTTCATCCACTATTTCTCTTCTGTCAACCATGGATAGGTTACCGGTCCTGATATGGAATGCCAACGGCATTAAAGATAGAAAACTAGAGCTTCTTTGCTATATGCATAGAAATGACTATAAACTAGCCCTTATTACAGAAATACACCTAAACCCACATGAAAAATTCTTAATGCGGCGAAATATTATCCTTTGCAGCGACATTGCAACACTGGGTAAAACGATGCGTTCCACACAACACTCTTAATTACCTTAGGAGGCAAATTATAAGGTAACTAACTCAGTATAAAGTCGATGGCTTCCAAGCGGATTTGGCGGTTTTAAACACAACAGATACACCCATCTGGCCGATCGTTAAACACTTCACGCGAGAACCGTTGCGATATCCCATACTCATCATTTAAATCTGTGCTTCGTGTGTGAGTGAATGTTGCGTTTGTGACAATCGTTACAATGGTTAAAGCGACAGCTGCACAACGAGAAGAGGCAAACACGGCAAGTTGGGCTGCAAGAGGAACCTGAAGCAGGTGAGGTTGCACGATTAGTCAAACGCCGTAAGCGAGCTACAGAACATCACGAATAACAGCGCAAGATCGACCTTGGAAATAATAAGAAACGAAAGGCTCAAGCGAGGTCACATGAGACGGGGGACGCGAATTCTTCTCGCCTTGCCGATGACGTGCATCGACTTGCTCAGGCATAGAGCAAATGAGATTCCCAAGACGCATAGAGTTCGCCTTGCCAGCGATGCACCCCGCACGTAGGCCTAATACTCTTATATACATATACATCTGATAGAGTCTCATTTATCAAATCGTCCTCATCCAAGCTGTACAACCTCCGTATAAACAATACTTAAACCCAAAATAAACCTCGGTTTTTGCAATTAGACTTACTATATATTCTTTTCATTATAAAAAATATTTTTTAGAACAAGACAAGGTGCGATGTATCACACAAACCCCCTCCATGTCCGCAATATACCTGACTTTATAAATAACGATAGGGACACACCCTTATCTTATTTTGTAACCATACTGGCTATGTTATTGTTGCAGAACCTATAAGTAGGGGAGGACCAGGGCTAGTTGTCACACGGGTACGTTGGCGCAGTGGCTTCTAAGAATTCTATGTTAATGAGTTCACAACACTGACCGCTCGGTGATGTATTTCCCCACGTAACACAACAGTGTGGACGTAATCTGAGACCTAGATTCTTAGTTGTTTCGTGAGTGTTTGGGATCGTTTGTTTTATAAAAAATTAAGTAAATATTTGTTACAAGTATTATTTTATAACACCACTGCTCAAATTTCTAAGTTTTTAGACACAAACCACGTCATTTGCCTTTTATCAAGCTACAAAACAAGCCGCTGTTTCATACTTTTACTTACTTTGGTATAGAGCGAGATTAGTTCCAATCTAAGATAGCGTGAGGTGGTAAGTTGGTGAAGCGGTCTGGGTGCATGTTGACGCATCGCTTACTTACCCCGTACCCTTCCTTTTTCGTTACTAAAATCTAAGTTACTATATCTTGAATCTTTTATAACAGAGAAGGACAGTTAAGATGCCGGGTATTGGACAAATTCAGTGGCTTTCCCTGTAAAACAGCGGGAACCGGTTTGGCTTTGTCTGCTACAGAAGACGTTGGGCTATTTAAAACATTTCAAGGAAAATTGAAGGGAAAATATCGAATGAAAATACAGACCTTCTCCTTTCGTTCAGTGTACATATCATCTTGTTGGGTTAAATATGTGCAGATGACTGTTTTAAGATATCCTTGTATCATGAAACCAGTAAATGTAAAATCAGGGTGTGTTTTTATCACTTTAAACGTGTATAAATTTATAAACCGGGATTTATATCTATTTGTTTCTGTTGGAGCCTTTAGTGACATTTCTACAGATATTTAACACAACAAACTTTTTCTTATACCATATGAGTCACTGAAAGCTTTAGTGCTGTAACTCCCTTTACTATAAAGATGGGTGTTGAGTGTTGCGAGAAAGGAGGAGAGTTATACCATATGAGTCACTGAAAGCTTTAGTGCTGTAACTCCCTTTACTATAAAGATGGGTGTTGAGTGTTGCGAGAAAGGAGGAGAGTTATACCATATGAGTCACTGAAAGCTTTAGTGCTGTAACTCCCTTTACTATAAAGATGGGTGTTGAGTGTTGCGAGAAAGGAGGAGAGTTATACCATATGAGTCACTGAAAGCTTTAGTGCTGTAACTCCCTTTACTATAAAGATGGGTGTTGAGTGTTGCGAGAAAGGAGGAGAGTAATACCATATGAGTCATTGAAAGTTTTAGTGCTGTAACTCCCTTTACTATAAAGATGGGTGTTGGGTGTTGCGAGAAAGGAGGAGAGTTATACCATATGAGTCACTGAAAGCTTTAGTGCTGTAACTTCCATTACTATAAAGATGGGTGTTGGGTGTTGCGAGAAAGGAGGAGAGTTATACCATATGAGTCACTGAAAGTTTTAGTGCTGTAACTTCCTTTACTATAAAGATGGGTGTTGAGTGTTGCGAGAAAGGAGGAGAGTTATACCATATGAGTCACTGAAAGTTTTAGTGCTGTAACTTCCTTTACTATAAAGATTGGTGTTGAGTGTTGCGAGAAAGGAGGAGAGTTATACCATATGAGTCACTGAAAGCTTTAGTGCTGTAACTTCCTTTACTATAAGGATGGGTGTTGAGTGTTGCGAGAAAGGAGGAGAGTTATACCATATGAGTCATTGAAAGTTTTAGTGCTGTAACTCCCTTTACTATAAAGATGGGTGTTGAGTGTTGCGAGAAAGGAGGAGAGTTATACCATATGAGTCATTGAAAGTTTTAGTGCTGTAACTCCCTTTACTATAAAGATGGGTGTTGGGTGTTGCGAGAAAGGAGGAGAGTTATACCATATGAGTCATTGAAAGTTTTGGTGCTGTAACTCCCTTTACTATAAAGATGGGTGTTGGGTGTTGCGAGAAAGGAGGAGAGTTATACCATATGAGTCACTGAAAGCTTTAGTGCTGTAACTCCCTTTACTATAAAGATGGGTGTTGAGTGTTGCGAGAAAGGAGGAGAGTTATACCATATGAGTCATTGAAAGTTTTAGTGCTGTAACTCCCTTTACTATAAAGATGGGTGTTGAGTGTTGCGAGAAAGGAGGAGAGTTATACCATATGAGTCACTGAAAGCTTTAGTGCTGTAACTTCCATTACTATAAAGATGAGTGTTGTGTGTTGCGAGAAAGGATAAGAGTTATACCATATAACGCGGACAAGTCAATATTCCTGTTAGCTGACTTAAATTTTAAAAATATTTTGTTTTTGAGTAATTGGCAAAAAAAAGATTAGTAATCGCCTTCGTGCTGCATAAGCATTCTTGTTCGTAATAGTTCACGATAAGTCCGTCGAGGGCAGCACCTGACGATATGGTTTACCAATAATTTATTTCTTGCCAGGTTTTTTCATCTCGCACTAGCGCGACACTTACCGCACTGTTTCTGTTCACTATCTCCTGATTATCCATGAAAAGAGCTTATGAGTTGGGTACATGGGCAATCAATCCTGTTTCCTTCACTCGCGGTAGGGATACTAACTGCATGCGCATGTGAGACGGAGGTAGCTCGCTAGAGGTTGGCTGCCACGAGGGCTGGGCGGGTTTTGGGGGGTCAGACCCGGATTAAAAAAAAAACCAATAATTTACTTAGGGGTCAACTATTGGGTCCGTATTGTTCATGATCTGTATCAACGACATACCGACAATACTCAACAACCAAGTGGCCTCATTTGCAGAAGACAGCGTTATTCGCTCAGTCATACGAAACACATCTATAAACTCCAATTTTAAGGACCTCCTTACAGTACCAGAATCATGGCTGAGTTACTGGAGAATTAAGGTGAACGTGGCCAAGTGTCAGGCTCTGCTTCTCTCCAAACGTAGGACACACAAACTCAACACACCACTAAAACTATTAGGCAAGGACATTTACTGGTGGAACCAGGTCAAATATCTAGGAGTCATACTCGGCAGAGGCCTAACTTGGGACCCTCACATTACCAACACTTTAAAGAGAGCAAGAATTAGAATAACACAGCTGTATCTTATGCTTAACAGAACAAGCCCACTTTCACTACGGGCGGCCACTATCTATATACAACTACTCGATGTTTCCCAGCATACTCACGTACGCTTCACCCGTCTGGAGCCATGCAAGCAACTCATGCACACGCAGACTCCAGTTATTCCAAAACAATCACGAAGGCACCTAGATGTACAAGAATAAACTCCTTCAGATTGACTTGAAAGTGCCTTCCATCATATAACACCTCCGAAACTTAGCCACAAAGTTCTACAAACAGGCTCACGCACATACAACCTCCGCGCTGATTTCCTCACTGGGTAGATACAACCCCACCCACGACACAGAGGCGGCAGCTGTCCCTACTGATAGCCTAGCTTTAACCATAAGACAACAATATTAATATACATACTAATCGATTCTGCTTCACAGTTATGTTCCCGCTGACGCAGGGGCACATCTCCGTTTAGTCCAAACGGAGGTACTAATTGATTAATTTTTATTGCATGCCTTTTCTGTTTCAAGTAAGCAGCAGAAGAAGAGGTGCATTGTCATTTCTGTAATAGACTCACTAGACTAATAAGGTACTTGTAAGGTAATACCCCAAGCCCCCAGGGTTCCTGCATGATCTGTCCCGGGATTTTTCCTGGAAGGGTTTCTTTCTTGCCAGGTTTTTTTCATCCCGCTCTTAGCGCGACACTTACCATACTGTTTCATTTCACTACCTCCTGATTCTGCTTATGAGCTTGGTACATGGGCAATCAATCCCGTTTCCTTCCTTCACTCGCAGACATACTAACAGGATGCGCATGTGAGACTGAGGTAGCTCACTAGAGGTTGGCTGCCATTAGGGCTGAGGCGGTTTTGAGGGTCCAGACCCGGGTTAAAAAAACAAGCAATAGTTTCATATACTAAACTCTGCACAAAAATGCAAATAACTTTTGCAAAATATTTTGAAAAACTATTAGCAAGGCGTCATTTTACATTACATTCTGTTACTATTATAAAAATATCTGATATTTCATCGAAATGTTGGTAAAACTGACGGTGAAATATTTCCCCCTTCACATTCAGCAAAAGTGGAACATTACTCGATTTCTCGGGATAGTTACTCAAAGACTCCTAAACTGTAGAAGATATTTTTAAAATGAAAGCAGTGGTTGAAAATACAAGCTTTCTTCATTAGTTTTGTATAAGAAACTTCTTGTTAGGTTGAATACTTCCAGATATATGATGGTTTAAGAATTAAAACCTTGCATTCTGCTGACCTGGAAATGTAAAATCAGGCTATGTTTTTATCACTAGAAGCGCGTGTAGTTCCTAAACCGTTAATTAATATATCATCCAGTAAAAGTGTTCTACCTAAACCAATTATCAATAATATACCCACCCTTGTCCCTTATAACATATATCTATAAAACCTGTAACAAGTATTAAGTTCTATTCCAACCCTAAATTTTATATTTATTCATAAGTATTAAATAAACCGACTGCATCATGCGTTCTTTTCGTAGGAACAGCAGTAAAAATATCGCAGCAAAGCTGTTAATATATATTTAAATGTGTTTTACCTTTCCCAGATATTCTAAATCCCCCATTCCCTATTGGATTATATAGGCTATGTGTTAGATCCCACAGGAGAGCCTACAATTTGTTTGTAAAGTCCATTGTTAACTGAAAGTAAGCATTATTAGGTAAAATTGTAACTAATTCCAGAAAAACTGCTTCATTAAACTTAATGAGTTCTCCTACTAAATACCTAAGTCTTAAACTATTAGTAGGTAAATACACAGAAAGTTTAGTGAATAAAGTTGTAACATCAAGGGATGTTAAATAACATTCCTTGGGGACCAAAATTCCCACAACTTTAGATTTGTATATAACTTTAGAATGTATAGGCAACTATGGGGCGCTATTATCCTTTATAAATATTCAGGAATATATAAACTTAATAAATTAACGATATAAATAAATTATTTTTATATTTAATATAATTATAAACTTAACGAGAAGTGACTTCTTTTTTAAAAAAATAGCTTATGGAACTACGACGCTTTGCCGACACTGACAGCTTTCGTGCCTCTCAAGACTAAAATCTAAATGTACAGAATGAATAAATAGATAAGTACATTCGTATTTTAGAAATTTTATTTACTTTAATTGAAAAATACACCACACTTGCTTCAAGTTGCTTCCAACGGAGAACTCTGTTTAAAAGCTTAGAATAAAAATAACTTTGACTAGAGTTAATAATAAACAAAAACCATTGTGTGAATACGAAATTTTTATGCTACGTATATTTTGAGAGAATCTATAATTATTTCAAAATTTAAAAAAAAACTCTGCTTAACAAAAAGATTACGAAAAGCAGTTCTACTCAATTACCAACTTTTGGTCTCACTAAAACATGTGATTAGAATTAAAAGCCTATAACCTACAATTGTAAATGAAGAGCTGTAATAGGATGTTGCCAGTAAGAATACAGGCCTATTCTAATTAATTGTAAACAATTATTGCATGTAAATGCATAAACATGCGAACGTAAAACTCAATATACGTTTAGATTATAACGTTAGCCGTAATACTGTTTAGCAGTTTAGGTTTACGTGAATACCTAATAGCTTTTGCCACTAAATAAAAACCTTGTTGAGAATACGAGAAATTTACATTAAGTTTTTAAGAACCTATATTAACTTTAGATTCTATTAACTATAAATTAAACTACTTTATGTAGAAATCTAGGCAAATAACAAAAGATAAACTTTACTTACTTAATTATCCACATTTCTGAATGATTCTAAGTTATATTACAACAAACATACATTTCACACACGTTCAGTTATTTACAATTATTTGTGATGCGAAAAGATAACCTTAAACTAACATAGCTCTGGCGACAAAAAACAGCTGATCCATTGTTGGACAGATTAACGTTTAGAATAGCGAAGAGGAATTTGTTTGGCCGTGGCCGGACGATGCAACGTCGATTTAGGTAACAACATAAAGCTTTGCACTAGACGTGGAAGGAATTGGTTGTGTTCTAAGAATGAAATAGATGATTTGCTTTTAATTGGGAACGACGCACGTCAGTAATAAAATCAGTTTAGTGCTGAAATCCTTTTCCTGAATTACAAACAATTCAAAGTCCTTTTAAAAAAGTCGTATGATGTAATAAAAAACAAAACAAGAAATCGTTTTGTAAAATATTTCGCCTACAACCAATAAAACAATACAAAAAATAATATATGGTTAAATAGTTTTTAACAGTAGCACATAATTAAAATAAAATCATGTAGCTCGCAACATTCAAGGATACTAAACCTAGCGAGGATCGCCTGAGAAGCACAAACTGTTAAATTCGGGCTAACTCTTCTCTTTACACGTGCAGTTGGAGGGTCTCGTTTTGTTATAATTTTTAACTTGTGTGAGGTTTTGAAATTATCCGCAATATTTTGACACCATCCATTTTGGTTTAATTATGTCTAAAAGCCCCAATAGTTTATACTGAGTGTTATAACTAATGAAGCGTGCTGGTTCAAACCTCAGGAAAATTTAACCTAAAACTCACTTCCACTGAGGATGTTTATAAGTATCAGATCCCAGATTCGATTAGCTTGTTTAGAGAAAGGAACCAGTGTAATGCTGTATAAAGGTAAATAGACAGATAGCAACATACCTTTGAAGCCTTGTCAACTCATCGTATGTGGTTCTGAGTTAAGATGATGTGTTATTCAAGTTGCAGTGTCCATCCCCATTATCTGCCAGGATCTTGGGCTGGTTCTGTAAAATATACAAGTAATATTATATTATTCATCATTTTGTTACCGATTGTGGCATGTGTGAAGGTCATACAGTTAGTAACATGACAAAGGCCTTCATGATAGTTTGTGTGTACCTTGTTATATGTGAAGTTTAGAATTATTTACTCTTGGAATAATTATTCAGTAAAATTTGTGCCGAGTCTCTATAAACGTTTTCCGCAAACGGAAATAAATACGTTTTTACATACATTGAAATTTCTAACTAATTGGGATTCGCCTCCATTCTAGCCTTGTCTCCCCTTAGAAAAATTATGTCTTCATATTAACAAAAATGCAAATAATTAATGAATTAGTTTTAGAGTCAAGTTATTCTAATCAATATTTTAAAGTAATAAAAAGGTAATTAAAAACACGTTTTAAGGAAAGGAGCTTTCCCAAGTCATCCTTTGCTTGGCTTGCCACTAGTCTGCAAATGCAATAACAACATTAATTGTTTCTTTCTATAACTTTGTATTACACTATGTGAAGTTCCTTTTGCAGTTTAGTAGCATAAAGTAAGTTTAAAGTTTTTCCTTTGCAAAGGTTTTTCCTTTGCAAATAAGATTTTATATTAAGTTTTGATAATAACAGTTTTACCTTAGATTTTTTATCACAAATGTTCCCGTTAAAATAAATCGAACTATGCAGAAGCAAGACTTTAATATTCAATTGGCTTCTTAAATATCACACACAAATAAATATAGCATGAAACACATTACATAAACATTTCAAATAAAACCCACCGTAGTGTTCTTCTCTGTTCTATATCTAATCCCATAGTTATAGGTTAGTGTTTATCTTTTCTTATTTTATACACTTTTAAACTGGATTTTTTGGAAAAGTCCTACATTTTTGTTTATTAGTTATTTCCACACAGAATGGCTCTTGAAAACCAAATGTATTTTATAACACAAACAATGTTATTCCTTTGCAGGTTTTCCAAAAACCTATTCCCCAAAGCTTCATGCTTGAAGCAATCATAGCCCATTATTACTTAACCATGACACACATATAACCTATAGAAGTAACCAAATTAACGACAAATGTAACAATTTTACTTTGAGCAAATGTTTGCTATAGTATGAGGATTTTTGCTTTTGTTTCTTTACAAAACTGTACCCATGGAATAAAAACAGGTTATAACCTAAATTATCTCTTATCCCCAAAAATTAATATTACCAATAATAGTTCAGCTGGTTTGCTGTGTGTGTAACTGTGATACTCTATGTCTGTGTGTCTCTGTGTGCCTATGTGCATGTTTAACTATGAGTCTGTGTGTGTCTGTGAATTAACATCAATGAATACAAATGCCAACACCAGACTACAAAATTACTTTTGCGTACATAGACTACATAACGTAAATGCTTCAAAGGTTTATTAAACAGTGGAAAAATAAAATCTCGCCTAACAAATACATTAACTTCTTATAGCATCGTTATAATCTAACTATAAGAAATATTATAGAAACACAAAACTCACAACAGGATATAGTTCTCTATACATACATGTTTCGGCAAAACTACAAGCTATCTTCTTTGTGCGATTTTAGCGTAACATAAAATACTTGTGAAATATATATATTTCTTCTTATGTGGTTAATAAAAATATTTGCCCTAATAGAAAACAATAATTGAAACCGTCTAACTGTCCCAATTATTATAAACTAGCTACACTTGAAAACAAATTTTTAATTTAAAAACCTTTAGACAAAATGTGAAAATACAGCTAAGTTCATCACAACTGTAATCGAGTAAGAAACGATAATATATACGCACTTGTTAAAGAAACACAGCTGACCTGTCCGATTCCCTAGACTTGTTGTTCAAAGTCTAGATCGTAGAGATAAGAATTTGTTACTTTAGTTGGCTGGGGCCGCCTCGACATTCTTCCTTTATTTTGTTTACTCTAGACATTACATTGAAGTAAATGTGGCAACACAGCTTGGTTGTATTATAAGTTAGCAGTTCAATTTTTTATCTTATATGATCATAATTGAAAATCCTATCTGTAAAAATAGTTATATATAGTATATCGAATTATTTTACATTCCAAAATTGTAGTATATAAACATTAATTAATTCTATCAATGCAACAAAAACTTTGGTTCTGAATCAACCATTTACAAACAGGCCGCCAAATCCAAGTCCTATGTAAAGAAGAAGGCCGACGGGAATAAAACCCCAAAACCAGCCCCTTCATCCAAAACATACACAAGTGCCTGCTTCACGGTACAACACACCGACCATTTCCTACACCCAAACATCTTGCTACCACTTCCTACCATTACCTCCCCCAAACCGTCAGACACCATCACCCACACAACGCTGAACATCAGCACGGACAAAGCGATCACTTATCTCTCAAACATCTACAAGGCTATACTCCGGACACAACATTTCCCGGACGCTTGGAAGGAGGCCAACATCTTGGTCTTCCCCAAACCGGTAAAGGACCACAGCAAACCTGACTCATACAGACCGATAAACTTGTTGAATACGATGGGCAAGGTATTTAAAAAAACCCTGCTCAAACGTATCAACAAGTATAACTACACACACAACATAATGAGCCAGACCAATTTGGCTTTAGGACGAAACACTAGGCCGCGCATCAGTTGATAAGAGTGGTGTAGCATGCAACCAAGGGTTTCAACAATTACTGCTCGACTGGATAGTCTTCCTGGACATTGAAAAGATTTTTGACCGGGTCTGGCTCAGACGGCTCTTAGTGAAACTACATCACTATGGCTTTCCAGACGGGCTCATACACCTAGTTAGCTCATACCTGTCCAACCGTAAATTTAGGGTTGATGTAGACCAAGCTCAATACGGGTTGGAGTCCCTCAGGCCTCGATTATTTAGGCCCGTATTGATCAACATCTACATCAACGACATACCGACAACACTCAACACAAAAGTGGCCATATTTGCAGATGACACCGAGTTATCCGCTCAGTCATGGGAACCACATTTAATACACTCAAATTTGGAAGGACCTCCTTACAGTACTAGTATCATTGCTGAGCTACTGGAGAGTTAGGGTGAACGAGGCCAAGTGCAAGGCTCTGCTTCCCTCCAAACGTAGGACACACAAACTCAACACACCACTAAAACTATTAGGCGAGAACATTCACTGGGGGAACCAGGTCAAATATCTGGGAGTCATACTCGACAGAGGCCAACTTGGGACCCTCAAATTACCAAGACACTAAAGAAAGCAACAATTAGATTAACACAACCTTATCCTATGCTTAACAGAACGAGCCCACTTTCACTACGGGCGGCCACTATTATATACATATCTATGTTGCGCAGCATACTCACTTACGCATCACCCGTCTGGGGCCATGCAGGCAACTCATGCATATGCAGACTCCAGTTATTCCAAAACAAGGTTTTGCGAATAATCACGAAGGCTCTTAGATGTAAGAGATTACCACTGCTTCACATTGACTTGATAGTGCCTTTCATTAAACGACACCTCCGTCACTTAGCAACAAAGTTCTACAAACAGGCTCATGCACATACAACATCAACACTCATTTCCTCACTGGGTAGATATGACCCCACCCACGACACACACAGACGGCTGCTGTCCTTACTGACCGCCTAGCTCACACCATACCACCAAAATAAAATATCTATACTAATCAATTCTGCTTCACAGTTATGTTCCAGTTGACGCAGGAGCACATCTCCAGGGCCGCAGCTTACCCCAAACGGACGTAATAATTTTGACTGCATGCCTTTTCAGTTTCTAGTAGGCAGCAGAAGAAGAGGTGCATGCCATTCCTGCCACAGACAAGGTATTTGCAAGGTAATACTCCTCCTTATCACTTAGCATAAGTTGATCCAAGCTCCCAGGGTTTCCTGCGTGTTCTTTCTAACCGTAAAACGTAACCGATTTATATGGTTTTATTTCAATTTGGTCCTTTATATTTCCAACTAGTGGCTCTGTATAAGGTAATCCCGAAATTCCGATTTGGTGTTTAAGGTGCGATCCTGGATTTCCATTTATTTCATAGTTAACATAGTCAAGATTCAAGCTCGAAGAAGGCGGTAAAGGTAAACCACTGCTACTGTGAGGTTTGTAAGTAGAGCTTGGGAGCGACGCAGTTCCTTTCAAGTCACCATTGTTGCTATCCACTTTTGGGTAGTTCCCGGACGAAAACCCCTTTATATCATACATCTTACCTTCATTTATTGTAGATGCTTTTGAAACTTTATGTTCTGAGTGCGTGTAAGGGGTCGCTATAGTGCCTTCGACTTTAGTCATGAGGCTACCCAGATTTAGGTTCTTGTACTTGGGTAGGGAAATTTCAGGGAATTCGTAGGGTGTGTTATGTTTTGGGTCTGATTTTGAATAAGATTTTGGAGGAAATTTTCAAATTCTGAGTGCGTACGAGGTACCCCTAACGTGCTTTTTACGTTGGTCAAATAGCTTTTAGATTTTAGTTTTTGTAGTGCAAGTCCTTTGGTTTTGTTCGGTTTATTAACTTTTTGTCTGTTTCCCCTGAAGAACCCTAAGTTAAATTATCTTTGTCATCCCTAAAGGGAAATGTTTGGCGTTAAATATTTTTGTGTTTGTTCTAAATTATATGTTGGACGTTGACTCACATACGGCCACAAAAGTCACAAAAGTATGGCCCTTATACACGAAAGACTGCTCTGATGGAAGGTCAGCGGCTTCCTGTTTAGGGCTTTTATTGGGAAAGAACTGTTAAACGTTACATTTTGGTTTAAATCGACCATTTCCGTAATGGTATTGGACTTTTGGTAATTTACTTTCGGTTGGCAAAACTGGTGATTCTCCTAAAGTGTAATATTTACCGTTGATGTAATATCCTGAATGAGTCGGCTTCTGGACTCCTTCTGCGATTACACCCTACTGGTTAATACTCTGCAGCCGCTGGAGGGAGGGTAAGAACGCCTCCACGCCGCAAACCTCCCCACCAGGTGAAGGTCGAAGTGCATCTTCTGAGGTCAATATTCTTATCTCCATTTGGTGCTTACTATAATTTTTCCTTTTGGTCATAGGTAGAACCAATATTCTTATCTCCATTTGGTGATTACATTAATTTTTCCTTGTGGTCATAGGTAGAACCAATATTCTTATCTCCATTTGGTGATTACATTAATTTTTCCTTTTGGTCATAGGTAGAACCAATATTCTTATCTCCATTTGGTGATTACATTAATTTTTCCTTTTGGTCATAGGTAGAACCAATATTCTTATCTGCATTTGGTGATTACATTAATTTTTCCTTTTGGTCATAGGTAGAACCAATATTCTTATCTCCATTTGGTGATTACAATAATTTTTCCTTTTGGTCATAGGTAGAACCAATATTCTTATCTCCATTTGGTGATTACATTAATTTTTCCTTTTGGTCATAGGTAGAACCAATATTCTTATCTCCATTTGGTGATTACATTAATTATTCCTTTTGGTCATAGATAGAACCAATATTCTTATCTCCATTTGGTGATTACATTAATTTTTCCTTTTGGTCATAGGTAGAACTAATATTCTTATCTCCATTTGGTGATTACATTAATTTTTCCTTTTGGTCATAGGTAGAACCAATATTCTTATCTCCATTTGGTGATTACATTAATTATTCCTTTTGGTCATAGGTAGAACCAATATACTTATCTCCATTTGGTGATTACATTAATTTTTCCTTTTGGTCATAGGTAGTGCCAATATTCTTATCTCCATTTGGTGATTACATTAATTTTTCCTTTTGGCCATAGCTAGAACCAATATTCTTATCTCCATTTGGTGATTACATTAATTTTTCCTTTTGGTCATAGGTAGAACAAATATTCTTATCTCCATTTGGTGATTACATTAATTTTTCCTTTTGGTCATAGGTAGTGCCAATATTCTTATCTCCATTTGGTGATTACATTAATTTTTCCTTTTGGCCATAGGTAGAACCAATATTCTTATCTCCATTTGGTGATTACATTAATTTTTCCTTTTGGTCATAGGTAGAACCAATATTCTTATCTCCATTTGGTGATTACATTAATTTTTCCTTTTGGTCATAGGTAGAACCAATATTCTTATCTCCATTTGGTGATTACATTAATTTTTCCTTTTGGTCATAGGTAGAACCAATATTCTTATCTCCATTTGGTGATTACATTAATTTTTCCTTTTGGTCATAGGTAGAACCAATATTCTTATCTCCATTTGGTGATTACATTAATTTTTCCTTTTGGTCATAGGTAGAACCAATATTCTTATCTCTATTTGGTGATTACATTAATTTTTCCTTTTGGTCATAGGTAGAACCAATATTCTTATCTCCAT
>JBAIZL010000005.1:68706183-68726183 GCA_036971475.1 Prosapia bicincta | reverse complement strand
CGTACATTAAGTAAAGGCCTTGTTGGTTTGTCGCTGGAAAAGTGCAATTTGCAAAAGCCGTATCAGCGTGCATCAAATATTATGGAGGCAAATATAGTATTAATATGAAATATAAGAGTAAAATATTTACTTAGATTGCCTTTAGACAATATTTAGATATTAACTTCGGGATATAATATAAAATTATTTACTGTAATTATATTACATAGTATTTTGCTGTAAACATATTAACAATGACTAAAGAATAGTTGCCTGGTAACATGCGTTGAGGTTACATTATTGTTTTCATGAAAACATTAATTGTTCCTGGCATCTAGGCTCCCCGCTAAAAGAAATGTAATTTTATGTGGGCGTATATTTAAAATATTTTATTTTTACTAATAGCATCTAATTGCATAAACCTGACGTAAATATATTCCATTTTGCCAGGTTTTGTACCAACGCTCTTGGAATATTTTAATTCTGCTTGTTTCTTCTTATTATTCCCATCCTCACCTATATCTGTACTACCTCTGTTTTCTGTTTAAGCCTCTGACTTCTTATTTAAAAGCCTCTACTGTGAGCACAATGCAACCAAACACCCAACTATTCGTACATTACAGCAAACATAAGCAACCAACCCATCAACTAACCTTTGCATGATGCAACGATGCGGGGGCTTCTGATTAGCTCTGGGGGCTTCGAGAAGCCGTTTCCCAGTCATCCTCTGCTTGACTCACCATTAGTCTGCAAATGCAATAACAACAATAATTGTCTCCATCTATAACGTTTTATTACACTAAGGGAAGTTCTCGCTGCAGTTGAGTATCTTGAAATACGTTTAAAAATAAACGTTTTCACTTTTTTAATTAAATTTTTTCTAAAATTTGGGTAATTAATGTTTACTTTAGATTTTGGTAATTTCAAATTTCCCCTTTAAAATGCTTTGAGCTATACAAAAGCTAGACATCAATATTCAATTCACTTCCTAAATACTACACACAAATAAATATAGTATGAAACACATTACGTAATCATTTCTAATCAAACCCACCGTAGTGTTCTTCTCTGTTTTATATCTAATCATATAGTTTTAGGTTTGTGTTTATCTTTTTTCATTATTAGACACTTTTTTAAACAGGTTATCTAATACAACTTTTCCTACAAAGAATAACTTTGAACTAATATTTTCATATAAATAATCGGTAGTAATATAATTTATCTTTAGAGTGGTCAAAGTTTGTTCATAAACGTTTCACATAAAACGACCAAAGCGCTAACTTCCTGAAACCAGGAAAAGCCTACAGCAAACCTGACTCATACAGACCGATAAGGTTGTTGAATACGATGGGCAAGGTATTTGAAAAAATCCTGCTTAAATGTATCAATTAGCATATCCACACACACAATATACTGAGGCCAGAGCAACAAAATTTTACTCACAGGGCAGGAATGGATGACAATGCAACATTCACTCGCATTAGGTTTGTCTAAACAGATTAGATTTCTTAGTGTAACAGCAGAACTTGTGACTCACGCGTGCAAATGTACTTGTGTATGCGTGTCGCGTGTCGGGTTTCGCGCTTCTAGTTTAACGTATAATTGCATTTTCTAGGGGAAACATCACGCTACACGTGCGTTTGGTGCTAACGTACAGTGGCCTGGTTTCCCCGTCAAACGTGCATTTAGTTTTGGGCAATTATACTTTTAAAGTGTGTGAGTGAATGTTCCCTTTGTGACAATCTTTACAATGGTTAAAGCGACGGCTGCACATCGATAAGAAGCAAACATACAAGTTGGGCTGCAAGAGGAACCTGAAGCAGGCAAGGTTGCACGATTAGCCAAACGCCGTAAGCGAGCTACAGAAAAACACGCAACAGAAAACTACAGAAAACAGCGCAAGTTTGACCTTGGAAATAATAAGAAACGAAATGCTCAAGCGTGGTCACGTGAGACGGGGGACGCAAATTCTTCTCGAATTGCCGATAACGTGCATCGATGGTTTCAGGCATAGAGCAAATGGGATTCCCAAGACGCATATAACCTTGCCAGCAATGTACGCCACATGTAGGCCTACTACTCCTATATATGTCTCTGACAGAGTCTCATCTATATATTCAAAATTGATTGAAATTGTTCACCAGGACCTCAGAATTTTGTTTTGAAAAATGCTGTATGGTTGTTTAATTAAAAATTTACCTTTTGAAAAGGAATTTCGTAAAGTATAAATGGAAAACCTCAGTGAATTCCTTTGTTATTGAATGAAGATGTCACATCAAGAGATGAGAAATAATACTCCTTGGCTTCCTAAGTGCCACCAGCTGTAGATCTAAGCCGCCAACCAACCGTAATATCAGACAAACCTCACACAACTTTCTATGAAGGACGTAAGTATATTTGTATTAGATAGTGTCCTTAAAGGCAAATCGTCCTCATCCAAGTTTTACAGCTCCCAAATATACTAATATACTAAGTATTTTATAGAACAAGGCAAAGTGCGATGTATCATACAAACCCATTCCATGTCCACAATATAAGTGACTTTATATATTTTTAAAATATGATTTTCTGGTTCCAGAAGTTGTCGTAAGTTTTCCTTTCAGAAGCCTGTTCCCGATGTCTGCATCTGTAACCAGAAAAATGTATTTATAATTTCAATCATATTGCTATTTATAAAAGAACTTTATCAAACATTGCAATGATAATAAAGATCCGTTTCTATTCTACGAGAAATTTCCAGGATTTTAACTTAATTAAAAACAATATTTTGGGTAAAACACAAACTTTTCATTAGTATATTTCAGCAATACCAACCTAGGAGCGACCCTAAACGCCTTATATAATGAGAAATTATAGACCACCATAATTAGAAACGAAAAAAGCAAATAAATAATACCAAATAAACAAAATAGTCTATAAATAATATTCGAGCTGGCTTGTGAGTGAAAGTTATAATTAAATAATAAAAATATGTTACAACTCCAAATATACAATTTTTTATTTCAAACGCGTTTCAACGACTACTTTGTCGTCATCCTCAGTGAAAATACACAAATGAAATTAACTAATATATACATATATATATATATATATATATATATATATATATATATATATATATATATATATATATATATATTAAACAAAACCTATAAAGTTTTTCTTTACAAAACTTTATAGGTTATGTTTAATATATATATATATATATATATATATATATATATATATATATTTTAGTTAATTTCATTTGTGTATTTTCACTGAGGATGACGACAAAGTAGTCGTTGAAACGCGTTTGAAATAAAAAATTGTATATTTGTGAGTTGTAACATATTTTTATTATTTAATTATAAAATAGTCTATCTCAAAAGTTCCAAAGAGATTCTCCTTCTATTTTGCCACCTAATATTGTGATTTTTAATTATTCACTTTAACATTAGTTTATGACTATCAGAAATTTAACTTTTGTAAATTTGTAAAAACTTACTGAGACAGAATCTTATGTTTGTGTCTGATGCTCTGTTACTGTCTGTGTGTATGTGCTTTGCTGTATTGAACGATTTCTCTGAGTACTAATAGCAAAGTATCAACGATTATCTTCAACTATTGTCTATATAGGTCATGAAATAAAACCCATACAACAAAACTTTACGTGTAAATATTTTAGCGTTTTAGGATATCACGTATTTAAAAAACTATACAAATAAAACACAAGGCGGGGGGCTCTTGTGCCTTTCGGGGGTCTCCGAAGAGCTTTCCCTAATCTGCTTGGTTCATCATTAGTCTGCAAGTGCAATAACAACATTAATTGTTTCCATCTAAAACTTTTCATCACTCTATGTGAAGTTTCCTTTGCTGTTTACTATCGTAAAGTACGTTCAAAGATAAACGTTTTTCCTTTTTTAATAAGATTTTATCTAAATTTTTGGTTGTAAATGTTTTACTTTAGATATTCTTTATTACACATTTGCTCGGTAAAATGCCTCCAATTATATAAAAGCAAAACATCAATATACAATTCGCTTCCTTAAACATTACACACAACTAATTCTAGCAACAATTCTAACTCCAAACTGAAGTAAGGGAATTACACATGTTATAAACTCTGTATGTCTCTGTGAGCCTGTGACTACTCTGTGTGACTACGTGTATGTGACTACTCTGTGTGATTATCTGTCTGGTAATTACAATCAATGAATTACAAATTTAGCTGGATTTGCAGGCAGTGACGACCAGTGTGTGTGCGTGTGTGTGTGTGTGTGTGTGTGTGTGTTTTTGTGCGTGTGTGTGTGTGTGTGTGTGTGTGTGTGTGTGTGTGTGTGTGTGTGTGTGTGTGTGTGTGTGTGTGTGTGTGTGTGTGTGTGTGTGTGTGTGTGTGTGTGTGTGTGTGTGTGTGTGACCTTCAATGGCAGGGAAGAAGCTGTGGAGTGGCGATTTCTCTTCTCATTGTGACTGAGTATATTTGACTTGCGGGGTTGTGGAGCCAGGTGTACCTGGACACATGACACGTAAGCAAAGCGTTTTGGCAAAGCTCAGGATGTAGCTAGGACTAACTAGAAGGTATGCCATCTCTGAGCCCTTAGCCCAGCTCCCCAACTAGGTGGGTTGCCATCTCTTAGCCCCCAAGTAGGAGAGTCTCTGTAGTCTTACTCCTTTCTAGGACTGATCTCCAAGGTCTCACCCCATTTCTAGGAGGGTCACGATCCTTGAGGACTCTGCCTCTTTCTAGGAGGATCGTTATCTCTGAGTTTGCAGCCTCTATCTAGGAGGGTTGTGATCCAAGAGGTCCCACACTCTATCTAGGTTGGTTGTGATATCTGTGGTCCCAGAAACTATCTAGGAGGGTTGTACTCAATAGGGCCTCAGCCTCGAACTACAATTGTTGCGATTATTTTAATCTGCGTGTTTCATCTTATTATTCCCATCCTCACCAACAACTGTACTGCTTTCTTTTTAAAAGTCTTTATATTTCAGAACACAATGCAACCAAACACCCAACTGTTCGTACATTACAGCAAACATAGGCAACCCATCAACTCACCTTAGTGAACTGGACGATGCAGGGGAGCTCTAAGGGACTCCGGAGGGTTTCGAGTATTTTCCCAAGTTATCATCTGCTTGGTTCACCATTAGTCTGCAAATGCAATAACAGCATAATTGTTTCCTTCTATAACTTTGCATTACACTATGTGAAGGTCACTTAGCTGGTTATTGCCTTAAAGTACGTTTAAAGATACTATTATTCAAAAGTAAATTATACAAAAGCAAGACATCAATATTCAATTCTCTTCCTAAATAAGCCTATTACGCACAAATAGGCCCACATGTAGCAAAATCTTTAAACATAAAGATTTCAATTAAAAACCCACTGTAGTGATCTTCTATGTTTTATATCTAAACACATAGTTTTAGGTTTGTGTTTAATTTTTCTAATTTTAAAACACTTTTATAAAAATGATTTTTCAAATTTTCATTTCCCACAACTTCATTCGTAAAGCAACATAACCAAATATTACTTAACCATGACAAACAAGTAACCTATAAAAATAATCAAATTAACAACAAATGTAACAATTTTAAATTGTACACAAGTTTGCTATAATATATGGCTTTTTTGCTTTTGTTTCCCAAAAAAACTGTACCCAGGGAATAAAACAGGTTATAAACTAAATTTTCTTTTATCCCAAAACAATTGATATTTCCTATAATAGGTCAGCTGGTTTGCTGTGTGTGTGACTGTGTTACCGAATGCCTGTCTCCGCGTGCATGTGTAACTATGAGTTTGTGTGTGTCTGTGAATTACAATCAATGAATTACAAAGGGCAACTCCAGACTACAAAATTACTTTTGCGAACATAGACTACATAAGGTAAATGCTTCAAAGGTTTATTAAACAAGAGAAATATAAAATCTCGCCAAACAAATACATTAACTTTCTTATAGCATCGTTATAACATATTTATAAGAACACAATAATCACAAAACCAACAGGATATAGCTCTCTATACATACATGTTTCGGCCACTCTACAAATTGTCTTCTTTGTGAAAAGTTTAACAGGAAAGAGTTACTTGCCTTAATAGAAAACAATAATGGAAAACTTCTAACCGCCCCAATTATTATAAACTTACGAGTATTACATTTGACAACAAACTTTAAATTTAAAAACCTTTAGACAAAATGCGAAAATACAGCTAAACTCATCATAACTCTAATCGAGTAAGAAAAGATAAAGTAAAACGCACTTGTTGAATAAACACAGCTGACAGCCCGATTCCCTTGCAGTCCAAAGTCTGTATCGTAGCGATAGCAATTTGTTACTCTAGTTGGATGAGGCAGCCTCGACTTTCTTCCTTTAGTTTGTTTACTCTAGACTACATTGCAGTGAATTTGGCAACACAGTTTGGTTGTATTATAAGCTAACAGCTCAATTTATTGCCTTATATGACCATAATTTAAAATCCAATCTGTAAAAATAGTTTAATATATCAAATTATGTTACACTCGAGTAGTTGTAGTATGTAAACATTAATTAATTCCATCAAGTCAATAAAAATTTGGTTCGGAATCAAATAATCGGAAGTGCATATTAAAAGGAACAGTTTTTAATTGCCATTTTAGTAAATTATGATTGACAACTATATTGAACAAAATAACAATTTACTACATTTTCTCCAATTCAGTTATACTTGACAGAATTTCAACGAAAAAGTGTCTGTATATTTAGTATTGTTCGGTTGTGTAGCATTGGTTATTTCTGTCTTGTTTATGAAGAATTTGTAGGTTAGATGTTATGTTTATCTTATGTTATGTTTAAGTAGGTCTTAGGGGCGTAGCCCAAAGGGATGACACTAGACCCCACAAAACCAATTAATTTTAGCGGAAAAATATTAACCTCTAAAACGTTGCTAGGTTTTCGACAAAACAGCTTCCTAACGAGATAACATATACATTATTTAAGTACCAAACCAGCAACGTCTTAAAACATTTCATTGAATTCATTCGAAATTTTGGTTGCTAAGCAAAACTTAATTTTGAAAATACATACTTCTCACATTACAGCTGTATGTGGCTTGCTCACACGTCGGTAAACCGGATTTTTTGTGTACACGTCAGAAAGAAAAACCAATAATATTGTATATCTGAATGCACTTAAATAAATAACATTCAAACAAGAACTATGAATGTCCCACTTTTCTCGACCGACTACTAAAAAATACTAAATTAAGTTCAGCTAATGTTGACAATCCATTCCTTTACTTTTAGGCGGTACGAAGTTCCCTGGGTCAGTCAGTAATTGATAAAATTATTATTTTCTGTAATTTAAACTTGACCAATCAGGTTCACTATTTCGGTAGAGGACGGCTTTGAGACAGAAGCATTGGCGGCAACCTGGAGCAGAATTGTTTAGCACGACCTGAAGAAGGATTTCCAGGACCCCAGGAGATATGGTAGTTACTATGGGAAGAACTGAACACTTGGTAGGATTTTTTGACCACTTTATTGGTCGTGATCCTCTCCTATGGGATGCGTGACCTTGACGTTTTGGAGAGGCTTAACCTGGGCGTTAGGTACGGCTGGAGCGGAGCTGTATGTATGTGGCTCCCTATAAACGGAAAGTCCAAGAAAATGTGACTGCATGAAGGCGGCTCAAAAAAACGGGCCAGTCCTAGCACTTGAATGGTTGTTATCTAGCCCTGCCCTTCCCTTTCGGGCGGCAACCAAGAAGCACCACCCATCTCAGGTTGGTGGTCTGGATGGATATATACACACCCGATCTGAAGGTGTTATGCGATCCATGTAGATTCGAGACCCTAAGGGTAAGGAAGGTCTTTAACGGAGCCTCAGGGGCACCTGGCGCCACTCCCGAATACTTAAGTCGCCTTACCGCCGTAAGCGGGGCTCTGCGGCGGCGGACCATAAATATCACTAGCTACTGGTGAGAATACACTTGGCAGAAACAAAAAAAAATTAACTGGTCAGGGCTTAGAACCTACCGAAAGATCTGTCCCAATGGATGTGGCTTCGGCCCCCGTAGAGACAGATATAAATCCAGTTGCAAAGGCAACAGGAAGAATGAGTAGGACACAAAGCAAATAAAGGCTTGAGGAAGAAAATAAGGCGGAGGCTGAGGGCAGAGAATCACTGTCACCCCCTTTGAAGAAACACCGGTCTAGGTAGCTGAAGTGTTTGACGAAGGCTAGGGCTAGAACCTGCCCTGTCGTCCCGGAAGTCAGTGGATCTGGTAGGACCTTAGTACGGCAAGTGAAAGAGAGGAAAACAAAGGAAAGGAGATCTTCTAATCCTACTCAGAGTCGGAGGCTAAGAGGGATAGACAAGGGTCTAGGCTTGTTGGGTCGGAGGGCCGTCTTTCTAGTCGATCACCGCCAACCTACCGAGGGTACTAGTGACCTTTGGGGATAGTGTAGGTGTTAGGATGGGGATGGCGGCGTTCGACCACCTTAAGGGCACCGTCATGGACCGGATTCTGGACACTCCTAGTGGAGGTTTTGTTCCGCGGTTCAGAGACACATACTTAAGGGATGTAGTCGCAGCATTTATTTGTGCTGAGAAGGAAACGGCAAAATAGCTGAGAGAAGTGGTACCGCCAGTTAAGCTCGAGGTCGGGACTCAGACAAGGCTAGTCATGCCTGATCAACTGATCAAAAGGGTGAAAGTGACGGTGCTCGTACCCCCACCAAAAAGGGAGGCCACTCAGTTGGTCAAGGTCATGGGGATGGAAAACCCAGAAATTGACACTTCGAAGTAGAAGATCCTACAGTGCATTGAGTGGGGACCTGCAAGCCTCCTCTGCTTGATTGAATGAGGCATCGGCCAGAAAATGAGGCATCTCAAGGCAAGAGATGGGAAGGCCTTCCTGGGAATTGGAGATTTCACTTTTAGTGGGACCTCTAAGGACCCGGAAGAGAAATGCGAGAAAGTGAATCAGGAGAAGGCGTAGGGCGTGGATATGGCTGACCCTCAAGCAATGATCCTGCAAATTAACTTGCACCACATAAACGCACCTCGGTGGTCCTAACCAGGTGCTTAAATGTGAGGCACACATTACCAGCACTTGCACTAGTGCAAGAACCGTGGCTGGTCAGGAACCATATAAAGGGTATGACTGCAGCTGGGCGCACCTACGTAAGTGGGGAACATGAGGGACTAAGGGCATGTGTGATAGTCAGAGGACTAGAAGCCACGCTGATTCAAGAATTCTCAACTAGAGATCTTGCGATGGTTAGAATTCGAAGTAAGAGCGAGGTAAGTGGGAGCAGGGAGTTCATCGTGGCCTCCACTTATTGCGCCCACAATAGAGAATCGCCCCCTGCAGAATTACGTAAGTTAGTTCGGTACTGCATTGAGAGGAATATAGGAATCTTAGTGGGCTGTGATGACAATGCTCATAATGAGGTGTGAGGCAGCACAGACACAGATGAGCGAGGTGAAGAGCTCCTCGCCTTCTTGATTGAGAAAAACCTACTGGTTTTAAAAACAGGTGCCGAGCCAACATTTGTCACTTCAAACAGAATGGAGGTACTTGATATCATCTTCTGTAATAGACAGATGTTATGGTGGGTGCATGACTGGCAGGTTTTGGATGAGCCTTCCATTTCAGATTACCGGACCATTACTGCTGCGATGAGGGGAGTTATCCAACATGTGGTGTGGCTTAGGAAGCCGAGAATAACAAACTGGGAAGGTTTTAAGTCCTCGGTGAGGAGGCAGATGTCAGACTTCCGTGGTAAGTATGGTACATCAAACGAACTGGAAACTTTTGAGGCCTACATCAGGACTGCAATTTCCACGTCATTTGAGGAAAATTGCCCTCTCTCGCAGATAAACACTGGGAGTGGTAAGCTTAAGAGGAACAGCGAGTTAGAGGCAAGATGGAAAGAGACTAGAAGACTCTTTAACTGAGCACAGAAGAAGAAAACGGCGGAGACCTGGCAGGCACATAAAGACTTCCAGAGTCTCTATAAATATCTTATAAAAGAGGTTAAACGTGCTTCTTGGGATAAGCACAGCGACAACCACACTGAGTGACACTGCTATACTGTTTAAGGTGTTAGCAGGTGGACCGAGGGGAGAGCTTACGTTTGTCAAGAAGACTGATGGTAGCTTTACTGACACCCTGAGTAAACCCTGCGTCTCCGTATGAGGAACAGTTTTCCCGATATTAGACCGGTAGGGGACGGTGCTCAAAACCTCCGACATACTGGGGTAAGGGCGGACTGGAATATTGCTGGGCAGGTGATCTCAGCGCAAAAGGTGAGAGAGGCGATTCTGTCTTTTGAGCCTTTTAACGCGCATACTACCTGGATTAGATAATATTACTTGGGTTACACGCCCGGGCAGTGGCTCAAAACGAAAGTTATCTTCCCCCCATCTCGGGGAGGCAAGGCTATATAGAGGTAAAGGACTTCAGACCTATCAGATTTACATCTTTCATGTTAAAGACACTGGAAAGGCTGCTGGACTACGACTTGAAGGAGAGACCTCTGAAGCAGTATCCGCTTCATCAGGACCCACACGCCTACCGAACTGGTAGGTCAGTGGAGACTGCGCTGTGGTCGGTTGTGGACTTTATTGAGGGTCAGATCAACAACAAGGGATATGTATTGGGGCATTTCTTGATGTAGAGGGGGCATTTAATAGTACCTCTAGACTGCCCATCTAGAGAGAAGCTATGAATCACGGTATTTCTGATGGAATTATAAATTGGATTATGAGCTCCTTGGAAAACTGTATAAGTACTCCATTCCGGATTTGGTACACGATAAATGCGATGGTCTTGGAGGGCTCCCCGCAGGGTGGAGTATTATCCCCTCTGCTGTGGAGCCTCTTCGTGGACGGCCTACTAAGGACGCTCAGTGGAATGGGTGTCAAGGTGATAGGATATGCGGATGATATAGCTATCCTTGTTAGGGGGCAGTTCGAAGAGGTCCTCAAAAAAATGCTTCAAGAGGTAACAGAAGCAAGGTGCAGGGAGAATGAACTATGCATTTAAGGGCAGAAATCTGTGTCACTCATCTTCACTAGGCGATATAAAACTAAATCACTGGAGTTGATAGAAATTGATAATACCAAAATAGCCTACGTTGAGAGCGCTAAACATCTGGGATTTATTCCGAATAGGAAGCTACTCTGGCGTGAACACTTGGAGGATAGGTGCAAAAAAGCCATATCTACGATCTGGCAATGCAGAGCAGCAATAGGCACGAGATGGGGTTTGGGTACACGTCAGATGAACTGGATTTATTCCGCCATTGTGGTGCCAAGGTTGGTCTTTTCCTCAATCGTCTGGTGGGACAGGGCACAGAAAGAAACAAGTAAAAGAATGCTGGACCGCGCGCAGGGGCTCTTCCTTAGAGGAATAATAGCTACAAGGAGAAGCACACCATGTGCGGCCATGAGGGCTATGTTGGTTTTTCCATCCTTGAGTCTTCAAATTAGCATGGAGGCAATGAAAACTGTATACCGGCTAAGTTGTACCTTGCAGTGCAAGACAAGTAGCAAACTTCATAAACAGCTATTTGGGGATTCACTGAAGGAGCTCTGGATAGAAACTCAGGATAAGATACTGTCTCTTAAAATGGAAAAAGGAAGCTACAAACTCCATGTTCCTGCAAGAGAGGCAAGGGCGGAGTTTAGATCCAAACATGGTGAAATCTGGGTCACCGATCGGTCAAAGATGAAGGAAGGAGTTGGAGCAGGATTTAGTGGACCGAGACACCAAGTAAGATCTTGTCATCGTCTAGAGGACTACATCTCTGTCTTCCAGGGGGAGGTATTCGCGATCAAACTATGCGCTGAGAAAATAATAGGGTCTGGCAGGAGGAGAAGACCATCTGGATTTCCTCGGACAGTCAGGCAGCTCTGAAGGCTTTAGGTAAGGCTAGTACCAGGTCTATGGTCGTGGCTGAGACTATAGCTTCTCTAGCAGAGCTTAGTAAGTATAATTCGCTTAACCTAACCTGGATTCCAGGACATTCTGTCTGGATAGGGAATGAGAGAACTGACGCCTTAGCAAAACAAGGGTGTATAACTCAAGGACCGTTGCTAAGGGCAGTGGGCATGCCGCCTCAAGAGGAGAGCAAGAGGACCACGTTACATATAGACAGTTTGTGCAGGGAAGAATGGAATGCAACCTTGGGGTGTAACAAATCCAAGGTACTGTGGGGTTACTCAGGAGATTTGTGGGGCAAAGAACTACTCTACTTAAGTAGACCTCAACTCATAGTTACTGTAGAGCTGGTTAAATGGCATGGTATTCTAAGGGGGTTCCAATACAAAGTTGAAAAATCTAGGTCCCCTGTGTGCAAGAGATACGATGAGGATCAAGAGGATAGCCCAATCCACGTACTCTGTGAGTGCCCTGCTTTGAGACCTGCAAGGAAAAAGTGGTTTGGCTGGCAGGTATGTACACCAGAGGATATCAGAAGATTTAGCAAAAGGTGGGTACTTGATTTCTGCAAATAGGTAGGTACCACAGCTATCCTTACACTTCCCTAGAAATGGCGACTAGAGAGGCGCGACGCGGGCTCACAATCGGCTGGGCCGAGTAAATTAGGAGAAGCTCTCCGAGGGACCATCTATTCCAGCCACTCCTGTCAGCACCTACTCCCAATCAGAGCTAGGCACTGATTACACTATGACGGAGGGTTCTGATGCAAATCCGCCTACGATGATGCCGGATATCGGCCCGTCGTAATGAGTAAGAGTAAGAAGCAGACACGCCAGTCCGACTCCGGTACTGAAACCGAGGCGAAACGTAAGACCGCGGACCCTGTGAAAACTGCCGGCGCCGTAGCCAGCGCGGAAGCTAGCAGAGCTTCACAAAAGGTCGTCACTCGCCGTGAATTAGGGTGAACGTTTCCAAGTGCCAGGCTCTGCTTCTCTCCAAACGTAGGACACACAAACTCAACACGCCACTAAAACTATTAGGCGAGGATATCCACTGGGGGGACCAGGTCAAATATCTGGGAGTCATATTCGACCAAGGCCTGACTTGGGACCCTCACATTACCAACACGTTAAAAAAAGCAACAATTACATTAACACAACTATCTACTGTGCTTAGCTGAACAAGTTCACTTTCACTACGGGAGGTATCCATGATTAATTAGTTTAGAAATAGTAATGCAAATGGCAGCACCTACAAAAGGTGCTTCTTTACGTTTGTGTAAGTTTCAAAAATAAATTAAGGTTAAAACTTTAGATTAACATTAGGTTAATAACGTCTTTCCAATCTTAACAGTTTGTGACTTCAAATAAAAGCAAAATCGTACAGATCATGCCTTAAATCATAACATTTACAGCTGATAGCTACTGCATCCAAAAACGTCCATTGCTAAATAGTTTGAAAAATGTCAAGCAGATGGCAGCACCTACAAGGTCAAACAATCCGAGTTTAATTATAATTCTATGGTCTAACGTTCCACCACACACCTTCTAGGAATGTCTTATTAATTAATAGACATTTTATTCTGCAATTCTGGGGAACCTAGCTCTAAATATATGACATTTTGTAAACATAAAACCCCTTAACATCGTTTGTAAAAGTTCGAAAAAGAAAATAAGGTTAAAACTTTAGAGACATATTAAGTTAATAACGTATTTCCAATCTTAACAGTTTGTGACTACAGGTAAAATCAAAATCTTGCAGATCTTGCCTTAAATCATAACATTTACAGTTGATAGCTACTCCATTCAACAACGTCCATTGGTAAATAATTTAGAAATAGTCAAGCAGATAGCACCACCTACAAGGTCAAACAATCCTAGTTTAATCATGATTCTAAGGTTTAACGTTCCATTACACACCCTCTAGGGATGTCTTACTAATTAATAGACATTTCAAACTACACCTTTTGGGAACCTAGCACTAAATATATGACATTTTGTAAACATTAAACCTCTTAAATTCGTTTGTAAAAAATCCCAAAATAAATTAAGGTTAGAACTTTAGAGAAATATTAAGTTAATAGTGTCTTTTCAATCTTAAAAGTGTGTGACATCAAATAAAAACAAAATCTTACAGATCATGGCCTAAATCATATTATTTACAGCTGATAGCTACTGCATTCAAAAACATCCATTGCTAAATAGTTTGGAAAAGGTCACGCAGATGGCAGCACCTACAAGGTCAAACAATCCGATTTTAATCATGATTCTATGGTTTAACGTTCCATACCACACCTTTTAGAGATGTCTTAATACTTAGTAGACATTTTAAAGTGCACCCCTTGGAAACCTAGCACTAAATATATGACAATTTTTAAACATAATAGTCCTTAAATTTGTTTGTAAAAGTTCCAAAAAGAAATTAAGGATAAAACTTTAGAGAAATATTAAGTTAATAGCGTATTTTCAATCTTAACGGTTTGTGACTTCAAATAAAAACAAAATATTACAATTCATGGCTTAAATCATACCATTTACAATTGGCAGCTACTGCATTCAACAACGTCCATTGCTAAATAGTTTGGAAATAGTCAAGCAGATGGCAGCACCTACAAGTTCAAACAATCCAAGTTTTATCATGATTCTATGGTATAATGTTCCATTACACAACTTCTATGGTTGTCATAATAATTAGTAGACATTTTAAACTGCATCTCTTGTCAACCTAGCACTAAATATATGACATTTTTTAAACAAAAAAACCTTAAATACGTTTGTAAAAGTTCCAAAAAGAAACTAAGGTCAGATCTTTAGAGAAATATTAGGTTAATGACGTATTTCCAATCTTAACAGTTTGTGACCACAGGTAAAAATAAAATCTTACAGATCATGGCTCAAATCATAACATTTACAGGTGATAGCTACTGCATTGAAAAACGTCCATTGCTAAATAGTTTGGAAAATGTCACGCAGATGGCAGCACCTACAAGGTCAAACAATCCGAGTTTAATCATGATTCTATGGTTTAACAATCCATTATACACATTCTAGGGATGTCTTAATAATTAATAGACATTTTAATCTGCACCACTTGCGAACCTAGCACTAAATATATGACAATATTTAAACATAAAAGTCCTTAAATTCATTTGTAAAAGTTCCAAAAAGAAATTAAGGTTAAAACTTTAGAGAAATATTAAGTTAATAACGTATATTCAATTTTTACAGTTTGTGACTTCAAATAAAAACCAAATCTTACAGATCATGCCATACATCATAACATTTACAGTTGATAGCTACTGCATTCAACATCGTCCATTGCTAAATAGTTTGGAAATAGTCACGCAGATGGCAGCACCTACAAGGTCAAACAATCCGAGATTATTCATAATTCTATGGTTTCACGTTCCACCACACACCTTCTAGGGATGTCTTAATAATTAATAGACATTTTATTCTGCAATTCTGGGGAACCTAGCTCTAAATATTAGACATTTTGTAAACATAAAACCCCTTAAATTCGATTGTAAAAATTCCAAAAAGGAATTAAGGTTAAAACTTTAGAGAAATATTAAGTTAATAACGTATTTCAAATTTTAACAGTTTGTGATCACAGGTAAAAACAAAATCTTACAGATCATGCCTTAAATCATAACATTAACAGTTGGTAGCTACTGCATTCAACAATGTCCATTGCTAAATAGTTTGGAAATAGTCAAGCAGATGGCAGGACCTACAAGATCAAACAATCCGTGTTTAATCATGATTCTATGGTTTATTGTACCATTACACAACTTCTATGGTTGTCATAGCAATTAATAGACATTTTAAACTGCATCTCTTGTCAACCTAGCACTAAATATATGACATTTTTTAAACTAAAAAACCTTAAATTCGTTTGTAAAAGTTCCAAAAAGAAATTAGGGTTAGAAGTTTAGAGAAATATTAGGTTAATGACGTATTTCCAATCTTAACAGTTTGTGATCACAGGTAAAAACAAAATCTTACAGATCATGCCTTAAATCATAATTTTTACAGCTGATAGCTACTGCATTCAACATTGTCCATTGCTAAATAGTTTGGAAATAGTCAAGCAGATGGCAGCACCTACAATATCAAACAATCCGAGTTTAATCATGAGTCTATGGTTTAACGTCCCACCCCACACCTTCTAGAGATCTCTTATTAATTATTAGACATTTTAAACTGCACCCCTTGTGAAATTAGCACTAAATATATGACAGTTTTTAAACATAAAAAACCTTAAATTCTTTTGTAAATGTTCCAAAAAAAAATTAGGGTTAAAACTTTAGAGAAATATTAAGTCAGCTTTAGAGCGTATTTTCAATCTTAAAAGTTTGTGACTTCAAATAAAAACAAAATCTTACAGATCATGCCTTAAATCATAACATTTGCAGTTGATAGCTACTTCATTCAACAACGTCCATTGCTAAATAGTTTGAAAATAGTCAAGCAGATGGCAGCACCTACAAGATCAAACAATCCGAGTTTAATCATGATTCTATGGTTTCACGTTCCACCACACACCTTCTAGGGATGTCTTAATAATTCATAGACATTTTATTCTGCAATTCTGGGGAACCTAGCTCTAAATATTAGACATTTTGTAAAAATAAAACCTCTTAAATTCGTTTGTACGAAATCCAAAAAGAAACTAAGGTTAAAACTTTAGAGAAATAATAGCTTAATAACGTATTTTCAATCTTAACAGTTTATGACCACAGGTGAGAAAAATCGTACAGATCATGCCTTAAATCATAACATTTACAGTTGATAGCTACTGCATTCAACAACGTCCATTGCTAAATAGTTTGGAAATAGTCAAGCAGATGGCAGCACCTACAAGATCAAATAATCCGAAATTTATCATGATTCTATGGTTTAACTTTCCACCACACACCTTCTAGGGATGTCTTAATAATTAATATCTATTTGAAACTGCAACCCTTTGGAAACCTAGCACTAAATATATGACAATTTTTAAACATAATTGTCCTTAAAATCGTTTGTAAAAGTTCCAAAAAGAAATTAAGGTTAAAATTTAGAAAAAAAATAAGTAGATAGCGTATTTTAAATCTTAATAGTTTGTGACATCAAATAAAAACAAAATCTTACAGATCATGCCTTAAATCATAACATTTACAGTTGGCGGCTACTGCATTCAACATTGTCCATTGCTAAATAGTTTGGAAATAGTCAAGCAGATGGCAGCACCTACAATATCAAACAATCCGAGTTTAATCATGATTCTATCGTTTAACGTTCCACCCCACACCTTCTAGAGATCTCTTATTAATTAATAGACATTTTAAACTGCACCCCTTGTGAAATTAGCACTAAATATATGACAGTTTTTAAACATAAAAAGCCTTAAATTCTTTTGTAAAAGTTCCAAAAAGAAATTAGGGTTAAAACTTTAGAGAAATATTAAGTCAGCTTTAGAGCGCATTTTCAATCTTAAAAGTTTGTGATTTCAAATAAAAATAAAATCTTACAGATCATGGCTTAAATCATAACATTTAAAGCTGATAGCTACTGCATTCAAAAACGTCCATTGCTAAACAGTTTGGAAATAGTCAAGCAGATGGCAGCAGCTACAAGATCAAACAATACGAGTTTAATCATGATTCTATGGTTTAACGTTCCATTACACAACTTCTAGGGATCTCTTATTAATAATTAGACATTTTAAACTGCACCCCTTGGGAACCTAGCACTAAATATATGACATTTTGTAAACATAAAACATCTTGCATTTGTTTGTAAAAAATCCAAAAATAAATTAAGGTTAAAACTTTAGAGAAATAATAGGTTAATAAAGTATTTTCAATCTTAACAGTTTGTGACCAGAGGTAAAAACAAAATCTTACAGATCATGCCTTAAATCATAACATTTAAAGTTGATAGCTGCTGCATTCAACAACGTCCATTGCTAAATAGTTTGGAAATAGTCAAGCAGATGGCAACACCTACAATATCAAACAATCCGAGTTTAATCATGATTCTATGGTTTAACGTCACACCTCTATGGCGACACCTCTAGATAACTTAGCAATAAATATATGACATTTTGTAAACATAAAAGCCCTTAAATTCGTTTGTAAAAGTTCCAAAAAGAAATGAAGGTTAAAACTTTACAGAAATATTAATTTAATAACGTATTTCCAGAACATGCCTTAAAACATAACATTTACAGTTAATAGCTACTTCATTCAACAACGTACATTGGTAAATAGTTTGGAAATAGTTACGCAGATGGCAGCACCTACAAGGTCAAAAAATACGAGTTTAATCATACCGTACTGTTTCATTTCACTATCTCCTGATTCTCCATGGAAAGAGCTTATGAGCTTGGTACATGGGCAATCAATCCCGTTTCCTTCATTCGCGGTAGGGATACTAACCGCATGCGCATGTGAGACGGAGGTAGCTCGCTAGAGGTTGGCTGCCACGAGGGCTGGGCGGGTTTTGGGGGCTCAGACCCGGGTTAAAAAAAAAAAATAAAAAAAAACGAGTTTAATCATGATTCAATGGTTTTACGTTCCACTACACACTTTCTAGGGATGTCTTAATAATTAATAGGCATTTTAAAATGCACCTCTGGGGAACTTAGCACTAAATATATGCCATTTTGTAAGCATAAAAGTCCTTAAATTGGTTTGTGAAAGTTCAAAAAGGAAATTAAGGTTAAATCTTTAGAGAAGTATTAAGGTAATAACGTCCGGCCAAACTTTACAGTTTGTGACAACAGGTAAAAACCAAATCTTTTCAAACGCACATTTCCGCCCATTTCAGGAAGACAAGGGTTAATAACAAAAACCTAATAATATATTCTGCAAGAGAGTCCGTTTCTAAGCAACAGTTATAAATTTGAGTTTTTTCTTTAGTAGTTCATTGAATCACTAACAGATTGCGCTTCTACATGATATTGCACGAAATAAAGTATTGCCCCATGTGGCTCCTGCAGCACTCGTTAACCCACTCCTTACCACACCTACCTCGTTCGCTTCTACAGACTGGGCGATAGGAACCTTTGAACCGCTCCAAAGAGCCTAAACCCCCAAGATAAATTCTCAATGCAAAACTTTAAACTTTACCGCACTGACAGCAGAACTAGAAGCCGCGGCGGTACGGCCCCTCCTGAACCAACACACCACAGCACTTACCACACGGAGGACATTTTGGATATAGCTATTGCGAAAGGTTTGCTAGTGTCATCGCAACCTTACGTCGATGGAGATCTGAATTCAGATCACTACCACGTGATAATGGCGTTTTCTGGAAAGAGTTAAGGAAGGTGTTGAACTACAGACTAGCTGACTGGGAGTTATTCCAGTCCCAGCTGGACAGCACTACTTGCCATCCTAAATGTCGACTCACCACTGGACATAGACAAACCCGTCGGTAGGCAATACGTACTGCGATTACTAACGCGGTACCAGTTAAATGTCAGCCCAGACACAATGTACACATACCAAGGCACATACTACAGCTAATCACCCGGCGAAATAGGATCCGGCGGGCATTGCAACACGGGTTAACAGATTCGTTCCCCACATAACAATTAATCTCCTCAAGAGGCAAATTAGGGGGGAACTAATTCAGTACAAAGTCAATGGCTTCCAAGCAGAATTGGCAACCTTAAACACAACAGATACACCCATCTGGCCGATGGTCAAACGCTTCAAGCGAGAACCGCTGCGCTACTCATCGGCCCGAATGGGCAAGTGGGCGATCCGGTCGACAAAGTCAACTTGTTTGCTGACACGCTTGAGAGTACGTTCCAACCAAACGACCAACCAGCTGATGCAGCCGTTACAGCTAAAGTAAACTTAGAAACAGCTCAGTTTGCTTATTGCCCTACATTAGAGCCAAACACTGACACTACAATCACAGAGATAAAGTTGGAAATCTCACAAATAAACTTCAGGAAAGCTCCTGGATCAGACCAACACAACGCTAAAAAAACCTCACGGAGAAAGCGATCATTTATCAGTCAAACATCTATAATGCTATACTCTGGACACAACACTTCCCGGACGCTTAGAAGGAGGCTAAGATCTTGGTCTTCCCCAAACCGGGAAAAGACC
>JBAIZL010000005.1:68681183-68701183 GCA_036971475.1 Prosapia bicincta | reverse complement strand
TAAATATTTAATAGGGGGAGTTTAATATAAATTAAACGCTAAAATATATATAAAATAATTTCAAGTATTCTTATATTATATAAAATTCACTGGGAAACATTTAAGCAAACCCAGGAAGAATGTTACTTTAATTTGTTTTATAAAGAGATTCTAGCCAAGGTGTGGCAAGGAGTTATTTTAATTTTTCTGCAAATATTAAATTCTTTAGTGAATAATATTAATTTTATAAATAATTAAAACACATAAATTATCTAACAAATTAATCATCAAATAGACTTTAATTGATATGAATTTACTACAGATATTCAAGATAAAATTTAATTATTTTGATGATGCTGTGTAGGGGTCTAGGTGCTAGATTAAATAAATAATTAATGCCTGTAAATGGGTGCATACTTTACCACCATATAAATAAAACAAATTTTGATTTTCCAATTAGCAGTCATTAGTTATGATTTAGCTAAATGACACGCAATTTCATAGTTTCTTACCAATAGGTTTCCAAGTACCAAACGCCTCAAATAGCAGACAACCCACCCCGAGTATTATGCTAGTATAAGGAAATACTCCGCTAATTGGTTTTTCATACGAAATCTAGGAATTAATTCCTAGGAGATCTAGGCAGGGATGTTACAGGCTTCGGTTGACTGACCGAAATTCCTCCTAGGTCATTCTACCATTGCAGGGCAACTGGTAAGTATTAGGGAGACATAGGAGAACGGACAGGATCAAATAGGTATTAGGAAAGGTAGGTCCTAATACTTGCCAGGTAAGGGAGAGTCTCGGAGAATAGTATATAAACAAATATGAATGACGAAGGTTGAAGAATAATAGGGGAAATAGAAAAAGATAGTGATTGAATTATTGAAGGAAATAAATAAGTTGTAGGTAAGGAGTAAATAAATAAAAGAAGTAAAAATAACAATAGTTGAGTATAGATAGTAAGTAAAAAGGCCCGTTGCAGTGTGTGTGTGTGTGTGTGTGTGTGTGTGTGTGTGTGTGTGTGTGTGTGTATGTGTGTGTGTGTGTGTGAGTGTTTGTGTATGTGTGTGTTGGCGTGCGTGTGTGTTTATATTTCATAAGAATTAGGGCAAAATGCAGTTATAAAATGCCATTGCAACTTGTCAATACAAAAATGTTATTTTCAATGAAGTGAATGCAAAATATAACAACTTAAGACTGCTGACGCGTTTCGAAACGTCGCTTCATTGATGCCTGCTTCTGGCGGTTTTCCCTTGAGGTCATGTATGTAATTTAGGTTAGGTGAAGTTAGTTTCAACAGTGGAAGCAAGGGGGTATTGTTTTTTCTAGATTAGTTTGAGTGAAGTTTTGTTTAGTTAGGCTATTATTAAAGTAGTTTTCAACAATCCATTATTATTCTACCAATGTTTGTTGAGGTTAGTTCATTTAAAGGTTTGTGGTAACATTCTAAAAGGATGGTGCTCCCGTTTCCTCTGGTTGTTATATTACCGGTTTTTACGGTAGAAATCAGTTTGCATAAAATTTCCAAGGTTAAAATAATAAAGAAATATTGTGTTGTTTTTTTAGTATTTAATAGTTTTAAAGAGTTATATTTTGTTTCCTTTAATACTGAGAAGCGGGCAATGGAGTGTTTACTTTGTAACTTATAACTAGTAAAAGGAATTTACCACATTTATTCTCCCTAGTGTAAGTATGGGTGCCGAATTGTAAAATAAAAATTCTAAAATCCTTTCGTAACGGCTATTTACAGATGTAAGCAAGGAAGGAAAATAGCAGACCCCATGTTACTGAACACATCGGGGAAAGTAAGGTTCGAAGATAGTTGCTTACCTGATCAAATAGGAACGCCACATTCAGCGGGTATAAGCGAGTGTGGCTAGACCAAGAATTAATTCATGAAGTATGTTAATAAACTTTTTATACGTAAGAATTCCTTAAGTTAACCCAGATGCTAAATGTGCTAATGCAAAACCTTTACTAGTTCTAGTTGTAAGTAAAATTAGAAATAATATAAAAAGGTTTACTTCTGTAAGCGCGACATTTCCCAGATGTTTGTAGTTACTTTCCTAACCGCTCTTGCATTTATTTGCATTCCTAACAGCCTGACAAGTTACGTTCCGAATATAAAATTAGAAAATTTGCATCTGTGGATTAGAATATCGGAACGCGAATAAAATCAACACTTATTTCCAAATAAATTATAAGAATAATATTATCTCAGCGTCGCGTTGAGCGATGTTTAAGAATATTTATTTTTTCGTATATTACCATTTACAATTGCAACATTTTATGAAGAAATACATAAAACATAGCTGAACAATTAAACTGAAAAATTATTTTTTCAAGTGAAATAATATAGAATTCTATATAAATAGAGTATGCATAGAATAAATATCGATTGACGCTACTTATTCAAATTACTATAGCGTGCATTTTATGTTGTACGAAGCAGTTGGAAACACTCAACAGATATTTACATAACAATGCACACAATAAGCTGGAAAATTGGTTCAGGTTCTATAAAATGGCGAATCAATATATTTACAAAGAAGTCAGTTCAAGTCTTTTGTATATATATATATATATATATATATATATATATATATATATATATATATATATATATATATATATATATATATATATATATACTGTTGTATCACAACGCACAACTACTGTACCTACAAGTATTTGCAGTACTAATATAGTATAAGTACTACTATATTGCAGTATATGCTACATATTTTACAAATATAAGGAAGTGCTAGTATAGGTAAGTTGTTAAAATATTCACAAGTGTTTTAGTAGCTCACGTGTAGAAGGAATCAACAATTATATACATGTATTAAATATGGTGATACGATTTCTTCTAATACAGTTAATGATGACAAAAACTTTACATGCAAGTATAGTTTAGATTTGTATATTTTTAAAATCTTTTTAACAATAAATTATATATAAGCTACTCCAAGAAAAAGTAATGATATAAAAAAATTTACATACGTATATATATATATATATATATATATATATATATATATATATTTATATATATATATTTATATATGTATGTGTGTGTGTGTGTGTGTGTGTGTGTGTGTGTGTGTGTGTACAGTAAATGCAATATAATGTGTATGAAATACGAGTCTCATGGAACCCAGAGGGGTTTTTTATTCAAATTAATACCATAAGATTCTTGAAGGAAGAGAACAGAAAAATGTAAGAATAAATGAATATAAGAGAAACAAGGATAATGGACAATCATTGAATTTAATAAAAAAACAAAAGTTGCGGTATAAATACAATTTCTAAAACCATGTGGCGTATTGTGGGAAACTATCTAAGGTTTAGTTTTATAGTCGAAAAAATGTAACATTATTTTGCGGATAAAATAAAATATTTATACATGTTTAGAATTGAAACCAAAACGCTTTTATTTGTTAGATAATTGCGGTAATAATTACAAAAAGTTGGGATTTTGTTATAAATAAAACACATTAATCTTACACAAAGACTAAGCTTTGTAGTGCGGAAAAATGTGGAAACATTTTAACCTAACGAAATCATCGTGACACAGGCGCCATGCTTAGGAACGGATATATCGCACATCTCCCATACATGTCCGCCAAAAACAGGAAGACAATGAATGTTAACAAAAACCTAATAATATGTTGAAGGAAGAGAACAGAAAAATGTAAGAATAAATGATTATAAGAGAAGCAAAGATAATGGACAATCGTTGAATTTATTAACAAAGAAAAGTTTCGGTATAAATACAATTTCTAAAACCATATGCCGTATTGTGGGACACTATCTAAGGTTTAGTTCTAAAGTCGAAAGAGTATAACATTATTTGAGGACAAAAAAAAGTATTTATACGTGTCTGGAATCGAAACCGGAACGCTTTTATTACTTGGATAAATGCGGTAATAATTACAAAAAGTTCGGATTTTGTTATAAATAAAACAAAATAATATTACAAAACGACTGAGCTTTGTAGTGCGGAAAAATGTTGAAAAATCTTAACCTAACGTAATCCTCCTGGCAGAGACGCCATGCTTAGGAATGGATTTATACCACTTCTTCCATACATGTCGTCAATTACAGGAAGACAATGAGTGTTAACAAAAACTTCATAATATGGTATGAAAAAAGTCCGTTTCTAAGCAACAGTTATAAATTTGGGTTTTGTCTTTAGTAGTTCATAGAATCACTAACAGATTGCGCTTCTACAAGATTTTGTACGAAATAAAGATTAAAAACAAGATATTAAAAGACCTAATATGTAACATATCAAATGACATGGAATATATTTCAAATATTACACATGTAAAATACGTATCCAAGGGATTAAAACTGAAAAACAACGTAAAATAACTATAAAATTAGGTAACACATCAAAATGCATAATACACTGGAAATTTATAAAAAAAAGTTAAAACAGGATTTTTAATACAAGTTCGTTACAATCCTAATTGTAAGTAGTTAATCTTCCAAAACAAAAAAGCGTTTAAGGAAGAGGTTTGTTTTGAAACTTTTACTATATACCGTCTGCAAATGTACAATAGTTACAACAGATACTCACGCTCGCACACCCACCAACACACACACCCACCAACACACACACACACACACACACACACACGCAAACACACACACACACACACACACACACACACACACGTGCGCGCGCGCGCGCACACGGATACGCACTTATATATTTGTTGTATAGTCTGAAATTGGTTGGAAAATTGACGGTTGAGTGGATTTCATGACTGAATGTTTAAAAGTTATAATACATGCATGATAGGAAGGTAATTACTAGTGAAAAACAAAATGTCTCTTTTACGTGTTTTACATTCAAAAGAGATATTAAAGTTAAAAATAATCGGATATATAGTGTTTAATTTTTTCAGTTTCATCTCTGTAAATAATTCGATTTATGTTGATATTGAGTTATAAAAATTAATTTTCTAATTTATTTGTGTCTATGAACAAATAAAAGTAAAAATGAAAAGTAAATTTCCAAAATCTGTAGTTGAGTAATTCGGTGTCATTTTTATTTTAGCATTACTTTTAAAAATTTTCTTTAAATGTGGATTTCAAAGCAAACACCTAAATACGTCATCATGGTTGTAGTGTGATAGAATCGTTCCACTATAGAAACTTACTACTTGACGTCATAATAAATAATAACACTCACAGTTTTATAGAGAGCAGCACCTGCTGGCCACACCAAACTTGCCAACTGTTAGTAGAGTCAACCTATAGTGTCTCGTTTGCTGTCGATCATTGCTTGTTTTGGCAGCTGTAAACATAACACATGACATTGGTATTTATTTATAAAGCATTTGTCTAGACTCAAATCAAGAATTATTATTTAGTTCAGATTTGTACATAAAATATTGTAAAAGGAAAAAGAATGTATGCAATATGTTAAACTTGTATGTACCTCCAGGTCGTTCACTATATACCTCTCTGATAAATAAACTGTATCGATTCCTGCGATGGGAAAGAATTTATCAGTTAGTACAAATAATTCTCCCATAAAAACAATGTTATTAGATTTCAAAAAATAGAAACCGTAACACGTAAATTGTTATTGAACGAAAAACCAGAAGTTATACCTTCTTTTTATATTGATATTGATTTACTGTAAAACGATTTATGTATATTTCATTTGAACAAGTAATTTAACAAAATTTCTACTGAGGTTACCAAAGAAAAAATTTATTTTAGCTACCCTAGAGGAGTATTTATGATATTGTGTGGTAACCATGGCAACAGTTTAAGGCTGTACAATGGAGGTTTCGACTACAACTAAAATGGAGAAAAATTCATATACATCTTTGAGACATATATTTTTAGGTATTGTTAAGTTGGCGCAGTGACAAGTTGCAGCAGAGTTTGAGCATGAAGATTCTCAGTTCGAATCTGGCTTGACCCTTCAATTTTTATAATTTAATTATTAAATTATTTTAAAACTGTATTAACATCAAATGCCATCAATTATAGGTTATATACCATGTATCTGAACTTGATCGAATGAATAAAAACCTATTTTATTACCGCTTGGAAAGTTGTACAAGATATATTTCAGGAGAGTGTGGGCCAATACAGGAAATTAAAATATAATCTAAATCGTCTTTGCTCAGATTAATTTTTCGGTATTTTTATATTAAAGCTTTTCTTAAACTAAATACAAAATAAAGGCAATTGTCTACCACTTGATTTGTAGTTACACCTCTCGCCACATAAATTAAAAGGCGCCTCCAGTCAGTGCATAAATGTATTACTGGGAAGAATAAATGGGGGGGGGGGGGACAATATCCACAGAGGCGTGAATGGTTACATATACAAACATTCTAATAAAAGCTACGTCTGCCCGAGTAGATACACATTTTTAGCTGAAGTGTTAGAATGGAAAGAAATATTAATCACTGCACCCTTCAACCAATCCCAAGTTCGCATTCATGGAAGATTTAGTTAAATAACACATTGTCTGTATTTTTATTTCTTCTGCCCCGACAAAGGATGCTTTATGCACAGTTGAATTTTGGTATCTGTATTAAAAAATATTAATTAGTGATTTGCACGGCTCACGATTCACTTGTGCAACCTCCAAACTAAAGATCAATACTTAGATTGTTACTAGTAATTTTCCATCATTTAACATGATGCATATTGTAAATAATGATAAAAATGTCAGAAGCGCAGCCACCGTTGCAAAGAGTCTTGCGAGGTAACCTCCAACACCCAGTGACGTCACATCTAATGGAAAAAAGACTTCCTTAGGTAACGAGTGGTCTGCAACCTCGGGAGTGTTCGGTTATAATTGGCTCCTTCCGAAGTGATGCTTATCCGCTCCGCTCCGAGTTTGTTGACAATCACTGATAAGATTGAATTGAGATTGTTTTATTAATAAATAAACCCATGACTTGAGATCCGATGTTAAAAAAAATGCCAATGTATTACCAATAAAATAAATCACAAAGTATTATACAGTATCTATTTATTTTTCCTATAACAGCCCTTTATGTTTTGGTGGTTAAGATTTTTTGCGTTAAAATAACTAACAGTCTTATGATCTGTAACCACCTCAGGTATTAGGCACCAGCCGCCATTGCTTGTTCTTATGGCGCGAATTAAATCCTTCTTCTGCCACTCAAAATCTATAGGATGATTTTTTTAAAGAATATAAACATAAAATTTATTTTCTGTAGCTTCTAAACCCTGGGTTTTCTCGATATAGGATATGAAAAATGTATGTAATTTTTCCACCTTAAAGATATAATTGAGGGGAGCGATTAAAAAATTCCCAATTAAATAATTTACGAAATATATCACTTCAAAATATTTTTAACAGCTCAAATAATAACTATTTTCACAATATGCAAATGTCATAACGATATTATACTGCTCGCAAAGGAAAAAAACAAAGCTATAGCTATGAGTAACTAGAGAACGGGAAGCATCAGCTGTCCGTAAAAATTAATATGAAATAAAATTATTATATTAAGAGTAATTATATTTTATATGTCGTTTGGATTATAATGGTTTATTTTATTTTCTTACAGTAATAAATCAATTAATCACCCCTAAACGCGAGTTAAAGATGCGTGGGGAAATGTAATACCCCCTCCCCCTTGGAGGATTATGTCTTTTTTATACTCTTGAGGACTAAAATAGATTTTTAGTTGACTATCTATTTTTTTTTTCCTGACTAGAGTTTTACCTTCAGCATCCACCAAAGCCGTCCCATCACCAAAGAGGTTGAAGCGCCTCTCAGCAAGTAATTCACATCTGTAAATAATGTGTGTGGCAGTCTCCAGTTCCTGCCCGCACAATCTGCACACTGGTTCATCCTTGTAGATACCCATTTTATGCAAATGTTTCCTTAGTCCACAGTGTCCCGTGAGTAGACCTGTGGCTATCCTTAATTCCTGCCTAGACAGATAGATGAGACTCTTCTGCAGCCCCAAGGAAGGTTTCCTAAGGGTTAGCTTACTGTGTTTCATCCCTTCGGCCCTGATCCAGTGCTCACAGTGTCTTTCAGCCATCCACCTTCGCACTGTCATCCTGACCATGGATTTGGAAATACCTACCGCAGGCTCCGGTCCAATCAGGGGAGTCGAAGACCCCTCCCTGGCAAGCGCATCTGCGGCTTCATTTCCAAGTATTCCCCTATGCCCTGGCACCCAACCTATCTTGACTTGATTGTGCCTTACCAGAGCTTGTAGGTTAATTAGGCACTCCCTGACTATGGCCGAGGTGACCACGTGTCCGTTTAGTGCCTTACTTGCTGCCTGACTGTCGGAGAAAATAGCAATCCGGGCCCCATGTGTTTCCCTTCTCGCTATCTCTCCCAGACAGGCATTTATAGCATATACTTTGGCCTGAAAGACAGAGGTATGCCTCCCCAAGGAAAAAACTAGTTCTACCCTTGGGATTTTACAATACACCCCCGCTCCAGTGCCGAAGTCCATCTTGGAGCCATCTGTGTACCACATCTGAGCTCCCGATGTTAATTTCCCTGACCATTCCATCACAGTTTGGTGGACCTGGTCAGGTTCAAACATTCGAGTAATGTGGTCGCTGCCCATTTCCAAGACGGGTTCTTTGACCACGCACTCGATACTCATATGTCCCGAGACATCTGGGAGGTTAGCCCAGTTGCTCGAGTTGCGCAATCTCCATGCCGCTAGCCTCGCCTCTCCCCTAAGGACAAGCTCAAGGGGAGGGAGGTTAAGCATTACTTCCATTGCTGCACCTGGTGTAGCTGACATCGCTCCCAGTGTGCACAGACAGGCCAATCTCTGGATAGAGCTCAGTTTAGCTCTTGTCTGTGCCTGGTTGGCCTTTGTCCACCACACCAGAGCTCCATAGGTAATCATAGGTCTTATCACCCTCAGATACATCCAGTGCATCATTGATGGCTTCAGTCCCCATTTCTTACCCACCATTCTTCTCACAGTCATCAGTGCCCTTTTGGCCCTGTTAACTGTCCTCTCAAGATGTGGGTTCCAGGTGAGTTTCCTGTCCAGAGTAACTCCAAGGTACTTCACCTCCCCTACAAACTCAAGGTATTCACCAAACAAGCGGGGCATCCTGGTCGTCAGATCTTTTCGCTCTCTGATGAAGTTAATGAGAGCAGTCTTTTTTGGATTTACCCTAAGGTTCTCCTTTTTACACCACTCTTCAATCAGTCGTAGAGGATTTCTGATTACCTCAAGGACTGTATCAGGGAATCTGCCCAGGATCAGGACAACTATGTCGTCCGCATATCCTAGACAGAAGTACCCCTGTTCATTCAGGAGTTCAATAAGGTTGTCAACCAATAGGCACCACAACAGAGGAGAGAGAACCCCCCCCCCCCCCTGTGCACAGCCCAGACTTGTCTCCGCCCTTCTTACCTCCCCTGCCACCTCTACAGAAATGCTTCTGTTTGTTAACATGGAACTTATCCAACCACAAGTGGTCGCATCCACTCCATGACGTCTTGCACCACTTACCATCGTATCCACTGAGGGGTTATTGAAAGCCCCTTCAATGTCGAGGAAGGCACCTATGGCACAACCTTTCTTAGCGATCATTTGCTTAATCCTACCAACCACTTGATGGAGAGCTCCCTCGCAGGATTTCCCCGGTTGGTAAGCATACTGGTTCCAATGCAGTGGTTTGATAGCCAAAACACCCCCCCCCCCCCTATTATGCCTATCAACCAGTTTTTCAAGTCCCTTGAGAACAAAGGACATGAGTGTGATAGGTCTGTATCCTTTCCCTTCCGATTGGTTACCGGTGGGCTTAGGTATAAAGACCACCTTACTAGATTTCGAGGCTGCCGGCACATGCCCTAGAGCAATGCTTAGCCTGTATAATTTAGTAAGTACCAGCACCAGCATATATACTCCCTGCTGCAGCAGCACAGGATAGATCCCATCTGGACCTGGAGATTTGTAGGGTTTAAAAGTGCCAACAGCCCATCTTACCTTTTGTGGAGTTACTATCCTCCTTGCCACTTCCCAGTCCTCCCTCTTACCACGTCTTGTGGAGAGTTTGGTAACTGATTCAGTGTCTGCTCCCCCAAGTTTCCTCAGGGTACTGGAAGGGAAATGTGTTCTGATTAATTCTTCCACAGTTTCCCCTGCCGTTTTTGTTATATTTCCCAGTGGGGTTCTTAGCATCCCCACAGGGTAAACTGGGTCCTTAGAGAGCACTTTATACAGTCGTGCCCCTTCCCGAGTTTTGTCAATCTCATGACAAAACTCCTTCCAGGACTTCCTGCGCGCTTCTCTAATTGCCCTGTGGTATTCGGTTAGTGTTTTCCTATACAGGTCCCACTCCCCGTTCTTTTTTGCTCTATTAAAGAGTCTCCTAGTGGTCTTCCGAAGTTTGGCTAGCTTCTTGTTACACCATGACGGATCCCCTACTTTCCTCCCCTCACTGAGAGGGCAGTTATCAGTAAAGGATTCTATTATAGCCTCGCCAACCAATGTGGCAGAGTCTTCTAGCTCTCTTCTCCCACCATACACCAATCCAGCCTCCTCAATCCGAACACCCAGGTCCCTCCTGTAGGAGTCCCAGTCTGTTCTTCTTGGATCCCTGGTTGGGCGTAGCATGGCTGGATTTAAAGAGATATCATACCCAATATGTCTGTGATCAGAAGAAGATGGTTCATCCGACACATACCAATTTAGTACATACCTAGCCATCTGGTTCGATGCCACTGTAATGTCCAGGACCTCCTGTCTGGCCCTAGTGACAAACGTCAGCTCTTCCCCCTGATTTAAGACTAGTAAATTCTTAGAGCTAAGATAAGCTAAAAGTTCCTTACCTCTAGTGTTGGTACCTGTACTTCCCCACGAAGTGTGATGGGAGTTAGCATCCATCCCCACCAGCAGCTCCTCATCCACAGCCCCGCAGTGCTCGACCAGGCTCCTCAGCTCTTGTGTTGGTAGAGCCCCCGCGCAGTCAAAGGGAAGATATGCCGTGGCCAGGTTCAGCCTCTTCATCCTCCCCTCCGCCCGCAGCTCCACCGTCACTGCTAACAAATCCCTGCAGCAGAAGTTCGTTAGTATAAAAGCACACAACCCCCTCCTAACCAGGATACACGTCCTGGGAACACCGGAGTCCTTATCATACAACAACTTACCTCCAGATGTCGCCAGCCCGCATATTCTTCCTCCAGAATTCCATGGTTCCTGGATGAGCACCAAGTCCACCTCTCCCCTGTCCAGCATCCTACACACGACAGCACTGGCCGCCCTGCTATGCAGTAGGTTCACTTGGAGGATCTTGATCATTTTCCTGCTTACTCTGCAGTTGCCTGGGTTCGCAGAGCAGCCCCAGGACTAGAGAGCACCTTGAACGTGGCCTGTCTCAGCCCCACGTTCACCCTCAGGTTGTGGTTCCGCAGTGCCCTGAGGGAGCCCTCTCCTATATACAAGATCAGGGTAAGACCTGCATCCTCCCTTTTCCTAGCAATCACCTTCCAAGTATCCTGAACTACCCCAGGGTTCTGGGTTTTGACCACCTTCAGGATCTCTTCCGGCTCCTTGTCATTGTAGGGTTTGGGCACCCACATTGACACCTTTGCAATGCAAAAGATCTCCTTGGGTGGCCCTGCCCTCAACTTTACCCTCTCGCTCAGGGTGAAGCTTGGCAGGACCTGATGGACCCACTCCAGGCTCTCCCGTGAGGAGCATACGACATTTAGAGCTCCCCTCTCTAAGTATGCTGTCCTAAATCCTCTATCCCCACTCTCCGCCTCAGCGGACAGCAGTTCCGAGAAGAACAGCTCCTCCAGCTCCAACGCCATCTCTTCCGAGAGTTGTCTCTCAGGGTAACTAACTGGGACAATTGCTAGCTTTTGCCTGAGGGTATCGCCGTATGTGCCCGAAGACACTCCAGCATCCCCCCCTTGTCCCAGTTTCACTTTCTTTATTTTTCCCTCCACTGGAGAGGGATTGGACGTCTCACTCCTAGGCCTTTTTGACGTGCTGGGGTTTGGTGCTCTCGGTTGATTTCTTCCCTGTTGCACCACCCTCCTCACAACATCCAAGCCCTGGACTTTGACGGACTCAGCTCGGTTTTGGCCTCCCCTCCGTTTTTTCAGGGTTGTTGGCCCTCCCGCTGCTCTCGCCTGTTCTTTTCGGAGCCGCCTTTTGGCCGCTCCACTCATTCGCTTTCTCCGTAAAGAGAGCGTACTCAACTCTGCAGCCACTTCACCGGTTTCTGCAGTCGGCAGCTTGACAGCCGCCCCCGCACCCCCAGTGATGGTTGCCGTTGGCATCTCTGCTACAGACCCACGGTTTGCCAACTCATTGGCTCCCGCCGTCTGTGCAGTCTCAAAATTATTATTTGTATTTTTCTGGTCCATAAACGTCCCACGAGTAGGGGGGAAATAAAGGTCGACCAGAGCAGAGCCCCCACTGCCCTGGCAAGACAACATACAATGAGGTTTTGTCTGGTTCCTCAAGGGGATCGTGTGGGACTGCATTTTATACCCTGCAGCCATTTATCCTTCGGCACGATGCCTTCTACCTTGGATTGGGTATTCAGTCACTGACCTTGAAGCACACCCCAAGTTCAGGACATTATTAACTGCTCAGAGCGAACAGCCTGCTTTACTCTCTTTTTTACAACTGTGTCGTTAGGGTAGTTTCCCGCCCATACTTCACTGTCGCATTGCCCTTGGTTCACCCGGGAGGTGAGAGTAGCATTGTTAGTTGACTATATGATAAAGAAAATAAATATTAAATCAATATCAAGCCTTAAGTGGGCTAAACGTGGCTTGTATTGATGACAGAATAACAGAAAATGAATTTCCTAAACCACTTATATAAAAGTCCTTCAGAATAATTAATTCCTTGTGGAATTTTAGTTTAGGAAAATAAACATTTAAAGTTTTCTTTTCATACCTGGTTGTTTACTTCAAGTCTATATTTTGATACACTAAATACACAGGATTTGTACTCAAAATTATGTTCTTTAGACACTTTTCATATTTGGAAAGTGTATAAAGTAAGACTTATTTAACCCTTTGTTGTTAACTTTTGACCCTGAGCGTTAGAATGAAGAAAAATAACGTTTAATGTTTCCCTTTTGGTATGAATCAGCTCCCAATCCCCCTTCAGAATGTAAAAATCCAAAAACCAGGAGGAATGTAAAACCCATTTGGTTTAAAAAACCAAGTTTTTAATAACTTAGTATCTTGTTTTTACCATAAATCAAGTGTCTTATCAAGAAACTAAACAAGATATGTGTTTGTTTATTGTTTAGTGCTAAGATAAGCAAAACAATTGACAATTGGAGTGTCCTCTATTCCTGTATAGGTTTCTACATCGTCGCAAAACAAGGAGGCTGTGTTTAACTTTCAACTGTTTACCTTGTGTATTAGTAAACATTATTTAAAAAGAAACAAATCCATTCTAATTGGATGGATTGTAATGTAGCTATATTGTAGTGCTATTTTCCATTTAAAATTTTTTAATTAATACATTTTGTTTCTGTGTTAAAGCAAAGTGTTTTTGTATTTTTTTTTAAATTTCACCTTTTGTGATGCGTCACCACAAATTTTATTTTGGTCGTGACATTTTGGATCACGAAGTATATCTTCTCTCGCCAATATCGATTGAACTGTTGATAATTCGAGGACACACAATATTAAACATATTGGTTTTATAAATCCGACAGAAAAGGAACATGTTTATAATTTAAATATCTAGATGCAAGGGATTTGTATATTGAAAGGTTAATTATAAATTCACCATTTGTCGTTCTTATAAGAACGCATACATTGTTGAAATATAACATTACTGGACACGAACACAATATTATAATAATGTCAGTTATAGAAGTCGATCGAGAAAAGTGTGGCTAGAAAAGCTCTTAATTTAATGTTATTTATTGAAGTGTATTCTGATGTACAATATTGTTTTAATATTGTTTGAAGTATGTTAGAAAATAGTTTTAGATTGTTGAGTGTTGCCTAGGAAACCAACATTTACAATGAACTAAATGAAATAATTTGATATAAGATAAGATAGGAAGTCATATATTATGATATTTTGGCACTTTAATATTACATGTTGGAAAAACATTATGTCGCCAGAAACCTTCCCAGGAATATACTCGGATCAGTGATTTAGTAATGCATAAGGCTCATACATACATACATACATACATACATACATATATATATATATGTATATATATATATATATATATATATATATATATATATAAGAGAGAGAGAGAAAGAAAAGAGAGAGAGAGGAGAAGCTAAGTGCTTCCGACAACCATATTGCCCCCGTTAGCGATTAAACTACACATATGTAGATGTAGTGTGGGGATTAAATCGGTGTAGTTGTACCACTGACGTAGGCAACACGGTACGGGTTCAGGTTATGATCAATAAAATTTGCTTTGAGGGAAAGTTGTTCACAAGTGCGTATTCCATAAGGAGAATAGTTTGTCTAGACATTTGAAGGAAATCTTACTCCCTATTTCTAGCCAAACAGTCCCACGTAAGGCTCGTGCATGTAGCGTAAACATTTTCCCACTGTTCGTCTTGCAATTAACGGGCGCTAAATTTACGTTAACCACTGCGGGCGCGAAAACACGGCCGTAAAGCTGTTTGTACCCGGTGCGACGGGTGTTTGGCCAAGTCGGACAACGTAAAACCAATGAACGAACGAGCCAAGTATTTAACACTAAACTCATCTAATTATACATTTACTTGTTTGTTTGTTGTTTTACTTTACAGTCTGCTTAAAACATTTACTTTAATGTGATATATACACTAGTCACATGGGTACGGACCTATATTTTCCTGTCTTACGATAACTTCTAACCCAATCTAGGAGATTAGGCTCTTGTCTTAAGCCACCCTTAAATAGGGATGTTTCAGAGGGTAAGTGCAATGTTCTTTTAATACCGGAGTGAACGTCTCTACAAAACCGCGAACAGTAATAACTACAGCATTAGACTATAAAGTTAGGTTCACTATATGTATAGAGAAGATTTATAAAATGTGTTTAAGATTCAGCTTCATGAAGAGTATTGTATTGCGGGCTAAAATAATGTCAACAACGCTCTAGGGGCAGGAAACAATTTCTTTTCATTATTATTAAGGAGAATGTTAGTAACACAATCTGTTCAGGATTATTCTTAATAAAATATGTTTCGAGAAATGTTACATCCGATAGTGGTCACAGAATTAATATTTAATTTCTGGTGAAAAAATGTACATATTTTATTCATGCGATATGTCAGAAATTCCAAGGGGCTAGTAAACTGATGTTTTTAGGTTTATGATTTTAAGAGATTTCAATTGAATAAGAGGAAATGTTTCCCATAATAAATAAAAATATATACTGTTGTCTATATAACCTATGTGTTTTGATATCACTAAAATGAGCAGACCTAAATGTAACATTAACCCAATATAGGACATTAGGGTCTTGTCATAAACTTCTTTAAATAGGAATATCTCGGCTGGTATTTGGAATGTTTTTTTAACACAGTGAAGTCTCTTTGCTAAAAAGGGAACAATTTTAACATACCTTGAAATTAGCTATAAATATAGATTAAACATATTTCAAAAGAAGCTTGTTTAAGGAAACATATAAGGAGCATATTTAAAAGAACTTCAAAATCATCCCTTCAAAATTGTGTTGCTGGGTAAAGTCATAAGTCATAAATGCGGTAGAGGAAGGAAAGCAGTTGGTAAATATTAAAGAGAATATTTGTAAAACAAACTATTCTAAAAAGAAATGTAGGTTGGGAAATCATACGCCGTTGATTGGAATGAACATGCTCTGGGAAACATGCTAGAAATTCTAGAGTAAATAACCTTTGATGCAGTTATTCGTTGGAAGCATAACAAACACCACTTTGTGGTCGGTCTCTGTTAACGTTCACAGTGTAGCGTCTAAACATAGATACAGGTAAACACAGTGCAGAGATTAAGTTATAAATCTGCGAGTTAAAGTATTTATAAAACAAGACTTGGGTGTAATTTAGGTAACCTTGAATGGCACAAAGTAAAATATAAATTGCTATTTCACAGAGACAGCTGAAAACTGTTTAGGAGAATCTCAATAAGTTTTATTTTTAATACGCCAATTTTAAGGGTGCTTTGACCTTCATTAAAAATGTTATCACTTCAAATACAGGTATTATATAGGCCTGTGTGCTACACACACACACACGCGCGCGCGCGCACATCACACACACACACACACACACACACACACACACACATACACACACACACATACATACATACATACACACCACACACACACACACTGAAAAAATAACATAATAATTTTTGAAATATATAGCTCATGTTTCAATTAAAACTGCATTTAACTAGGTTATTGTAAATAATATAGGGCGTCGCCTCAAAATCGTCTGTGTATTTTAAACATTTATACATGATACTTTATATACATCCCAAACAAGGAACAAGTTATTGTTACCACTGCAAAACAGTTATTTCATAAAAACAAACATGACCTAAAATCTCAAACTCATTAAAAGTTTACAATTGTATGTTAATTTGCAAATCAGATCTTAATAAAACATATTCTTTCCTAAATTAAAATTTAGCAACAAAATATGACATTATGTTTGGTTCAGTAAAAAGAAATACCACTTTCCTAGCCTAAAATAAACACGTACGTTGTAAATGTGTCAGTGGAAATGAAAGCAACTCTATCATTTCAATAATAGGTTGGATCATATTATAAAACATATTTTTTATTTAAACAAACCTATCCTAACTGGATATGTGTTTGCTATAAAAAATCTAAATTATAGAAAAACAATTTTACTCCGACTTAACTCAATATAAATGTTTCTGCAAGTTTAGGTTATGTTTCTATTCTTCTAATTATTTATATATTAGCTATTATAAATATTATTTACATTGTAAATAATGTTTCTGGTTTAGGACATTTAAAGGGGATATAGTTACCGTGGGACATCCCAGTAATGGTAGGATATTAAGTGCTGAAGATTGGCAAAATGCAGTAGATTTATGTATACAGTGTGCGTGTGTGTGTGTGTGTTTGTGTGTGTCTGTACAGAAAATACAATGTAATGCGTATGAAATACGAGTCTCTCGTACATATATCTCATGATATACATCTTTTTAATGTTTCTTTAAAACATTTTCTATTTAGCATTACTCTATGATTATAAAAGGAATAAGGACTGATAAATTTACACTTTACACTCCCAAATATTCCGAATTAGTTTAAACCATTTGTTTCGTTGAAAAACATGGAACCCAGAAGGTGTTTTATATTAAAAATAATATCATAAGATTATTGAAGAAAGAGAACAGAAAAATGTAAGAATATACGACTATAAGATAAGAAACGCTAATGGACAATCGTTGAATTTAATAAAAAAAAATGTTTCGGCATTAATACAATTTCTAAAACCATGTGGCGAATTGTGGGGCACTATCTAAGGTTTAGTTCAATATAACATTTTGCGGATAAAAAAAGTATTTATACGTGTCTGCAATCGAAACCATAACGCTTTTATTTCTTGGATAGTTGCGGTAATAATTTCAAAAAGTCTGCATTTTGGTATAAATAAATCATAATAACCTTACACAAAGATTGTGTCTTATTAGCTATTGTCCTGTTTATTTCCTAAACACTTGCTTCCATGAAAAATATTTTGTGTTTTTAGTTGGCTAAACTGTCTATATACCTAATGTTTTGCTCACAGCTGTTGTCACTGTGTTAAGGTTTAAAAATAGTGCTCTGGATTCTGCGTTATTTATATATTTTTTTGTCCTAATTCAGGTATTGTAAGCAAATAAATTGAAATTTGTTACCTATTCATTACGTAATATTGTTATAATATTGTATGTTTCTGCAAAGTTGTAAATTAATATCTTGAATGCCATAGTTTTCTGTAATTCTACGTTTTTCCATGAGAATTCTTGAAGAGTTATAGTCACCTGTCATGAGATGAAACAAATGTTTTAATTTTTTCAAAAATATCTAAACACAGATTAGCTCCTACGTAAGGTATTACAACCGCGTTTCCTAACAAAACTGAAAACATAAGTTAGACCAGGACTTTCAGTTATAGAATTATATATTAGGCTCTGCAAATGTTGCTGATATAAACGTGATAAAATATTAAAGGGAAACTCAGAAGACACCAGATAGATACAGTCAATACGCCTTTATGGAAAGCATGGAAGTTGCCAATCCGGAATAACCTTCTAGAAATTAATATAAAATAAGAACAGAAGTAATACACAACTAGACCTAAACCAGCACAATACAGAGACAGAGTTTTAATACTTCAAACTTTGTAAAACTTGCGAAATATTTGAGTCCAAGTTGGGTTACTAAAAGGTATGACCGGTGAATAGACAATACTATTCAGTCTCCAGTGTATATTTTGGTGGCCGTGGCGAAATAATATCTAACTGAGGCTACGTATTTATTCTAAATACCAAAAAGCGTACTTTTACATTGTGCGCATGCGTTATTAATGTTAGTGTAGAAAAAACATTTATATGGAAGCAAAGCGCTCCCAAGCACAGTTATTCAAATCTTTCTATTAGTTCACACTTTCCCTATACATATCTTATACCACTTTTCAATCGGTAATAAAATATGTTTTATCCATCCACTCAAGTTCAGATGTTTTAAAAATTGCAGTTGATGACGCTTCATGTTCTAATTTTTTCAAATATTAATTCAATTACTAATTTTAAGGAATTAGTTTATTTTTACATGAGAGAAACACTTTTCAAAAAAGAGGCAAGGTATGCAATATAGTTACCCCGTCCCATTGGTTTTAAAATGTGATAATACAGTATATGGTTTCATAAAACATCTGATTTTATGTTATAGATTACGAGGTAGAACAGCTGTTTTAATGCATTGGTTATTTACTTTAATTATAATAATTGTAATTATTAAATATAATGTAACTAATAGTATACCTTATCATTATTTTAAAAAAGTAACAAATATAAAATATTTCTTTGCTGATTTTAGTAGCAATTGACATAATTTTTTTAATATTACTTGTTTTAATCTATATATTGGAATAAATCGTATATATTATTATAGATAGAGTAATTTATGTAAAACTAGACTCGCAACGGACTATGAAAAGAACTAAATAAATACCTCTAATAAGACAGGCACAGAACTGATCCAATCCATGTTTGTTTGAGACTTTGCCTGACAGCGTTTTCTGTTACTATATTTCCGATGGTCCACAAGGAAGCGTGGTTGTCTTTGTACCAAGATCTAACCTATTCTTGACGTTAGCAAAACCTGAAATTTTAAATCCATTAGATCGAGTTGTGAACAATTTTATAAGACTAATATTCTCTTAAAGCCCATTATAAATATAAATAAGGAAAAATACTGTATAATGATATATATTTTAATAAAATTAATATAAGTCACTCTAAGATAAAGTATATAAATTTGGACTTACATAATTTTTCCTCTACTTTATACATTTTAAAATTAAATACATAAAATAATACCTGAGAACATACACAAGGTACGCCAATATATTTGTAAGTGAGGAGAGACACGCACCTGGTTTTGGAACACCTTGTTGTGCAAACAAAATAATTTAAATACAGGTTTCGGTTTTTTGTAAATTTATATTCGCAGACATTTCTTCTTTGCAATGGTTTATAATGCACAAGCAGTACCATGCCACGCTTTGCTTTGGCGCATTGGGGTTGCATGGATGACAAATGGTGAAAAAAATAAAGCATAAGTTTCATAAAAGGTTAATTTAGCAATACTTCAGAGGCTAAGGCAATAAAGAACCAAAGATGTGTCGAACCTTTGCGAGAATCAATCTGATATGAATTGCTTTCCAGTTCCTCCTTTCGCATCTAAGAAGTCCCCCCTGAATCCGTCTTTTGTCATTTGCATTATGTGATCTTATATACTGTTATGTTCACTCATTAACTTGGCAATAAAGCTTAATACGTTTTAAGCGAT
>JBAIZL010000005.1:68643683-68676183 GCA_036971475.1 Prosapia bicincta | reverse complement strand
GGGTACTTATGTGCCACGAGTTTCCCTTATGTTTACTTCGGACTTAGTTCCCATGGTAACCTAAGGCACCTGAAGGCTGTAAGCAAAACCACCTGTACTATTGCTTCTCGGGTGAATACATTCGGCAACTCTGTTTCTCGCATTTGCCCCAAGTGTGGCCTTCAGCTTGGGCCTTTCTCTACACTCTGGTTCTTATCCAGGTCCCCAAGGAGGATAATGTTACAAACCTGTTACAGACGTGAATCCTCCACTCCCATATTTCCAATGTATTTACGCAATTTTATTGTATTTTAGCTTATCCTATGAAGTGATGGCAATAATTCATTATTAATATACATTGACTTAAAATTAATCGACTCAAGCTCATTTCGAAGCCAATATTGTCATCATCCCTTCGATGGCGTCACTTTCTAACTCACTTATGAGGCCATTAGAAACGAAAGGTAATAAATTATTACTCGCGATTCAATGTGCATTATCGATAATTATTAGGAGTAATATAAGATTTTAAAGCGTACAAATACATCCATATCTTTAACTAAACAGTTTGTTTAAACGCAAGTAATAGAATAATCAATGAAAACTAGATTCACCATTAGCAATTATTAATGTAACAAAACATATTTCCTGAATAGTTAGTACACAAAAGCACACACACTTTACATGGTTAATCTGGCTCTGCTACTTAGGTTAGAGTGACTTTGATAAAATGTTTTTTGAGCGCGAAATACCTAATCGAGAGGAAATTTGTACTACAATTATCATTTAACCCGCAGTACCATTTACTCGCATTATTCTTGCGAAATATATCGAACGATGTAGATTTATGTGTCAACTGAAAGATATTGCTGAAATAGAAAAATACTGCTGAAAGATATTGGAGGTAGAGAATTGATTATTTTACGAAATAAATAATTTCTGCTTGCCCTAATTATTTAATAAGGACGGTAATAAGGAGTTATGTCAAATCAAAAATAACACGTTTGGATTGTTCTAAAACCAATCGCGGGAAAATTGGTATATCTGCAACCCTGTATGAACTTATTACTTTGTTTTTATGAATAAAATAATAATTTATTTTTGTTAATAAGACAATTATAAATTTGTATTAAAAACATGATAATTTATTTTATTATTGTCCTCTAATTCGAGGTTAAATGTTAGATTTTGGTATGTGGTGTTGATCTCATTGTGTGTTTGTTTGATTTACAGTTTATTGCCGTTGTTTAATAGTAAAATGTCGCCTATATTTCTATGGTAGTATATTATTTTGTCTGTATGTTTGTTGCTCTGCAGGATGTATTATTTTACGATATGGTGATGGAATATTTCAGGTAGACTGTCTGAGATGTGGGAACCCATTGGGAGGCCATCGTTTTGTGGGTAGAATTTATTTTATGAGTTTAGTGAGTGGAAAGATATCTTGGGTGAGTTTTCCTGGAGCTGCGATTGCTGTGAGCATGTTGTGGATGAGGTCTTTGTCATTGCATACGTATGTGTGCTTGTTAGAGTTCATACGTTTGTCTATGTATCTGCCGGGTTTGTATGAACCACATAGCACTTGTTACAAATAGAGTAGTCGTCTATGAAATAGATATCGGGAGATGTGAAGCTGAAATCGCCATATTTGATGGGGAAAATTTCTTCAGTATCATGCTGCGCAGCTACAAAAGTTAATAAAAACTTTCACCTAAATCAAGGTTTAAATCCCTTAGAGGGGGGGGGAACTTGGCAGATATGAGCAACCTAATTCCCTCATTCAGAATATTAAACCATAAAACTAATATTTTGTTTGAAAAATACGTTAAAAAAATACATTTAATTAGAGTTGCACTTTAAGTAACATAAAAAGGTTAGTAAGCGAAAATGTTTCTTATTTGTTGGTTAGAAAGATTTTGTAATCGTAAAAGTTTCAGATAATTAGTTGGATTTTACTATTCTTTTCATCTTATGTTCGTAGGACCTTTGGTTTGCTGCTAGTAAAGTGGTAAAGTGAAAAGTTTTTAAACGCTGTGCGTCACATTTTTGCCGAATACTCCAGGCTATACCCGTACGAGGATCGCGGATTTTGTTCCTGTATGCATATATTTCTACGAATTTCTTCAGTAAATTAATATTAACTTATGTAAATAATTACATTTTTTACATTCTAATAAAAATGTACGTAATTAGATAATTTGAAAGCTCTATAATTGTATTAATAATATAACATTTTATGTTTTGAATTGATGGGAGAGAGTTTGTGTCAGCTACCTGGTAACATTTGTTTGTAGTAACGTACCATATTCTATAAATTTGTGATAATAATATTACATGCAAAAAGAATAAATACTGAGACAATAAAGAACAATAGTATTTGCTTTTTCCATGATACAATGTGATCCACATTAATGAGCATCTATGAGCGATGAGAAGTAATACAACTTACTAAGGTCACTGTTGTTTCTTATTGTCCTAAAAACAACACGGTTTTGCACAAAATATTTCTTATTTTCGTGCCGTGCATTTTCTCGTTAAATAATTGTACGTAGTGTTTAAGTCTAATGTTGAAGTATTTAAAACATATTACTTATCAACAGCACACAATGATTGTCCTCCAAATCTTGATTTACAAAATGATCACTTGAAAAAATGTCTTTGCCTAAACACAGCACTGTTGACGTCATCTTATTTACAATCCCTTTCTCTGATATCAAGTGAAGGAAATAACAATAAAATCTTTGCGCTCTTTATAATATCGAAAATATCTATTGCGTACAGACAGAATATCGATTTAAGTTAGCCTTTATTGTTTTATGGTTATCTTATAATCGTTTTAATTTCGGAATAAAACCTATTTTGAGATAAAACTTGTTGCACAACTTGGTTTATTAATATAAATATTCTAATAAATATAAATTACTTACCTAATGTATACGTTATCATTATAGTACGTCATCAATTTTCTAAATGGCGTCCTGAAAAATAAATTTAAATTTAATATTTGTTGATTCCATCTTCGCGTGAGGCACTAGTAATCACTAAACACTTTTAAATGGTTTAAACTTGCCTATAGTAGCACTTACTTTGCTTGTTGAGGACGGCCGTTTCGGGAGATGGGTCCCTTTGTCAACTCAGACCGTTAATCATCCACCTCACAAGATTAATCACATCTCAAAGTTACTTCACCTACAATAACACATTCTACAACCAGAAAGATGGACTACCTATGGGGTCCCCCATAGCTCACATCTTAGCAGAAATATCCATACACCATATTGAACATTTTACACAACAACAAATACTCAGATAACATAATTTATTGGTACAGATACGTCTACGACATCATAACATTATATAGAGGCAACACACGCAGAGCACCCATATTTCTAAAACACCTAAATTCCATTCACCCTAAACTAACACACAAAATTCGAAACAGAACAACAAAACTCCCTCACCTTCATAGACCTCACAATTAAACGAACAGACAAACAGACACATAAATTCAACATATACAAAAAACCCACCAGCACTAATACGAACATACACAGTTCCTCAAACCACCCACACCAACATAAACTAGCTGCTTACAACACCATGATATATCGCCTGCTTAAAACACCACTAGACAAAGATGAACACTACCAGGAGTTAAACAACATAAAATATATAGCACAAATGAACGCATACAACTCAACAATGATTGACAAATTATACAGTCATCCTTACACAGGCACCAATCTTAAGGACAGGTGTATCGCTCCTCTTCCGTACATGTCCGCCTATTACAGGAAGACAAAATCTTATTATTATAATGGGCAAAAAGTCCGTTTCTAAGCAACACATTTAAATTCTGGTTTTGTTTTTAATAGTTTATTGAATCACTAACAGATTGCGTTTCAGCACAATGTCGCACCAAATTAAGTATTTAAAACATACCCAAAAAACAAATACTTGACAAATAAAGGACATAATAACATTTCAAACAAATCATACTTAAAAACCGAAACATAAAATTAACAACAAAATCAGATATAAAATGAAATGTTTTAACAAAACTCATCTTACAAATAAAATTTATGAAAGATTTATATATATATATATATATATATATATATATATATATATTTATATATATATATATATATATATATATATATACAGTTTTAAAAACAAGATTTACAATATAAATGAAGTGCACTATGTATCTAATTATGTCTTTTTTATAAACAAAAAGCACTTTAGTCTATGAAATGTAAGTAAGTGCTACTATATTACAATATATGCTACCTATTATACAAATATAAGTAAGTGCTAGTATAGGTGAGTTGTTAAAATATTCACAAGTGTTTTAGTAAAAACTAGTAGCTCACGTGTAGAAGGAATGAACAATTATTTATATATATATATATATATATATATATATATATATATTCATATATATATATATATATATATATATATATATATATATTAAATATGGAAAGACGATTTATTTTATTATAGTTGATGATTAATAAATTTTAAATACAAGAATAATTATGATTTGTATATTTTTCAAAGCTTTTTACCAATAAAATATGTATTAGCTACTTCAGGAAAAACATGATATAACACAATTTACATATGTACACACACACACACACACACACACACACACACACACACACACACACACACACATATATATATATATATATATATATATATATATATATATATATATTTTCCTGGCGAAAAAAACAAATGTGGTTATCATCACTAATCAAAAATTGAAACAAAACGCAATAAATTAAATAAGACCGAATACCAAAAACATTTTTGTTCAAAACAGAAAGTTAAAAACATAGTAGCAATACATAAAACAATTATATAACCATAAATATACATCCATTAAAAAAAAAATTAATAAATAATAAAAAACAACAATAAATCTATAACAATAAAAAATATAAAACTATATTATATATACATATATATATATATATATATATATATATATATATATATATACATATATATTAAATATGGTGATATGTTTTCTTGTAATATAGTTCATAAATTTAAAATATTTCAAAAACAAGAATACTTTTAATGAATATATTTATTCAAAGCTTTTCGCCGATAGAATTTTGTAAAAATATTTTATTAGATTTATTATTTTCCTGAAGATGCTGGTACTATTTTATCGGCGAAAAGCTTTGAATAAATATATTCATTAAAAGTATTCTTGTTTTTGAAATATTTTTAATTTATTAAATATATATATATATATATATATATATATATATATATATATATATATATATATATATGTGTGTGTGTGTGTGTGTGTGTGTGTGTGTGTGTGTGTGTGTGTGTCTTCTTCTTCTTTTTTCCTACCCCTTGGTCCTTAGACCAACTTCATGAGATCATATTCTTTCAGAAGCCTTATTACTTCTGCTGTTTCCTTGTAGATGAATTCCGGGGTAAGTCCAATGCATGACAAGATATGGGTTGGTGAGGCTGGTTCTTGGTTGCATCTTGTACAGGTTTGATATATCTTCCGAAGGTCTGTGATTGTCATAGGTTTTGTATGGCTGCTTTTTAATCTTGCTAAAGATGTCTGTGAAATTCTGTCAAGTTGACAGTTGATAGATGCACCAGGTTGGTGCTCTTTGTACCATTCATGTTGCGGAGGTTGTTTCCATTTTTCTTCTTTTTCCTGTTTGAATTTGGAATATACTTCTTAATAGGTTAGGGTTTTTTTGTGGAAATTACTATTATTACAGCTTTCATTTGCCAAGTTATCTGCCTTTTCATTTCCTGGGATATTGACATGTGATGGAATCCATTGTAGGTGTATTTATGATGATTTGGAAATACTTTCTAACTTTTTTATTATATTTATTGATATATTATCGGATATTTCATTATAATTCTGTAAATGTTGGATTGAGCTTTTACTGTCGGTTAGAATCCATAGTTGTTCTGGGTTCTGGTATTCTTCTAATTTATACAAAGCCTCATCAATAGCAACAAGTTCAGCTGTGAAGTTTGATGACTTGTCTTGATTTCATAATTTAATTTCCTCTTTTGACTCTTGTGATACAATATATACTCCGCTACCCGTTTTTCCATTCGCTTGTCTGCTTCCATCTGTGTAAATTTGTATCGCTTGCTGTGGGATGGAGTTGATTACTTCCAGTGCCAATTTTTTTAATATTAATGGGGTTGTCCTCCTTTTCGTTTACCGGTTCATGTAGAGTAGCATGAAAGAAAACTGAATTCAGACGATTTGTAAAATTAAGTAAAGATGTCGGATCTATATTATGGTATATTACATTGTTTGTTTTGATGTTGTGGAAGGCGATCCTTTTCTTTAATCTTTGATTGCTGTTCCATTACCTTAAGTATTCTGCTGTTCTGTTTATATTTCCCAGACTGTAAAGTTTGTTGAAATATTTTGTGTTGTTTATCTCTCGATGTAGATGTAATGGTTTTGGATTTGCTTCGTACAAACTTATTTCAGTTGAACATGAGTTTCTTAGTCCTGTAATAATTCTTGATGCACTGCTATGAAGCCTGTCGAGTGTGTTTAAGTTACTCTCTGCAGCTGTACAGTAAAATTTGTTAGCCATAGTGTGTGTGTGTGTAGTAAATACAATATAATACGTATGCGTATCTCGTACATATATTTCATGATATACATCTTTTAATTGTTTTTTTAACATTCTCTTTTTGGCATTAGTCTACGATTATAAAGGGAAAAAAGATTGGTAAGTTTACACTTTACACTCCCAGATATTCCGAACTAGTTTAAACCTTTTGTTTCGTTTAATACAATTTCTAAAACCATGTGCCGAATCTAAGGTTTAGTTCTATAGTCGAAAAAATATTACATTATTTTGCGGTTAAAAAAACGTATTTATACGTGTCTGGAATCGAAACCGGAACGCTTTTATTTTTTGGATAATTGCGGTAATAAATACAAAATTCCGCATTTTGGTATAAACAAATCAAAATAGTCTTACAGAAAGATTGTGCGTTGTAGTGTGGATAAATGTGGAAAATGTTTAACCTAACGAAATCATCCTGACACAGGTGCCATGCTTAGGAAAGGATATATCACACTTCTTCCTTACATGTCCGCCAAATGCAGGAACACAATGGTTGTAAACAAAAGCATAATAATATGTTCTGTAAGAAAGTCCGTTTCTAAGCAACAGTTATAAATTTGGTTTTAGTCTTTAGTAGTTCATTGAATCACTAACAGACTGCGTTTCCGTATATTATCGAGCGAGATTAAGTATTGAAATCCTAATATGTAACATATAAAAGGACATGAATATAGTTTAAGTTTTACAAACGTTTTAAAACTGAAAGCACAACATAAAATCTGATTAAAATTTATAACAAAACACGATAGGATCCAAGACGTAAAAATAAAATTGGTAATGTAAGATAGTTACAATGCAAAAAGTAAGGAGTTAATACTTTTACAAAGCAAAGAATGTAAGACGGTTACAGAGAAACTCACGCACATCCAGGAGTAAGTTTGGTAGATAAATACTCCTGAAAGATCTTTCCTCTATTCCCATACACCAGGATATTCCTCCGTTTAGTACTAAATGTATAGTTTTATTATAACACATTTGTTTTAACGGATTGCTAGTTACACCCAAGCAAACTTGTACCATGATCTTATTATAGATTCGCCTATCTCTGGAGCTAGTATATCCTGAAGTTTGCATCGGTTTATCGCTGCTCTAGTACCCCCCCCCCAGCTACTCTAGTCCTTCAAGGTCGATTGAATTAATTTAATGTAAATATTTGAAAAAGTATTTTGCGTTCGTATGTTCAATGTCACCAATTAAACTCTTTTCTCGATCGTTGCCTTTCGACGTTGGGGAAAGTAATGTGTAAACGCAAAAGTAAACTAACCTTACAGACATAAAAAAACACACACACACAAATGAACCATATTTAAGCGACGTTGTTTTATAAATTAATAAAACGTCTCGTTTCAAGCTAGGCAGTAGTCTATTTTCAGGGTAATCACACGTAAACCACGTTCTTCAGACATACCTGCACCTGCTTTGCATATTTAGCGCCGTCAAATCTCGTATTGCCATATAACATATAAAATTTATTTGGAACATTATATCATACTTCGCCATTTCACCTCTCATCTACCATTGCATGTGTGTGTGTGTGTGTGTGTGTGTGTGTGTGTGTGTGCTGCCTGGCATCACAGACCATCTAGAGTCCTAGACTCCTCTCCTACAACACCTGGTCAACCGACTATTTCTTTAGGTTGTGATTCCCTGTTTAACGCGCAATAACCTTCTAGTCCCCTGAATATGAAGACCCTTATATCTCCCTATTCTCTAAGGGTTGCCCTCCAGTGTGTGTGTGTGTTTGTGTGTGTGTGTGTGTGTGTGTGTGTGTGTGTGTGTGTGTGTTTGCCCGCGTGTATGTGTCTATATTTAATGAGAATCAGGAAAAAATTCAGTTATAAAATGTCATTGTAACTCTATGAAGAAGAAACTCTCTAACTTCGTGTGCCCTCGAAATAGAAGAGGAGGGTTGAATTAACAACTTCACCCCTCTAATCAGAAATGAAGAGATGTAGAGGAGAGTTGAAAAAATGTGGAGTAAGCCCATGCTACTACACAAATAAATGTTTTTTTGAAGGAACTGAGTGCAAAATATAACACCTTGAATGTGCTGATGCGTCTCGAAACGTCGCTCTATGGATGCCGTCAAGGTTTCCCCTCAAGGTCATGTATATAATTTAGGTTAGGTTGAGTTAGTTTCAACAGTAAAGTAACATTCAAAGCAAGGGGGTAGTGATTCTTCTAGATTAAATTGATTCAAGTTATCTTGGGTAAGGATAAAATTAGGTTAGTGTTCAATATCCGTCGTTATTCTACCAATGTTTAGTGAGGTTAATACATGTAAAGGTTAGTGTTAACAATCTAAAAGAGTTGAGCTCCCGTGTCCTCCAGTTGGTATATTCCCGGTTGTTGTAATAGAAATCAGTTTGCATTAAGCTCCAAGGGGAAAATTTAAAAAATTATTTTGGGTGGTTTTATTATTTAATAGTTTTTTAAAGAGTTATATTTCGTTTCCATTAGTACTGAGAAGTGGGCAATGGAGTGTTTACTTTGTAACTTATAACTAGCAAAACGAATTTACCACATTTAATCTCCCTAGTGTAAGTATGAGTCCCGAATTGTAAAATAAAAATACTAAAATCCCTTTGTAACACTTAGTTAGAGATGTAAGCAAGAATGGTAATTAGCAGACCCCATGTTACTGAACACATCGGGGAAAGTAAGGTTCGAAGAAAATTGCTTACCTGATCAAATAGGAACGCCACACTCAGCGCGTATCTATGTTGCGCAGCATACTCACTTCATCACCTGTCTGGGGCCATGCAGGTAACACAAGCACACGCAGACTAAAGTTATTCCAAAACAAGGTTTTGCGAATAATCACGAAGGCACTTAGATGTACAAGATTAACACTGCTTCACACTGACTTAAAAGTGCCTTTCATCAAACAACTCCTCCGACACTTAGCAACAAAGTTCTACAAGCAGGTTCACGTACATACAACATCAACACTCATTTCCTCACTGGATAGATATGACCCCACCCTCGACACACACAGACGGCCGCTGCCCTTACTGACCGCCTAGCTCACACCATGCCACCAAAATAAAAAAATACATACTAATAAATTCTGCTTCACAGTTATGTTCCAGGTGACGCAGGGGCCAATCTACAGGGCCACAGCTTAGCCCCAAAGGAAGTACTAATTTGATTGCATGCTTTACAGTTTCGAAAAGGCAGCAGAAGAAGAGGTGCATGTCACTCCTGCCATAGACTCACTAACAAGGTATTTGCAAGGTAATACCTCTCCTTATTCCTTAGCATAAGATCATCCAAGCCCCCAGGGTTCCTGCATGATCTGTCGCGGGATCTTACCTGGCAGGGTTTCTTTCTTGCCAGGTTTTTTCATCCCGCTCTTAGCGCGACACTTACCGTACAGTTTCATTTCACTATCTCCTGATTCTCTATGGAAAGAGCTTGGTACGTCGGCAATCAATTCCGTTTTCTTCACTCGCGGTAGGGATACTAACCGCATGCGCATGTGAGACGGAGGTAGCGCGCTAGAGGTTGGCTGCCACGAGGGCTGGGCGGATTTTGGGGACTCAGACCCGCGTAAAAAAAAATAATAAAGTATTAAAAAACCTAATATATAACGCATCTAATGACATTAACATGTTTTAAATATTACATACGTAAAATACGTAACCAAGGGACTAAAACTGAAAAACAACGTGAAATTAGACATAAAATTAATTAACACAACAAAATGCATAGAACACTGGAAATTTATAAAAAAAAGTTAAAACAGGATTTATAATACAAGTTAGTTACAATATACACAATATATTATAAACAGTATATTGTCAAGTTCTCCGGAGCCTCTGCGCACATCCCGTGTAGCAAGCGTGCAACTGAATTATAAATGTATTCATTCTTGATGAAAAAGCAAAGAAAAGCGCCCTAAGCATAGCATGCCTTACTTATACCCCCTCCCTTCGTATGGTGTATCAACACGTTTTCAGTGCTTTGTGTTTGCTTCGTGGTAGTTTGTTCTACCCGAATCAGCTGCTCAAGTCATACTGATTACGTCATCAGTGACGTAACCAATCCTCCGGGTTAATAAATCGTTTTCATGATATTGTTTAAGGGTTTCGCCCTGATTGAGATGTAGGGGACAGGTTTTGGATAAGTAAGCACAATAAATATAGCCTTGAGTAGCGTCTAAATCCTGCAATAGTTGCCCCCTTTCTTCGCAGCCAACAAGTCTTTATAGTTTCATCTAGCTAAGACTAAATCCATATATTTCTAGTAATAGTTATAAAACAATGTTCTAAATAATAAACAAATATTTTGATTCATACTCAGTTCATATTTGTTGCCTTCTGATTATGCTAACTGTGTTAGCGAAATGTACATAAAGGTTGTGTAAATACTTGTAGCAAAGTTTTGTAAGAAAATTATTCTTTCTATTAAATAACATTATTGGAATAAAATTAGAATCATAATAATTGTTGCATGATGCAATCTCAAAAGCGAACTACGTGCTTAAAGCTTTTGTGTTGTGCTTCATGTTTGCGTATATTTCTCCTCAAACAATCTCCTACGTTAATCTAACGACTGTATTTTGTAAATAGTATACGATTTCTGATCACTAAATAGCTTGGAAAATGTTTTTATTAAAGTAAGTAGTATTACTCCATATTTTCACTTGAATCCCAACTTCATATCTAGTAGTGAGATGGTTTAGTACGTGAGATGGTTCAGCAAGTAAATGGTGCTCTTTGCAGGCTATACTGGTCCTGTATTGATGAATAGTTATGTTCGTCGTACAATAAACTGTACTGTAGACGAGCTAGGCTAATTGTGTGAGCGATATCAAACTACTATCCGTTGTGAAAACATCAATGTTGCTGTCAATATTTCTTCGCTGTCTATTGTGCCAAGAAAAGCAATAGAAAACTTAGCATAGTGAGAATTTTTACTTATCAGCATATATATATTTATTTGTGTATGTGTGTGTGTGTGTGTGTGTGTGTGTGTGTGTGTGTGTGTGTGTGTGTGTGTGTGTGTGTGTGTGTGTGTGTGTGTGTGTGTGTGTGTGTGTATGTATGTGTGTGTCCGTGTTGCCTGGCATCACAAACCATCTGGAATCCTAGACTCCTCTCCTACAATACCTAGTTAGCGGACTAGTTCTTTAGGTTTGATTCCCTGTTTTACGCGCAATAACCTTCTAGTCCCCTGACTATGACGATCCTTATATCTCCATATTGTCTAAGGGGTGCACCAATGTGTGTGTGTGTTTGTGTGTTTGCTCTCGCGTATGTGTCTATATCTCATGAGAATCAGGACAAAATGCAGCTATAAAATGTCATTGTAACTCTATGAAGAAGAAACTCTCTAACTACGTGTGCCGTCGAAATAGAAGAGGAGGGTTGAATTAACAACTTCACCCCTCTAATCAGAAATGAAGAGATGTAGAGGAGAGTTGAAAAAATGTGGAGTAAGGCCATGCTAATACACAAATAAATGTTATTTTGAAGGGACTGAGTGCGACATATAACAACTTGAATGTGCTGATGCGTCTCGAAACGTGGCTCTGTTGATGCTCTCAAGGTTTCCCTTCAAGGTAGATACAATTTAGGTTAGGTTAAGTTAGTTTCAACAGTAAAGTAACATTCAAAGCAAGGGGGTAATAATTCTTCTAGATTGGGTTGATTCAAGTTATCTTGAGTAAGGATAAAATGAGGTTAGTGTTCAACATCCATCGTTATTCTACCAATGTTTAGTGAGGTTAATACATGTAAAGGTTAGTGTTAACAATCTAAAAGAGTTGTGCACCCGTGTCCACCAGTTGGTATGTTCCCGGTTGCTGTAATAGAAATCAGTTTGCATTAAGCTCCAAGGGGAAAATTTTAAAAAATAATCTTTGTTGTTTTTATTATTTAATAGTTTTTTAAAGAGTTGTATTTTGTTTCCATTAATACTGAGAATCGGGCAATGGAGTGTTTACTTTGTAACTTATAACTAGTAAAACGAATTTACCACATTTAATCTCCCTAGTGTAAGTATGAGTGCCGAATTGTAAAATAAAAATTCTAAAATCCTTTCGTAACGGCTAATTACAGATGTAAGCAAGGAAGGAAAATAACAGACCCCATGCTACTGAACACATCGGGGAAAGTAAGGTTCGAAGATAGTTGCTTACCTGATCAAATAGGAATCCCACATTCAGCGGGTATGAGCGAGTGTGGCTAGACCAAGAATTAATTCATGAAGTATGTTATTAAACTTTTAATACGTAAGAATTCCTTAAGTTAAAAACATATTTACCCAGACGCTAAATGTGCTAATGCAAAACCTTTACTAGTTCTAGTTGTAAGTAAAATTAGAAATAATATAAAAAGGTTTACTTCTGTAAGCGCGACATTTCCCAGATGTTTGTAGCTACTTTCCTGACCGCTCATCCATTTATTTGCATTCTTAACAGCCAGAAAAATTACGTTCCGAATATAAAATTAGAAAATATGCATTTGTAGATAAGAATATAGGAACGCGAATAAAATCAACCATTATTTCCAACTAAATTATACGAATAAAATTATTTCAGCGTCGCGTTGAGCGAGGTTTAAGAATATTTATTCTTCTGTATATTACCATTTACAATTGCAAATTCAATGAAGAAATACATTTCTCTAAAACATAGCTCAACAATTAAATTGAAAAAATGTACTTCTAAAGGAAATAATATAAAATACAACATATATCTTTTTAAGGATTTTTTAAAACATTTTCCATTTATCATTTCTCTATGATTATAAAAAGAAAAGAGCCTGGTAAATTTACACTTTTCACTCCCACATATTCCAAATTATTTTAAACTTTTTGTTTCGATTTAAAACATAGAAAACAGAAGGTATTTTATACAAATTAATACCATAAGATTATTGAAGGAAGAGAACAGAAAAATGTAAGAATAAAAGATTATAAGAGAAGCAAAGATAATGGGCAATCGTTGAATTTATTAACAAAGAAAAGTTTCGGTATAAATACAATTTCTAAAACCATGTGCCGTATTGTGGGACACTATCTAAGGTTTAGTTCTAAAGTTGAAAAAGTATAACATTATTTGCGGACAAAAAAAAGTTTTATACGTGTCGGGAATCGAAACCGGAACGCTTTTATTACTTGAATAATTGCGGTAATAATTACAAAAAGTCCGCATTTTGGTGTAAAGAAATCAAAATAATCTTACAGAAAGATTGTGCGTTGTAGTGCGGAAAAAAGTGGAAAATATTTAACCTAACGAAATCCTCCTGGCAGAGACGCCATGCTTAGGAATGGATTTATACCACTTCTTCCATACATGTCGTCAATTACAGGAAGACAGTGAGTGTTAACAAAAACTTAATAATATGTTCTGAAAAACGTCCGTTTCTAAGCAACACTTATAAATTTGAGTTTTGTCTTTAGTAGTTCATTGCATCACTAACAGAATGCGCTTCGACATGATTTCACACGAAATAAAGTATTAAGAAGCCTAATATGTAACGCATCTAATGACATGAACATGTTTTAAATATTACATACGTAAAATACGTGTTCAAGGGGCTAAACTGATAAAAAACGTTCGGTGTAAATATACACATAAGGCCACCATTTTGAATTTAATCGCTTGATTATCAGACAATAAATTTATTCCTGTTATGATCACGAATAGGGATAACAAAGGGGAACCATAAATATGCAGTTTATTTCATTATTTCAATGTATAATATTCCTTTATCTGAGCTTTGTTGTTTATTTCCCTTTTTATTTCTGTTGTCAGTGAGTAGTTTATTTTAAAATTGTTGAATATATAATAGGTTTTTATAAACACATTGTCTTTACCAATTTATTATTGTTTTAGCAACAATATATTGCGTAATCAAATAAAGGGTGCTTTCGACGGTTTGACATTGTCCACCTCCGGTAACGTTAACACTGGAGACGTGCCGGGGGAGGGAGTGAGACCATTGTGACGTATTTAACCTTCTATATAGTTAAGGACAGAACAGAACAGAACTCTACGAAGGTGAAATTGGCCATAAGGGGTGAAGGTGGACGGTCTGGGTGAATGGGAAATCCACATCCTACCGTGTTGCAAAGTCTCCTTGCCAACTCTACGTTAAACTTCCGTTCGTCGTTCAGTGTCACAGCGTTCAAACTGACAACACCGCATCCCTACCCCACCACCGACACGGTTCTTTTCTTCTTTAAATCAAACTATAGCTACAGGTTTTCTCGACCTATCAGTGGTAAACTAAAACAAATTTTGGTTCGAATAACAACTGTGTAAAGTTTGAAATTTATAACCTCCGAGCTGAACAGTGACGTTTTAAGGTAATTTGTATTTATTTTGTCCTGAGGAACATCTGATAAAGTAATTCTTTGGCAACCTTTACAGGACTAAGTTACGGCTATCACGTGTATTCGCAATCCTAACCTCAATATTCCTAAATCCGAAAGTGAAACCAAGAAAAACTTAAAAGAAAGATTGTGATGACAGAATAGCTGTAACAGAAAATGAATCTCTTAAACCACTTTTATAAAAATCCTTCAGACTCATTACTTCCTTGTAGAATTGCAGTTTATGAAAATAAACACTTAAAGTTTGCCTTTCATGCCTGATTATTGACTTAGAGTATTTAATTTGATACACTAAATAAGCAGGATTTGTACTCAACACTAATGTTATTAGGTGCTTTATAATTTGAAAAGTTTACAAAATAAGACGTATTTAACACCTTTTTGTTAACTTTTGTCTATGAGCGTTAGAATGAAGAAAAATGTCATTAAATGTTTCCCTTTGGGTATGAATTACCTCCAAATTTAACTCGGAATGTCAAAATTCAAAACCCAGAAGGTTTATAAAACCCATTTGGTTTAAGAAAAACCAAGATTTTAACAAGTATCTTGCTTTTACCAAAACCCAAGTGTCTTACCAAGAAACTGAACGTTTGTAGTGCTATGATGAGCAAAATAGTTGACAATAGAAGTAGGCTCCACTTATGTATATGTTTCTGCATCGTCACAGGAACAAGGAGACCGTGTTTACCTCTCAACTGTTTACCTTGGGGATTAGTAAATAAAAATTTTAAAAAAATTCTAATTGGATAGATTAAATTGTAGCTGTATTGTAATATAGTGCTATTTTCCATATAGAAACTTTTAATTACATATTGTTGTTTCTGTGTTAAAGCAAAGTATTTTTGTAACTGTTTTCAAAATTTCACATTTTGATTCGTCAGCAGAAGTTTTATTTTGATCGTGACTTTTTGGATCATGAAGTATAACTTCTCTCGACAACACCGATTAAGCATATACTGTCGATAATTAGAGAACACACAATATTAAACATATGTGTTTTATAGATATGACCAAAAATGAACATATTTATAACTTAATTAACTAGATTGAAGGGATTTGATTTTTACCAGGTTTTATTGTAAGTACACAATTTGTAGTTCTTATAAGAGTGCATACATTGTTAAAATATAACATTACTGGACAGGAACACAAGAATGTATTTCTTTTAAATTTAGCGAATAATATAAGTTTAAGTTTAGCTTGTAATTGTTAAATATATAAGGAATTTCGAATTCTGAAAATCTGTCTCACGACACAAATTATATTGACGACAAGCTGACCCGGCTAGAAGTTAGTGGATGACGTGTTAACATTAGCTAAACATAATTTAGTATTTTATTTACATAATAATAGCTGAACTTATAGTGGTGGATCGAGAAAAGTGTGACAATAAACGTTCTTGATTGAATGTTATTTATTGAAATGTATTCGAACGTACAATATTTTTATATACTGTTCGGAAATTGTTGGAAAATAATTTTAGAATAATTTGAAACTAGTTAACTAAGTGAATACGTAATTGCTCAATTTTAGATTGTTGAGTGTTACCAAGCAATGAAAGTTTGAATTGAATTCAATGAAATGTCTCAGGATAAGATAAGACAGAAAGTAATATTTTATGCTATTTTAGCACTTAGAAATTACATGTTGTATTATGGCACAATATATTATGGAAATATATTATTAAATGTTGGAAAACATTTGTTATGTCACCAGAAACCTTCCCAGGAATGTATTCAACAATTTCCAAGAGTTTCATGGCGATCGGATCAGTAGTTTAATATTACATATGGCTCATACATACATACACACATACATACATACATACATATATATATATATATATATATATATATATATATATATATATATATATATATATATATAGACCTATATATTAGACATATATATATATAAACATATCACCATATATATTATAATATAATAAATATGGTGATATGTTTTCTTGTAATATAGTTAATAAATTTAAAATATTTCAAAAACAAGAATATATATATATTTATTCAAAGCTTTTCGCCGATAAAATAGTATCAGCATCTTCAGGAAAATAATTATCTAATAAAATATTTTTACAAAATTAAATCATATGTGCTACAAACGACCATATGTTTATAAGTATTGCACTTTATGTAATTTGTTCTATAACATCAATGACCTTATAAATAGTTTGGTGTCTTGATCTCACTTGAATTTATTGATCAATTAATTTGTCTTTAACTTAATGCTTATAAATTTCCAATGTTTTAAATATATTCATTTTTAATCCTTTATTTAATTCTTTTAATAATTTCATATTTTCTATTTCTGGAAACCCATGTCCATTATTAATACAATGCTTAGCTAAATTTGACTTGTATATATTTGGTTTTATATACGCGTTTAAATGTTCTTTGTATCTTTCTTTTAATTTCTTTTTTATTTGTCCTACATATAATTTATTACAAGTTTGACATTTTATATTATATACTCCATTTCTTTCGTGCATATTATTTTGATTTTTGTTATTGTTTATTACATTTTTATTACAGGTTTTATATGTAATTTGTAAATATGTTTCTTTAAATAATCTTGTAATTTTATTTATTTCGTTACCAGTGAATGTAAAAGTTGTCCAAATATTTTCTCTCTTATTAGGTACAAAGTTATTTTCGAGTATCTGTTGTCTTATTATGTTATTATTTAATTTATCTATGGTGTTTCTTTTATATTCATTTTGTAAACCAATTTGATATATTATATTTTTCTCTTTTATTTGATCATTTAAGTTCATTGGTATTTTGTGCATTCTATGTAGTAAATTATAAAGCGCTGCCATTTTCTGGTTGTATAGATGATTTGAATAATTAGATATTATTTGATTTGTCTGCGTTGGTTTTCTATATATATTATATTCAAATGATTCATTATTTCTAGTAATTGTAATATCTAAATAATTTAGTTTATTTTTTGATTCAAATTCATAAGTAAATTTTATATTTTCGTGTATATTATTTATACATTTTAATATTTTGTCAATATTTAAACCATTATTATTTGATATGTATAATCCATCATCTACATATCTAAACCAGTGTCCATTTTGATCATCTGTTTTAATAATCCTATCTATTTCAATGTCTATATTTTGTAAAAATATTTCCGATAATATGCTGGACATTGGAGAGCCCATTGTTAATCCATTTTTTTGTTTATAAATTTTAAAAATATATAAAAAATAATTTTGATTTAATATGATTTTTAATGTATTTATTATTTCTTGTGTCGATGTGTTATTTTTTCAAATGTATCTATATTATTTTTTATTATAGTGTTTTCATTATAGGTATGTTATTATACATGTTAACATCAAATGATATTAATTTTGTATTATTATCAATTCTAATATCTTTTAACTTTTCAATAAGCTCAATTGAGTTTTTCATATTATGAGTATTATTTAATTTTACCTTATCTTTAAGTAATAAAGCCAAATATTTTGAAATTTTATAAGAAGGAGCAGTTGTAAAATTAACTAATGGTCTAATTGGTTTATCTTCTTTGTGCAATTTAACTAGTCCATTTAATCTTGGAGTTTTAGGATTCTCATTTATGTAATTATTAGTATATTTTTGATTAAATAATTTAGATGATGTTTTTATTATATATTTTATTAAATTTTGATATTTGTCTGTGGGATCTTTATTTATTTCTGTATATTGGTTTGTAGATATATAATTTTCAGTTTTATTTATATGTTCTTGTTTATCAATAATAACTACAGCATTACCTTTATCAGCCTTTGTCATAATAAGATCATTAGTTTGTAATTTTTTGTTTAATTTGATTAATTTGTGAATATTGTTTTATGTGTGTATGATTAGTTTTGTTATTTTTAAATAACTTTATTATTTCATGTGATGTTTTTATTCGCATATTTTCTTGTTCCTCTACTTTTAATGTATTGATCGCCAATTCAGTATCTATTATTATTGTATTAATATTTCTTTTCATATCGTTTTTAAGGTTGATTTTATTATTGTTTTCTAAAATTTTGATTTCATTTTGGCTGAATTTTGTATTTGTTAAATTAACAAAATTGGGGTGAAGCTTATGATGTTGTATGATTACTTCCTTATTTTTATCTTTGTTCATTTGTAATATATCTAGCTTTTTGGTTAGAGTGTTCATTTTTTTTTGTCTATACTTAAACAAAAAGATAATAATTTTATTAAATTTTTCTTCCCATTTTGTTTTATCCATAAAAAATGCTAGTTTTAAATGTAATTTATAAATTTCGAAAGTTATTTCATTTTGCTTCTTATGTAAAAATTTGATTTCATTTCTAACTCACAGAATGTCTGCTTGTTTACATGTTTTTTGTGCTACATTACTTTTATTTTTAAATATTCGTGCATATTTAGGAACAATATTATTAATAATACATTGTTAGTTAAAAAATATATTACAATTAGTTTACATTAATTGAATTTTACGTTTCTGATATAAATTTAAATCTTTTGTTAAAGATGGATAACTAATAGAACTAACCTCTGTAGAGCACATATTCACAACACCAGTAGCCTAGTAAGGCAATATAATATATTAAATTTGGTGATATGTTTCCTTGTCATATAGTTAATAAATTTAAAACATTTCAAAAACAAGATACTTTTAATGCTTATATTATTCAAAGCTTTTCGCCGATAAAACAGTACCAGCATCTTCAGGAAAATAATTATCTAACAAAATATGTTTACAAAAATAAAATCATGTGTACTACGAACAACCATATGTTTATAAGTATTGCACTTTATGTAATTTTTTCCATAACATCAATGACCTTATAAATAGTTTGATGTCTTGATCTCACTTGAATTTGTTCATCAATTAACTTGTCTTTAACTTTATGTTTATAAATTTCCAATGTTATTTCACATATATTCATCTTTTTTCCTTTATTTAATTCTTTCATTAATTTCATAATTTCTATTTTATTATTATAATTAGATAATTATTTTCCCGAATATGCATATATATATATATATATATATATATATAGAGAGAGAGAGAGAGAGAGAGAGAGAGAGAAAGAGAGAGAGAGAGAGAAAGAGAGAGAGAGAGCGAGGGGGGAGAAGATGTTGAGTATTTCCGACAACCATATTGCCTTCGTTAGCGATTAAGCGATTAAACTACACAGATGTAGATGTAGTGTGGGAATTAAATCGGTGTAGTTGAACCACTGATGAAGGCAACACGGTGCCGGAAACAGGTTATGATCAATAAAATTTGCTTTGAAGGAAAGTTGTTCACAAGTGCCTATTTCTTAAGAAGAATAGTTTGTCTAGACATTTGAAGGAAATCTTACCTTTCGTCCTCCAGAACCTATTTCTAGCCAAACAGTGACACGCAAGGCTCGTGCATGTAGCGTAAACATTTCCCCACCGTTATTCTTGCAATTGCCGGGCGCGAAAACACGGCCGTAAAGCTGTTTGTACCCGGCGCGGCGGGTGTTTGGCTAAGTCGGACAACGTAAAACCAATGAACGAACGAGCCAAGTATTTAACACTAAACTCAACTAATTAAACGTCTGCATGTTTGTTTTTTTTTTACTTTACAGTCTGCTGAAAACATTTACTTTAACGTGATATATACACTAGTCACATGGGTACGGTCCTATATTTTCCTGTCTTACGATAACTTTTAACCCAATCTAGGAGATTAGGATCTTATCTTAAGCCACCCTTAAATAGGGATGTTTAAGGTTCATATAGGTTTACTATATGTTTAGAGAAGATTTATAAAATGTGTTTAAGATTCAGCTCCAGGAACAGTATTGAATTGCGGGCTAAAATATTGTAAAAAACCTCAAGGGGCAGGAACAATTAATAACAGTTTCTTGATTATTACTTTTAAGAAGAATCTTTGTAAAACAAACTGTTCAGGATTATTCTTAAAAAAATATGTTACGGGGAATGTTACATCCGATAGTGGCCATAGAAATTATATTTAATATTTGGTGAAACAGTGTACATATTTTATTCATGAGATATATCAGAAATTCCAAGTGGCTAGTAAACTAATGCTTTTTGGTTTTAGATTTAAAGAGATATCAATTAAATAAGAGGAAATGTTTCCCATGATAAATAAAAATATATACTGTTGTCTAAATAAACTATTTATGTATTTTGATATCACTAAAATGAACAGGCCTAAATGTAACATTAACCTAATGTAGGACATAAGGGTGTCTTAAACTTCTCTAAATAGGAATATCTCGGTTGGTATCTGGAATGTTCTTTTAACACAGTGAAGTCTCTTTGCTAAAAAGGGAACAATTTTAACATACCTTGAAATTAGTTATAAATATAGGTTAATTATATTTCAAAAGAGCTTGTTTAAGGACGCATATAAGGAGCATATTTAAAAAAACTTCAAAATCATTCCTTCAAAATTGTGTTGCTAGGTAAAGTCAAAAGTCATAAATGTGGTAGAGGAAGGAAAGAAGTTAGTAATAACAATTTTATTAAAAAACAAATAAAACATACACAAAACTCACAAATTATTCATTTATTTACTCATACGCGTTTCAATGACCAATTCATCTTCATCAGTGAGTGTTACTACTTCAAACTCTTACTTACAACTAGGGTGAAAGTAAGGTTACACTTCCGTATTTATACAGTAGGCGTTGCCACACCCACTTGTCAAAACAACAGTTACTAACCCTACTTTAAACATGATACAAAAAATAAAAATGTTGTACGTAACTCAATAATTACAATAAAATGTGTAACATACAACATAACTACATATAAACAAAATAGATGATTAATATTACACATTAATATTATGTCAAAATATTTAACCTAAAAGTTACAATAATTTTATTTGTTTATTTATTTTTTTCCTTATTTGTTACACTAATTACAATAATATAGAATTTGGAATAGGGCCTGACTCGTTGTTAACAATATTATTTTTATTCCTAATAATATACAAAGTTTCCCATGCATCCAATTCACTACACTTAACAACGTTTCTTAACAGGGTTACATCGTCTACTTTAAATTCGTGCTCTTCCTCTAAACAATGCTTATTATATTTAATGTGGGAAAATGTTCTTTAGCCCTAGTTTTAATATTTCTTTTTGTTTGGCCTATATATTTCAGAGGACACTCGCTACATTTCAGGCAGTAGATTCCTGACTTTTCTTCATTAGGTATGGCATCTTTATGGTTCCCTAACAACTTCTTTAGCTTATTTGCAGTGGCAATTGTAGCATTCAAATTACTATATTTTCCTAGAGATTTTCTAATTTTATTAGACAGCGGTGGATGGAGTTTTTTTACCCATTGTTTCCCCTTTAAATCCCTTATTATTCTCTGATTTCTTATTGTCTTGCTTTTCATCTTTTTGTGATTTTCATCTATAAACACATTACTATATCAATTGAAACTTGCTACGCTATAAATGTAATTCAGCTCATTTTTATAATGTTCATCTGATAAAGGCAAATTAATTAAATGATGCACCATAGAATTGAAAGCTGCTTTTTTATGTGATATTGTGTAAAATAAATCACTGGTAATAAATCTGCATGTGTGAGTTGGTTTTCTATAAACATTAAAAATTAAAGTATTGATTTTTCTTGATATTAAAACATCTAAAATGGTAAACACCCCTCTTTTTCTATTTCAACCGTAAATTTTATACTTGGGACAAAACCATTTATTGCTTTACAAAACTTGTCCAGGCTTTGTTCACTGTGAAACACTGCAAACACGTCAACCACACACCTCAGCTATACTCTAGGAAAATATTTCAAGGTATTTTTCGCGTTCATTTCGAAATGACCCATAAAAAGGTTGGCTAAAAAACGTGATAGGGGGTTACCCATAGCGGTGCCTTTCTTCTGGGTGTAAAATTTATTGTTAATCTGGAAACAATTTTGTAAAATATATAAATTAATAAGTGAAATATATTCATCCACTTCATTTGTACTACATCCTGAATTTTCTAACCAAATTTTCATCAATTCGACTGTTTTATCTATAGGCACACTTGGATAAAGTGATACAACATCAAACGAAACAAGGTATTCACTGGACGAAATACATAAATCCTTAACCTTTTTAACAAATTCATACGTATTTTTTACTGCCATTGACGGAGGCGGAACAAACTGTTGGAGGCGTGGTAGCAACCAATTAGCAATTAAATATGTTGGGGAATTAATTCCAGATACTATTGGTCGCATTTTCCTTAGTTCCTTATGGACTTTTGGTAAACAATACAAACATGGTAATAATGGGTTTTAAACGGTTAATTTTCTTTTTAGTTCACTATCCACTACACTTTTACCAATTTTTTAAGGTTTCGTTGACACTTCTAGTAAATTTTACTATGGGATTTCGATTTACTGTTGAATATGGTCCTACTTTAAGCATTTCCTCTATTATTTCTCTATACCCCAATTTATCCGTAACTACGATAGCGTTAATTTTATCAGCTTTTAAATAAAATACATTTTTCTTCCGTAGATTCTAAATAACTTTATAGTAATTATTATTTTTCTTCGAACACATTTTTTGAGATGTAATTTGGTTTACTAATTTCTTTTTAATATCGGTCCTAACAATATTTTTTATTTCTTGATTTTGGAATTTTAAGGCTGTTTCAACGTCAATTAATAAATTCGTTTTATCTTTGTGTCGGTCTTCAATTCCAAATTTCAAACTGGAACGAACTTTTTATTATTTTTGTAAAATGTAAATTAATGTAGAAAAGTATTAAAGATGACCCTTGAACCGATCTAGTGCGTTTGCTGCTGACCCAAGGACTCGAGGACCACATCAGAGGGGGAACCAGGGAATACAGGACCACATCCGAGGGACAAGAAGAACCACCACAGTGAACGTTTTGGGGCACGTCTGAATTTTAATAGTATAAACCAATTTTTAAAAATGTATAAATTTTCTAAAGAATAATTACCAGATTTTGAATTAATAGTAAAATCATCAATCAATAAAAAAGTAAATTAAAATTTTAGAATATATAAGCAATTGACTTATTTTCAAAAAGCTGCATAAAAGGTGGTTATAAAATAAAATATTGTTCCAGTAATTAACATCAAATATGAAAAGCAAATGATTAAAGTTACATTTATTTAACGAAAAAATTAGTCTATCCACTTGATATTCAAAATAAGAAATAAAGTAATGTATTTAAAAGTTAATGTCATAAGTATCAAGAGAATCTTAAAACAAAAAAATATGAAGTGATTTACTTTATAATCATAGTTTAAAATGTTCTATGTCCATGTATCCGATATGAAGGAAACAGGATTAGAAAATTAAATAAAAACTAATCAAGGGAAATACTAACTAAAGTCCAGCAGAATTATGTGTGGGAGCACAGAAATAATTAAAACGCAGTATTACTAAGAAGTAATTTCACCTGTTGCTTTCATGAAAGGGTTATATAGATATGCAAGAAAACAAATTAATATACATTATTTTCTTTTTTAATTCAATATGTGAGTAACTTTAAGTGTGTAGTTTGAACTTTAAGATGCGACATGTTCAAGGATAGACTATGCACGTTAAAGATGTTGTGAAATAAGCAAAATGTTTGATATAAGCAAAATTTTGTCAAATTTTAAGAAAATGTAGAAATAACTTCAAAAATCAGTTAATATGTATTCAATGTAAAAGTAATTGCTTATTAAAAAGATATGTAAAATCAGTTAAATTTCCAGAAAATGTAAACATGATGTAATAGAATCGATTTTAAATAATATTTCTAATTTGTGATCGAATTTATTAAAACCATCCTGTGGTGAAATTAATTATTTAAAATTCAAAGGATTTTTTCAATCATTAAAAATAGTAGAGATTAAATAAATAACATATAATTAAGAAAAACGTTCATTACAAATATTTTTGTAACACAAACACACACACCCACAACCACACACACACACACACACACAAACCCACACACACACACACACACACACATACAAACATACACACACACACACACACACACACACACGCACGCACGCACACACACACATACACACATAAACATACACACACACAAACACACACACACACACACACACACACAAACACACTAACACATACACACACACACATACACACACATACACACACACACACACACACACACACACACACACACACACACACACACACACACACACACACACACACACACACACACACACACACTAACACATACACACACACATACACACACATACACATACACATACACATACACATACACATACGCATACACAAACACTCACACGGACGCAGGCTCAAACACACACACGCGCGCGCGCGCACAAACACACATACAAACACATACACATACACTCATACACATACACACTCAAACACACACACACACACACACACACACACATAAATACACATACACACACACACACACACGCACAAACACACACACACTCACACAAACACAAACCCACACACAAACACACACACAGACACACATACACATACACAAACACACTCACACACACACACACACACGCACCCACACGCATACACACAAACACTCACACACACGCACACTCAAACACACACGTACACACACACAAACACACAAACACACACACGTACACACATACACATACAAACACAAACACTCACACAGACGCACTCACACACACACATACATACACACACAAACACACACACACACACACACACACACACACACACACACAGACACACATGCACACACACACAGTCACATACACACACACACACACACACACACACAAACACTCTCTCTCTCACACATACACACACACAAACAGAATAAATACCATAATATTTTTTTGAAATATATAGTTAATTTTTCAAATTAAATTTAACGAGTTATTGTAATTAATATAGGGTGTCGCCTCAAAATCGTCTGTGTATTTTAAACATGTATACATGATACTTTTTATACATCCTAAACCAGGAAAATGTCATTGTTACCACTGCAAAACAGTGATTTCAAAAAAACAAACATGACCTAAAATCTCAAACTGAATAAAAGTTTCATGTTAATTTGGAAATCAGATCTAAATGTGTGTAAATGTGTCAGTGGAAATGGAAGCCACTCTATTATTTCAATAATAGGTTGGATCATATTATAAAACATATTTTTTATTTAAACAAACCTATCCTAACTGGATATGTGTTTGCTTTAAAAATTCTAAATTATAGAAAAACAATTTTACTTCGCCTTAACTCTATATACATGTTTCTGCAAGTTTAGGTTATGTTTCTATTCTTCTTTTTGTTTATATATATTAGCTATTATAAATATTATTTACATTGTAAAGAATGTTTCTGGTTTACGACATTTAAAGCGGTTATAAGTCCGTTTCTAAGCGGACCTAAATTCTGGTTTTTTTATTTGTAGTTTATTGAATCACGAACAGATAGCGTTTCGGCACAATGTTGCAACAAATTAAGTATAAAAAACATACTCATATAACAAATACTTGACAGATAAAGCACATAAGTACATTTTAAACAAAACATACATATAAACCGAAATCATAAAATTAACAACAAAATCAGATGTAAAATGAAATATTTTAACAAAATTAAAGTTACATTTAAAATTTATGAAAGACTTATATATGAAGTTGACATATTAATATATATAGTAATAAATCAACTTCATAAAGTTACAGCATCGGGAAAACAATGGACAACGTACAATATCAATATACAAATAGTAAAATAATTTAAACAATAGAGAAACAATTTTAAAAAATTCAAAAATATGTTTCTCTCAGGGCATATTACGGAATGCAGATGTTAATAATCAAAGAGTTGAACATTATACAAAGAAGGCGGATTATATTTGGATTTATATTGATAATACTCATAATGGAAGATTAGGTAATTCTCCAAGCTTGAATCAAACAAATCTAAGTCTCTTTATATATACAGTCTTAAAAACAAGATTTGCAATACAAATAGAATGCACGATATATATCTAATTACGTCTTTTTCATATACAGAAAGCACTTTAGTCTATGAAATATAAGTAAGTGCTAATATAATACAATATATGATACATATTTTACAAAAATAAATAAGTGCTAGTATAAGTAAGTTGTTAAAATATTCACAAGTGTTTTAGTAAAAACTAGTACCTAACTTGAAGATGTAATCAACAATTATATATATGTGTTAAATATGCACATACGATTTCATTTTATACAGTTAATGATTACAAATTTTTAAATACAAGAATAATTTAGATTTGTATATTTTTAAAGCTTTTTACCAATAAAATATATATTAACTACTTCAGGAAAATCATGATATAACACAATTTAAATATATATATATATATATATATATATATATAAATATATATATATATATATATATATATATATATATATATATATATATATATTTTAAATTCAATTATAATTCTTGTATTTGTATTTTGACTTAGTTTTTTTATTAATTCACAACAATACATATTGCGATATATATATATATATATATATATATGTATATATATATATATATATATATATATATATATATATATGTGTGATATATATGTGTGTGTGTGTGTATGTGTGTGTTTGTGTGTGTGTACAGTAAATACAATGTAATGTGTATGAAATACGAATCTCTCATACAAATATCTCATGATATACATCTTTTTAATGTTTTTTAAAAACGTTTACTATTTAGCATTACTCTATGATTATTAAAGGAAAAAGACTGGTAAATTTACACTTTACACTCCCAGATATTCCGAATTAGTTAAAACCTTTTGTTTCGATTAAAAACATGGAACCCAGAAGGTTTTTTATACAAAATATTAATAGGATTATTGAAAGAAGAGAATCGTTGAATTTATAACCAAAAAAAAAAATTTGGTATAGATACAATTTCTAAAACCATATGCCGAATTGTGGGACACTATATAAGATTTAGTTTTATAGTCGAAAAAATATAACATTATTTTGCGCTCAAAAAAATGTATTTATACGTGTCTGGAATCGAAACTGGAATGCTTCTATTTCTTGGATAATTGCGGTAATAATTACCAAAATTTCGCATTTTGGTATAAATAAATCAAAACGTTTTTACAGAAAGATTGTGCGTTGTAGTGCGGAAAAATGTGGAGAACTTTTAACCTAACGAAATCATCCTGACTCATGCTTAGGGACGGATATATCGATATCTCCCGTAGGCCTACATGTCCGCCAGCTACAGGAAGACAATGGTTATTAACAAAATCGTAATAATATGTTCTGCAAAAAAATCCTTTTCTAAGCAACAATTGTAAATTTGGGTTTTGTCTTTAGTAGTCCAATGAATCACTAACAGATTGCGCTTCTACATGATTTCGCACGAAATAAAGTATTAAAAAACCTAATATGTAACACATCAAATGACATGAATATATTTCAAATATTACATATGTAAAATACGTATCCAAGGGATTAAAACTGAAAAACAACGTAAAATTTGACATAAAATTAAGTAGGTCAACAAAATGTTGTTGAATTTCCCTTGAGGTTATGTATATAATTTAGGTTAGGTTAAGTTAGTTTCAACAGTAAAGTAACATTCAAAGTAAGAGGGTAGTGTTTCTTCTAGATTAGGTTGATTCAAGTTATCTTGAGTATGGATGCAATTAGGTTAGTGTTCAACATCCAACGCTATTCTACCAATGTTTGGTGAGGTTAATACATGTAAAGGTTAGTGTTAACTATCTAAAGCAGATGTACTCCCGTGTCCACCAGTTGTTTTATTTCCGGTTGTTATGATAGAAATCAGTTTGCATTAAGCTCCAAGGGGAAATTAAAAAAATATTTTGTATTGTTTTTAATATTTAATTGTTTTTAAAGAGTTATATTTTGTTTCCATTAATACTGAGAAGTGGGCAATGGAGTGTTTCTTTTGTAACTTATAACTAGTAAAACGAATTTACCACATTTAATCTCCCTAGTGTAAGTATGAGTGCCGAATTGTAAAAAAAATTTTAAAATCAGTAACGTCTACTTAGAGATGTAAGCAAGAAAAATTAATAACAGACCCCATGATACTGAAAATAGTGGGGAAAGTAAGGTTCGCAGATAGTTGCCTAACTGATCAAATAGGTATCACACATTCAGCGGGTATGAGCGAGTGTTGCTAAACGAAGAATTTATTTATGAAGTAGGTTATTCAATTTTTTATACCTAAGAATTCAATCAGTTACAAACATATTTACCCAGTTACCAAAGGTGCTAATGCAAAACCTTTACTAGTTCAAATTATAAGTAACATTAGAAATAATATAAAAAGGTTTACTTCTGTAAGCGCGACATTTCCCAGATGTTTGTAGTTACTTTCCTGACCGCTCTTGCATTTATTTCTATTCTTAACAGCCAGAAAAATTACGTTCCGAATATAAAATTAGAAAATATGCATTTGTATATAAGAATATAGGAACGCGAATAAAATCAACCCTTATTTCCAAATAAATTATACGAATAAAATTATTTCAGCGTCGCGTTTAGCGATGTTTAAGAATATTTATTCTTCCGTATATTACCATTTACAATTGCAAATTCAATGAAGAAATACAGTTCTCTAAAGCATAGCTGAACAATTAAATTGAAAAATTGGGAAATTATATAAATATAAGGCAATGCTGTAGAAATAGAGTTTGCATAAAATAAACTCTTTTATTTTGAGGAGTTGTTTTCGTCAGCTTTATTTGCAATTATTTCATTTTGTAATAGTTTTTGTTTCAATTTGTTACTTTGTTAATATATTTATTTTATTTTCAATGTGATTTCCTTTTTTGATTTTTTTTGTTGATGATTTTGTTGCTTTCGTGTAATTTGTGTTTCTAATGTTATATTGATTTTCGTAATTTATAAGATTTATTTCCAGTTTTGTTTCTAATATGAGGTTTTCTATTGTGCTTTGTAATTTTGGTTTGATGTTGGTTTTTGCAACAAAAGCGCACAAAAGCATTGCTACAGTAATCATATCAAAACCAGAATATAACAAGAAAACAGAAGAAATCATAAAATTCAACAATTGCATTAACTTAAAAAAAGACCCCACACAAAATACTAAAACGAAATCATACAATTAGCCAAAAACATTGACAATTTATTCAGCCAAAAAACCCCTTTACCAATACACAATAGACACTCCAAAGGCCCCTAAAATGAAAGCCCTCGTCAAAATACATACACTCTTATACAGAATGCTGAAACTGCCTCTAATAAATGAAGAAAAAGGGAAAGAAAAAGAAATAATATATCAAATAGTCCAAAAAATGGGTACAATAAAAAAAACTATAGATAAAATAGAGTTTAAAATATTAAATAAATTTAAACAACCTAAAATCGATCTACGAACAATAACAAAATGGGCCACATGCACATATACAGGATACAACATAAAAGGAATAACTAAAACACTAACAAATAATAATATTAACATAGCTTACAAAAATACAGGAATCATAACCTATAAAATAAACCAAGCGGAAAAATATGTCCCACACTTAATAACAAAATATACAAAATCGAATGCCCAGACTGTAATAAAATATAAATAGGCAAAACAAACAAGAAATTAAAAGACAGATATCAAGAACACTTCAATGCATACATCAAACCTAAAACTTATAACTCAAACTTAGTTGCACACGCCATCAAAAACAAACACACATTACCCACATTAATAAACGTACACCTAATAAAAAAAAGTACAAAAAGGCCTCAAAATGGCAATCTGGGAACAACTAGAAATTTATAAACATAAAAATAATATCATAAAGGTACATAGACAAATAAAATTTAAAAAACGATAAATTATTCAACCTAATAGACAACATTAAACCCAAGACAAACTTAAAAGACTCGCAAAGTGCAGTGAACCCGAAAATAGAACTATAACGGTACATCGCACCTTGTGACAACGGAAATTCCACACAGCCGCAGTCTACTACAACCCCCGGTCAGTGATGCCCGATGATGGAGATACGAACAATCTTTGAAAGTTAACTCGCATAAACACCAAGTAAGATTCATGTTTAAGTACATTTAATGAAATTGATAAGTGAATAGAAGAAAACAGAGTTGCAAAAATACGAATATATAAATAAATAAATATATATATACAGTTGTACATTCATATACTCGGGTAATAAGCTCCAAAACTGCCGCGGTAACGTAAAACCGCGGACAATAAAGACGAGGTGTGTTATCTGCGTTAACACACAAGTACTGTACCTACAGATATTTGCAGCATGCAGTAGTACATGTACATAAATACGAGAATTGCATAAGTGCATTATATACTGTAAGTTCCTTAAAATATTACAGTACTGTACGTAGGTATTGTTATGTACAGTAAGCTCATTGTGCAGGTTTAAAAAGAAATAGACGCAGGCAAGAAGCACAACACAAGAGCTTTAAGCACGTAGTTCGCTTTTGAGATTGAATTATGAAACAATTATTATGATTCTATTTTTATTACAATAATGTTATTCAGTAGAAAGATTAATTTGCTTTGCAGAGTATTGTTTATAAAGACCAATAGAGAACCCAGTAGCGTATTTATAATCTAACCGTATTTGCGTACAAATGCAAACCTTTGCTACAAGTATTTACACAACCTTTATGTACATTTCGCTAATACAGTTAGCATCATCAGAAGGCAACAAATATGAGCTGAATATGAGTCAAAATATATGTTTATTATTTAGAACATTGTTTTATAACTATTACTAGAAATATATAGACTTGGTCTTAGCTAGTGAAACTATAAAGACTTGTTGCCTGCGAAGAAAGGGGGCAACTATTGCAGGATCTAGACGCTACTTACGGCTATATTTATTGTGCTTACTTATCCAAAACCTGTCCCCTACAGGGCGAAACCCTGAAATAATATTATTAATCAGGGCGAAACCCTGAAATAATATCATGAAAACGATTTTTTAACCCGGAGGATTGGTCACTTCACTGATGACGCAATCAGTATGACTTGGCGGCTGATTCGGGTTGAACAAACTACCACGAAGCAAACACAAAGCACTGGAAACGTGTTGATACACCGTACGAAGAGAGGGGGTATAAGTAAGGCATGCTATGCTTAGGGCGCTTTTCTCTACTTTTTCATCAAGGAATGAATACATTTATAATTCAGTAGTACGCTTGTTACACGGGATGTGCGCAGAGGCTCCGGAGAACTTGGCTATATACTGTTTATAAAAACGGCGTTAAAAAAAGACGTATTATAGTGGTACTATATACGGCCAAACCCATATTTAACAAATATTTCTTTTTAGTTTAAATATAGGCACTACAGAATTAAACAAATAAAAATTTATTTATTTCTAGTAATTTCTTAAAACTCCCAACTAATAACAATGGCTGTCCACCGCCAGCATGAGGTCATACATAACACTGATTT
>JBAIZL010000005.1:68596183-68633683 GCA_036971475.1 Prosapia bicincta | reverse complement strand
TAGCTACAGCGCGCTGAACCACGTCTAGTTTATAACTTTATACACTATTAGGCCTACTATATACCTGTATTAAAATATACCTACGAAGTAATCAGGCAAGATAGATATGGTAATAATTTTATTGAACATTACTATCTACCTATATTATAATACGTCTACGAAGTATCTAGTCAGGATAGATTTGGTTATAATTTTATTGAATATTGCTATCTATCTATATTGAAATATACCTACGAAGTATCTAGTCAGGATAGATTTGGTTATAATTTTATTGAATATTGCTATCTATCTATATTGAAATATACCTACGAAGTATTCAGGCAGGATTGATTTGGTTGTTTTTTGGTAAATATTTAGACTTAATTTTGTAATTTTTGATAGTACAAGAACTTAAAGAGTGAGAGATAGAGAGAGAGAGAGAGAGAGAGGAAAAAAGAGATAGAGAGAAGGAGAGAGAGAGAGAGAGGGGAAGAGAGAGAGAGCATGTACTAATTTATTCATACATACAAACTCATATTACTGACGAAGGCGACATCGTAGTGGAAACTAGTCTGTATGTATTAATAAACCAGTGTGTAGTGAGATTTTGAGGGAACTCTAGTAATGTTTACCGCTTGTATTAGATTACAATTTTGCTATATTATACACTTGCATATGGTGTAGCCAAACTGTCAATTTTTTTAAATAGTGTATACGACTTAATCTTTGTTTCCATTTGTTGTTGAACGAATTTACATATATTGGTATGTTTATAATTCTATAGGCTTTTATTGTTCATTTTTAACCTTTTATTCATCGTTTTAATTATTTTCATTTTATTTATTTTTGGCCTGTGATAACTGTATGAATATATGCATTAGGCTTACACTGATAAGGCTTCTACAAGCAATATCGTGCTTGTTATATTATTATTTTTAGTCTAGATATACATTTAACGTATTTAAATTATTACAGTTTATCTTTTAAATTCTATTTTTTTATGGGAATTGCCCTTATCTATATTTATTAGATTGGTAATACTATTTTAATTGTAAAGGCTATTCTTACATGTGTTCTTACACGAAATAAACACACTGATTACATTTTAAATTGAACTTTAATGGTGCTAAGACTGAAAAGTTCAATTTAGATTTTTCAACTACAGCCAATCTACAATATTCAAGTCTTAAACAATTTCCACTTCCTATAATAAAAAATTAAGCCCTGCCAGCTTGCTAAATATATATATATATATATATATATATATATATATATATATATATATATATTCATTTATTTATTTATTACACTTTGAGAAAAATACACTACTTACTGATATTTTTCAGCAGAAACGTTTTGCACTAGATCAGTGCATTGTTCAATGCAGTGAGACACGGAATAGACAAAAAAGGTCAAGACGCACATCCCAAAAACGGCAAGTATTAACATATATTCTTATTAAATTAAATTTTTTTACATGGCTTAGTTTTGGTTGGTTCTTGTAAATTTGGAGAATTAATAATAAGATATTTATGCACTGTAACCTAATGTGTCCTAATTTCTTCATATCATCACGTTAGGTCACGTCGTCAGTTTACCTCTCTACCAGCTAATTCTCGATGGCCACAGTCTTATATTATATTATTATCCATTATATTATTATTTATTGTTATATATTTATTGTTACTTGTTTATGCTATTTGTTGTTGTTTGTTGCAAAATATTTCTTTGTTTCAACAAACATTTAGTTTTTTTTAATTTGCTTAGGTTTATTTTATTTTTGAGGCATTTCTATCGAAGATGAGCAAAACTGGTTTTGAGCCATAAAAAATCGTTCTAAATAATTAGAAGCTTAATGTCTTAATACCACAATAATTTTTTCACTTTAAAACAAGAGGATGAGTATAGACGTAATATAAACAATAAACCGTGCCACAACCTGAGCAGACAAACAGTCAGAAGCATAGATTGGTAATAAATTAACAAAGAAATTATAAATACACATAGTAGCAGTGTACCTTGTTTAACTGCCTAAGTATTGGAAATCTTACAAACAACTCTGATCTGTTGAAGCTATTTCATGAGTAGGTTTTTTGCAGCACTTTTCCTTCGCGTGTAGTTTATTTTTTTACAAGATTGAATAGTTTCTTGTTTGTTTGTTAGGTGTCAGATTTTGTGTATTTTTTAAATATTAAACATATTATATTCTATATTTGTCTATCACTCTTCACAGTGTATAAATCCCCTTCCTTCACCCCCACATTGACCACTTTATGGTTGATCAAGGCTAACGCCTATCACTCAAAAATAACACCTCTATCTGGATTATTATTACTAGAACAGTAATTGTGAGGTTTCCATTATACACACCCTAGGGGCTGATGCCCCAAAAACCATTTAAAAAATTTAAATCCTATTTGACAGTATTCTAATTCCTAAAATTAGACATAGGTTAACAAAATAAGGATAAAATGGGTTTTAAATTTAATATAATCTGAAATAAAGAATATTCTGTAAAAGAATGATGTAAACGAATTCTACAGAATTAAGTAGAAAGTTACACATATTTAATAATAGCTCTTTAGTTACTATTTTCTCATTCTATCTTTAGAAACTATAATTATCTTATATAGTTATAGTTATATTTTTTTATTTCCATGAGAAGTTTTGAAATAATATGAAATTTCTTGTGAAAGTAGTCAATTTAAAATAATTAAAATATTATATTTTATATTTGTCTATAATTCTTTACAATGCACAAATCACTTTCATTCAACCCCATGTTGAGGCATTTGGCCATTTTATGGTTGGTCGAGGTTAACAGTCATTCACATTAAAATATCTCTTCCACACTTAGTAGTATTGAATAATATATATCTGGGCTTTTTCCATTCTACACAAACAAGGGGCTGATAAATAATAACTCAGATCTTTTTAATTCTTTAAATTAGACATACGTCGAAAAAATAAGAATAAAATACGTTCCTAAATTACTAACATCACAAGGAAGGATAATTCTGTAAACAATAATACATACAAGTGCATGTCCAGGGTGGTATTTGTTTAAGAAATCAGATTAAACTCTTGCAAGATAAAAACCAGGTCTCGAAGCAATTTTGAAATTTTCACTTTTAGAAACAAAAATAATGGTTAAAACTACAATACTTGTTTGAAAGTTTGATAAAAACATTATACTCGCTTACAGCAATTGTTTATGGATATAAGTTATAACTAGTGCATTTAGACAGTCTGTGTAAGTTTTAGTTCACAAAAAAGGTCATTTAACATAGGAAGGTAGACATAGTGTGAGGATATTGCATTTTATGTATGGGTATTTATTAATAGTTCTACGGTTTTTATAAACTTATTCTTTTTTAGGAACTTTACTTAACTTGAAATTTTAGTTTTTAATTTAAAAGTGTGTGAAATTTGATATAATACTAGATTTTAAAATATTTTTGTTTAGTGATAAAATATTAAAAGAAACTATAATTTTTTGAAAAGAAAATTTACCTCAAAACCATCCATAGGTAGTGAACAGCCTAAATCCATTTCATTTACCGTAATGTTAGTAGGAATTAGCATTAAACTTGTAATCTGTTAAAGAGTAAATAATGAAAAGTGTTTCTGTCTTCAATACATGTTTTCTACTTACCTGACCATTAATTTCAACTTGCTTACAGACCAATTGGTAATAACGTGTAACGTAAAAGTATCAATGCATATAAGCCTGAATATTGGATTCTAAAAAATCTCTACAAGCTGCAGTTCCATTTCCTAGTTACCGTGGACGATTTGAGTCTTAGACAACTGGAAATAACTGAGTTGGCGGCAACTCATTGAAATTAACTAGAGTGCAATATTTTTCAAGTTCTGCCAATTGGTTAAATCGTCTAATCTTTATGTAGTTTACATCTTTACTTATTCACAAGTGTTCAGTGGCATTCAGTGGTAAATTATTTAAAAACAAAGAAACTAAACCATACATTGATTAGAAAAATGATCACTTTAAACACATAAATCCAACCTCTAACATGAATTGTATGGAAAACAGCTGAATTCAAGGTACGACGACTGGTATTGTCAAGCATTACTGTATCTAAGAGTCCAACACTGAATGGGTTACAAAGTCAGAACTTTATTTCCCCTCTTTACCTATTCACAAGTGTTCAGTGGCATTCAGTGTTTTACTCTTTTATGAAATACAGGAAACATCGAGCACACACTAAAAACCACCTCCTATTTACCCGCACACCAAGCCTTAACTCACTCGCCTACTATTCCATTTTTATACACCTTTCATACACTTTTTCATTCACTCAATTCATTCCTGCCTACCCTACCACTCACCAGAAACACATCCATCCACACATTGACTCACGTACCCACTGAGCCAATCACTCACTCAAACCCCTAAGACTCAACCATCAATCCCTTTCATTCACTCCATTCCCATTTATTCATCACCTACTGCCCCTAATACGCTTATCCTTGGCCCCTACCTAAAGAACCATTCACCAACCCCACCTTACTTGTACCCCGCCTATCCCTAGAAACACCTTAGGCCCGCTTACCTATTTGTAGAAGCACCTATGGCCCATCACCTTTCTTTACTCACTTATTCAGTCATGTACCTACACAACAATAGAGACATCCATTCAGTCCATCTCTAAACCTATCCAGGATTACACCAACCCACTAGCCCGCCATTTCGTTCATCACTTATCACTCGTCAAATCAAATACATTCACCTGCAAATTCACTAAACACACTCCGCTCAATCTCTCTCACTCACCCACTTACTGTCTCACGTAACCACTTACACTACCCCCCCCCCACCCACTCATCCAATCAGTCTCTCACCCACCCAATCATACTCACTTTCTCAACCACAGACTTTTTCATTCACTCACCCAACCCCATTCTAAACGACTCTCAATGCTGAGAAAGACCACCTTTGCTTAGCGGTGCAACTCGAAAGCCTTTCAGAGGCATGAAAAATGGTTGCCACTTAGTCAGCATTTATAATTCAGATGACCATCAGTCACTGCGGTTTTATATTAGATGATGGCGGGCAGAACCACAATCACTGGAATATGAGGAGCTCCCTGGAATATGAGGGATTTGAGGGGAACGTAAGGCTTCTCCCTCACTCTAATTGATGAGCTTCTCCGTTAGAACCAGGTCTGTAGTAGTTTATTTTGAACATTAAGACGGACATTGGCTATGCCCTACGTTTTTCAAAAGTTTTCGACCCTATAAAAATTTAATAATAACTAAATATGTAAATATAAAAGGTAAAAAATATTTATATTACAATAGTTAATTAAATCGTACAACAATTAAACAAACGCTGAATTTATATTACCATGGTTTCTTAAAGACATTTTGAATCATATTTTCTTAGTTTAAAAGCTAAAATATGAAGCTTAAAAACTTTTGGAGACTTTGTAAGTTTTATTCACATTATTTAACCTAATTGTGTTTATATCACTATATATTCAAGGCCTCTAGACGGTATATCTCGTCAAATACGAATAAACCACTGTTAGTGTAGAATTAGACCTAAGATATACATAGATGTATGACGTCGACATATAGCCGGGCGTAGGACAGTCTAACTAGAACCTTTTGTACTTAAATAGTAAAGCAGTTAAACTTTACGTAGGTAAATGTTGTGAAAACCTCTGCTCTCTGTTAAATGCTAATTTTCAAGTTTTCCAACTTATTGCTTCATTAAAATATCTATTAAAACAATATAAATGTCCCATAAGTGTACTCTAGAATTAGTTTGTTTATTGGTCGTGTATTTATTTCTATTAGCCAAAGTATATGAATCTTTTCATTATATTTGATTTACAAATGGATACTATATTTATGTATATTGATTGTTTATGTAAGAGCACTATTAGTTGAACCCATTATTTCCTCTCTCTCTCTCTCTCTCTCTCTCTCTCTCTCTCTCTCTCTCTCTCTCTCTCTCTCTCTCTCTCTTTATAGACACATACAATGACACGTAGGTAATAGGTCATCTGGAATGTCAAGAACGGTTTGCTATAACTGAATAAATACAAATGGTATCACTAGAAAACCTTATTTTCCTCATTACAATACCTTAAATTACTTTTATATAATGTAAACTTAGGTGAGCCAGTGGTTACGTACAAACGTATGAATAAAAACAAATGGTATCACCAGAAAACCTTATGTTCCTCATTACAATACCTTAAATTACTTTTATATAATGTAAACTTAGGTGAGCCAGTGGTTACGTACAAACGTATGAATAAAAGCAAATGGTATCACTAGAAAACCTCATTTTCCTCATTACAATACCTTAAATTACTTTTATATAATGTAAACTTAGGTGAGCCAGTGGTTACGTACAAACGTATGAATAAAAGCAAATGGTATCACTAGAAAACCTCATTTTCCTCATTACAATACCTTAAATTACTTTTATATAATGTAAACTTAGGTGGGCCAGTGGTTACGTACAAACGTATGAATAAATACAAATGGTATCACTAGAAAACCTCATTTTCCTCATTACAATACCTTAAATTACTTTTATATAATGTAAACTTAGGTGAGCCAGTGGTTACGTACAAACGTATGAATAAATACAAATGGTATCACTAGAAAACCTCATTTTCCTCATTACAATACCTTAAATTACTTTTATATAATGTAAACTTAGGTGAGCCAGTGGTTACGTACAAACGTATGAATAAAAGCAAATGGTATCACTAGAAAACCTCATTTTCCTCATTACAATACCTTAAATTACTTTTATATAATGTAAACTTAGGTGGGCCAGTGGTTACGTACAAACGTATGAATAAAAGCAAATGGTATCACTAGAAAACCTCATTTTCCTCATTACAATACCTTAAATTACTTTTATATAATGTAAACTTAGGTGGGCCAGTGGTTACGTACAAACGTATGAATAAATACAAATGGTATCACTAGAAAACCTCATTTTCCTCATTACAATACCTTAAATTACTTTTATATAATGTAAACTTAGGTGAGCCAGTGGTTACGTACAAACGTATGAATAAATACAAATGGTATCACTAGAAAACCTCATTTTCCTCATTACAATACCTTAAATTACTTTTATATAATGTAAACTTAGGTGGGCCAGTGGTTACGTACAAACGAATGAATTAATACAAATGGTATCACTAGAAAACCTCATTTTCCTCATTACAATACCTTAAATTACTTTTATATAATGTAAACTTAGGTGAGCCAGTGGTTACGTACAAACGTATGAATAAAAGCAAATGGTATCACTAGAAAACCTCATTTTTCCTCATTACAATACCTTAAATTACTTTTATATAATGTAAACTTAGGTGGGCCAGTGGTTACGTACAAACGTATGAATAAATACAAATGGTATCACTATAAAACCTCATTTTCCTCATTACAATACCTTAAATTACTTTTATATAATGTAAACTTAGGTGAGCCAGTGGTTACGTACAAACGTATAAATAAAAGGAAATGGTATCACTAGAAAACCTCATTTTCCTCATTACAATACCTTAAATTACTTTTATATAATGTAAGCTTAGGTGAGCCAGTGGTTACGTACAAACGTATGATCAAAAGCAAATGGTATCACTAGAAAACCTCATTTTCCTCATTACAATACCTTAAATTACTTTTATATAATGTAAACTTAGGTGGGCCAGTGGTTACGTACAAACGTATGAATAAATACAAATGGTATCACTATAAAACCTCATTTTCCTCATTACAATACCTTAAATTACTTTTATATAATGTAAACTTAGGTGGGCCAGTGGTTACGTACAAACGTATGAATAAATACAAATGGTATCACTATAAAACCTCATTTTCCTCATTACAATACCTTAAATTACTTTTATATAATGTAAACTTAGGTGAGCCAGTGGTTACGTACAAACGTATGAATAAAAGCAAATGGTATCACTAGAAAACCTCATTTTCCTCATTACAATACCTTAAATTACTTTTATATAATGTAAACTTAGGTGGGCTAGTGGTTACGTACAAACGTATGAATAAATACAAATGGTATCACTAGAAAACCTCATTTTCCTCATTACAATACCTTAAATTACTTTTATATAATGTAAACTTAGGTGAGCCAGTGGTTACGTACAAACGTATGTCTAGGACTTTCTCGTTATAATGACAAAGACCCCACAAATTCTTAAACTTAAATGGTAAACCACATATTTAATAACTTGAGTTATATTAGTTATTAATATGTCATTTATGGATAGCCTACCCACTTACTTTAAAGTAGAAACTGTTTTTATATATGGATATTAAATTCGATTCTACTGCAAATTTATTACAAGTACATTCAAGAAGCGTTTTTTTTAAATTTAAGATACAAAATATAAAACTATCCCATATTAAAGTTCGTAGGTCCAGACGAAGTTCGTTAAACTTATTTATATTAATATTTTGTTTGGAATAAGGATTTAATGAAGAAAACACAAAAATCAAAAGTCTGTTATAATTGCGACAAACAAAGACACACTATTGAATAAAAATATAATCAGAATATTAATAATATTAGTTCAAATTTTTTTAATGTAATTGCTACAAATCATATCTTAACAATAATTTCAGTGAGATGAGTTGAATCTGTACTTAGAGTTCGTGATTGCAGAAATGTTAGATCCCATTCTTGAAACTTTTACTCTGAAATTCTATTATATATCAAGCCGATTCCTATATTTATTTTTCATAAAGTACATAGTTGAGGATGCAATTTCACATCTGTAGGTAGTTGGAACATGTAGGTACTTTCATTGCTTATTGCTAAGTGTTTTGTAGTGTTCTGTAGTGGCAACCAAAATTCTACAATGTTATCGCCATTAAAACATTTTTTAGTATGCCACTGTCGGTCAGTTCAAGTCGATCTTGTTCCTCTTCGGAAGCACTCTGGATCTTTTCTATTTCAGGGAAGCAGAACTGAGTTCTAATCCAACTCTTATTAGAATCCAGGCCAGGAAAGTATTCCCTGAAAGGGGTTACAATCGCGCAAAGCCAAGCAATGTCTAAGTAAATCTCAATACTTGGTATCAAGAAGGAAGATTCTGACCTCATCCTTAACATCAAAAAACCTTCTCAGTATAGGCCTACCACCTCGGGAGAGCCGCCTTACTTAGGTATGAATAAGGTACTGCTCATGCGCACTGCACTCTAACGGCAAAGGTCTGGTTTTATTTTAGTTAATACGTTGAACTACTTCATTGAGAGTTTAATGCAACACTTCAAGATATCTCTTGGCTACCAAAGCCTCTCGATGAATGCAACGGTCGGATAGGGCTGTAGTGAATGTGTTAAATATAAATATTTTAATTTCAGTGACATCTCCCTGACCCGTAAGACATTGCCTGAGGTCCCACAGGGGTTAGTTCCAGTTGGGAACCACTGGAGTAGGCACCCGTAGCGTGCTGCCACTTTTGTTGATTTTACACTCCTTAGCTTGCCACAAACGAAGCCACGTATTTGATATCTTCATAATTATCAATAGGTTTCCGCACTATTTGGTGATTATTCTGGCCAAAGATAAAAATCTTGGTTTAAACCCGTTCATCTCAAAAACTGTTGCTGTCACTTTTTAAAAGCCTAGAAGTGATTTTTCTATCTTGCATTTTGCATTACAGTTAGAGAGATGAGAGTCTATTGATAAGGGTATTTTCTTCTTTTTTTTGTCTATTGATAGGGTATTTGCTTCTGTCTTTTTGTGTTCATTTTCCTTTACAATATGGTCGGAAAGTTTTCTACATGGGAAGGGGGGAGGTTGGTTATTTGTGCCACCATTTTTCCAATATTCACCATACTCGTAAGCAACACCACACCGTAAAGAAACTATGCTCATACTGAGGTAGGAACTGTGAGGCAGTATATATATATATATATAACATGTTTCCAGTCAGGGCCTGCCAGTCGGCCTGACAAGAGTAACCATGTTGCCTTGTTGTTCTGTGTTATTCTGACACAAATATGTAGAGGGCGCCGCAAACGGGGTTTTGAAGAAGTAAAGTATCTATTTTAATAATAAATAATATTATTATTATGAAGGATATTATCCTTTAATCATTTTAAGAATTTATAAAAATAAATCTTGACGAACATGCAAATATAATGAGTATTTAAATATTAATAGTATTTATGCCAGCTAAAACCGTACAACAATCAAGAATAAATCTCATTTATATAGCCATGGTTACGTAAAGTCATTTTTCATTATATTTTGTTGGAAAAAGAACAAAAAATATGAAACTTAAACATGTTTGGAAACTTTGTAAGTATTTGTTAACTTAATTAACGAAATGTTAACTTACAACAAAATACATTCCTATCCTACCGCCTTTGTGTATCAAGTACGAATAGTAATGGAGGACATTTCTCCAAACTCTGGCATATAATAAATAGCTATCTAGTGTTCCCATACATAAATAATGATAGAGGTTTTGTAAGCAGGAATAGTCTTCAGCTGGTGGTAGATTACTTAGTGTGTGAACCTAATAAATAACCTAAAAATATGACTTACTAAAACATTTTTTATTTTGACCCTGCATCAATAATTAATAATTCTCTTGCTAAAACATCCGTTGTTCTTGCACAATATCAAGAAACGGTATTTATGTTGAACAAATCTATGTTTCTCTCTTATAAACATTTTCCCCATTTACAACCATATTTCTAATTATATATCCCCTTAAATGTCAAGGCTCTGCCGGGGTGAAAGATTGAAAATGAAGAAATGGCAATTCTTCACAGGTTTTTGTCGACTTGATGTACTTAAGTTGGTGAAATGCCATTTGTTTGTTATATTAGGCCTACTAAATATACATTCTGACATTTAGGCTACTAAATATCGCATAGGCCCAATAAGTCATCTCGATACTTAGATAAGGTTTAACGTAACGATGTTTTGTGTAGCTCAAAAATGTGAAATCAGGAGTGAATCCTTAAAGAAACGATCCCGGTTCCCCTTTCCTATGGGGAAGAAAGTCCTTTTATTATTTTTGTCAATGCGCTTACAATAGTCAGCCCTTTACCCTCAAAGACTTTGACGCATAGAACCTTTAATCTTCGTCCTCTATGATGCTTTCCAAACTATTATATTTCTATTAAAGGAAGTCGCAACAGCCTCTGAACCCTTTAAACAACATCAGGATCATCAGGAGGACAAACATCCTCAACCTTCTTTCTTTAAACTATAAACATACTACTCAATTTCAAATACATTTTTTAAATTTGTAGTGAATGATTTATTACAGATTTTCGAACGTTAATTCAGTAATTAAATTTAATGAAGTAATTAAGTTTTTTATCAGCAGAAAATCTTTTCACAAAACTTGCAAAGTATGGAATACAGTTATTTCCCCTAATTTGGTTAAAATTAGTGATAACATACAATTTCATCAAACAGCTGATTTTATGTTGTAGGTGATGTGGTAGAACATCTGTTTTACTGAATAGGTTACGTTACTTTATTTACATTAGTTTTAATTTTTTGTTGTTGTTGACCTAAGTAGGAATTGAATCTTAATATTTGTTTGTTTATATTAGTAACACCTTGATCCCTATATAGACCTATATTTCTGTTAAATAGAATATATCTATATTATTAAGTGAAAGATATCTAATGGTCTATTGAATAGGGCTTTTTACATACATGTTTAACTTTAAGAAATATATTGTAATAACAGTTGCCTGTGTGTGTGTGTGTGTGTGTGTGTGCGCGCGCGCGCGTGCGTTTAGAATAATACAACTAATATTGTATACCTTGTAAGATTCTTGCTTTAATAAAGCGATGTCTTGTTCCAGTCACGTGTTGCTTTGCTGCAAAGAAGAGGAAGGAAAGGGGAGGTAATTACTATTAAGTTGTTTTAACTTTACCTTGAAATAATCTAATTTAGTAGTTTTATTAAAATCCACTAATTTAAATAAATAGTTTTACGGCTGTTTGAAAAATCATATTTTCTTAAGTCCACTAAGTCTACTACTACCATATTATATTTCAAGGAGAAAATACATGAGGTTAAATTAACTATAGATCCAAAGTATTAAAGTTACTGTATAAATAATATGTTAATTAAAACATTAGATTTGAACCATTAGTACACTCATGCCTTAAATAAGAAGCCTTCCTCAAGGTGTAATTTGAACCTTTTGTCACAGAGCTAACACTACTAAAAACCGACACTGTGGCCGTTTGTTGTATTCGCTAATGTCCAGAATTTCATTAAGACAAATGTAAATAACAGGATATTTAAAATGAGTAGAAACTAACTGTGAAAACGTCCCCTTTAAGTTCTTTATGTTATTCAGTAGTTTTAATTTATATTATTTTAAATTTAACAAATATATATTAAGAGCCAAGTGGCATTTTATAAAATTTGACCTATATTTTTGTTTATATATAATTCTATGTTCTACGAACATGCCTTTAAAAAACTATGAAAAAAAACATTTGCTATGATATAGAGAAAAATTCTTTTTTTTAAATTCATAGTACACAGTTCATAAAAATATAGTACTTAGTAAATGTATATATATATATATATATATATATATATATATATATATATATATATATCATGATATGCATGTCAGCAAGCTTTAGTTTTACCTTACAGCTTAATATCGTATCTATATTATAGCTATATGACACAAGATTAATTAAAAAATCTACCTTTACAGCAGTTTTTGATGAAGACATGCTCAGCTATTTGTCAAGCGCATACCCGAGAATAAAGTTTGTTCCTATTCTCGAGGAGATTCCTGAAGATGATGAAGAAGAAGAGGAAGCGGAAATAGTTTATAAAAGAGCTACAATATTTTCTACAAGTGATTCCGCACTATTTCCGCTAAAGATTGAAGTACCTGCATTCTACAGGACTCAGTCGTTTTGTGAGTGACTTTTTATTTGTTCCTTTCGTTTTGTATAAAATGGAAATTATATTCTTAGTTACTAGAGACAAATGTCAGTGTTCCAGTCAGCAACGAGTCCCAAGTTATACCTCTATTTCTCTCTCTTTTCCTCTCTAAATATATATATATATATATATATATATATATATATATATATATAGAGAGAGAGAGAGAGAGAGAGAGAGAGAGAGAGGGAGAGAGAGAGAGAAAAGAGAGAGAAAGGGAGATATGACTTTAGCAGATATAAGATATATATAGGGAAATTCTACATGAAAATCTATCAGCTAGGAAAAATGTTTGTGAAATATTTGAACTGTAAGAGATCGTAGCAAACTGTCGCTATCTATCAAAGGGCAGTCAGTTGTAGAACTTTCAGCAAAAAATGATTACTGCACGCACTTGGTATACCATAAATAATAATATACTTCGAAAGAATAAATAGTAGGGAAAGTGGTCTAGATCCTGGAGAGGAGAGTTAAGTTCGGCATCGAGAGACCCTGCGATTGTATAAAAAGCAAGTCCAACTAACACCTGCAGATTGAGAAATTTTCAGAAGTTTCCGCCAAAGACAAAGCGAAGAAAGCGACGTTCTGATAAAACAGAAGAAAAATTAGTGCTATTTGGTAACCAATCAAATTTGAAGAAAGGATTAAACCAGTATGGAAATTATCCAAAGGAAACACGAGCTAGTCAAATTCCCGGACTGAAGGGGGCGACAGGGTAATTTTTGTATCAAGTTCTAAATTAAAATAGGAAAAAGTAAACTAGCAAAGTAAAAATAGTAAGTGGTATTAAGTGAAGGAGATAATCAAGTAGGAAGTGGTATTAGTAAGAGAGATATTATAGAACTAAAATTTACGTACGGTATAGAAGCATTTCTAGTGTAGGAGAATAAATGTACATTATTAATAGTTTAATTATTTATAACTACCTGTAAATGTTACAATTTAGAACTTAGAACTAAAGTAAATCTGTTATTGTATAACACATTCCCTTAGAGTCAAATATCTTGTAGTAGCCTACATCGTAAGTAAACTACCATACTCGTGTAAGCATTGCTATACAACTTCTAATAGACATTGCATAGGAAAGGTTAATGTAAATCATTCTATTTTTACCTACCGACATAAATATCAATTTATCTATTTTATTATCATCTATGTGTCTTAATATCTATCTAATATTATCTATTTTACTACAATTAATGTTTACAAATTATAATGTATGTTTTCAGAAGCGACATTTCGGCTTCGTGGTTTGGAACGACTTCTGGTGGAGGTGAGCATACATTTTACTTTAAACTAAATAAGTTTAGAAACCCAGCAAGCTCTCTCAGCTTGTATGGGAGCACACCAAGCCGGAGACTCTATATCTTGTCGTATACGTTTATAGACTAGCCTTGAGTCTTATTGCCTTTAGTAGTTCCTAGTTGCTAAACTAAATAAGTAGGAACCCAGCAAGCTCTTAGCTTGTATGGGACCACAACAAGCCGGAGACTCTATATCTTGCCGTATACGTTTATAGACTAGCCTTGAGTCTTATTGCCTGTAGTAGCTCCTAGTTGCTAAACTAAATAAGTTTAGGAACCCAGCAAGCTCTCTCAGCTTGTATGGGAGCACACCAAGCCGGAGACTCTATATCTTGCCGTATAAGTTTATAGACTAACCTTGAGTCTTATTGCCTTTAGTAGTTCCTAGTTGCTAAACTAAATAAGTTTAGAAACCCAGCAAGCTCTTACCTTGTATGGGACCACACCAAGCCGGAGACTCTATATCTTGCCGTATACATTTGTAGACTACCCTTGAGTCTTATTGCCTTTAGTACCTCCTAGTTGCTAAACTAAATAAGTTTATGAACCCAGCAAGCTCTCTCACCTTGTATGGAAGCACACTAGGCCGGAGACTCTATATGTTGCCGTATACGTCTATAGACTAGCCTTGAGTCTTATTGCCTTTAATAGCTCCTAGTTGCTAAACTAAATAAGTTTAGGAACCCAGCAAGATCTCTCAGCTTGTATGGGAGCACACCAGGCTGGAGACTCTATATCTTGCCGTATACGTCTATAGACTAGCCTTGAGTCTTATTGCCTTTAATAGCTCCTAGTTGCTAAACTAAATAAGTTTAGGAACCCAGCAAGATCTCTTAGCTTGTATGGGAGCACACCAGGCTGGAGACTCTATATCTTGCCGTATACGTCTATAGACTAGCCTTGAGTCTTATTGCCTTTAATAGCTCCTAGTTGCTAAACTAAATAAGTTTAGGAGCCCAGCAAGCTCTCACCTTGTATGGGAGCACACCAAGCCGGAGACTCTATATCTTGCCGTATATGTCTATAGACTACCCTTGAGTCTTATTGCCTTTAGTAGCTCCTAGTTGCTAAACTAAATTAGTTTAGGAACCCAGCAAGCTCTCTCAGCTTGTATGGGAGCACACCAAGCCGGAGACTCTATATCTTGCCGTATACGTTTGTAGACTACACTTGAGTCTTATTGCCTTTAGTAGCTCCTAGTTGTTTAAAATTTACTGTTGTTGATAAAAGTACTGTTGTGTCGCTGTTTTACATTGTTTTACATAAATTAGAAGAACATTTAAAAAACATTACATACATGTGCATTAAGAAGCTGTTGTTCCACATTTATATTTATTTTTAATATTTATATTCTATTCACAGATTGCTGAAATGAAAGTCTACCCGCTTACATGTTCTTTGTCTCGACCAATCTTCTAAATTACCCCTTTCGACCCAACCTTTTCTAAATCTCTTGAAGAACAGGGTCATTTCAGGTGAGCAACGAACAGAATTACTTAATAAAATAAAACAAGACAATTAATTTTATATTTACCAATTATTAATAACAAGAAAATCTAATAAATTACCAGCATCCGCCAAAGTCAGGAGTCTTGCTACGACTGGAGTCTTGGGCTGAATAAATTATACAATGCAATTACACATTCTCACTACTTAACAACAATTGTAGTGAGATGAGTTAAATCTGTCCTTTGGGTTCATGATTTTGGAGAAATGTTAGGCTCCGTACTTGTCACTTTTACTCTGACGTCATACTGCATATCAAGCCGGTTCTTATATTTATTTTCATGAAGCCTGTTGTTACGGATACAGTATCAGCGAACGTGTTATATAAAAATACATTTCTATTTCAGTGACATCTCTCGAACCCCTAAGACATTGCTCGCGGACCTCTAGGGTTCGAAACCACTGCTTTAGAGGTAAATAGTGCAGAACTTTCCTCAGAAAGTTTCCTAGTGCCGTTATAGTTTCAAATATCTCAGTTTCAGTGATACCTCACGGACCCCTAAGACATTGCCCATGGTCCTCTAAGTATGGGGACCATTGCTTTATAGGTAAACAGTGTAGAACTGTCCTCAGAAGTAAATATACTTGCGAAATGGGAATCCTATGTTTCATACTTCGTTGAAGCCGCTACAGCGTGTCTACTTCATTGGCGTAGTAAGGAAGAAACGTTCATAGCTATTTCAAAGTTAAACAATCAGGATATGCTGCACTAACAATATAAATAAACCATTTGAGAGATTCTCAAACTATGTCAGAACTGAGCCGTATGTCATATAAATTCCACACCCCTCCCCCAGCCCCGACCTCCCACGAAAAGTCAGTATCTTGACCTCTAAACTAGTCTTTAGTTCTGCGTTTTTAATTTTACCGTAAAAACTACATGAAACGTTATATTGTTTTACTTTTCAGGAGAAAAGAACCTATTATAGTATGTAGGGATTAAACGGTTTCTAAACTTTTTGGTTCCATTACCAATTTTGATTCTAACATTTTTCTTTCGATTCTAGATTCTTAGGTCGATTCTCGATTCTTTCAGGTTATATATGCATACATTTTATTCTCTAATAATAATTTAGCTTACACCTCGGTCGTTTGGTGAAGCCTTTTGAAAACTTTGATTAAAAGTAATAGGCAACACAAAACGTTGTTTGTTATGATTTATGAATAGGACTATCTGAAAGCATGACGAACATATCGGATAAAGTGACAAATAAACGGACCATGAGTGCTTGCGATTGTCTTTGTTGTTGCGTTACAAATAATAATAATATTTGGTTATCTCAAATCCCCATTTACTTTAATCGTTTAATTCATTCAAACCAACTAATACATAAATAAGACGTAATTGAGGATTAGTTATTTTCCCAATAAGTTACGCCGTTCACGAATTTCATCAGTTGTAAAAAACAAGAACCGGAATCGACGCTTTAATGAATGCAGAATCGAGTATCGACTATCACTAGATACCATTACAATCAACGACTCCTGGAATCAAAAAACGGAATCGGCGCATCTGTATAACATAGTGTACTTTGATCTGGACGACGATGTAGCTATAGAAAAATCATTGTATGTAGAAATTAGTTTGTACTAAAAGTATGAAATAGTGGTGTGCTCGTAAAACTTGTCAAGCTGTGTGATGCATTTTAATTCCATAAAATCTAGTTATTTTAAATAAAACGGATACATAATTTTAGAACAAATAATTTAGATAAATTAAACGACACGAAGCTACAATAAATTTGTTTATTCTGATTTAGCTGCCACCAGAGTCATCGAAATTCTTCTTGCTTTGACGCCGGCCTAGGATCGGCAACCTTTCGGCCTTATCATCAAAATTTATGGGATGTAACCAACCCGCGTCCGTGCACCGCACACGTACATCCCGGGGAACGGAACTACGCCGCTTGCAAAATGGGTTTGTAGCAAACAATAACGGAAGAATTTAACAAACTTGAGTACAACAGAACTGACGTTACTGAGGTGTAACAGCATTCAAAGACTAACATTCCATAAATTCTTACGTGATGTAAAACATTGACAGAAAGATTTCCTCCCGGAATGTACGGAAGAAGACGGACGAAGCAACAGTGAAACAAAATAAAAGTAGAGCCGACCAGAAGAAAAGGGCCGACCAGGCAGACAAATCCAGTAAAACATCAAACCATAACTTCAAAATTACAGCAAAAATTTCAATCAATATAAATGAAGCAGATCCTTAAAATGCAAAACGAATCGTCAAGAGAACACGTCGACATTTTTGTAACAAGAAATATAACTTTCAGTCATTTTGTATTATTTCTCACTTTTTTTTATCTAATACGTTATTCTAAGTATATATATAATTTTCAATTTGAAAATGTAAAATTTGAAACTTTATAAAAACAGGTTTTAACTACAAATATCATGCCATATTCAAATACTTAATAACTAGAATGTCTAAAGAAACATTCTAAAGAAGGGACAATTTTGTTCATTTGGAAGAGAAGTAGTATACAGTGAAAGGAATTGAAAATGAATCTTGGAAGACCATTGGCATTGGAAAATAGCAAGATTATATCGTATGATAGGTCACCCAGTATCTTAAAATGTTTGTGATTGGAAGAAGTCTCAGCAGCAGATGAGGAGTAGCCAGAGAAAGAAGCCGAAGACAACGAAGGCAGTTTTTAGCGTGGTATGAGTAGTTAACCCGGACAGTCGTTTCTAACTCTCTCCGCTTCTTAAGTTAAAGTGTAAAAGAATCATTAGGCCTAAGTTCGTATGTAGTGGTAGCCTGGTAGACTAATATGTGCGTTTCCCAACCCTTTTAGGGATTTTACTCTCTAAATGTGGTATTTTTAACATGGAATTGTGTTGTGTTTTCTAAGTATTGGAGTCAGTTAAAAAAGGGCAGTGAAATTTGTATTTCTAATGTAGAAGCAGAGCAGTGACTAACTTTCTAGTTAGAAGATCAAATGTAAATGTTTTAAATTGTCGGTTTGAGAAAATTCTAAAGAAATCCAAATTCTAAAATTATAGCCTTAAGTCGGGAATGAATTGACATAGAAAAAAAAAGCATCAAGACAGTGAAATTATTAACTTGTAATAAATTCGAACTTAAGAATTTAAAAAACTGAATTTGTGGTAATACGTAAAACAGTAAAGCAAAGAATGGAGGCAGAAGAACAATAACCAACTCAAAACAATATCGATGGAAGGACTCAATCGGATCACAAAGTAGATCGGCCAAAACAACCTGAGACGTCTGTACCAAACTAGTACCAAGATTATTACCTGGAACCTGCTCGAGTTATAAAAGTTTAGAGCTTTCTTATTTCTTACAAATAAGTGAAAAATTTAATTTTTGGGATTAGAATAGAAAATAAAAAAAATCTTTACAAGTAAATTTTCATGAAAATGTCATGTTCTTGAGTTTATTGGCTTTATCTTGTTAGAACGAATAAACTCTGACACAAATGCTACGCCATACTGGCTTACGTCATAAGACCAAGATGGCGGGTACTAAACCTGTCAGATGTAAACAGACGTTAAGAAATAAAATCAAAATTTGAAATAATCACTTCGACCTTAAATAAAGGTAATTTTATATGAGTATATAAATTACAACGAATAAAAATATTTGTAAAATGTTGCAAATTAAAAAGTAAATAAACAAAGGTTTTTACAAAAATGTCAGAAATAAGAGAGGAACCTTAGCACGTGTACTTGAGCTACTTCATAGTTTTAAATAATTTACATGTATATTAAATAAGCGTTTGAAATGAATAAATTCAAGGTTAATTTAATCAATTTTGAAAAATAAATTCTTTTTTAGTGTTAAAGATTGAAAAAATGAGGATAAAATTTAAAATGGTATTCCTGGAATCTTTTGTTTAGTATCTAGGGCTCAAAAATATTTGTTTACAAGAAGGGTATTTCTGTAAGAGTTTACACTAAGACAGTAAATAGAGTTAATTATCCCTAAAGTAACCACCATACGAAGCGAAATTAAGTTGGAAATTTTATTATAAAATCAGAAAATTAAGTGATTATTTTGGCAGCATGGGTTTCAAGCATTTTCAGGTTCAATATATGATTACAAATGTAAACATTTCTTATATAATTTAGATTTTATGAAATATGTTTGTTTTCTTGGTAAAATAATGTGTTTTTCAAGAGGTTAGTGTAAGTTAAATTATGAATGTTTTTCTAATGGTTAAATGAAGATCCCTAGTGTTTTAAAACGTTAAAAGTTTTTATAATTTGTGGAAATCTTGAGATACTGTAAATTACAGAAAAGAGCTTATACATTTTGCATTGAAATTTTGTTGCTTTAGAAACAAATATTAAACTCATAAAACTACTAAAATTTTTAAATTCTTCATTGGTATCTGCTAAATATTGAAGAAAATAAAAAAATTGTGTTTTACTAATTTGAAAATTGAGTTACAATTTTATGTGATAAATTAACTCTCTTAAACATTCCTAAACTATAGCCATTAAGATGGGATGACTTCAACGAATACATTTTTCGGGAACATAATTTTCATAGGGTTAATCTTCGCGAGTTAGGTTTTTTTTAAATCAAACACAACCACTCATAAATTCACAAATTAGTAAACGCACACCACAAACTCTCTCTCTCTCTCTCTCTGTCTCTCTCTCTCTCTCTCTCTCTTTATCTTTCTCTCTCACATAATCCACTCACTCTCTCACCCACCTGCTCACTCTTGACCCACCCACTCATTCTCCATCAATCTAATCACTAACCCACTCTCACTCTACACTCCCACTCATTCTCCATCCACCAAATCACTCATCTATTCACCAAAACACCCACATATTCACCGACACATTCATTCTCTTATTAACGTACCTGCTCACTCTACACTCCCACTCACTCTCCATCCACCTAATCACTCAACCACTCACCAAAACACCCACACATACACTTACACTCCTATTCACCTACCGGCTCACTCTACACTCCCACTCAGTCTCCATCCACCTAATAACTCACAAATTTACCCACACATTCAATCACTCTCACATTCACCCACCTGCTAACTCTACACTCCCACTCATTCTCCATCCACCTAATCACGCACGCACCCACCAAATCACCCACACATTCAGTCACTTTCTTAGTCACAATTTCTTTCATTCATCCAGTCACTCACTCCCACTCCCACTCAGTCTCCATCCACCTAATCACTCACACACTCACCAAATGACCCACACATTCACTCACTTTCACAGTTACAAACTCTTTCACTCACCCACTCACCTACATATTCATTCACTCTCCCATTCACTTCCACGATCAATCTACGCTCCCACTCATTTTCCTTCCTCCTAATCACTCACCCGATCACCAAATCACCCACATATCCACTCACTTTCTCAGTCAAAACTCTTTCATTCACCCACTCACTCTAACCCCCACTCATTCTCCATTAACCTAATCACTCACCCATTCACCAAATTACCCACACCATCACTCACTCTCGCATTCACCTCCCTGCTCACTTTACACTCCCACTCATTCTCCATCCACCTAATCACTCACCTACTCAACAAATCACCCACATATTCACTCACTTTGTCAGTCACAAACTCTTTCAATCACCTACGCACTCACTCTAACCCCCCCCCTTACTCTCCATCCACCTAATCACTCACCTACTCACTAAAACACCCACATATTTACTCACTTTCTCAGCCACAAACTCTTTCATTCACCCACTCTCTCACTCTACACGCCCACTCATTCTCGATCCACCTAATAACTCACCCATTCCCCCACTCACCTACACATTTAATCTCTCTCGCATTCACCTCCCTGCTCACTCTATACTCCTACTCATTCTCCGGTCACCTAATCACTCACCCACTCACCAAACCATCCACACATTAACTCACTTTATCAGTCACAAACTCTATCATTCACCCACTCACTCACTCTAAACCCCACTTATTCTTAAACTACCTAATAACTTACCCATTCATCCACCTGTTCACTCTACACTCCCACTCATTCTCCATCCACCTAATCACTCACCCACTCACCAAATCACACACACATTAACTCACTTTATCAGTCACAAACTCTTTCATTTACCCACCCAATCACCTTCTCCACAACCCACCAGAACAGACACCTATCTGCCCCCCCCCCCCGAATTACTTATTCACCGAGGTTTATTAGCTGTAATACATTTTTTTAAAGTTTTGTTAAGCAACCGTTGTCTGTATGTGCAATGGTATGTTTTGCGAATCTTATATTTATTATTGACATTTGATTAAGTAATCTTATCTTTTGATAATATAATTAATTTAAATTGATGAAAAGCTTTGCTATTATTTTCATAAATATTCGTGTTTATAAAAATGATATTGATTAAGGTACTTGTTTTTGTGGCGATGTTTTTATAACCCTCTACATAGGGGGTGGTCTGATATCGTGGTGGGTTCAATACAAGACAGTAACTTGTGTGAACTGAAGATATAGAGACAAGAACGGTTCCAGTCAAAACAGACCGAAGACATTTTAAAAGGATGTCAATTCATGAGATGTTAAACTTGAAATATAAATAAATTATTCATTGCTTTAATTTAAAAATGGAGTAATATTTAAATATGTATAAACATTTATCCACAAACAGGTTTTTGAAAAGGAACATGAATTAGTATTTTTTTGTAAAGTAAATTCCTACGTCAATCAACGCAGAAAATTTTTAATTTAGTTTCATTTTGTTTTATAATTACAATAAATACAAAACATGTATAAACATGTGTCAGAATAACAATATTACGTGGCTAAATAGAAAGATATTTTCCTTGCAGTTTTCCATTTTCCTTTCACGTATATTGTGTTGTAGTTTCTTTTCGCTTTCCTGTTTCATGATCTTTTGTAAAGCAAGGTTCCATACCGTTATTCCTCTTTGTTTATTTAATTCATTTCATTCTTTTTTATTAATAGAGCATTATTAAAATATTGTACAATAATTACTACAAATTGTTTACAAAAAAAGAACCTTTCCTACACAATAGTTACCTAGCTGAACCCTAGCCTTATTTTACTAAGTTAAGTATTTTAAAATTAGTTTAATCAGTGAATTCAAGATGATTACATCAAGAAACATCAATCGAAAATGTTCAAGTCATAAACAATTTACAGTTACTATAATAGAAATTGAAGCCCTGCCAGATAGCATAATATATATAGATAGTTGTAATATATAAATTTATTACATTTTGAGAAATAAAAAAAACTACCTACTGATATTTTTCAGCAGACGCGTTTTGCCCTAGATCAATGCTGTCACAGACTAGACCAAAAAGTCTCAAGATGTACATCCCCAAAACTGTAAGTATTAATATATATTTTTATTAAATTAAATTTTTTTTAACGTGGCTAAGTTTTCTTTGGTTCTTGTAAATTTGGAGAATTAATAATAAGATATTTATGCACTGTAACCTAATGTGTCCTAATTCCTTCATATCATCACGTTTGGTCGCCTCGTCAGTTTACCTGTCTATCAGCTAATTCTGGATGGTCACATATTATTTTCTTATATTATATTATTATACATTATATTATTCTTTATTGTTACTTGTTTATACTATTTGTTGTTGTTTGTTGCAATATATTTCTTTGTTTCAACAAATATTTAGTTTTTTAAATTTACTTAGATTTCATTTTGGAGCAGTATTTATTTTTTGACGAAGATGTGTTTTGCCAGACAAAAATTGTTCTAAATAATAAAAAGCTTAATGTCTTAATAGCGCAATAATTTAGTCACTTTAAAACAAGAGGATGAGTGTAGACGTAATATAAACAATAAACCGTGCCACAACCTGAGCACACAAACTGTCAGACGCATAGCTTAGTAATTCATTAACAAAGCAGTTATAAATGCACATAGTAGCATTGTCCCTTATTTAACTGCCTAAGTATTGGAAATATTACAAACAACTCTGATCTGTTGATATAGGTTTTTTGCAGAATTTTTCCTTAGCATGTAGTTTATTTTTGTACACGATTGAATCCTGTCTTGTTTGTTTGTTAGGTGTCAGATTTAGTGTATTCTTTAAATATAAAACATATTATATTCTATATTTGTTTGTCATTCTTCACAGTGTACACATCACCTTTCTTCGCCCCATCAAGCCTAACGCATATCACACACAATTAATCTTTCTATCTGCATTATTATTACTAAAAACGTAACTGCGAACTTTCCATTCTACACACACTAGACGTTGATAGAATCGAATTTATGCCCCAAAAACAATTTTTAAAATTTAAATGCTATTTGACAGTATTCTAATCTTAACGTTAGACATAGGTTGACAAAATAAGAACAAAATGTGTTTTAAATTTAATATAATCTGAATTAAAGGATATTCTGTACACATTATTATAAGTAGTCTATATGTTTGGGTGGTAATTATTTAGAAAATCCTAAAGGTTAAAAGCTTGTATGAAAAACAAAGTCTATAAGTAAATTGAAATGTTTTTTAAAAACTACAATTTTCAAGTATTACTAAAATCTACAAGACTTGATAGATATGTCTTTAAAAGACATGATCTTCTCATACAGGAGTTTTTCTAATAATATAAGTCACAACTATTGCATGAGTCTTTAAATATGCGCAATCATCGTAGAAAGTTACACATATTTAATAATAGCTCTTTAGTTACTATTATATCATTCTATCTTTAGCAACTATAATTATCTTGAAATTATAGTTTTTAATTTCCCAATGGGAGTTTGAAATTAATATTAAATTTCTTGTGAAAGTAGTCAATTTAAAATAATTTATCGAATATATTTGTCTATAATTCTTCACAATGCACAAATCCCCTTCATTCAAACCCATGTTGAGGCATTTGATCATTTTATGGTTGGTCGAGGTTAACAGTCATTCACATTAAAATATTTCTTCCACCTGCATTAGTAATATTGAAATATATATATATTTATATATATATATATATATATATATATATATATATATGCATATATATGTATGGGCTTTATTCATACTACAAACATTAGGGGCTGATGAAATACAATAATACCCCAAGAAAATATTTTTTTAAATTAAATACTAACTCAGATCTTTTGAATTCTTTAAATTAGACATACGTCGAAAAAATAAGAATAAAATACGTTGCTAATTTACTAACATCACAAGGAAGGATAATTCTGTAAACTATAATACATACAAGTGCATGTCTAGGGTGGTATTTGTTTAGGAAATCAGGTTAAACTCTTGCAAGATAAAAACCAGGTCTTGAAGCAATTTTGAAATTTTCATTTTCAGAAACTACAAAAAATTGGTAAATTTACAATACTTGTTTAAACGTTTCATAAAAACATTATCATTGCTTACAAGAGTTGTTTATGGATATAAGTCATAACTAGTGCATTTAGACACTCTTTGTAAGTTTTAGTTCTCGAAAATGGACAACTATCATAGGAAGGTAGACATACTATAAGGAGATTGCATATTATGTATGCATATTTATTAATAGTTCTACGGTTTTTATAAACGTATTCTATTTTAAGGAACTTTAATTAACTTGAAATTATAGTTCTTAATTTGAAAGTTTGAAATTAGTGGGAAGATTGATATAATACTAGAATTTAAGTTACTATTTTTTACTGATAAAATATCAAAAAAACCTAAATTTTTCTGGAACAAACTTTGCCCTAAAATCATCGACAGATAGTTAACAATCTAAAACCATTTTATTTGCCCTAATATTAGTAGAAATTAGCATTAAACTTGTAATCGGTTGAAGAGTAAATACTGAAAAGTGTTTCTGTCTTCAATACATGTCTTCTACTTACCAGATAATTAATTTCAACTTGCTGACAGCCCAAATGATAAGAACGAGGAACATAAGAGTATCAATTAACTATCAGCCTGAATAGTTGATTCTAAAAAATCTCTAGAAGTAACAGTTCCCTCGTTAACGGACAAAGCAATAAAGTGACCTTGAGAGATTTGAGTCTTAGTCAAATGGATATAACTGAGTTGGAGACAACTCATTGAAATTAGCTACAGTGCAATATTTTTCAAATTCTGCCAATTGGTTATATCGTCTAAGCTTTATCGTCTACATCTTTACTTATTCACAAGTGTTCAGTGGTATTCGAATAGTGGTAAATTATTTAAAAACAAACAATCTAAACCATAAATTGATTAGAAAAATGATCGCCTTAAGCAAATAAAACAAACCACTAATATGAGTTGTAGGTAAAACGTCTGAATTCAAGGTATGATGACTGGTATTGTCAAGCATTAGTGTAGCTAAGATACCAACACTGAATGGGTTATAAAATCTGAACTTTATTTCCTCTCATATTAGAAGGACAGTATTGAGTGGTAGCTATAAGCAAAAATAAGTAGAAGTGTTTCTACCACACTTTTATGAAATACAGGACACATCGAGCACACACTAACAACCACCTCCAATCTAACCACACACCAAGCCTTAACTCACTCACCTACTATACCATTTATCTATTCGTCCATTCACTAACATTTACTTTTTCATTCACTCAACTCATTCTGCCTACCCTTACACTCCCCCACAAACACATCCATCCACACATTGACTCACTTTCTCACTGAGCCAATCACTCACTCAAACCCTTAAGACCCAAACATCAATCCCTCCCATTCACTCCATTCCCATTTACTCACCACCTACTACCCCTACTACGCTTATCCTTGGTCCCTTCCTAAAGAACCATTTACCAACCCCACCTTACTTGTACCCCGCCTATCCCTAGAAACAACTTACTCCCGCTTACCTATTTGTAGAAGCACCTATAGCCCATCACCTTTCTTTACTCACTTATTCAGTCATGTACCTACGCAACAATAGATACATCCATTTAGTCACTCTCTAAACCTAGCCAAGCATACACTGACCCCACCTTACGTGTACACCACCTATCCCTAGAAACACCTCATGCCCGATTATCTATTTGTAGAAACCACTATGGCCTATCACCTTTTTTTACTCACTTATTCCGTCATCTACCTACGCAACAATAGACACGTCCATTCAGTCACTCTCTAAAGCTATCCAGGCGTACACCGACCCACTAGCCCACCTAATCATTTATAACCTATCACTCGCCAAATCAAATACATTACCCTGCAAATTCACTAAATACCCTCCACACAAACTCTCTCACTCACCCACTTACTCTTCACCCACCAACTTACTTCCTCACCCACACACTAAATCTCTCACCCACCCACTCAAACTGCGACTAACTTAAAGCGTTAGAATATTGTAAAATGTCGCTTAGTTAGAAACATCTCACCTTGGATGCATAAGTTAGCTACCAGAGACGCTACTGGCTGCGGTACCGCTACATACATACTCAGTATGAGGACTCCGAAAGGCTTCCGTTACATTCACGTACAACTGCAGTCGCAATCAATGTTCATACAGTTTTTATATTCGTTAAATGTTTAATAAAAGTGTTTAGGTTTGTAAAATGAAAGCAGAATGAGAATATCCAGTAAACTTTAAAAAAATTAAAAGATAAAAAACACGCTTTTGCGGTGATATGATTGGGTAAAACCCATAATTAAGATTAAATAGCGAATTGTTTGTGGCTTATAAAACAAAAGGGTTAGATTTTTATTAGTCTGTTAAATTATAAAATATTCTATTATATATAATTCATTAGATCGTAGTCTGTACGAGTCTCTCTCTCTCTCTCTCTCTCTCTCTCTCTCTCTCTCTATCGCTCTCTCTCTCTCTCTCTCTCTCTCTATCGCTCTCTATCGCTCTCTCTCTCTCTCTCTCTATATATATATATATATATATATATATATATATATATATATATATATTAAATGAGGTGATACGTTAATGAATACAAAATATTTCAAATACAGCCATAGTATTCTTTATAAATTTTTTCACTAATAAAGTAAGTATTAGCTACTCCAGGAAAAACAATGATATAACAAAATTGACATAAATAGGGTAAATACAATGTATCGTGTATGAAATACGAGTCTTTCGTGCATGAGTCTCATGGTAACATCTTTTTAATGTTTTTTTTTAACATTTTCTATGTAATATTACTATATGAATATAAAGTAGGCTATGTTTATAATCCTATGAATATAAGAGAAGCAAAGATAATAAACAATGGCGTAATTTATTTTTAAAAAAAATTGGATATACATAAAATGTCTAAAATCATATGCCATATTGTGACGCACTAAATTTTAGTTCTTAATTGGATGAAGTTTAACATTTTTTGCAGACTGAAAAAAAGTATTTGGACGTGTCCGGAATCGAAACAGCAACGCTTTTATTTCTTGGTATAAAGCGAAGATAATCACTAAAAGTACGTTTTTTGTTATAAATAAAAACACAGTATTCTTTAACAAAGACTGAGTTTTGTAGTGCGGAAAAATATGGATCGTTTTTCACCTAACGAAGTCATCCTTACACAGGCGCCACGCTTAGGGACAGATGTATCGCACCTCTTCCGTACATGTCCGTCCATTACAGGGGGACATGGGTTTTTAACAAAAACTTAATAATATGTTGTGCAAAAAGTCCGTTCCTAAGCAACAAATATAAAATTAAGTTTTGTTTTTAGTAGTTCATTGATTCACTAACAGATTGCGCTTCTACATGATTTTGCACGAAATTAAGTATTAAGAAACTTAATACGTAACGCATCAAATAACAAGAATATATTGTAAATATTACATACGTAAAATACGTATTCAAGGGATTAAAACTGGAAATACAACATAAATTCAGACATAAAATTAAGTGATTCAACAAAACTTATGTTACACATGAAACTAATAAAACACCAATATGGGATCCAAGACGTCGAAAACAGGATTTATAATACAAGTTTGTTACAACCCAAATTATTGTAAGCAGTTAATACTCTTCCAAAATAATGAAGCATTTTGAGAAGAGTTTTGTTTGAAAACTCTCTACTATTTACCGTCTGCAAATGTACAACAGTTACAGAGATACTCACGCACACACACAGGTACGCGCCTATTGGGTAGATAAATACTCCTGAAAGATCTTTCTTCCATTCCCATAAACCAGGATATGCCTTTGTTTAGTACTAAATGTATAGTTTCATTATAATATAGAAATCTAAGAAATTTAAAAATAATGAACAAATATTTACTTTAAGAAATTTGAAGGTACACCAAAGCAAACGTGTACCACGATCTTATTAGGTCGAGTAAGGACGAATATACGAGTGTCTTGCAAATATTTGGAAAATTATATCGACCCTTCAATATCACCATTTAATCTTTCTTTTCCATCGTTACATTAAAGCATTGGCAAAGTGAAAGTCAGTTGTTTCCAAGGAAACAGTGGTAGAATGCAGCCCCTAAACATACCTGCAGCTATTTTACATATTTAGCGCCGTCTAAACTCGTATTGTCATACAACACATTACATATATTTGCAGCATTGTACCAAACGTCACCATTTCACATCTCTTCTATCATTACATTGCTATCTCGGGGGCGCGTTTATATAGCCCCTTATACGCACTTAAAAGTAAACAAACTTTGTGTGTGTGTGTGTGTGTGTGTGTGTGTGTGTGTGTGTGTGTGTGTGTGTGTGTGTGTGTGTGTGTGTGTGTGTGTGTGTGTGTGTGTGTGTGTGTGTGTGTGTGTGTGTGTGTGTGTGTGTGTGTGTGTGTGTGTGTGTGTGTGTGTGTGTGTGTGTGTGTGTGTGTGTGTGTGGTGTGTGTGTGTGTGTGTGTGTGTGTGTGTGTGTGTGTGTGTGTGTGTGTGTATAAAGACATACCTGCACCTGATTTGCATATTTAGCGCCGTCTAATCTTCTAGTCTAAACGGATATAATTCAAGTTCCTTACAATCCAAATCGTAAGTAGTTAATACTTTTCCAAAACAAAAAAGCATTTTGAGAAGAGTTTTGTTATATCATACTGGCAATGTAACAGGTTTACTTCTGTAAGCGCGACATTTCCCAAATGTTTGTAGTTACTTGCCTGACCGCTCTTGCATTTATTTGAATTCTTAACAGCCAGACAAATTACGTTCCGAATATAAAATTAGAAAATTTGCATCTATGGATAAGAATATAGGAATGCGAATAAAATCAACACTTATTTCCAAATAAATTATAAGAATAATATTATTTCAGCGTCGCGTTGAGCGATGTTTAAGGATATTTATTCTTCCGTATATTACCATTTACATTTGCGAAATTTTATGAAGAAATACATTTCTCTAAAGCATAGCTGAACAATTAAATTGAAAAATTGTACCTTTAAAAAAAATAATATAAAATGCTGTATAAATAGAGTTTGCATAAAATAAACTTTTATTTTGAGGATTTGCTTTTGTCCGCTTTATTTGCAATTGCTTCATTTTTAATAGTTTTTGTTTCAATTTGTTAATTTGGTTTATTTTTTATTTTATTTTCAATGTGATTTTCTTTTTTAATTTTTTTGTTGATGATTTTGTTGATTTCTTGTGATTTGTGTTTCTAATGTTACCTTGATTTTCGTAATTTATAGGATTTATTTCCAGTTTTGTTTCTAATATGAGGTTTTCTATTGTGCTTTGTAATTTTGAATAAGAATGGAAGGCATATTTCTTAGAGATAAGAATACCTATGCAACAAAAAGACTAAAGCGATGACTGAGTTGTCTGATTTAGGTCCCACCTCCTATCTAGGTAGGTCGCAATCGCTAGGGTCCAGCAACTAACTAAGAGTGTCGCGATCCCGAGGTACCAACCCCTATCAATGAAGGTCGCTATCTCTGAAGTCTCAGCCCCAACTATGATGGTCGCGATCTCTGGGATATCAGCCCCCAACTAGGAATATTGTGATCCTTAGGTTGCCAGCCCCTATATAAGAGTGACGCTATCTTTGAAGTCTCAGAGATTAATTCACCTATGCAACAAAAAGATTATGACGTTGAATTCAATACAAAAAATTTAAAACGGTTTTATCACTTCGGAACATCTCGGAACCATTAAAATAAAGCTCAATAAATACATCGAGAGAATGATAACCCACTGTGATTTCGTTTCTTTTACAAAGAATATATATTACAAGGAAGCAAAGTAACAAAAACTGGGACTACAGGTTTATCTATTATTATTCACATAATTTATAAAGGAATGATTTCGAAATCATCTAATATAGAGGCAACAAATTCTGTTTGAATGCAAAATTTTGTAAATCATGGCAGTCAGGTTGTTTTCGTCAACCCAACATAGCCTGACATCATAACTCATAGACTCACTCAAATTGCATTCCGGAGACGTTTCGATGTCTCCTCAGTTTTGCAACGAAAGTATTGATAAAAAATATTAGTTACAGCAAGACACTAAATCGTATTGTTATACAACTAAAACGATCTTGTCTGTAATATTGCAGTGGGGTTATGGGCATACTTAATATAACCTTAAGTATGCTCTTTAATATTCCTTAAAACAGTTGGGCGGTGGGGCAATCATTTACAAACAACTACTTATAATAACTCTGGCTACAGCAAGAGCAGTTCTCTGGCTACAGTTCGAGGAGTTCTAGGGATGCAGTTCGAGGAGTTCTAGGGATGCACTTTGAGGAGTTCTTGGGATGCAGTTCGAGAAGTTTTCAGCCTACAGTTCGTGGATTTCTCAGGCAACAGTTCGAGAAGTTTTCTAGCTTCGAGGAGGCAACAGTTCGAGAACTTCGAGCAGTTCTCTGACTACAGTTTGAGGAGTTCTCTGGCTACAGTAAGAGGCTTTCTCTGGCTACAGTTCGAAGAGTTCTCTTACTATAGTTCGACGAGTTCTCCGGCTACAATTCAAGGAGTTCTCTGACTACAGTTCTAGGAATTCTCTACTACAGTTTTAGGAGTTCTCCTACTACAGTACAATGAGTTATCTGGCTACAGTCCGAAGAGTTTTCAGGAGTTAGTACGAGGAGTTCTATAGCTATAGTTCTAGGAGTTCTCTGGCTATAGTTCGAGCAGTACTCTGTTACCAGTTCAAAACGTGGTCTGCTTAGAGTTCAAGCAGTGTTTGGCTACAGTTCGAGTGGTTCTCTGTCTACATTTCGAGCAAATCTCTGGTTTTACTAAAAACAGGTCTCTGCCTACATATCAAGCAGTTCCTTAGCTACAGTTAAAGAGGATGTTTGCTTACAGCTAAGTGGCCCAATGCAACAGTTCGAGCAGCACTCTAACTTTGTATGACCTCCATTTTTAAATGACCTCCATTTTTAAATGTCCGAAATTTTTCGGAACAAATTTTCTAATCTATTTTAAAGAAAGTTGTGAACAGTCAAAAATTGAATTTGTTGCGTTTGTCAGCTTTATAGAAATAAATAATTTTAAAATACCCAGACAGACATGAGGAAGACTAAACAAGTAGACTATATTAGAGTAATTCATAGACCCCCTGTACAGTATTACCCATATCTAGTAGTGTTAAAATACTTACATTTTCGATACATTAATGACTTTGCATCGTCAATATTGTGATCGTCTGATATATTTAATAATAGCCATTTAATCAGAAAAATAGACCCCGCAAAGGAAAGAGTTAGTCAATAAACGACAATGTCATGTAGAAGCATTTATGGGGTGCTAATATACTTTATTAGATTATACTAAATCTATAAGTATTTCTAAATTTAAAAAAAAACACCGCCCAACCAAATGTTTATGAGAAGCAGTTCTACTCAAATGCCAAAATTTTGGTCTAACTAAAACATGCTTGTTATTCCAAACATGGGATTAGAATTAAAGACCCTTAACTTGCAATCGTAAGGAAAGAGTTCTACTAGGATGTTGCCAGTAAGAATACAGGCCTAACCTAATTATTTGTAAACAATTATTGCAAGTAAAGGCAAAGTCACACGAATGTAAAACTAAATGTACGTTAAGATCATAACGTTAGCTATAATACTGTTTAACAGTTTAGGTTTACGTGAATACCTAATAGCTTTGGTCATTACTAAATAAAAACCCTGTTGATAGTACGAGAAAATTACATTTAGTTTTTAAGAACCAATATTAACTTTAGATTCTATTAACTATAAATTGAACTACTTATTTACCAAGCTAGGTAAATAACAAAAGATACAATTTACTTACTTAAATATCGACATTCTTGAATTATTCCAAGTTATACTACAACAAACAAGTTATATTACATTTCACACACGTTCAGTTATTTACAATTATTTGTCAGTCGAAAAGATAACCTCAAACAAACATAACTCTGGCGACAAAAAAGCAGCTGATTCATTGTTGATTAGATTTGCGTTTGGAATAGGGAAAGAGGAATCTGTTTGGCTGTGGGAGGACGACGCAACATCGGTCGGTTAGGTGACAACAGAAAGATATTGCAGAGGCCGTAGAAGTATGGAATTGGTGATTCTTATGGAATATAAATAGATTACTTTGCTTTTAATGGGGAGTCATGCAAATCAGCACTAAAATGAATAAAAGAATAATTCTGAAATCCTTTCCCGAATTACAAACAATCAAAGTCCTTTTTAAAAATTTGTTTGATGCAATAAATTACAAAAGAAGAAATCGTTTTATAAAATATTACTGCTACTATGAGCATTTACGAAATATTATATAAAACAACCTTCATAGAAACAACACAAACAACACTATAGGCTAAATAGTTTATAACAGTTGCACATAATACAAATAAAATCAGCAAACTCGAAACATTCAAGGATACAACCCTTAGCAAGGATCGCCTGAGGGGACAATCTGTAAAATTCGGGCTCACCCTTCTCTTTACAAGTGCATTTGGAGGGTTTCTTGTTGTTATAATTTTTAATTTATATGAGGTTTTGAAATTATCCGCAATATTTTGACACCATCCACTTTGTTTTTATTAGAATAAAAAAACTAAAAGGCCCAATAGTTTATAATGGCTGTAATAACAAATGAAGCGTATTGGTTCAAACTTCAGGAATATTTAACCTAAAAATCACTTCCACTGAAAATGGAAAAAATAGATCACAGATTCGACTCGCTTGTTTAGAGGAAGGAACCAGTGTAAAGTTGTATACTAGTAAATAGACAGGTAGCAACCTACCTTAAAGCCTTTTCAACTCATCGCATGGAGTCCTGAGGGAAGGTGGTGTGTTATACAAGTCGCAGTGTATATCCCCATTATCTGCCGGGATCTTGGGCTGGTTCTGTAAAATATACAAGTAATATTATATTATTCATCATTATGCTGTGCCGATTGTGGCATGTGGGAAGGTCATATAGTTAGTACCATGACAAAGGCCTTCATGATAGTTAGAGTGTACCTTGTTATATGTGAAGCTTATGTTTACTCTCGGAATAAATATTCAGTATAACTTGTGCCGAGTCTCTATAAAATGTTTCCGCAAACAGAATTAAATACGTTTTTACATAAATTGAAGTTTCTGGCTAATTGGGATTCGCCTCCATCCTAGCCTTGAGAAAAAAACGTGTTCTCATAATAATGTAAATTAATTACTTAGTTTTAGAGTCAAGTTATTCTAACCAATAGTTGCAAGGCAATAAGAAGGCAATTAGAAACATGTTTTAAAGCAAAGAGATTTCAGACAGATACATGGAGAAGGACTCGTATCATAGAAACACGTAAATGGGTTAGAAATGCCACAATGCAAAGTTTCACTACATAAAATGAAGCCTATTGCACTATTGTAAACAACACAGAACAAAATATCAAAGTAACAACAAATGGACCATTTAAACATAACAAATTCTTTAAACTTTATATAGACCTTGCCTCGTACATTAAGTAAAGGCCTTATTGGTTTGTCGCTGGAAAAGTGTAGTTTACAAAAGCCGTATCAGCGTGCATTAAATATTATGGCGGTAAAAGTAGTATTTACACGAAATATAAGAGTATAATATTTATTGTGAATTCTTTTAGACAGATATTTTGATAATAATACAAAATTCTTTATTGTAAATATATTACATCATATTTTGTTGTAAACATATTAACAATGACTGATGTAGGGTTGGCTAGTAGCATTTATTGAGGTTACATTATTGTTTTCATGAAAACTTTCATTGCTCCTGGAATCTAGAATTTCCGCTTTAAGAAATGTAATTTTATCTGTGCCTGTATGTAAATTATTTTATATTTACTAATAGCATAAACCTGACGTAAATAGATTTCATTTTACCAGACTTCCAGTACTCTTGGATTATTTTAACTCTGCTTGTTTCATTTATTATTTCCATCCTCACCAACAACTGTACTGCTTCCTATTTAAAAGCCTTTACATAGCAGAACACAATGCAAAAGAAACACCCAACTATTCGTCCATTACAGCAAACACAACCAACCCATCAACTTACCTTAGCACAGTGCAAGATGCGGGCGAGCTATGGGGAGCTCCGGAGGGCTTCGAAGTCATCTTCTGCTTCACTTACCATCAGTCTGCAAAGGCAAAAACAACATTAATTGTTTCCTTCTATAACTTTGTATTACTCTATGTGAAGGTCTTTTTGCTGTTTAGTATCTTAAAGTACAATAAGCATAAACGTTTTTCATTTTTAGTCAGATTTTATCTAAAATGTTGATAATAACAGTTTTATCTTGGATTTTTTTCATTACAAATTTTCCCGTTAATATGCCTCGAATTATAGAATGGCAAGACATATATATATATATATATATATATATATATATATATATATATATATATATATATATAATTCGCCTCCAAAAATGCCTATCACGCACAATAAATCTGGCATAAACTCCAATCATAAACTTTTAAAATAAAAACCCACTGCAGTGTTCTTCTCTGTTTTATATCTAAACACATAGTTTTAGGTTTATCTTTATTTTAAGAATTTTATACTGGATTTTTGGTACCTTTTATACCTAAAAGGTTTGTTTTTAATTTTCCTAATTTGTATACACTTTTTTAAAAGGGATATTCCAAAAAGTCATTCCTCAAAACTTCATTCTTAAAGCAACATAGCCAGTTATAACTTAACCCTTACACACAAACACACACACACACACACACACACACACACATGTAACCTATAAAAATAATCAAATTAACAACAAATGTAACAATTTTAAGTTGTACAAATGTTTGTTATATTATGTGGCTTTTTTGCTTTTGTTTCCTTAAAAAACTGTACCCAGGGCATAAAACAGGTTATAAACTCAATTTTCTTATATCCCAAAAAAATTGTATTTCCTATAATAGTTCAGCTGGTTTGCTGTGTGTGTGACTGTGTTACTCCATGCCTGTTTGTCTCTGCGTGCATGTGTAACTATGAGTATGTGTGTGTCTGTCAATTACAATCAATGAATTACAAATGCCAACACCAGGCTACAAAATTACTTTTGCGTACCTAGACGACATAAGGTAAATGCTTCAAGGGCTTATTAAACAGCAGAAATATAAAATATCGCCAAACAAATACATTATCTTTCTTACAGCATCGTTATAAACTATTTATAAGAAATATTATAACCCACAGTAGTGTGCGTCTCTGTTTTTTATATCTAAATATATTGTTTTAGGTTTGTGTTTTATCTTTCCTAATTTTTATACACTTTGTAAACAGGATTTTTGGAAAAAGCCCTACTCTAGTGTTAAATAATTATTTCCACACAGAGTGGTTCTTCAATACCAAATGTATTTTCTAATATAAACAATGTTATTCCTTTGAAGGTTTTCCAAAAACCTATTTCCCAAAGCTTCAAGCTTAAAGCAATCATAGCCAATTATTACTTAACCATTACACACACATGTAACCTATAAAAGTAGCCAATTTAAGAAAAATTATAAAATTATCTATTCATACGAAATATTATAAAAACACAAAACCCACAACACGATATAGCTCTCTATACATACATGTTTCGGCAACACTACAAGTTGTCTTCTTTGTGCACTTTTACCAAGTCAAAGTTACTTGTGACTTGTAAATATTTCTTCCTATGTGGTTATTGTAAAATATCTGCCCTAATAGAAAACAATAAAGGAAAGCCTCTAACTGTCTCAATTATTATAAACTAATTACACTTGACAACAAACTTTTAATTTTTAAAAAAAAATTTAGACAAATTGCGAAAATACAGCTAAATTCATCACAACTCTAATCGAGTAAGACAAGATAAAATAAACGCACTGGTCGAATAAACACATCCAACGGCACGATTACCTTGCAGTCCAAAGTCTAGATCGTAGCGATAAGAATTTGTTACTCTAGTTGGCTGTGGCCGCCTCGACATTCAGCTTTGGTTTGTTTACTCTAGACTAGATATTACATTGCAGGGAATTTGGCAACACAGCTTGGTTGTATTATAAGTTAGCAGTTCAATTTATTGTCTTATATGTTCATAACTGGAAAATCAAATCTGTAAAATTAGTTTAATTTATCGAATTATGTTACATTCGAGAAACTTTAGTATATAAACATTAATTAATTCCATCAAGGCAATAAAAATTTGGTTCGGAATCAATTGATCGGAAGTGCATGTTGAAAATGCAACATTTTTTAATTGCCACTTTAACAAATTCTGGTTGACAACTATTTTGAACAAAATAACGGTTTATTAAGTATTAAATTGATTGCATGCCTTTTCAGTTCCGAGTAGGCAGCAGAAGAAGAGGTGCATGCCATTCCTGCCATAGACTCACTAACAAGGTATTTGCAAGGTAATACCTCTCCTTATTCCATAGCATAAGGTGATCC
>JBAIZL010000005.1:68388683-68591183 GCA_036971475.1 Prosapia bicincta | reverse complement strand
AAATACAAACACAGTTTGTCTTGTGGGGGTTTACCACATATAACGAACTGATAGAGTTAACTAATTCCCTTATAAATTCCTTGTTAGGCTTTAAGAATATCTGCAGTGTAATGTGTTAAACTTCTGTGCACCTGTTTCTATAAAGGTGAATAGATGGGTTTTCCCCATCCTAAAATGTCAGATACATCGAGAGAAGATTTCATTTCATTAGTAGTTATTCTTCTTAGAATGTTACTTTCCATCACCTGAGTAGTCTATAGTTTTAATTAAAATGGTTGCAGTAGTGGTTGCCGAAGATTTTTTAATTTACATAAGCAAGGCCTTTGATCTCTGCAGAAGGTATAAAATTAAAAACTTGGAGAAAGCCGAAACTATTAATATGTACAAGACAAAATTCATTCATATATTGACGGCATAATTTAACGGCAGCTTCGTAAGAAAATCCGTTAAGGTAAGATAGTTTGAACTAAATAACTTTTCCCTTTTACACTTTTGAATCACTCTTGATGCGTAAGTTTTTTTGTAAAAAATCTTACGTATTCATAAAACTTTTATCTGTTATTTTCTTTTTTTTAATCTCTTCATGTCTAGTTGAATTAATTTTTTTAACATGTTACTAACTGGTCTTTATAACTATAGTTTTTCCTGTTCCTTTAGTTTCATTTATTAAATATCATGTGAACTTTCTTTTGCCACCATAATTCTTGTGTCTCTTCTGTAACACTATTTAACAAGGAAAGGTTGACTTCAGGAATTCCCTAAGCTCTTTCTCTTGGCAACAGCTTCATCGAGCTAACACCACTTTTATCAGCAAGTAGAGGACATGCTTTGACTTGATAAAACACATTTGTGTTCCCAAATAAAACCTTTTTCCAATTTATTAATTTTACCTTATATTCTTACCATATTGCAAATGGTTGCAAAGAAATCCTAGCAGATTGGGCATCATCTGGCACCTAATAACTTAGTTTTTTGTATTGTTTTGATAAAGTTGGAGAAAAAATTGGAAATAAAGAACTGTGTTTTATAATTGAAACAAAATTATGCCTAATTATTAGATGGTATGCATTAGAAAATTGGGACAGCATAAATCGAATTTTAAACATAACCTATTCACTAAGAGATTTAACTCAATATTTCACTAGTGTAGGGTTTGTTGTGTTATGTTTGCTTAGACACTACCCTTTGTTTCCGAAATTGATACTGATTATAGTAAATATTTTCATACTACTGTAACTAATTTCTTGTTAAATTTTATACAACTATGTCTTTAAGAAATTAATTATTTGATTAAAATTGATTTTTCTTGTAATTATCTAGAATTTACTGATTAAATTATAATTAAATGATACTTAGCCAAGTGAATATGTAAGGGCTTACTTGCTGACGCATTTCAAAACCATCGTTCCTTTTACGGAGAGGCTGTGCTTCGTAATTAAATAGTTTTAATTTTTTGTTCATGTATTGTAAATTAAACATAATTATGTAAACATTTATTTACTGTTACAATTAGTATCACTTGGCAAAAAACCACTACTTACTGATATTTTTCAGCTGACACATTTTGCACTAGGTCAGTGCATTTTGTTCAACGCTGAGAGTCGCCCATAAGACTTATTTATTTAAACTGTTTTATAGTTTCTCGACGTTAGGAAAATTTAAATTCTAATACAGAAAAGATTTTTTTAAATAATGTAAGTGTAATATTTCTTACGGTAAAAATTTGCTAATACAAACCGATTCCAAGAAATAATATAGGTTTTAGTTAGAGGACATATAGAGTATATAAATTATCTGATGTACCCATATATTGCAAATTATTGTACTTTAAGATGTGTACAATGTGAAATAAAAAGCAAATTAGTTCTGTATCACAGTGTCCAGTTTTATTTCACTTGAAACAAAAAAATATTTTCTAATAGCACTGGTCATATCTACAAGCTTAACAAAACATCTGAGGTTTTCTTTCCTTCAGTTACATTTTAATGTTTTTGCGTTTTGTTGTTTACTATTTATTCCATAGACAATGTCACCAGTTTGATTTCCACCTATACTTTGAGTTATTTCATCTTCGGATTGCATAATACAGTACTGTATATCCAATTTCGTGAACATCCATTTATCATCTTTTAAATATGTCTTATTCTTGCATCAGGGTTTTCATAACTTTCTACAATATTTTTGCACCACTTCTGTAATTTGCTTGGAGTACTATGTAGGACTATTGTCTTTTTTTAATGAATTTTTTAATCATTAGCTTTTTCTATATTTAGGTTGTGTCTCCCATAATGATACTGTTTTGTCTTTATAGAATTGCCACGGTTCCAGTTCATATCCCAAAAAATCTTTTCCTGATCTTCTTGATACATCTGAACACTTTTAAGGTTTACAATACAAGTTTAGAACTTCTCTACTTTACTACACCTTGGCAATTTCTGAACCCAAACAATGATTCTCTAAACACCTTAAATTTTTTATTTAGAAATAAAGTATAAAATAGTTCAGCAGCAGATTGTACCTATATTTGTTCAGTCTCAGTTAGTGTTTATAAATTTACAAAATTTAAAGTTCGGATGGTCATAAACTGATGTAAAAGTGATCAATTAAGTTTCATCGAGTGTAATGGACTACAAAATTCAAGAGTTTAATTTTAAAGTTGTTAACGTCACTAATCAATGAAAAATGTATGTTTTTTTCATACCTCAGTAGGTTGATTTACTGATTCCTTCACACAAAGCACTGTGAACGAAATCACATTTGACTATATATTTATATACTGTGATATCCTGTTCTGTAGTAAATAACTCAGTCCACAGCAAACTATTCTGAACACAGTAATCCTTGATACTAACAAATTAGAGTTAAAGCAGATGAAACACCAGGGAATAAACTGTTTAAACGAATGAGGGAAGTAAATTTCCAATAACGCATATCCTTTCATTAGAATATTACTAAAGAAAAATGCATTGGTAACACATATGAGTTTCCAAAGGTCCGAAATAGTACAATTTTGCCACTCTTGCGGCCCCGCCCACATTAATGGTAGATCTGAATAAATAAAGTCTGAATTAGTAAGGTTTTATTGGTTCTATCCTTCCCAGACTCTCCTTAGATGCTTTCTATCCTTATCCATAACTTTAGCTTAACTATTTGTTACACTCTCTCGTTCGTGAACTCATTCGTGAGGTTTTTTTTATTTTTTATTTTTTTTATTTAGTCAAGGCTTTTTATTTGCTTCTTCTGTCCAGTTTTTGATTAATAAATAGCCTGTAAATACTTTTAAGTTTTACAAATTATATTTAATTGTGTTTTTTTAATTGTTTTTCAGGTACCTAATATTTGTTACATGTGCTAATGTCTATTTTAGCTCTTCTGTATATCTGAAATTTCATATTCAACTGTACTGTTAGCTTTAAAACTTATCACTATTGAATTATACTATTTACAAACTTTCAAAATCAAAGGCCTTATCATATTTCCTTATAAGTGTCTTAAGAATTCCGCCTTTACTTTACGTTATTCTACTACTTCTACGTTATTTTTGTTAATAATTTGATATAGATAATTTGCTATCAAATTGGAGTTAAATCTCATTGTTGGAACAAAATACAGTATTATTAACTTGTTTATTTAACCTATTCTTTAAATTTCACCTAAATTGTTGAAAGATGTGTTGATGAATTAGTTTTTCAACTTTATAAAATACAAGGAATACTAGAATTTAAACTTTCAAGATCCCCCCCATCATTTTGTTAAACTCACTAATTTTCAAATGATTTAGTGTTGTCTAATAGAACCATAGATACTTTTATTTCAAAATGTAACATATTACCCTGAAAACCTTATCTGTCATACTTTTCTGTACAATATACAAATCCAATGGTATATTCTTCATTGCAGTACCATCTGTCTATTTTTACAAAACTTTCTACCCTTTAATTCATCAATAAACTCATTTACCATACCTAACATAACCTAGCAATGATACAGCTTCATTTCTGTTTTTATTCTCGAAAATCACAACTGTTTTGATCATTTCTTCTCAATGTTCCCAATTCAGCAACATAAAAAGAAAGGTATATAATAAGCACATTGCTTTCTGGAAACCTTTTTCTAAATACTGTAATTTTTTATTTATTATAAACTGTCTTTCTTTTTAAAAATTAGAAGTAATACAGAATACTCACAAATCATTTATTGACTCACACGCTTTTCATGGATAAAGGCATAATCATCAGTGAGTGTTTCTACGACAAACTCTAACTTACAACAAGTTGTAGTAGCAAAACCAACTGATGATGATGACTTTGTCATTGAAACGCATATGAGTCAATTATTGATTATTTTGTGTCAGTTTTTTGTATAACTTTTATTTGTTATAACATAACCTCACAAGCTAAGCTCAAAGAATACTCGTATGTCTTTCTTTACTCATAAATTTCCTTTATGTTTTAAAAGAATCTGTTCTCAAAAATTAGTTTGTGCATTATTCTTTGGAATATTGAGTTGATGTCAATTGGTACCATTCTCTGATATTCGTTTACCTCAAGATCCATCTACAACCTAACATATGTATTCCTATGTCTAGTTATGTACATTGTGTCTGCCTAAAGTGGCTTTCACCTACAAATTAACCTTTAGCTTACCACTAAATTAGACTGATCTTAATTCCAAACAAACAAGATCTAAAATTATGATCCAAAATTTTCCTTTATCCAACACTATATTTTCTAAGAATACCCATTTAGAGTCAAACATCTCACAATAAAAATGATGTTATGACTTATTAAAGGTGGATCTAGATTTTTCCCCAGTGAGATCAAAGATGGAAATTTTCTTTATAAGAAAGCTAAAGTTATTTATTCTTCAAAATTTTCAAATAAAATTTAGCATTACAAAAATAATATTGGCAAAAACCCATAACCAGATACAAAATAACTAATTTCTCGAGTAACCTAAGCTTAAACTCTTATGTACTTTTCGATGACCGTATCGCATCATCAGAAGGTCCTTTTACAAAATTACAATCTAGAATACAATACTTTACTTAGAATAATTGTATTCTAGACATTAATTTTGTAATAGGATTCTCTGATGACGACATGGTCATCGAAATATATGAGGGATTAACCTAAGGTAACTTGTGATATTAGTATTTTTTGTTGTACTGGTTTTCATGCCAATATTGCTATTGTAATATATTGTACCATTGTGATTTTGATATTGTATAAAATTTAGCATATTTTCATTATGTAGCAAACTTTTAAATGACAGTAAATATTTATAGTTTGAGAAACAATGTTTTTCAATATGAGCTAAAATTATTTCAATCCAAATTATTCTACAAAATATCAATATTTCTTTGTTTTGATTTTTCAAATAAATTGATGACATTCTCCCCAATATTATGAATTACAGCAAGACCTTTAAATACAACTGCCATTCATCCTCGATCTCGACATGTTTTCGGTCTTGCCATTAGACAATAGCTCTTACAGTTGCTGAGCTATAAAAAGAGTTGTTTACAGCGTTAACAATTCCTTTAAAACAGGATATTATGTTTCATGCCCTATGTTTACCTTGAATTTCACTTTATTTTCTTGTACTCTAGATACAACATTATAATGCACAGTATTTTGTTAAAAAGTTCAACTTATGATGTTTGAGGTTTTAGTTATTTTTTATAAAGTTCTATTACTAGTCGAAGTTTGTGGGGACCAACGTGGACTATGAGAAATATATTAATCATGTTTACACTCACAGAGATTATTTTTCAAATAAAGGCGGTCGATTTTCGAGTCAGGTTAAACTATTTATTTAAACCGGCAACGTTTCATTAATGGCTACGTATTTGTCATTAATACATTATGTATTGTAGCCCTTGTGATGATAACGTGGCCTGTTTAAATAAATAATTGTACCTCAATCTCAAATTAACCAGATTTATTTAAACAATAACAGAAATACTGCTACCACTCTTCCTTGACTGCCCCAGAAGATGTACTTGTTTCAATCAGTTTTTTGTAACTTCTCTAAACAATCCATTTTGTTTTGAACCTTATGGTGATCTCTTGAACTTTGGTGTTCATTGAGTTCGGTAAAACTTGGTTAATCACTTTTACCGAAAGCAAAACGTTTTCTACCACAATAACATGATGATTATATTAAAATATGTTTATCAAATAGCATAAATGAAATTCTGATTTATTTTTAAAATATAAAATATTATTAAACTTGAAAATTGTTTTTCTAGTTATTGGAAATTTTTAAATTTATCGTATATGGTAAAATTTAAATATAATTTAATTTGTTGTAATATTTCTAGAATAATTTAATGTTTTTAAAAATGTTTAATATATTTATACATCAATTATTTGTTGTATTTATTTAAATTATTTTCCGTCTTTTAATAAATATTGTTTCATCAATGATATTTCAAATATATAATTTAATTTCTCTTTATTTTTAATGAATTAACTCTATTCCATTTGATATACATCATAATAACCTCTGATTGAGCAACACACACAAAACATCTCATTCTTTCGTTGTTAATTATTTTTATGTTATATATGTAGTACAGAATTTAATATTTTACCATCAACTGTTCTATTAGGCTAGTTTAACAATATTGCAATATTTTATCTATAATCAGTACCGTAAACACAAACAGAAGTTTAAATGTCACTTTGTACCAATTAAAGTTATATTTTTGATGATGTATCTGTGAAAAATAAAATTCTATTCCGTTATGTCTTACTAATATGGAACACAGTTTTCACTTTCTTTACTCTCTTTATTTTGTTTACCCAGATTGGTTGCATTTATAAATTTTATATATACTTCAGTTTTTCATGTTGGTTGTGTGTATCACTTTGGCAAGTGGATTAGTATTCCTGTTTTTTATATGCATCAATTTAATGTGTATTTTTATCATAGTAGCCCCTGTATAACCTTTTGATACAAGACTGACATGATTGTAATCTAACGAGCATATGAAATTAATACAGGATTGTCATGGTGTTGACATATATACAATAAACTCCCGATTATCCGTGGGCGGATTCACCGGTTTGGGGATTATCCGGAGTCTGCCATTGTTTTACAAATATCCAATTTTTATTCCAATCAGATTCATTAATGTTTTTTTTAACCACTCAACGCTGCACAATATCCGGTAAAAACAACGATCATAAAAATAAAGTAAGCTATCTCAAATAATGCCAGGATAAACGATAACTGTCCTGTTAGACTGAGTTAACCAACTCGAGTTGGGAACAGACTCTGTATATAAGAGACAATGACAAAATGCTTGGACGCCCGAAAACCTAATGTGTATCATAAGATTTTAAACAAATGTCAGCTAATCTCGGCTATAAATAGTCTAGGACGTGACTGTCATATACATTATCGATCTTTATGGCTTTGTGACACAAGTAGAAATAAACATTCCGAGTTGAACGTTGAGTGGTTATTATACTTAAATAAGTAGTAGGTGGTTTGAATTTTTATGCGTTATTTTTATTTCTCTGTCTTTTTTATTGAATTTTATTTTTTGTCATGCAGTATTTTATCATTTGTATTAGTTGATATTTTATGTAAATTTCCTTTTTTTGTTGTAAAAAGATAAATAAAACAACATTTTATTGTCTAATACAGTGTTTTAATGTCCCAAATAAACATGTATATGGAAGAAATAAAATGTTTGAGATGAAAACAACGGACACAATAATTAGAGCAAGACGACTCTTCACTGTGTGACAAAATGGTCCTCAAGGAACTTAGATGGTACATTAAAGCTAAATAAATGCTCACAAAAAAAGAGACGAAAGTGACAGATTTTTTTGTTAAAAATTGAAAGTATTATGTGGGTAAGGGAAATTACATATGTACATACATACTTACTTTTGACATATACTTATGGATGTATTGTAAATAGTTAGACATATAAATGTACTTGTTATAATCCGTCAAATACATCGACATTTTAAATTATTTTCTGTATTTATTTTGTCCTCTGAAGATTATTTGTGAATTGCATTAACCGGGGTCATTATTTGTGTAACTTATGGTATAATAATCGATTATCGATCGTTTTGCGTATTCTTTGTTCATAGCGGATTATTCGGGGAATTCGTTATCCGGCGTTGCCGGGCCACCCTATTCCACGGATAATCGGGAGTTTACTGTATATATATATATATATATATATATATATATATATATATATATATATATATATATATATATATTAAAATAACATAGGTTATTCAAATACAAGAATATTTATTAATTTATATTCAAAGCTTTTCGTTGATAAACAGTACCAACATCATCAGGAATGAAAATTATTGTAATTTTCATTCCTGATGATGTTGGTACTGTTTACCTGCGAAAAACTTTGAATATAAATTAATAAATATTCTTGTATTTGAATAACCTATGTTGTTTTAAATTATTAAACAAGAAAACGTATTTTATATATATATATATATATATATATATATATATATATATATATATATATCAATTATTTGTTGTATTTATTTAAAATAATTTTAATTTCCATATTTTAATAAATATTGTCTCATTAATGAAATTTCAATTATATAATTTAATTTATTTTTATTTTTAATGAGTTAACTGTATCCCATTTGACATATATCATAATAAAAGTCTGATTGAGCAACGCATCCAAAACATCTCATTGTTTCGTTGTTAATTATTTTTATGTTATATATGTAGTACAGAATTTTTTGCAAACATGGAAAAAAAGGATTAATATTCTAGTTTTAGCTAGATACCATAAACTTGTACCTAGTAGTTCAATATAAGTCAGCTAGGTGACAGCACCTGACAGTAAATCGAACGCGGTATATGGGCAATCAATCCCGTTTCCTTCATTCGCGGTAGGGATACTAACCGCATGCGCATGTGAGACGGAGGTAGCTCGCTAGAGGTTGGCTGCCACGAGGGCTGGGCGGGTTTTGGGGGCTCAGACCCGGGTAAAAAAAAAAAAAAAAAAAAAAAAAAAAAAAAAAAAAAAAAAAAAAAAAAAAAAAGGGGGATTTTTCCTGGTAAGGTTTCTTCTTGCCAGGTTTGTTCATCCTGCTCTTAGCGTGACACTTACCGTACTGTTTCACTATTTCCTGATTTTCCATCAGCTTGAGATTGGTACATGGGCAATCAATCTAGTTTCCTTCACTCTAGGTAGGGATCCTAAACCCATGCGCATGTGAAAACGAGGTAGCTCGCTAGAGGTTGACTGCCACGAGGGCTGGGTGGGTTTGGAGCCCAGACGAGGGTAATAAAAAAAGGAATAATTTAATTTTACACAAATGTAAATAACTCAAGAACTAGACAAATTTTTGAAAAACTATTGGTGCCCCGTCATTCTACATTAAATGCAGCTACAATCTATAACATAAAATTCGAAGGTGTCAAAAGTAGAAAATTACTCGTTTACTGGTCAAGATGTATTTAAAACTAAAAACAGTGGATGAAAATATAATATGTTAACATTAGCTAAACCTAATTTAGTATTTTATTAACAAAATAATACCTGACCTTATAGTAGTTGATCAAGAAAATTGTGACAATAAAAGTCCTTGATTGCACGTTATTTATTGAAGTGCACTCGGATATATAATATTTTTTTGTATATTGTTTGAAATATTTGATAATCATTTTAGATCGTTCAGTGTTGCCTAGCAACCAAAATTAGGAATGAATTTAATGAAATGTCTTAAGATAGAAAACGATATTTTATGCTATTTTGGTACGTAAAAATTACATGTTGGAAAAAATTCTTATGTCGCCAGAAACCTTCCCAGGAATGTACTAAAAAAATTTCCAAAGTTTCATGACAATCAAATCAGTAGTTTAGAAACACACTGGGTTAAGTGTCGCACTAAGAGCGGGATGAAAAAACCTGGCACGAAGAAACTCTGCCAGGAAAAATCACGCTTTTTTTTTTTTTTTTTTTCTTTTTTTTTTTTTTTGCGCATTCGAGTTACTGTCAGGTGCTGTCACCTGACGAATTCATGCTGAACTACTAGGTAGAAGTTATCGCTAGACGCGGTATCTAGCTAAAACTAGAATATTAATCGTGTTTACCATTTTTCCAAAAATGGTTAAATATATTTTAAAATTGAAGTCTGCAAATGAAATACGGACTTTTTTTTCTTTTAACATAAACTAAAGCTTCTTGTGATGATTATTTGAAAAAATATCACTATTTGAATAACCTATATTGTTTTAATATATATATATATATATATATATATATATATATATATATATATATTAAACATGCTATAAAACTTTAAATTATTCTAGAAATATTACAACAAATTAATTTATAATTAAATGTCACCATAAACGATGCATTTTAAAAGAGTCAATAATATATATATATATATATATATTAAACATGCTATAAAACTTTAAATTATTCTAGAAATATTACAACAAATTAATTTATAATTAAATGTCACCATAAACGATGCATTTTAAAAGAGTCAATAATTGTAAAAAAATGTTCAAGTTCAATAATTTTTTATATTTTAAAAATAAATTGGAATTTCATTTATGCTATTTGATAAACATATTTTAATATAATCATCATGTTATTGTGGTGAAAAACATTTCGCTTTCCATGGAGAATCAGGAGGTAGTGGAGTGAAACAGTATGGTAAGTGTCGCGCTAAGAGCGGAATGAAAAAACCTGGCAAGAAAGAAACCCGGCCAGGAAAAATCCGGCAACAGAACATGCAGGAACCTTGGGGGCTTGGATCACCTTATAGTAAGGGATAAGGGGGGGGGTATTACCTTACAAATACCTTGTTAGTGAGTCTATGGCAGGAATGACATGTACCTCTTCTTCTGCTGCCTACTCGAAACTGAAAAGGCATCTTGTGAATTATTGTTTTTTTTCTTTACCCGGGTCTGAGCCCCCAAAATCCGCCCAGCCCTCGTGGCAGCCAACCTCTAGCGAGCTACCTCCATCTCACATGCGCATGCGGTTAGTATCCCTACCGCGAATGTGAATTATTGCTAGGAGATACCGTCAGATGCTACCACCTAGTGAATTCAAGATGAACTACTAGGTACAAGTTTCCTACATCCAGCCAAAAGTAGTATATTAATCGTTGTTTTCCATTTTCTAAAAACCTGTGATATATATTTTAAAACTGGAGTCTATTTATGAAATATAGACATTCTTCTTCCTTTTGACATAAACAAAAAACCTTTTTTCAATATCACTATTTTGAAGAAACTTTGTATCATGCAACTTGAAGTGTAGCCTTGCTGTTTTTATCACTTTAAAATTTGTTATCATACCCGTTATATGGATCCTTACCATGTGCTAGTACAACAATATCACCATCTAAGGCTAAATTAGCCACTACATGAGATTATGCTATGTATGTTAAGATTCTGTAACATTATAAACTTAGTGAGTAACAGTTATAGTTGGATGAGCAATAAAAAAACAAAGGTAGAATAGAGTCAAACATTACCAAACTATTAATGAATACTTAAAAATCTGTTAACCACAATACTTTTTACATTTGTTGATTCCATCTTCGCGTGAGCTACTAGTAATCACTTACACTTTTAAATGTTTTAAACTTGCCTATATTAGCACTTACTTGGCTTGTTGAGGACGGCCATTTCGGGAAATGTGTCCCTTTGTCAACTCAGACCGTAACTGATCTCAAGGTTTACATAGGTTAGAGTGGGGGTGGGATATTTTGGTGGTGTGGGTGTATTTTGTGTGTATTAGGAGTTATGATGTCAAAAAGTGCGTGTGAGTTGTAATGTAATTGTGTATTGAGTATGTGAGTAGGGTGTAGTTTGAAGTGCCTATATATTTCGTATTGTTCGGTTGTGTAGCGTAGTTTATTTCTGTGTTGTTTATAAAGAATTTGTAGGTTAGATGTTATGTCTATATAGTCATGTTTTGTGGAGTTGAGATGATGGGGATCTTGAACCCAAATACAAACACACAAGATGTCAATCCCATAAAATACTTATCAATACCATACAGATTATCCAAAACCCACAATCTAACCAACACACTACTGATATACGCATGCAGCAAGGATGTGAAGCACAATATTAAATTAATACACTCTGTCAAGTTGTGTACAAATGCTACATGACCATCAAGAATGACAATCCTGTATTAAATTCATATGCTTGTTAGATTACAAACATGTCAGTCTTCTATCAAAAGGTTATACAGGGCTACTACGATAAAAATACACATTAAATTGATGCATATAAAAAACAGGAATACTAATCCACTTGCCAAAGTGATACACACAACCAACATGAAAAACTGAAGTGTATATAAAATTTATAAATACAACCAATCTGGGTAAACAAAATAAAGAGAGGAAAGAAAGTGAAAACTGTGTTCCACATTAGTAAGACATAACGGAATAGAATTTAATTTTTCACAGATACATCATCAAAAATATAACTTTAATTGGTACAAAGTGACATTTAAACTTCTGTTTGTGTTTACTGTACTGATTATAGATAAAATAATGCAATATTGATAAACTAGCCTAATAGAACAATCGATGGTAAAATATTAAATTCTGTACTACATATATAACATAAAAATAATTAACAACGAAAGAATGAGATGTTTTGAGTGTGTTGCTCAATCAGCACCAAAGTTCAAGAGATCACCATAAGGTTCAAAACAAATACATTTCTCATAGTCGACGTTGGTCCCCTCAAACTTCGACTAGTAATAGAACTTTATAAAAAATAACTAAAACCTCAAACATCATAAGTTGAACTTTTTAACAAAATACTGTGCATTATAAAGTTGTATCTAGAGTACAAGAAAATAAAGTGAAATTCAAGGTAAACATAGGGCATGAAACATAATATCCTGTTTTAAAGGAATTGCTAACGCTGTAAACAACTCTTTTTATAGCTCAGCAACTGTAAGAGTTATTGTCTAATGACAAGACCGAAAACATGTCGAGATCGAGGATGAATGGCAGTTGTATTTAAAGGTCTTGCTGTAATTCATAATATTGGGGAGAATGTCATCAATTTATTTGAAAAATCAAAACAAAGAAATATTGATATTTTGTAGAATAATTTGGATTGAAATAATTTTAGCTCATATTGAAAAACATTGTTTCCCAAACTATAAATATTTATTGTCATTTAAAAGTTTGCTACTTAATGAAAATATGCTAAATTTTATACAATATCAAAATCACAATGGTACAATATATTACAATAACAATATTGGCATGAAAACCAGTACAACAAAAAATACTAATATCACAAGTTACCTTAGGCTAATCCCTCATATATTTCGATGACCATGTCGTCATCAGAGAATCCTATTACAAAATTAATGTCTAGAATACAATTATTCTAAGTAAAGTATTGTATTCTAGATTGTAATTTTGTAAAAGGACCTTCTGATGATGACGATACGGTCATCGAAAAGTACATAAGAGTTTAATCTTATGTAACTCGAGAAATTAGTTATTTTGTATCTGGTTATGGGTTTTTGCCAATATTATTTTAGTAATGCTAAATTTTATTTGAAAGTTTTGAAGAATAAATAAATTTAGCTTTCTTATAAAGAAAATTTCCATCTTTGATCTCACTGGAAAAAAATCTAGATCCACCTTTAATAAGTCATAACATTATTTTTATTGTGAGATGTTTGACTCTAAATGGGTATTCTTAGAAAATATAGTGTTGGATAAAGGAAAATTTTGGATCATAATTTTAGATCTTGTTTGTTTGGAATTAAGATCAGTCTAATTTAGTGGGAAGCCAAAGGTTAATTTTTAGGATGAAAGCCACTTTAGGCAGACACAATGTACATAGCTAGACATAGGAATACATATGTTAGGTTGTAGATGGATCTTGAGGTAAAAGAATATCAGAGAATGGTACTTATTGACATCAACTCAATATTCCAAAGAATAATGCACAAACTAATGTTTGAGAACAGATTCTTTTTAAACATAAAGGAAACTTATGAGTAAAGAAAGACATATGACTATTCTTTGAGCTTAGCTTTTGAGGTTATGTTATAACATATAAAAGTTATACACAAAACTCACACAAAATAATCATTTATTGACTCATACGCGTTTCAATAACAAAGTCATCATCATCAGTTGGTTTTGCTACTACAACTTGTTGTAAGTTAGAGTTTGTCATAGCAACACTCACTGATGATGATGCCTTTGTCATTGAAAAATGTGTGAGTCAATAAATGAATGATTTGTGAGAATTCTGTATAACTTTTATTTTTTAAAAAGAAAGACAGTTTATAATAAATAAAAAATTATAGTATTTACAAAAATTCTACAGAAAGCAATGTGAAGCCATATGTACAGGAAATACCTTTCTTTCTATGGTTCTGAAATAGAAATATTGAGAAGAAATGATCAAAACAGTTGTGATTTTCGAGAATAAAAAACAGAAATGAAGCTGTATCATTCCTAGGTTATGTAAGGTATAGTAAATGAGTTTATTGATGAATAAATGGGTAGAAAGGTTCGTAGAAATAGATAAATGGCACTGCAATGAAAAATTGTTATGTTAGAGCTATAATATAAGATAGATAAAACAGATGTTTTAGGAAGTTGGATTTGTATTAGGTTAATAGCCAAGCAGTGATTAAGTAGTACCAAAGCACTGATGAAGGCGACATCCTCATTGAAACTAGTCTATTTGTTTTAATAAAATGGTGTGTAGTGAGATTTAGAGAAAATTGTTTTAAGCTTTACCATTGGATTTGTATATTGTACAGAGAAGTATGACAGATAAGGTTTTCAGGGTAATATGTACTTGTAAATGTAATATGTTACATTTTGAAATAAAAGTATCTGTGGTTCTATTAGACAACACTAAATCATTTGAAAATTAAAGAGTTTAACAAAATGACGTGGGGAATCTTGAAAGTTTTAATTCTAGTAAAATTTGTGTTTTCATAGTTTAATTTATGCAGTTTTCATATATCACATTGAAAATTCTAAAGTGTTATAAGAATTTGCCATGGTGAACTGGGCAGAAGCAGAGTGAGCACACGAAGAAAAAGTGACAGAAAAAGTTAGAAAACAGAATTAATGCTAAGTAAAAACACACATCACAATGTACGCCATTGTTTTAAATTATGTTTATAAAATTTATTCTAAACAAATGTACTAGATAATAGTTACAGATCCAGAGAGACGAAAAACTGTTTTAATTAGAAAAAAAAACAATTCAGTCAGGAGAAATATTCAAGATACAATTAAATGGTTTAAAGAATTAAATATGGATAAACTTTTCTTGTATTTTATAAAGTCGAAAAACTAATTCATCAAGATCAAATTATTTTGTATTTTCTCTTATAAATTGTATTTTTACCATCTATAGACATCTTTCAATAATTTAGGTGAAATTTAAAGATGAATTTAAGAAGGATAGGAGTCTGGGAAGGATAGAACCAATAAAACCTTACTAATTCAGACTTTATTTATTCATATTTACCATAATGTGGGCGGGGCCGCAAGAGTTGCAAAATTGTACTATTTCAGACTTTTGGAAGCTCATATTTGTTACCAATACATTTTGGTTTAGTAAAATTCTAGTGAAAGGATATGAGTCATTGGAAATTTATTTCTCTCACTCGTTTAAACAGTTTATTCCCTGGTGTTTCATCTGCTTTGACTCTAATTTGTTAGTATCAAGGATTACTGTGTTCAGAATTGTTTGCTGTGGACTGAGTTATTTACTACAGAACAGAATATATTGTCAAAGATGATTTCGTTCACAGTGCTTTGTGTGAAGGAATCAGTCAATCAACCTACTAAGGTATGAAGAAAACCATATACTTTTCATTGAACAATGAAGTTGACAACTATACAATTAAACTCTTGAATTTTGTAGTCCATTCCATTTGGTGAAACTTAATTAATCACTTTAACATTAGTTTATGACCATCTGAACTGTAAATTTTGTGAATTTATATAAACATGCTGAGACAGAGCGTTTTTGATCGTTATGTGGCGATCTTCATCAGTGTATTCTGCTTGGAGATGTTAGGTTAAGTGGTGATGGTTGTAAAGGCAGTTTTTCGATAGTATCAAAGAGTATGTGTGATTTGTATTGGGTTTGTTCGTATAATATTTTTGTATTTTCTGTTTTTGTGTGTTATTAAATTTCATATTGTTTTTGTGTGTTTTTAAATTTCATATTGTTTTAGTGTGTTGAGATGTGGTTTTTTTTTTTATTGGTGTGTAAGATTTCTAGGTTATGGTAAATGTCTGTGTATTTGTGTCCTGTTTCTTTTATGTGATTGTAAAATGCTGACTGAATGTTACTGTTCTGTTTGTGTTCCTCGACTCTTTGAACCTGCAACCTGTTTTCCCAATGTAGAATTTGTTGCATTTGTCGCAGTTTAATTTGTATACGCCTGGTGCTTGTAGTTTATCTTTGTTGCTGGTGTAGTGTTGTATTTTGTATTGTAAATTGTTATTATATGTGTTGTTTTGTATGCTATTTTGTATCCTGTTTCTTTGAAATTTCTGGGCTATTTTATTTGATGTTCTTTTTATGTATGGTATTGTGATGTGTCTAGTTCTTAGTCTAGACACCAATAAATATTTAGCATATACAAATGGATACAGTACAACAATAATAGAGAAACTATGGCACAATATACAAAAAAAAAAAACACTAAAATAACACTACAGAGAGAGAAAACAGATACAACAGCTGTAGTGAACTGCTAATGTTCTCAAACATGAAGTAGGTCTATAGTTACAATTTGCTGCTGAACTATTTTATACTTTGTTTCAAAATAAATAAATTTAAGGTGAGTAAAGAATCATTGTTTGGGTTCAGAAATCTACAAGATGTAGTAAAGTAGAGAAGTTCTAAACTTGAATTGTAAACCTTAAAAGTGTTCAGATGTATCAAGAAGATCAGAAAAAGATTCTTTGGGATATGAACTGGAACCGTGGCAATTCTATAAAGACAAAACATTATCATTATGGGAGACAATGAAACACAACCTAAATATAGAAAAAGCTAATAATTAAAAAATTCATAAAAAAACGTCAATAGGCCTACATAGTACTCCAAGCAAATTAAAGAAGTGGTGCAAACATATTTTAGAAAGTTATGAAAACCCTGATGCAAGAATAAGAAATATTTAAAAGATGATAAATGGATGTTTACGAAATTGGATATATTATGCAATCCGAAGATGAAATAACTCAAAGTATAGATGGACATCAAACTGGTGACATTGTCTATGCAATAAATAGTAAACAATAAAACACAAAAACCTTAAAATGTAACTGAAGGAAAGAAAACCTCAGATGTTTTGTTAAGCTTGTAGATATGACCAGTGTTATTAGAACATACTTCTTTCTTTCAAGTGAAATGAAACTGGACACTGTGATTAATAAACAAATAATGCATTATAATAAAAATATAAACCCGTCACGCAATGTCACACATTATAACAAGTAAAATACTATACTATATTCCTTGGAAATACGGCATGCTAATATTCTGTTTTCATTCAAGATAATGAAATAAACATATTACAAACAGGTAAGGAACTAATTTGCTTTTTATTTCACATTGTACACATCTTAAAGTACAATAATTTGCAATATATGGGTACGTCAGATAGTTTATATACTGTATATGTCCTCTAACTCAAACTTATATTATTTCTTGGATTCGGTTTGTATTAGCAAATTTTTACTAGAAGTATTACAACTACATTATTTTTAAAAAAAATCTTTTCTGTATTAGAATTAAAATAAATTACTACTACTACTATTAGTATCACTTGGCAAAAAACCTCTACTTACTGATATTTTTCATCAGGTGGATTTCACACTAGATCAGTGAATTGTTCAATGCTGAGAGTCGCTGATAAGACGTATTGATTTAAATTGTTTTATAATTTCCCGACGTTAGAATAATTTATTTTTAGGCTTGCTTGTCTGAGGATGAAATATTTTTTTCTAAAGGGTCTACGAATTTGACAGTTATTGTTGGTGCTACAGACCAATCAAAAAGCAGTAATTGCCTCACATTGCTACGCCCTCTGGGATCAGTGGGGCTACAGACCAATCAGAAGGCAGTATTTGTCTCACATTGCTACATTTTCTGGGATCAGTTATTATGCTCTCTATATCGAACTACGTGTCAGTATGTTTTACAAAATTGATGAAATAACTGCGGCAAAGGACTTTTGAACGTCTTTCAACATATAACATTGTACTATGCTTTCATATAAAGTTTTGATAACTTCTTGTTTATACACTTGAAAATTTTTATATTAGGAAAAAAACAATTAATGAGTCGATTAGTAATGTTCTGACAGCTATTTTAATTATAACCGTCAGGTTAATTAACGTTTTTCTATGAACATTATCAACTTGAACATTTTTATGGAGTTAAAGTCCAAGTTTGCAATGAATACAGCTCCCATAACTACTGTCGTAATTAAATTGAAGGATGTCCTAATATAGCAAAGTGTCACATAGTATACGTCCCAGTATTTTAGTGCACTATTTCTTTTAGTGTGATCTGTCTACAATTATTAATATTATTTCGTCTGTAAAAATATATATATATATTGTTTTATCAAATAAATGTATTTTAAGTAGATATTTCGTTATTCTTAATCCATTATATTCAAAAGCATATATAATTATTAGAGTATTATTTACTGGACGAATGCGTTATTTCCACAGCCATTTCCCCCACCACTCACCTATCTAAATTGTTGACTCTTCATTTCTGAAAAAAATGGCGTACCTTTGAAAGTGTTAGTAGATATTAGAATTTGTTTCCACAAATATTAGGCGTTCGTATCTTTAAAGAGTTGTCGTAAATTTGCAAGTATTTTGGAAAGTAGCCCTTCTCAATATATGGACCAAATCTGGATTCTTTAAGCGTATAAACCTTGTAATAGGGGAAACCTTGCGGTATTTCTTTATTTGTTGCAATGCAAGAACGTTTGAATTCGTCTTTGTCAGCCAGTTTACTGCACGACAATATAAAAGTAAGTTGAATAAAGTTATATTTGTAAGTAATTTTAATGCATACGGAATGTATGCAATAATTTCCTTTCTAATGGTTTTACATACACTACTAGAATCTATGGGCCATAATGTAAGTTATGATAATCCCTGTTTGTCAAAAATAAAATCTATCCTAAGAAAGTGTTTCATAGCTGTAGTTAATGCAGTGCTCTTATTTAATATCTCAATATTAGCCTGATAAGAGGTATAGTTGTCCTGATAGATGAAACATTTCTTGTGGATGAAATTATGGTAAAAATTTACAAACGCGGACACCTACGATATTTTGGAAAATTGTTCAAACCACCAATAAGGACGATATCCAAAAGTAATTTTTAGTAATTATTCCGACGTGCGACTACCGCTATTTTCGTGAATTTTTTTACTTTTCTTATGTATTTTTACGTCCTAGACACAAATCCAACATTATTTTTTGTCGCTGATGCCGTTTTTTAAAAAATATACTAAAGAAACATAACCCAAACTAACCTTTATTGACGTACGACTAACGCTATTTTTGTGAATTTGTTTTTACTTTTCTTATGTATTTTCACGTTTTTACATATGTACATTCCCTAAATTTTTATGTATTTTTGTGAAAGTTACTTTATTTCACATTTTAAATGTTAGATTGTAATGACATGTAGGCCTATAGCGTGAACCGAGCGCGCAGTTGCTACAGGGCACTGCACTACGTCTAGATCTGTAATTTTATACATTACTATATACCTACATTATAATATACCTACAAAGTATCCAGTCATGTTAGATTTTGTAATAATTTTATTCAGAGTTACTATCTATTTTTATTAAATTATAACCAAATCTATCCTGACTTGATACTTCATAGGTATATTTTAATGTAGGTATATAGTAATGTTGTATAAAACTATAATCAAATCTATCCTGACTGATTACTTTGTATGTATATTTCAATATAGGTATATAGTAAAATTGAATATAATTATAACCAAATCTATCCTGACTGGATACTTTGTAGGTAGTCATTCGTAGGTAATTCACGAAAATAGCGGTAGTTGCACGTCGTAATAGCGGTAGTAGCACGTCTGAACTTACGTCAATAAAGGTTAAGTTTTTTAAGTATATTTTAAAAAAATGGCGTCAGCAAAAATTATTAATGTTGGATTCGTGTTTAGGACGTAAAAATACATAAGAAAAGTAAAAAAAAAATTCACAAAAATAGCGGTAGTAGCACGTCGGAACGTACATCAATAAAGGTTGTTTTTTAAGTATATTTTTAAAAAACGGTGTCAGCTACAATTATTAATGTTGGATTCGTGTTTAGGACGTAAAAATACATAAGAAAAGTTTAAAAAATTCACGAAAATAGCGGTAGTCGCACGTCGGAATAATTACCAATTTTTTTATTTTTTCTTGAGGAAAATTACTTTTTTTATTTTAAAGTAGGGTAAAAAATTCTCAGAAGAGGCATAAGTTGTGAATGGGTGCGGAGTGATCAAACATTTCGTGCCAACTATACATTCACACTATCTTTGTGGCTCCAAGGAAAAACATTTTCACTCAGTTTTATGTTTTGAAGTATTATTTCTTTTGGATATGGTTTTTTTTTGGTAGTTTTGAACAATTTTCCAAAATATCGTAGGTGGCCAAACTACCAAAAAATGGTGTGTGAACCTGCCGCGCAGTAACTACAACTCACTGCACTACGTCAGAGTCAGTTTATTTTAATACTAAACTTAAAATCTAAATATTTAACTTTTGGTTATAGTTTTATACGACATATACCTACATTAAAATATACCTATGAAGTATCCAGTCAGAATAGATTTGGTTATGGGAAAAATGCAGAAGCTCGGCGCCATACGATATTTTGGGAAATGGTTTAACACCACCAACCTCGAAAAGTTACTTTTTTTTCAATTCAAAGTAGCGTAAAAAATTCAGCGTGGATGTAGAAGTTGTGAATAGGCGCGGAGTGATACAAATGCTTCGTGATGTTACAACTGTATTTCAATGTATAAAATTAAAGCCAAATCTAACCTGACGACACTTTTTAGGTATATTTTAATATAGGTATACAGTATTGTATAAATTTAAAACCAAATCTATCATAACTGGAGACTTTTTTAAGTATATTTAAATATATGTATAAAAATTAAGCGAAGTTGTGAATATGCGCGGAGTGATACAAATGCTTCGTGATGTTACAACTGAATTTCAATGTATAAAATTAAAACCAAATCTAACCTGACTTGACACTTTTTAGGTATATTTTAATATAGGTATACAGTATTGTATAAATTTAAAACCAAATCTATTCTAACTGGAGAAGTTGTTTCTCAAATATCTACACACGTAAGGTTGCGTGACGTACCGCGGTCGATGCGTACAACCTTTTGCGCAGCACTGTGACGTAAGTATCAGCGCCCATTCACAACTTCTACATCAGCGCTGAATTTATTACCCTACTTTAAATTGAAAAAAAGTAACTTACCTACTTCAATAAAAAAAAAATTCTTTTAGATATCGTCCTATTTGATGGTTTCAAACAATTTCCCAAAATATCGTATGGTGCCGAGCTAATGCACAATAACCTTGGTTATAATTTTATTCCACATTACTATGTACCTATAATAAAATACACCTATAAGTGTTCAGTCAGGATAGATTTGGTTGTAATTATCTGCTTTGGCAATAAGTCTAAATATTTACCAAAATTACAACCAAATCTATTCTGACTGGCTACTTCGTAGGTATATTTTAATATAGGTAGATAGCAATATTGAATAAAATTATAACCAAATCCATCCTGACTGGATACTTTGCAGGTATATTTTAATAAAGGTTTATAGTAATGTTGTATAAAATTACAACCAAATCTAGACGTAGTGCAGTGCGCTGTAGCTATTGCACGCCCGGTTTACGCTATAGGCCTACATGCCATTACATTTTAACATTTAAAATGTGTAAACATTAACTTTCCGTATTTTCCGCAGAAAAAAGTTGATATTTATTTTCTACACATTAAAGCGAGTCATTTAAAACAAACAAACAAAAAAATTTTAAACCAACATCATTAGGACTATGTTTTTACCAAGTTAGGTTATATATATATATATATATATATATATTTTTAAATGTGTTTGCAGTAAAAAAACTTCAGATTCCTGTTCAGCAAGGTCAAATTGAACATGAAAACAAAATAGATTCCGATCGGAGCGGTAGGCTCTGATCTTAATAATTACCGAAATATAGGTAGATGGTAATGTTGAATATAATTATAACCAGATCTATCCTGACTGAATACTTCATACGTATATTTTAATGTAGGTATATAGTAATATTGTATAAAATTATAACCAAAAGTTGAATATTTAGATTTTAACTTGAGTAATAAAATAAATTCACTTTGACGCAGTGCGCTGCAGCTACTGCTTGACTGATACATGGTATTACAGACTAATATTAAAAATGTGCAAAAAAATTAACTGTTTGTATTTTCCGCAGAAAAAAGTTTACATTCATGTTCTACTTATTGAAACTAGTAATTAAAAAAAAAAAAAACATTCATTAAGACTATATTTTTAGCATAAAAATATTTTATAGCATATAAAACAGAAGCTGCTTTTAAAAAAAAGTAATAATATTTGTACATGTTTGGAGTAGGGCCGTTTAAGCTGAAATTCTGCAAAATGATTCCTTCGATGCTAAATCTATGGATTATACCTTTTCACTCCTTCCAAGCATGCTGTACAATGTTCGCTCCTGCGCTCTTGTCAAAAGTTATAAAGATAAACTATATTATAGTAGAAGTCAGTACTTAGGTTTTACAACTTGAAAGTACTGTAATACAAATTAAAGTATACTAGTTAATTCCCTCTTCACCTGAGATACTAGTTTTTAATTAAAAACGCTTGTGAAATTGTTACACTTGTCTGTAGCAGCACTTCCTTTATAAAATCTGAGGGTGGCTATTTCGGGAGTGTGTCTGAATTGCAATAAGCGATATTAAATAGACAAAATTGTGTACAGTAAAGAAATCAATTTACTATTCATAAGATTATAAAGTTTAATTGAAAATGTTTTTAATAGTAGTTAAAAGTACAGGAATATATCGTATTTGAATGCTTAATTTTCATGCTGCTATTGCTCATTAAGTTGAATCGTTATTGGGCCAAAGTTATCGTATTTGAATGCTTAATTTTCATGCTGCTGTTGCTCATTAAGTTGAATCGTTATTGGGCCAAAGTTAAATAAGAAAGGCGTGTAAATGTTCAATGCAACTTTTTCTGGTTTGTGTGGTGTGACTGTGGAATAGTGTAATTGTTTGTTTTGTCCTTTTGCAACTTTATCAAAAAATAGATGTGTGGGTGTTTTATAAATTCTATAAAATTTGCATATGTGTTGTTGATGGCAGTTTAGTAAAGGTGAATTTTATTCAAAATTTGTAATTTTTGGGCATCACCAGCACGTTTAATTACTTTTCGAGGTATTTCGATAGTTTCTACTTCAAGTATAGGCAAAACATTGAAATTTAATTTTTGGGGGTCGCTTAGAACGGCCTTTTTTCTAAATTTTGAATTTTTTGAGGAAAGTGGAAGTTTAACTTTAATGCAAAGATCTATTATATGGCTAAAGGAAAGAAATACCTAATTTTTCTGTCAGTTAAATTAAATGCAGATAGGAAATAGTTTTTACAGTTTTTAGTAAGGATTTTAAGTTCTATGAATTTTGTATTTTCCAGAGTGCAGCCGTTGCCGCGAATTGGAAACATTGCTATGCAAGTTTAATGCATAGGCAAGGGCTACAGACAAACACAGCCCACTCAGTCCAACACTTAAAACAAAATACGAAATGGTAAGTTATATTTTCTGAACCAAAATTGTTCTTTTTTACAGTTTATTGTTTATTGCCGATTTTTTATGTATTTTATTAAACTTAAATTATGAATTTTTGTCCTTTGAGTACAAGTTCAACATATATATCATTATGGTTTTTGTTTTCAATAAATTTCTTACATGAATGTCTTGAATGATTAAATAACTGCATATTAACTCACAAAACAATATACTTTATTGTCATACACATTTCAATGACTTATACCATCATTGTCACTGATACTAATCAAAATTTACAATTGCAACTTAGAGCCAATAATAAAATTGACATTGTGTTCATGCAAGAGGTTAGGTGCCTAGGGGCGTGTATAGGACTAAATGTTTTGTAGTTTAAATATTGCATTTCATGATGAATATTTATTATTGTGGTTTTTATAAATTAAATTGTGGGTTTTATTGTCCATGACAATTAGCAAATGTTAAAGTTTAATGAATGTTAAAACTTGTATACAATTGGTATTTTATATAAAAACATTTATCAATACTTGGCATAATTTTACTTTTTTTACATAATAAAATTCTATACACATGAAAGCAGAAGCTATAAAAATGATTTTTTAAATAAAACCCGTTTTTTCAGTTTCAGAATCTTTAAAGGTTCATGAAACACGCTGCCAAAGATGTAAAGACTACAAAGAGACTGTTAACACTCTTAGCTTTGTAGAGTGTGAAAACACTTCCTAGGGAAATGCTGTAGAAGCTGTTTGTTGTAAGTAGACAAATGCATTAATATTTTATTAGTTAATGTTAAATTACTTATTACTGGATTTGGTACTTCTAAATTAGTTTTAGGAAAGCTTAGAATTTTTGCATCAAGTTGTCAAAAACATTTTTCATTAAATTATCGAGATAACCTTGTTGATATGTTAAAAAATTCTATTATATTTTATTATCGGTAATTGTGAGAATTTCGGACCACTTGAGATTAAAATATAAAATTATTCAAAAACACATCCTAAGTCGATATGTACAAGAATGTTTTTCCAATTTACTCAGAAAATTATTTTTTTATCAATTTAGAGTTGGGTAAGAAATTCAGTGCGGATTAGTAAGTTTTGTGCAACGTCCGAGAAGTGTTATAGTGATGTCTCACTATCTCTATTCATAACTTATATATGTCAATATTTAAGAAACGTTTTGACTGAATTTGTATGGTTTTTTGCATAGGAATTTAAATATAATTATAAAGTCTCCAGTTAGGATAGATTTGGTTGTAATTTTATACATTATTATATACTTATATTAAAATATACCTATAAAGTGTCCAGTCAAAATAAATTTGGTTGTAATTTTGTACATTACTACCAATGGCAATGGTAATGTAAGTAATGTTGGTTAAATGTATAAAATTACAACCAAATTTATCCTTACTGGATACTTAATTGGTATATTTCAATATAGATACATAAAATAAACATTCCTTGAAAATAACAAAAATAATAGTTAATAATTTAGCTTTAGGACATGTTTTTGATTAATTTTATATGCATTTTATTGTGGGTGGGCAATCTGAGTATTTACCAAAGTTTAGATCCTTAAAACATCAACTGTAGTTGTTATCATTCCATGGATGATGTACAACTTACTACTCCTCACTGAATTTTGTACCCAACTTTAAATTGATAAAATTAACTTTCCGTGTTGAATAAAAAAAAATCTTGTGCATATCGTCATAGGACGTGTTATTGAACAGTTTTCTATTTTGATCTTAGGTGGTCCCAAATACAATTATTTTATTGTCTAACATTAGTTATGTTTTCAATACTATGAATGCTTTATACTATTAGTTTATGTAACTGAATTTAAAAAAACCAGCAAAAGCATGTTGTGAACAAAAATTTACACTGGTTAATTGATCAAAAAAGCTGCTTCATTGTTAATTTTTTTTCAGGACCAATTTATTCTGTTGAGATAAATTTAGAAGTCAACTAAGAAAACTGAACCTTAAAAATGTTTCAATAACCTTCAGAGAAAGTGGGATCAAGGTCATCCTTGTCACTCAAAAGTGACAACTAATAAATATTCTACCCTTTCATTAATGTTACGTAGATTGATTTTCTCATACTTGATGGCTAGTTCATTTGTAAATTCAGTTAGATTTACAAGTGTTATGTGTTCAATATAGAGAATGCTGTATTTTAGAAATACAATAACTACTTTAGCTTGTAACTTTGCGAGAGCATATTTCAGGACTGTTTACCAAATTGCAATTAACACTGCCATGTACAGAGCGTATTGCTGAATAAATATTTGTGAAATTACTAAAACCAAAGTTACCCAAAAGTAAAGTAAAGTATACAGCTTTCAAGGTACATGAAAAAAGTGACTGATTTGCAAATCAAGTATATATTATTTCATAAATTAGGTTTTCTAAAATTTGTTATTTTCACTTTAATGGTTGTTTTGGAGGAATGAATATTCTAAAATCTTGACACAGTATCGTAGTTATACCCTCTTTTATAGCAGGCAATTATATACTTTTGTGGTATATAAGTTTATTTATTAAAAGTTGAATTAAAAAAACTTTCTAAAAGAGTTTGTTTTATTTATCACTGCTAAGTAGGATGGTATGCCGTCCCTCCCAAATGGTGATTTTTAGAGATCCGCTTTCTAAATGGATTCAGCAATAACCCTCTCCATGAATACGTAAAAATTTATTCAATTTAAATATGATCGGCATAAAAAGATTTACCTGGATGCTAGGACTGTGTGTAACAAGTGAAACAACTTCTCATAGATATTACTTTAAATCATGTATACCTTAACTGGCATATGTGTATTGAAAAATTAACCTTTTTTGACAGGAAATCTAGTTTCTCATAAGTAACTCGTTATAACAAAGATACAACGTAAAAATGGCTTATTACTGGACAACAACAGAGTATTGTGATTACAGTTTGGTTTATTAAATGTAGCAATAAACTAGAATAAGGATGTAGGGAATAGATTGCGGTTCACGGAACCTTACGACTACGAATTAAGCCAATAGTACTCAGATAACTTATTTGTGGACACAGGCTTCGCTTATATCTAGAAGTATAATTACAAAGACATTCTATATATTTAGCAATTATGTGCTATCACTAGTTGTAAGCTGTCAATGCAGTATATCCTGCTTTTCGAAATATTATCCCTCATTGTAGTATTACTTTCAAAATATACTGGATTCAGTTGTCCAGTGTCAACTAATTCATTACTAATTAATGATATGACTATACTATTTACCCTTTAAGAGGGAAGGTGCTTGTGGAGTTTCATTCTGCAAAAAACTATTTGGAATTAAATCTGTTTTCATTTATATATATATATATATATATATATATATATATATATATATATATATTTATTTATTTATTTATTTAGGTTAGTTTTGGTTGGTAAAGATTATTTAGATTTTTTTGGACTAGGAGACTGACAGACTTACCTTGGTAAGAGTCCACACTGTAGTCTTGAAATAGAAACACATAAAAGCACTTAAACAATGATATATTTCAACCACACAGTGGTCTTTGTCAATCAAAGAGAAAACACAAAAAGAAATATAAGAGAATGAAATAAAATCTTACCAAGGTAAGTCTGTCAGTCTCCTAGTCCAAAAAATCTATATATATATTTGGATGTCATGTAATTACTACAGGACAAAATAAAACTTTACTTCACAGATAACTTACACAATCGGTGTAGTTAATGACGTAACTATATCATAAAAATTAACAGAAAATTCTGTATTGAAATTAATTTTCTGTTATTTATTTGGGGGGGGGGGTCAATTTATGAAAACCGGCTGGATGATTATCAAGGCTATTCTCCTTCTAAAATGTCTTCTATCTCACACACACACACACACACACACATTATATGTATATACAGTAGAGCCTCGAAAATTCGAGTCCTGGTTTAATTAGCTTCTGTTGAATTTGAGCCTTTTTCTATTAGAAAGGAAATGAGTTGGGTGTCCAAGAAATGTTTATATCAATATGGTATTTTTCTTCCTCCCCATTCTGGTGCATCATTCAGTTCACTAGTGTTCTACAGATCACTTCATCAGTTGTGTTTGATTGTCCTTATCAGTTATGTGAAGATGTTTGGCAGAAGGTCAATGGATCAGAAATATCTTTCTTTATTTTTGCAGAAAGTTTTGACAGTCAACAAAATTCCTTTAGAAAGCACAAATGTCTAGTTTTGTGTGTAACATAACAGAAAATAAATTCTCTTTGAAGCAAAAAAATCAATGAAACATTGATGACACTCATGATTAGCTGGACCGGTATTTTTGTTGTTATTAATAAATCTGGATCTGACTGCCACCACATTAATCTGTATACGAGGTGTGGCTATTAAATAACGAGACTGGCGTTGTAAAAAGTTTTATTCTCATTTTATACATAATTATTTATTATCGCCTTCAATATACACCCCTTCTCTATCCCTGCAACGCTCCATGCGAATTTTCCATTGTTGGAAGCAGTGCTGAAAGTCATCTTTTGTCAACTCTTTTAGTACTCTTGCCGCTTTCTCTTTAACAGCTTCCACGGACTCAAATCTTGTTCCTTTTAATGCAGATTTCACATGTTATTACCCTTTCCAATAAATTTGGGTCATTTTTAATGGAATCTAAAATGTCAGTACAAACATTTTTGCGAGTTTCTTTTTGTTCAAACGTGAGAATCTTTGGCACCATTTTGGCGCACACTTTCTGCATGTTCAAATTGTCATGTAAAATTTGCTGTACACATTCTTTATCAATGTTTACAGTTTCAGCTATAGCACGAATACTCAATCGACGATCAGACCGAATCAAATTAGCAACTTTTTCGACATTGTCATGCGTTTTTGACGTTGAAGGGCGACCTGGCCGCGAATCATCTTCAACGTCTTGTCGGCCATCTTTAAAACGTTTGAACCATTCAAAAACTCGTGCACGGGATAAACATTCACTGCCGTACATTTCTTTCAGTAAATTATAAGTTTCAGTAGCGGTTTTTCCAAGTTTAAAGTGAAATTTAACAACAATTCGTTGCTCTATTATTACACTATTCGGCAAAACAAAATAACAACGTTAACGGAAATGAAGGTTATAACTAAACCGTGTTACTTTTGTAGATGAGGCTAAGGGCATTTTGAAGAGAAAGCTTCACACTAAACAGCTGACAGTCAATGGCGGATTACGCATGCGCACTTTTGCTGCCGCAACGTCAGTCTCGTTATTTAATAGCCACACCTCGTATGAGGGGTTTTACTGTATTAGGGTTCATTAGAAGTCATTTTTTTCCTAATTCACAGGAATTTATTTCTGTGTAATGCGAGGGGGGTCTGTGTCCCGTTCATCTCGTACTATTGATACTACTGTGTCTCTATATGTATATATACATTTTTTTTCATTTAATAAATATTTTAATTCCTGTTTTTAGGTAACTTTCCTAATCATCAAGCCCACTGCTGTCTATAAAACCACCAGCATCAGAAACTTGCACCATCAATGACCAACCACATCAATATCTATATCATCACCATCAACACCTACATCAGGACCATCAACATCTATGTCAGCACCATCAACACCTAATCACCACCATCAAATTGCACACTGCGTCTTTGTCATATTAATCAGGTAATTTTTTCTGTTTCTATTTTTTAAAATTTATATATATATATATATATATATATATATATATATATATATATATTTATAATTGTATACATATATTTATATATTAGTTTAATTTTCAATATGATTAATAAAGTGTAGAATATTATAAACAGGCTGAATGTGTATTCCCTCTACTTTTCCTAGAGTCGTCATTATGTTCTTAGGAAGCAAACTTTGTATCTATTAATGATTTTAATTATTAATATTCTGGTTCCGTTGATGTCGTTGAATATATTTTAAATCATGTTACAAATGTTGGCCATTGAGAAATAGAAATTCATTTCAGTTGTTCATTAAATGTTGCATTTCATACTTATTATTTTATAGATCTAATTCAAATATATTTCTCAAAGTATATAAGTTGTTCAATAGAGTTGAAAGAAATAGTGGTTACTGGTTTAGCTCTATCCAGAAACCCTAATAAAAAGTATTATAATATATTGTTCTATATTAAACAATTTTGTTTCCATTTTTTGAATTTTTATTGTCAGATCACTAGACTGTTCCTTACCCTTTTGCAAATCCTGAATATTTTTGTTACTGTATTAAATGAACCTATTATTATGAACTTCTCTTAGTTATGATTTCTGTTTTCCAACACCCTTGCCATATACCATTGGTTCATTTCTTTTATCTTAATGCTGCACTGAACTAAATTAGAGTTATAATTTTTGGTTCCTCGTCACATTGAATCCACATCTTCCAATAATCAGACACCAAAATTCCATCTCATTTCTTTCTTTTATATTAATGCTGCACTGAATTAACTTTCAGTTATTATTTTTTGTTCCTCGTCACCTTGAATCCACATCATCCAGTAATCAGTTACCAAAATCCCATCTTGTATTTAGTTTGAACTTTGTGTTCACCTGAAGTAAATTTGTTTTTCAGGTTGTCAGCATTGCTGTACAGGTACTTCGCTGCTATAATTTTTCAACATTGTGGAAAACTTTGAGTGGTGGCAGTGTAAAATAAAGTTTTATTGGTTTATACAAATAAAACTTTAGTTTCAGATATAAGAAAAGACATTTATATCAAATGATTTCCCTTTCCATCCTTGTGGAATCCCTTTCTATCTTGTTTTCATTTTTATCATCTGATTGTCTATATCAGAAGTTATTTATTCTTAGTTTTTTTATATTCAACTTTTAATGGTGTTATTGTCCATGTCTCAATTATTTCCAAATATTAAATTTTTCTCATGTTCAGTTGATAAAGCTGTGAGATTATACAACTAAAAGTAATTTGTCGTTGAAATATTTTGACAAATCATTTCAAATAGTGGTATTTAAAATAGCTCAGATTTGTGGTGAGCTTTGAAACATTTTTAAGGCAAAATTAATTCTTCTGCAAAGTTATTTTTTTATTTTAGTGTATTGTAAATCGAATACTGATTGTGTAGTTTTATTTTTTTTTTTTACAATAAAGATAATGGTATTTTTATGCTAAAACAAGCATAATTGTAGGCCATAGCTATTTTAGTTACAATTTGTGCACTTGTCTGAACTGGTGGTTATTTATGTTTTAGTGTTATCAATTAAATTACAAGGGACATTTTGCATTCATAGGCCTATATAAAGCTCAAATAACAGAGAACAGCAAAGAGAAATCCAGCGATTACATATGTCTATCTAGATAAAAAAAACTGGGCTCACATAGTAAAATTTCTCAATTATTTTTACCTTAATGTAATAAATATGAATTTAACTGTTTTTGATTTTATAATACACTGTGTTATAAAAAAATTACAAAAGTATAATTTTGTGCAGTTTTTTTGTTGTAAATCCTGAGAGTTTTCTATAATTACACTTTACCACTTTACACCTGGTATTAACTTGGCAAAAAAACAAAAATCACTACTAACTGATATTTTCAGCTGACATTTTTTGCACTAGGTCAGCTTGAGATGGGGATCCAATGGGTAGGCCTTTGTTTTGTGTGTAGTATTTGTTGTATGTGAATTAATTCTGAGAAGTGATTGTTTCTGTTAGTGGTATTATTTCTTTGGTTATGTTGTTTTCTATTAACATTTGTTTGAGTATGTTTATTGTTTCTTTAATTGGTATGTTTGTGTATAGGTTGGTGATGTCGAATGTTGCTAGTGTAGAGTTATGTGCTTTGTGTTTTTTATTTTTTTTGTAAGATCTATGTTATTTTTTAGGCTAGTGTGGTTATGAAATGTGATATTTTTTCTTATTATTTTGTCGAGGTATTTTGCGATTTTGTGTGAAGATGCTGATGTGTTATTTATTAGTGGTATACAAATAAGATGTACCAATATGCCCACTACTCATGGGATTCCCCATCTCGAGCAATAATCATACAAATCTAGAACAAAAATATATTTTAAACATTAACAAATACACTCGCAATAATAATATATAGTACAGATACATAGATGACATCCTAATCCTATAAAAGCAACATAAGACAGATAAACACCTACCACATTTACATAAACAAATTACACAATAACAAACCTCACACTAGAAACAGAACAAAATCAGCTTCTTAGATCTAACGAAAACAAACACATTCAAAATATACAGGAAATGGATCACCATTGACAGTTATACACAACACTTCAATCACCGCACAACACAAACATGCTGCCTTTCACTCCATGATACACAGACTAATCAACCTACCCATGAACAATGAAGGCAAAATAAACAAACAATAAAATACATGGCATATTAAAGGGGATACAAACACACTTTATTAGACAACATAATTGCGCAAAAAAAACCCACACATAACACAACACAAAAATACATATCGCAAAAATAACCTCGTTCTGCAAACTTTAATACAAAGTAGCATTTAAAACATCCAACAAAATTAAAAAATACTTACATAGTTCAAAAACACATCAGAATAAACAGGGCAGGAGTATACAAGATTACATGCTACAACTGCCCCAGCTTTTACATAGAACATACAGGGAGAACATTTACCACAAGATACAACAAACTCTTAAAAAGACAACCTAAATCAAATTTTGTCATACACATACAAAACAACTACACTCATAGACAACAATCTAAAAGTCCTACACTACATCACAAAAAGCAACAAAATTGGCATAACAAAACCATGAGATATACAAAAAACATTAATACTATCCACAACACATTCTAAACGATACGATACACTCAGAATCAAATACTGTATTTGGAGACATAATTAACTACTACTCTTTGAACAATAACATACCTGAGTGACTGTCTTGTCTGTGACACATCATTGAATAACACGCTGACCTAGTGCTAAATGCGTCTGCTGAAAATATCAGAAGGTAGTGTTTTTTTGCCAAGTTGGTACCTAAAGTATAAGTATAAATTTTTTTTAACTACAAAGAATCTCAATTTATAATGGCCTTTCCCTTCCTACTCGGTGGGCTTTCACTAATACATCTCTTATAGCCCTAAAAGTCAATAGTTGTGTGTCATGTCTCTGCCCTTGTGCTGCCATGGTCGTCCCTTACATCTCTACTCACTTGCTTGGGGGTTTAATTCTAAGGCTTTCCAACATTTTATAGTGAAACTGGGTGATTATATTAAAACTATGTACAGTCAACTCCCGATTATCCGGGATAGTTACCGGCAGGGCCGTCACGGATAATGCGAAATCACGGTTAAAACAAATACCATAATATCCACAGCCTTACTTCTACCCAATGACTGTAAAAACAGCTGATAAATAGTACCGCCTCCTGCTGTACCGTCACTACTATACAGTTCGTTTTAATCAGAAGCAACGCATAGACTGACCACTGAGGAAGGGTAGTGTTTACGTTCGACTCGAGCGATCGCGTAATTCCGCGAATTCGGAGTTCGGATTTATTCACGGAATAAACGACCGCTCGCGCTCGGGAGTTATCGAACCTCCATGCATCACGTTCGATGCTTCGATGTGCTCTGATCTGATTGGACGTTGGAGATAACGCGTAATTAGGGATTCGCGCGTCATAGAACCGCGTGAATTTATAAAAGGACAACAAGAAATATAACGTAAACTCAGACATGCTGACCGAAACTCTGCCCGCGAGTGCGCGTCGCGCTGAAACAGGTAGGAAGGATTTAGGACACGGGGTGGCGACTGCGGCGAGTTGACAGTCTATAAACTATTCCGTAAAGGTTACTGTACGTCCCAACGACCGCTCGCGCTCGCATCCGTCCGCCGCGTTCACATTTGACTCCTCCCGCCCCACTGCTTCAGGTGGAGCTGACGATCCCGGTTGATCCGCAACCCGGTTGATGCGATCCCGGATAATCGGGAGTTGACTGTAGTATATTAAAATGAATATTTTTAGTTCGTCTGTATAAAAGTAAATAATAAAAAGTCTAGGTTACAATTTATATCTAGAAATACATTCAGGCACACAATGTAATCAGTATTGATTTTAATCCTTTAAGAAAGTTTTCTCTTACTAAAGAATACTTTGAAGTGAGGTTTATCAATTCCTATTAGTTCACACTCTCCTTATACATATCTTGTTCAAATCTTCAATCATTAATAAAATACCTTTTATCCATCCTCTGAAATTCAAAGACATTTTTGTAAACTTGGTAGTGGATGGCATTTGTTAATAAAGTTTTTTTTTTAATAATAATTTAATTAATTTTGCTTTCTATTTTACCATTTAAAATTGTGATTCAGTCATTTATATTATTTGTATTTATTTAATAAAATGAAATTTGTCTTTGATGACCTGAGTAGAAATTGAGTTTAAAATTTTTTATTAGCTTAAGAATACTTTTGTTTGCTACAACCCATTATGTAGGTCCAATGTATGTGTGGGTCCAAGCTCCGTGTGGTTGTGGGGTGAGGTGCGAGGGAAGAGGGCCTTGTAACTGTTATGTGCGTGTATTCCTTTTCAAATAACATTCGTCCAGTTAAGCTAGTGGAAGTGTGTGTTTTAATAGAATTGTGCGTGTTTCTTCTATCGTCTAGCCTAGTGTTTTTGTTTATTGTTGATAATTATACAACACTAATTTTAATTTTTAGTTAGTGTTGATGTTTTAATTTAGTGTTGATTATAGTTAGTCATGTCTCAAAGTTCGTCAAGTGGAAGTAGCCGTAAAAGAAGTTTTGTTGTACATAGTGAAGCTCGAACATTAATTAGTAAAATAATTGAAAAATGTGACGAAGAAGCAAAAACTAATTCATTGCGTTTCCCATTAAAACAGGCCACAAAAAGAGCAGCAGATTATTGTGGAAAGTCAGATAATTTTATTCTGAAAGTCCGTAAAGAGGCTAGGCACTTGAAACAACAAGGTTCAAGCAGTAAGCTCTCCTCGCCTGGTAAAAAAAGAAAAACCAGGTTCAATGACAGAAAAGTTTCTGTTGATGACTTCGATAAGTGTGTCATTAGAAATATAATTCAAGACTTTTATAAAAGTGAAAAGGTTGTACCGACAGCACGAAAACTGCTACCCATAGTGAAAAAAAGAATTCACTTTCCATGGGGAAAGAAATCTTTGATAAGAATTATAAGGGGAATGGGTTTCAAATGGAGAAAGTGTAGTAGTAGGAGAAAAATTCTTATAGAAAAATCGGAAATTCGGGAATGGCGACACAGATATTTAGTGCAAATAAAAGCCTTACGTCAATCTGGAAGGGATATTTTTTACGTGGACGAGACATGGGTAGACAGTAATATAACTGTTAAAAAATGTTGGCAGTCAGATGATGTTTTCGGTGTATCAGAAAACTATAGAGCAGGATGCCGCCTTATACTTCTACATGCTGGTGGCAAAAATGGATTTGTGAAAGGAGCCAAGCTTCTTTATAAGGCAGGAACCACTTCCGGTGACTATCACGGTCAAATGAACCAAAATAATTTTGAGAAGTGGCTCAAAGAGATGCTTTTGCCAAACATTCCACCCGCCTCTGTAATTATAATGGACAATGCACCATATTCTGCTCTAGCAGAAAAGTTTCCAACCAAATATTCAGTAAAAATGGAAATGATAAATTTTTTGAGGAAACGTGGTATTAACTGTAACGAAACAATGAAAAAAGAAGAGCTCATTCCTTTAATTAACATTCACCGACCGAAAGAAAAAGTTTTTAAAATAGACCAGTTTCTCTGTAGCTTAGGCCATACTGTCGTTAGAGCTCCACCTTACATGTGTGACCTAAACCCTATCGAACTAGCTTGGGCTAAAATAAAGAACTTTGTGAGAGAACACAACCCTGACGGCAACTTAAGTTTAATAAGGTTACAGGAATTAACCGAACTGGGAATAGAAGAAGTGACAGAAAATGACTGGATCGGATATTGCAACAAAGTCGAAGACCTTGAGAAATATTACTGGGAAACTGATGGCATAGTATCAGATGTAATAGACGAACTAATAATTAATATTAATGCTCAAGACGACAGCAGTACAGACGATACTACCAGTGACAGCGATTCCAGCATCAGTGACGCAGATAGCACACTTGCTAGGCCACTGTAATACGTAAGTACATGTTATCAGTATTTGAATAGATGTTTTTTTTATGGGTAGTAGCTTTACCCTCACTTAGCCTGTGTTTACGCATTCCTCGAATTCCTAGCAAACACACGGAGGTTGGACCCGCACAGTACTCACTGTACATACATTGGACCCGCTGAAATGCAGATCTATAGCTTGTACATTCAGCATTTGGTTAGAGTTCCAACTTGTATCCCCCAAATACCTTTGAAGTTTAGTACACCATCATTAAGCAGTGTCACCACATAGGTACCTGCACAAGGCACTGTGTGTAAACACAAACTCTTACTAAATTTATTCATTTGTTTAAGCTTAGTGTTTTATTCTCTTTGAAGTCTTATAATAATAATAAAATAAATCTGATTTCTATGTAGCAATAAATTGTCAGAGCTCTGAAAAATGTAATAGTTTTTGTACAAGTAAAAATCAAATAATTATAGTTGAATATTTGTGTTGGCATCTTAGCTATTTACTTCACATTCTATTCTCAAAACTAAAACAGTTACAAATTATATAGGCTATATATATATTAACCAATACACACTTCATAAACAAGGATATGCATGACAAAAATAGCTCTGTTTGTCATAATTTTGTTATTCTTGATATCAGGAGCCTCTTTACTAGCAAACAGTTAAACCAAGACCCTTCATTTTAACTGTTGACTAGTAAGAGTTCTTGATTGTGTCAATAATATTTTCCAGTAATCCATTAAAAGCTTTGAGCCATTATTCTTATAAATATTCTCCATTATGAAATGTATCATTAATAAATGATTGTATTATGAGAAAAATGTTTATATGAAACTCATATAAATAGACAGTATTAGTTAAAAAAACCATAACAAAATAAAATTACAATATATATATATATATATATATATATATATATATAAGTTATTATTGCTAATTGTAAACAATTGTTTCACCACAAAGTGCAATTAATTTTTACCTTGTGTGATGAGGCACTTTCAGACACTTGACCATTGTAAAATCACTGAATTATTTTTTCTATTAACAATAATAACTTTATAAAGTCAATGCAATAGAAAAATAAAAGACGTTATATATATACAGTAATACCTCGATTTACACTTCCCCGTCTTACAAGATTCTCAAGTTACACGGTTTTAAATCATGCTGTCAGAGTTACGCAGAAACTGGCCTGTTCTGGATGAAAATGCTTAAGACGTTTACAGTGCATGAAGAGAAAATGATTCCAGGTTTTAAGACTACCAAGACAGATTGACAGTAAAGGTTGGTGCAAATAGAGCTGGTGACTGTAAGTTTCAATCTCTCATAGTTTATCGCTCAGAAAATCCAAAGGCATTAAACAATATTTGTAAAGCTAGCTTGCCTGTCATTTGGAAATCGAAGGTTTAGGTGACAGCTTCCCTTTTTGAGGACTGGTTTGGTCATCTGTTATACCTCAAGTCGGATGTTATTGTCGGTCTAAACAAAATCCTTTTAAAGTAATTTCTATTAATTGACAATGCACCTGGCCATCCTCCTACTTTACCTAATTTCGACACACGCGTGAAAGTGATACTTTTGCCACTAAACACAACTGGTTTGCTAGACAGAATGAGCTCTCTGTTGAAGATTGTTGGAAACAATTCAACGGTTTAGTTGCTTTGAGAATCATTGGGCAATCTTCGAACGAAATTTCACAAAAAACTTTGAAAGGTGTGTCTGTTTTTTTTTTGCGACCCAAACTTAAGCAGAAACAGTATATATATAATTAGGTTGATCGAAATATTTCAATAGTGTGGCAAGGTTTTATATGTGTCTATTTATTTATTTATTTCCAAGAGATTGCAGTTTTGGACTATTGCCATAGGTAAGTCTGTCAGTCTCCTATCTAGTCCAAAAATCTCTCTCTCTCTCTCTCTCTCTCTCTCTCTCTATATATATATATATATATATATATATATATATATATATATATATATATATATATATATACATACGTGGGGTGCAAAAACAGAATTATTTTTTAAAAGCCATGTTCAATTTTTTTCATAACTATCTCCTTTGTAGTATTCTCCATTACACTTGATACATTTTTCTCATCAGTGTTTCCACTGTTCGAAACATTTTTTGTACTCTTGTTCAGAAATCGCTGATATCTGTATCCTCGTTTTCCTTGAAATCAACATCGGTGAATCTGACTTCTCTCATACACCTTTTTATTCATAGAAATAAAATTAAAGGATATAAAACCAGGTCAGGTAACTGAAATACATGTGATAACAGAACCATGTCATTTTTTTGCCAAAATGGCTGTATGTAGGTGTTTTGTCATAGTCGAAAATCTAGATGCTTGTCTATCACAAATCGGGGATTTTTTAACAACATTGTGTAAATTCTTAAAACTTGCAAATGAAAAGCTCGACCAACGCTCTGGCCTGGTCCAACAAACTGAATGAACATCAAAAAGTCTCGATATTTGATTTGACAATATCTTTTTGGACAAGGTGACTATGACATCTTATCATCATGTCTCATCTTTAGTAATGACCTTCGACAGGAAATCTGAATCAGTCTGAAGCTGTTCTTTCAAGGCAAGGCATGTTTTAATTTTTCTATTTTTTTTATTGCGTCAGAACTCAAGGTACAGAGTTGGCAGTTACTCTTTTTGTTCCCAGATCTTTAGTTAAAATTTGCTAAACCAAGCTTTAAGATAACCCACTTATCTCCGAAATTTGGTGTGTCTATGCCCTGAGAGCAAATGTTTAAAAATTATCTGAACATTCTCCTCTGATTGGCTTATGAGGTTAGTCATTAATTGAGTTGTTAGCATTAAGAAATCAAACAAACCATTATTATACTTGGAGTTTTATTTCAGCATCACCTCTATAGGCTGTTGTCAACATTTAAACAGTTTCAGCAGCATTTTCACCTAACAGACAGCAAGATATCCCAGCCACATGTTCACTCAAATTGGTCATAGAAAACGAAAAGAGTTTGAAACAGAATTAGCAAAAACTAACTCTTTAAACTATTTTAAGCATATGCAGCATAAAAAAGACTCAAATTGAGACTAAATCTGTGTTTTTATGCCATAGTAAAGTAGGCTGTTTATTATTTTCGACAATTTTAATATTTTCCCATAATTATCAATTCTCAAGTAACTTCAATGCTTATTTAGTTATACCTAAAGGTACCAACTCAAAAACTGTGTATTTTACCGCAAAGCGAAATGTTAAAATTTTTCAATATTAATGGTACATTTAAAAACTGCTAACATTTTAATGCTACTTAAAGCCTCTTAAAACAGGATACATCAGATACAAATAAAACTAATAAAAGCGTGTATTTTATCCAACGGTGGATGGTGCGTTTTGAATAAATATAGACTATTACAGTCTGTTCTCTAGAGGAAATACTAACTCATTATCCTATACCTAAATTCCAGTTAAATATATAATATTTTTCATGTCATTTTTAATCTTTGTATAAATTTTCATTTTTTTCATAGTAAGGGGGTTCCGGACCCTCTTGGCCCCTCCCTTGGGTGTGCCACTGATATATATACATATTTTAGTCCGATTTTAATTTTGTTTACTTTTTTATGGTTTTCACTTTCAACAGTTTTAAAATTTATTTTGGCGAATTTTAATGTTAATATCTTCTAAAAATAATTTACGGTTTATAAACTTTGGAACCCTCCGTCTTTTGATCTATTTGAAAGGCACCATATCTGTTGAATTTAGTCAATTTTAGGGACCGAAATCCCTAAAAAAGGCTTGGGAATTGCACCATTACATTTTTCCAGCCACATATTTCCTGTACTTAGCACAAGATGTTGGAATTTAACATTTTTATATCATTAAAAGCGGAGTGGTTTGAATCTCCGTCCAGCGTTTACAACTTTTCAAGACCCACTGCACCTTCTCCCCTTTCTTCTTCTATCTCCCCATACTCCCTATACTCACCTGTTGTCTCTGGTCCAATCAACATACTGTAAAAAGTGACGTAATATGGTTCGATTCCTCCCCTTAAAATCGCATGATCCTCAACGTCAACAGTTTCTGGTGGTTGGTAGCTTCTTCATTTTAGTACAAAATTTTATATTTGGTCATAACTTTTGAGATTTTGGATTTAGGCAATTTCCTTATTCTTGATGTTCTTCATAATTTTTCTTTCTGCACACTTTCAAATGTCAATGAACTTTCTACGTGAATTTTGACTAATCTTCTATTTTCCTTTTGTTTCTTTCTCCTTCAAATCAATAAAATAACTTCCACCATTAAAACTGGCTTTACTTTATAATTTGTTTTTTTTGAAATAGCTGCTTATGGGACTGTATTTATATTTACATTTATTAACGAAAATTTAAATTTTATATTTTTTAAATTTAAAATTCCTATTGTAACCTTAGATTCCTATTGTATTCCTTAGATTTTTAATTTAAGCCCTTTACAACACTTCAAAGAAGCTAGAAAATTTACTACCAGCTTAAAGCTGAAGTTTCTCTAAAAGAACTCCAAGAGGTACATTCCATTTCCTGATTAAATAGTGAAACAAATGACAGAAAGTAAGAGCATGGTAGAAAATCCAATATACTTTTACCAAATTTGGCAACTCAATTATTTTAGTGTTTTTTATTTTTTTTAATTCCAACATTCATGGAAAATATCAATGTTTAAATACTCCTGAAATACTTTTGTTTATGATTCACAACCTGTTCTACTGGCTATACTGAGTATAAGTTGGTTTGCACCAAAACTTAATCTTAAGGCAACCAGAATATAGCTCCAACTGATGCATTTCTATTTTAATAAAAATATTTCGCTTTAGTATTTCCCAATGTTCTTTAAACCACTGCTGTGCATTTGCACTAAAACAAAATCCATACACCAGAACATTTTATAATCTGAGCGTGGTTAGTTTTACCATTTAAAGCCATAGTCTGTTACGTCCTTATTTATAAACTAATAATTTACAAACTGGACTGACCTTCATAAATTAGTTAGTATAGTTCATAATTTTTTGTATTCTAGATTGTAATTTTGTAATAGGACTCTTTTATAATAATTTGTAATATTAGTTATTTTTGTGGTTTTTGGGTTTTTGCCAATATTTTTTATTGTAATTGGTTTTTCTTGTTGAGAAAAATACTTTAGGAGAAGAGATGTATAAAAAAGTGTAAAATAAGTAAGACTCATATGTAATATAGGTTTTTCACTTATATGAGAAACATCTCTCAAAACAACTACCTTCATTTCGACAAAAATTAAGTGCTACTTCATGAAAATGTTTACATATTAATACATGTTAAATGGTATAAATGTGAACAAGTAGCTCAAGTTGAGAATGGACAAAATATTGATTTTTTTGTATAATATAAGGTGTTATATTCATGATTGAATCGAATACTTTTTATTGTGCTACCATGAGCAACAGAAACTTTATTTCATAGGGCAGTTCATACTTATCAAAACAACATGAAACTTTACAGTATATAATAATCCTGTAAAAATTGCAATTATATCAGAAAGAGTCAAGAAGTTCCTGGATTGTTCAAAATAAAATTTAATATAATTTAGAATATTCTTCATTATTTACCTTCAAAGTATTGTTCTGCATTTAGACACTTATTTCTATAGCTGTCAAAAAACAGAGAATATTTTATAGTTTCGAAAAATCTATCTAAACGTATGGATTTTCAAAGAAAGATATTTTTAGAGAGTTCCTTAAATTGGCTTATTACATTTTCTATCTTTCTGCATTAGGAAAACATATCTTCAATTTAATTTTTGTCATGAAAACCCATAGAAATTAGCTAATGCTAAGTTGAGAGAGTAAGAGAGTCTTACAGAGTAACAGTGATTAAATCTCTTACAGTCAGATATGTAAAGAGCTCTACATACATTTTTTTTTAATTGACAGTTTGACCTTCAGGAATAAATGTTGATGAATCATAGCACCTAAATAATGTCAATGCTTAGTATTGGCATTTATTTCTTTAGAATTTGTCTCTTAATTACATAGCCTAGGATTTGCAGACAGGATTAGTCCTCTATAGTAACACTGAAGGTCTGGGCAAGTATTACACTGTATATGGAATACCATTTACTACTTTATTCTTTTTTATTCTAAAAATTCTGCTTGTATTCTCTCAAGAAGCCTTATTATAAATGGTAGAGCTCACAAATTTAGTATTGAAAACATTACATTTATTGCCATGTCGGAGTATTATGCTCCCAAAATATTCTTCTGCTTGTTCTTTATAGAGGTTTAGGTCTTTCTTCATGTCTCCCAACTTCACACAGCTACTTATGCAACTAATTCTTGTCAAATGCATTTAGTTTTTACTCACAATTAATCTTTCATGGAGTTTTTCATGCTTTTGCAAGTATTCCATGATTTCGTAAAATTAACTTTCACAAGATTATGACAGAGACTTTTTCCATTTTTGCCTTCCTTAATTACATTTGCAGATTAGCCTTCCTTTTCCTCAAAGACTTCTTAAAAACATTTTCTATCTAAGCTTCCAGAGCCAGCACAACTCCTGTTCTTTTATCCAATTATATTCTGAGAATAGTCAATACAGGCTAATTTTTTAAAGTTTTCAATTTCATAGTACAATGTGAGGAGCACAGTGGTAAAACATAATAGAATAAAAATATTGGAATCTTAGGTAACTTGTATTATCAGTTATTTTTGTGGTATTAGAGTTGTTTCCAATATTGTTATTGTTTGTAAATGATGAATGAAATAGTTGACTGAGGTAGAAAAAAAACCCAGATAGTTACTACTATTGCTATCACTTGGCAAAAATACTCTACTTACTGATGTTTTTCAGCAGGCATGTTTTGCACTAGATCAGTGCATTGTTCAATGCTGTAAGTCATGGGCGAGACTCATACACAAAAACTCCCAGCTAGTTAGTTTTCATGATGTGTTCAAAAATTTTAGTTTACTACTCCAATCAATAACTTTTTCCTTTTAATGGCTTTTCCAGAATAAAAAACTTAAAATCACTAATTAAATAATAATAATGATAAAAACTTTAGAACTTTTCAAGTCAAAATTTTTAAGTGAAAGGAATTGTGGATAGGAGTTGAGCAGCAGTAGCTTAAACTGCATTTCATCTGACTTTATTCATAAAATGCAGTGAACGTTATTTGATAGTAGTCATTAACTGCACTTTAACTGTTTGTTATTTTATCTTTTTTTAGAATATTGAGGTCACTAGTTTTCACATTAAAAATGGTTTCTTTTCAGACCAAAATTTTATAATTTTTCTGCAATTTAAAAATTAAGTGTGAAGGAAAAGGCTATTTCATTAAACAGTTTATTCCAATATCACCATAGTAGCAATATTGTGTCAAAAATAGTGTATTATTTAATCAGTTATTTTAACATTTTTTGATTCCATCTTCATGTGAGCTACTAGTAATCACTAAACACTTTCAAATGTTTTAAAGTTGCCTATAGTAGCACTTACTTTGCTTGTTGAGGACGGCCGTTTCGGGAGCCCACCCTAACCTAGGTAAACCTTGAGATCAGTTACGGTCTGAGTTGACAAAGGGACACATTTCCCGAAACGGCCGTCCTCAACAAGCAAAGTAAGTGCTACTATAGGCAAGTTTAAAAAATTTATAAGTGTTTAGCAGTTATTTTAATAACACTATATTATTATTCTAATGTTTTTGAAATAACATATCAGTTTAGTACTAATAGGAAGGTAGGTATCATCATCTACATTATATTTTTTTAAATTGTGGAATGAAACAGTATATTGTGTAATATTTTATTTAAATAAACTTCATAAAGATTTTTATAATTTATTTTTGGATTTAAAAACCATATCTTACTCAGAAATGTTTTCCTTTTGTTTCAGGTTTTTGTAGTCTGAAGCCCAGAGCTTGCAGACAGCAGGTCAGTGTTAGTTTAAGCCGGAGTCTGTTATAAAAATTTTACTCGATACACAAATAATTTCGCGTTTCGTTGTCCCGCTGGAATTTACATACATGTTAGCAAGTAGTGCTCATGTCAGCTAACCAGTGTATCCATCACTATCTTTGTTTGATTTTCTTTCCTTTTTTAAAGATGGCTAAAGCCAAAAAGGTTTCATCTTAAATAATTTAAAACCTTCAGAGAGCAGGGTGGTTTTATCACGGGCCTCATTTGGCCTATATGTACTTTCTCTTTCAGGTACCTTTATGTTTTCAGCTATTTTTTTTTAATTTTCAGGTATTTTTTTTTTTAATTTCAGATCCGGAGAAGCCCAACCCTCAGTTTTAATATTTAGTTAGTTTTAAGTTACCACTCCTGTCTCTGATTCCCAGTAACGCAAAGATGTGATGGAGTTCCCTGAAATGTAATGGAATAGAATTTCAGATCCGTTCGCCGCTGACACACAGTATCTATAAACGGTATCGGTTCCTTTATCACATTATCCCTATTTTTTCTGTTTCATTACATTTCTCTAATTTATATAAAATTGATTTGAAATTGTTTCTCATCTTAATTTTAAACTAAAGTTGAATACCCTCTGATTTTTCATAACCAATTCTAATAATACAAATTAATTTTTTAATTGTGTTAAAAAAAAATAATGAACAAAACTTTCTAACATATACTATTTCTAAATCAAATGTTAAATCAATTAAATTTATTATTTTTTTATAATATTCAAGCAAAAATTGAAATAATTAACAATTTTTATTCAAAGCTAGATAAGTTTATAATTTTAACTAATACATCTTTGTATGCACTGTTAATTAACTTGTCATTATATGATGACTTGAAGTTGTGTGTCCAATGCTAAAAGTAAATTGTGTAATACACTGTGCAATGTTCAGTAGAAATATATAGAAGATAATTGGTTAAAACATTTTGCAATTCTGGGTTATTTTTTGGGAATACTTTGGGTCCAGACTGAACATGAAGACTAACTGGACAGACTGGGTCATGACTTTAACACTCTGGTAAACACGTGGTATTCAGGGTAAAGAAGGAGAGCAATAATAAATCTAGGTATATATATTGCTCTTGTTCTATAGCATGGAAGGTTTTTATGTTTGTAGGATTTGTAGATGTTTCTGTCTGTAGGTTATAATTTATTGAGATTTTCGCCTTTGGTTAAAAGCAAGCCTGAATATTGCTTTTGTTGTACAGTATAGCAAGGCAGTGTTGGGATGCTTTTATATTTGTCATGTAGGGTGTCTCAGTTTTTGTCCATTTATAAGTCATCTGTTAGGTATAGTTTAGTAGGTCAGGGATTGTTTTAACCTACTGTATTCTATATACCTTCTACAAGAACAAGTACTAGTATTTATGTTTTATACTTAAATTGCTTTCAGTATTTGACTCAGATTAGGCATTCTTATTTTTAAAAAAATAACATTAAAAACACAAATTATTAAATAATTTTAAAAAAACAACATTAAAAAAAATAATATATACTTATAAACAACTTATACTAAAAGTGAGACTAAAATAATTAAAATAATCTATTGAGGTAATAATATGAAATAGAAAAACAAAGAAAAATCATGCGAAGAGATCAAATTTACACATTAGACATAACAGTAATTAATTTCTTTACTTTAAAAAGATGTTAACTATAAGAGTTTAACTATAAATATTTATTTTGTTTCAATTTATAATATTCATTTATATCTTTAAAATATCTTACTGACCCAAAGTTAAATGAAATCAAAGTATATATTTTTTCCATGATATGGCTTTCTCCAAAAATTTTTTCACTTTTTTAAAAACAACTTATTAAATTAAAAATTTATTAAATTTGAATAAAAATAAAAAATGAAGAAAAAAATATTTAATCTATTATACAATAAAAATAATTAATTTTAAGAATCAAATAAGTACTTAAAATAATAAGAAAAAAGAACTTATTATAATAAGACTTAAAATTGGAATAATTTTTATTAAAAGTATTACACTTTTCAGTAGAATCAGATAAAGAAAAATACGAAGACAAGGAATCAATTTTTGTAAAAAGATCTAAATTAATGTACAGATGTAAGGAAGTCCCTACATGGTCAGCTGGCATGTGTTTAGAATATACTCTAGTTGTAAGTCTTGATCACATTTCATATACAACAATCTAAAGAGATTTTTGTCAAATAGTTTATAGTACTAAGAAAAATAATCTTTCAAGTATAACAGACACACAAAACATAATATTCTTTGAGAAAATGGAGTTTTACCTTCCCATCTAATAAATAAAACTAAAAGAATTTTAATTTTATCCTACAATAAAAAAATATTTGCAGTTATTGATACTATAGAAAGAAATATGCTACGTAATAAAATATGCATACATATAATATGTGTATAAAAACATATTCTAGTATACACTGGAACAATATCAAGAATCATTTCTAAAAAAAATTAATAACTTTTGTTATAGATGGTTTGATTTAGATCTTGTCAAACAAACAATATAAAATGTATGATATTGCATGAGGTAGTACTAAGGAAAGAAGACAGTTGGTTCTGTTTCATATTTCAATATTATAAGACTAGAATACAATTAAAACAAAAACACAAAAATTTATCCAGTAAGTAGTTTTAGGGAAAGAAAATTATAGGTTTTGAATCAGTATTAATTAGCCCAACACTATTTAATGTGTATAAAACTAGATTATTACATTAGGACAAGTTAGAGGGGGAAAATATTATGTTAATAATCATAATTCACTAGTATAGTGTACATTAAGAGAAGTTATTGCAATAGCAAGCCTGTTCAGTCTGACAACATCTAGTGCATCAGCAATCTGGACCAATGGAACATCAACTCTACTCAGCTTGGAATCATCTAATGCTGCAGCAATCTGGGCCAATGGAGCATCACGTTTACTCAGTTTGGGATCATCTAATGCAACAGCACTCTGGGCCAATGGAGCATCAAGTCTACTCAGCTTGGGAGCATCTAGTGCATCAGCAATCTGGACCAATGGAACATCAACTCTACTCAGCTTGGAATCATCTAATGCTGCAGCAATCTGGGCCAATGGAGCATCACGTCTACTCAGCTTGGGATCATCTATTGCAGTAGCATTTTGGACCAGCGGAGCATCAAATCAACTCAGCTTGGGAGCATCTAATGCAGCAGCAATCTGGGCCAATAGAGCATCAAGTCTACTCAGCTTGGGATCATCTAGTGCAGTAGCATTCTGGACCAGCGGAGCATCAAATCAACTCAGCTTGGGATAATCTAGTGCAGCAGCAATCTGGACCAATGGAACATCAACTCTACTCAGCTTGGGATCATCTAATGCAGCAGCAATCTGGGCCAATGGAGCATCGTGTCTACTCAGCTTGGGAGCATCTAATGCAGCAGCAATCTGGGCCAATGGACCATCAAGTCTACTTAGCTTGGGAGCATCTAGTGCAGCAGCAATCTGGACCAACGGAGCATCAAGTCTACTCAGCTTGGGGGCATCTAGTGCATCAGCAATCTGGAACAATGGAGAATCAAGTCTACTCAGCTTAGGAGCATCTAATGCAGCAGCAATCTGGACCAACGGAGCATCAAGTCTAATCAGCTTGGGAGCATCTAATGCATCAGCAATCTGGACCAACGGAGCACCAAGTCTACTCAGCTTGGGAGCATCTAGTGCATCAGCAATCTGGACCAATGGAGCATCAAGTCTACTCAGCTTGGGAGCATCTAATGCATCAGCAATCTGGGCCAATGGAGTATCAACTCTACTCAGCTTGGGATCATCTAGTGCAGTAGCATTCTGGACCAGCGAAGCATCAAATCAACTCAGCTTGGGATCATCTAGTGCAGCAGCAATCTGGACCAATGGAACATCAAGTCTACTCAGTTTGGGATCATCTTGTGCATGAAGCATTCTGAACCAGCGGAGCATCAAGTCTACTCAGCTTGGGATCATCTAGTGCAGCAGTAATCTGAACTAATGGTGGATCAAGTCTACTCAGCTTGGGAGCATCTAGTGCAGCAGCATTCTGAACCAGCGGAGCATCAAGTCTACTCAGCTTGGGATCTTCTAGTACAACAGCATTCTGAACCAGCGGAGCATCAAGTCTACTCATCTTAGGATCTTCTAGTGCAGCAGCATTCTGAACTAATGGAGGATCAAGGCTACTCAGCTTGGAAACATCTAGTGCAGCAGAATTCTGGACCAACGGAGCATCAAGTCTACTCAGCTTGGGATCATCTAGTGCAGCAGCATTCTGGACCAGCAGAGCATCAAGTCTACTCAGCTTGAGATCTTCTAGTTCAGCAGAATTCTGAACTAATGGTGGATCAAGTCTACTCAGCTTGGGATCATCTAGTGCAGCAGCATTCTGGACCAGCAGAGCATCAAGTCTACTCAGCTTGAGATCTTCTAGTGCAGCAGCATTCTGAACTAATGGTGGATCAAGTCTACTCAGCTTGGGAGCATCTAGTGCAGCAGCATTCTGAACCAGCGGAGCATCAAGTCTACTCAGCTTGGGATCTTCTAGTACAACAGCATTCTGAACCAGCGGAGCATCAAGTCTACTCAGCTTAGGATCTTCTAGTGCAGCAGCATTCTGAACTAATGGAGGATCAAGGCTACTCAGCTTGGAAACATCTAGTGCAGCAGAATTCTGGACCAGCGGAGCATCAAGTCTACTCAGCTTGGGAACATCTAGTGCAGCAGCATTCTGAACTAATGGAGGATCAAAGCTACTCAGCTTGGGAGCATCTAGTGCAGCAACATTCTGCTCTGATAAAGTGTATGAAGTGTACTCAACCTGAGATCATCTTTCCAAGTTTGATCAACTTCTTGTTTACCATATTGTTACATAAACAATAATATATTAAATACACAAATATTTAAGGTATTCTTGAGACTTGTGTTGTGATGTGGCATCAAGTTTACTACACCTGGGATCATCTAGTGCAACAGTGTTGTGGATGGAAAAGTGTTAAGACTATTCAACCCTAGAAACTTTAATGGATGAACATTCAGTGTTATGAACTGTTAAAAGGATTTGTTCTACTGCTAAGGCTAATATGTCATAGACTATGTAAATGGGCAATGGACTCCTTAAGCCCTATATTTTGATGCTTTTAGCTTTGAACGTTTACAAAAAAGGAATGACACATTTAAAGTGAAAATAAATAGTGGATTCTGTATTAGGTCAATGTAATCATATTACTCTATAAAATGTCAAGATAGCAGTTGAATCATTTGTCTCTTTGGATCTGATGAGGTTAAAGAAGGTGACACAGATAGTTGGTTAAATATCTGTCACTCGTGGTTTGCCTCCCTTGTAGTGTATGCTACATATTGAGGGGCATGCTGTTTGTCATTGATAATTATCTACAAACAAATAGATCTTTGCTGAAAACGGTCTTGTTTCATTTTATCTTTCTAAATTTGATAAATGATTTTTTCACCATTTTGTTACATGAACAATAACATATTAAATACACAAATATTTAAGGTATTCCAGAGACTTCTGATGTAGCATCAAGTGTACTAAACCTGGGATCATCTATTGCAACAGTATTCTGGGTATGAATGTGTTAAGACTATTCAACCTTGGAACATTTAATGGATCAGTGTTGTAACTTTTGAATAAGTGTTCTCATGATAATATTACAAAACATTAATGTGTGACATATTATTACAACACGTAGTTTTTATGTGAAAAAGTAGATGGTGCATCATGATTCATTAGCAATATACTACAGATATTTTCAAAACTAATAACATTGCATTAAGTTGGGTCAAGGAAATAAAATAATGGGTTCTTTGCCATGATTTACTCTTATAACGTTAGAGTGTATTCACAAAAGTAAGATTATTGTATTAGGTAGTATCATGGGAAGAAAGTAGACTCTGTATTAAATTTCACTATTATAATTTTAGAGTATGTTTGTAAAAATAAAATTAATATATTAACTAGTGTCAAGAACAAAAATAGTGGAACTTGCAGTGTTTGTGTTGTACACATAAATTTTGAAGCTTTTATTTAATATGTGCTTATTGATATCACTTGGCAAAAGACACTACTTACTGACATTTATCAGCCAACTCGTTTTGTGCTAGATCAGTGCATTGTTCGATGATGTAGATCACGGACAAGATATCATGATTAACTACTATGATGTTAAGTATGTTTACAAAAGTAATACTATTGCATAATTAGTATCAAGGAAACAAAAACATGGGTTCTGCATCAGGATTCATTCCTATAATGTTAGAGGGTTTACAAAAGTAATATTATTGTATTAGGTAGTGCCAGGGAAACAAAATAATGGGTTCTGCATCAGGATTCACTCCTATAATATTAGAGGATTTACAAAAGTAATATTATTGAATTAGGTAGTGTCAGGGAAAGAAAAAAGTGGGTTTATTTCAGAATTCACTCCTATTATGTTGGAGTATGTTTAGAAAAGTAAAATTATTGTATTAGATAGTGTCAGGGAAATAAAGAAGTGGGTTCTGCATCAGGATTCTCTCCTATAATGTTAGAGTATGTTTAGAAAAGTAAAATTATTGTATTAGGTAGTGTCAGGGAAACAAAGAAGTGCGTTCTGCACCAGGATTCACTCCTATAATGTTAGAGTATGTTTAGAAAAGTATTATTATTGTATTATTTAGTGTCAGGGAAACAAAGAAGTGGGTTCTCCATCAGTATTCACTCCTATAATGTTGTAGTATGTGTAGAAAAGTAATATTATTGTATTAGGTAGTGTCAGGGAAACAAAGAAGTGGGTTCATTTCAGAATTCACTCCTATCATGTTGTAGTATGTTTAGAAAAGTAAAATTATTGTATTAGGTAGTGTCAGGGAAACAAAGAAGTGGGTTCTGCATCAGGATTCACTCCTATAATGTTGTAGTATGTGTAGAAAAGTAAAATTATTGTATTAGGTAGTGTCAGGGAAACAAAGAAGTGGGTTCTGCATCAAGATTCACTCCTATAATGTTATTGTATGTTTAGAAAAGTAATATTATTGTATTACGTGGTGTCAGGGAAACAAAGAAGTGAGTTCTCCATCAGGATTCACTTCTATAATGTTGTAGTATGTTTAGAAAAGTAAAATTATTGTATTAAGTAATGACAGGGAAACAAAGAAGTGGGTTCTCCATCAGGATTCACTCCTATAGTGTTGTAGTATGTTTACAAAAGTAATATTATTGTATTAGGTAGTGTCAGGGAAACAAAGAAATGGGTTCTCCATTAGGATTCACTCCTATAATGTTGTAGTATGTTTAGAAAAGTAAAATTATTGTATTAGGTAGTAACAGGGAAACAAAGAAGTGGGTTCTCCATCAGGATTCCCTCCTATAATGTTGTAGTATGTTTGGAAAAGTAAAATTATTGTATTAGGTAGTGTCAGGGAAACAAAGAAGTGGGTTCTCCATCAGGATTCACTCCTATAATGTTAGAATATGTTTAAAAAAGTAAAATTATTGTATTAGGTAGTGTCAGGGACACAAAGAAGTGGGTTCTCCATCAGGATTCACTCCTATAATGTTGTAGTAGGTTTAGAAAAGTAAAATTATTGTATTAGGTAGTGTCAGGGAAACAAAGAAGTGGGTTCTCCAACAGGATTCACTCCTATAATGTTGTAGTATGTTTACAAAAGTTATATTATTGTATTATTTAGTGTCAGGGAAATAAAGAAGTGGGTTCTCCATCAGGATTCACTCCTATAATGTTGTAGTATGTTTAGAAAAGTAAAATTATTGTATTAGGTAATGACAGGGAAACAAAGAAGTGGGTACTCCATCAGGATTCACTCCTATAATGTTGTAGTATGTTTAGAAAAGTAAAATTATTGTATTATTTAGTGTCAGGGAAACAAGGAAGTGTGTTCTCCATCAGGATTCACTCCTGTAATGTTGTAGTATGTTTACAAAAGTAATATTATTTGTATTATTTAGTGTCAGGGAAACAAAGAAGTGTGTTCTCCATCAGGATTCACTCCTATAATGTTGTAGTATGTTTAGAAAAGGAAAATTATTGTATTAGGTAATGACAGGGAAACAAAGAAGTGGGTTCTGCATCGGTTTTCACTCCTATAATGTTGTTGTATGTTTAGAAAAGTAATATTATTGTATTAGGTAGTGTCAGGGAAACAAAGAAGTGGGTTCTCCATCAGGATTCACTCCTATAATGGTGTAGTATGTTTCGAGAAGTAAAATTATTTTATTAGGTAGTGTCAGGGAAACAAAGAAGTTGGTTCTCCATCAGGATTCACTACTATAATGATGTGGTATGTTTACAAAAGTAATATTATTGTATTATTTAGTGTCAGGGAAACAATGAAGTGGGTTCTCCATCAGGATTCACTCCTATAATGTTGTAGTATGTTTACAAAAGTAATATTATTGTATTAGGTAGTGTCAGGGAAACAAAGAAGTGGGTTCTGCATCTGGATTCACTCCTACAATGTTAGAGTATGTTTACAAAAGTAATATTATTGTATTAGGTAGTAACAGGGAAACAAAGAAGTGGGTTCTCCATCAGGATTCCCTCCTATAATGTTGTAGTATGTTTGGAAAAGTAAAATTATTGTATTAGGTAGTGTCAGGGAAACAAAGAAGTGGGTTCTCCATCAGGATTCACTCCTATAATGTTAGAATATGTTTAAAAAAGTAAAATTATTGTATTAGGTAGTGTCAGGGACACAAAGAAGTGGGTTCTCCATCAGGATTCACTCCTATAATGTTGTAGTAGGTTTAGAAAAGTAAAATTATTGTATTAGGTAGTGTCAGGGAAACAAAGAAGTGGGTTCTCCAACAGGATTCACTCCTATAATGTTGTAGTATGTTTACAAAAGTTATATTATTGTATTATTTAGTGTCAGGGAAATAAAGAAGTGGGTTCTCCATCAGGATTCACTCCTATAATGTTGTAGTATGTTTAGAAAAGTAAAATTATTGTATTAGGTAATGACAGGGAAACAAAGAAGTGGGTACTCCATCAGGATTCACTCCTATAATGTTGTAGTATGTTTAGAAAAGTAAAATTATTGTATTATTTAGTGTCAGGGAAACAAGGAAGTGTGTTCTCCATCAGGATTCACTCCTGTAATGTTGTAGTATGTTTACAAAAGTAATATTATTTGTATTATTTAGTGTCAGGGAAACAAAGAAGTGTGTTCTCCATCAGGATTCACTCCTATAATGTTGTAGTATGTTTAGAAAAGGAAAATTATTGTATTAGGTAATGACAGGGAAACAAAGAAGTGGGTTCTGCATCGGTTTTCACTCCTATAATGTTGTTGTATGTTTAGAAAAGTAAAATTATTGTATTAGATAGTGTCAGGGAAACAAAGAAGTGGGTTCTCCATCAGTATTCACTCCTATAATGTTGTAGTATGTGTAGAAAAGTAATATTATTGTATTAGGTAGTGTCAGGGAAACAAAGAAGTGGGTTCATTTCAGAATTCACTCCTATCATGTTGTAGTATGTTTAGAAAAGTAAAATTATTGTATTAGGTAGTGTCAGGGAAACAAAGAAGTGGGTTCTGCATCAGGATTCACTCCTATAATGTTGTAGTATGTGTAGAAAAGTAAAATTATTGTATTAGGTAGTGTCAGGGAAACAAAGAAGTGGGTTCTGCATCAAGATTCACTCCTATAATGTTATTGTATGTTTAGAAAAGTAATATTATTGTATTACGTAGTGTCAGGGAAACAAAGAAGTGAGTTCTCCATCAGGATTCACTCCTATAATGGTGTAGTATGTTCGAGAAGTAAAATTATTTTATTAGGTAGTGTCAGGGAAACAAAGAAGTTGGTTCTCCATCAGGATTCACTCCTATAATGATGTGGTATGTTTACAAAAGTAATATTATTGTATTATTTAGTGTCAGGGAAACAATGAAGTGGGTTCTCCATCAGGATTCACTCCTATAATGTTGTAGTATGTTTAGAAAAGTAATATTATTGTATTATTTAGTTCAGGGAAACAAAGAAGTGGGTTCTCCATCAGGATTCACTCCTATAATGTTGTAGTATGTTTACAAAAGTAATATTATTGTATTAGGTAGTGTCAGGGAAACAAAGAAGTGGGTTCTGCATCTGGATTCACTCCTACAATGTTAGAGTATGTTTACAAAAGTAATATTATTGTATTAGGTAGTGTCAGGGAAACAAAGAAGTGGATTTTCCATCAGGATTCACTCCTATAATGATGTAGTATGTTTACAAAAGTAATATTATTGTATTATTTAGTGTCAGGAAACAAAGAAGTGGGTTCTGCATCAGGATTCACTCCTATAATGATGTAGTATGTTTAGAAAAGTAATATTATTGTATTATTTAGTTCAGGGAAACAAAGAAGTGGGTTCTCCATCAGGATTCACTCCTATAATGTTGTAGTATGTTTACAAAAGTAATATTATTGTATTAGGTAGTGTCAGGGAAACAAAGAAGTGGGTTCTGCATCAGGATTCACTCCTACAATGTTAGAGTATGTTTACAAAAGTAATATTATTGTATTAGGTAGTGTCAGGGAAACAAAGAAGTGGATTCTCCATCAGGATTCACTCCTATAATGATGTAGTATGTTTACAAAAGTAATATTATTGTATTAGGTAGTGTCAGGGAAACAAAGAAGTGGGTTCTCCATCAGGATTCACTCCTATAATGATGTAGTATGTTTAGAAAAGTAAAATTATTGTATTAGGTAATGACAGGGAAACAAAGAAGTGGGTACTCCATCAGGATTCACTCCTATAATGTTGTAGTATGTTTAGAAAAGTAGAATTATTGTATTATTTAGTGTCAGGGAAACAAAGAAGTGGGTTCTCCATCAGGATTCACTCCTGTAATTTTGTAGTATGTTTAAAAAAGTAATATTATTGTATTATTTAGTGTCAGGGAAACAAAGAAGTGTGTTCTCCATCAGGATTCACTCCTATAATGTTGTAGTATGTTTAGAGAAGTAAAATTATTTTATTAGGTAGTGTCAGGGAAACAAAGAAGTGGGTTCTGCATCAGGATTCACTCCTATAATGTTAGAGTATGTTTACAATAGTAAAATTATTGTATTAGGTAGTGTCAGGGAAACAAAGAAGTGGGTTCTGCATCAGGATTCACTCCTATAATGTTGTAGTATGTTTAGAAAAGTAATATTATTGTATTACGTAGTGTCAGGGAAACAAAGAAGTGGGTTCTGCATCAGGATTCACTCCTATAATGTTAGAGTATGTTTACAATAGTAAAATTATTGTATTAGGTAGTGTCAGGGAAACAAAGAAGTGGGTTCTGCATCAGGATTCACTCCTATAATGTTGTAGTATGTTTAGAAAAGTAATATTATTGTATTACGTAGTGTCAGGGAAACAAAATAATGTGTTTTGTACCAGGAGTTACTATTATAATATAAAGTGCATTCGAAAAATAAGAATAATGTTAGGGAATTGAAGTATTTGGTTCAGCCTAAGGATCTTTTTTACCTAGTCTTTTTTTGTATGGTTTTTATTGTACCGGTATACTTGAATTGCTTACAAATATAACACTTCACTAATTACCTATCACAAAGAATCAATAAAGATAGAAAATACAAATAAAAATACAATGCAGATACTGTTTAAATTACAATCACACCTAAAGGTAATTTTTAACCATATAAATCTACACAAATCAAAAATACTTTTCAAAATATCATATTATTTCAGGTTGAACATACAAATAATCTTTTATATAAAATATTTATTATAAACTTTAAAACTAAACTTTTTATTTGATAAAACTTTGATTACACTGTCATATCTAATGTACTAGACTAAAGGTAATCATTGTTCAGTTTTTGAGAAAATATATAGTCTACCATTAAAGAATTTAAATTCAGGACTTTTAACAATAAATTTTTTACCTATTACTCAGCTTTTGACAAACATCATATAGTATAATTTTTCATTGACAATATTATTTTAGATCAAGTTAAAATACGTTTAAAATCTATTTTGTTTCTTGTATTTGGAATGGATCAAGATAGTTTTTAAGTTTTATTTACCTAACTTGTACTTTCTCTTTCAGTCCACCTACTCTTAGAGCTCAGAGAAGGGTGGGTATAATCTTCTCTGAGCTATCATCAGACACAGACTAGAATAAGCAGAAGTTACTTCTGTGACGTCTAGCACCACTAACATATACACACACTTGACAAATAGCCAAGTGTTACACTTCACACTATCAAGATGCTGCGGAGAAATACCTCCATTAGTAGAGGTCACATCTGAGGTAAGCTCTATAGACTTTGGGGGGTTGAATTTAGATACCGCGGTCCCTTTGTCATTTTATGACATTTGTTAGGATTGATAGGATGTCTTATTTTAGGATTTTTTGTGTAGGATGTTTTGTGTTATTATGCATCTGTTTCAGGTTTTTAGGTCTTTTCATAAGTCAACAGGAAACATGAATGTTTTCTTCAAAATCTTCAATAATAGAAGAGTTTTGACAGATTCAGCATTTTCTACATCATAGAATGGGCTCTTTTAGTTCTAAGCAATTTTAGTTTTAAATTTTTCTCTTATTATGAAACAGGGAACTTTTTTAGTTGGCTTCTATGACATCAACAGAAGAAAAGAAGATCTGATTCTCATTATGAAACAATAAACTTGTTTTGGTTGATTTTTAAGACATCAAAAGAAGAAAAGAAGATCTGTGATTTGAGCAGATAGTGAAGAAATGTCCTGCAGAAAATAAATTTAATTATGTGAGTAAATTATGTTACTATATCTTGTTAACATTTATGTGTGATTCTGATAAAATACCATTACATAAGAGATTGATACAGGGTCGGTTCACTGGGGTGAAGCTATATATATGTAACACAATTTACCTCTAATAATGTCTCTGATGTAATGGTTGTGTGTATCTATGGTATGATGTTTGTGCGTGTATGTTGAGGCATATTTATTGACACCAGTAAAGTTAATGTTCATTTTAATTTTTCCAAAACAGTCTCAGAATTCTTGTTTGGACAGTGTCACAATTATTTTAGAAAACAGAGTGTAACATGAAGAGACAACAGAAAAATTGCAGTTAGAGGAGCTTAGTAGATATTCAGATTTGGCAGTAGCTAGAGTCAGAACTGGATACAGACCAATGAAAGAATAACAGAAGGATAAGTTAAATTGGTATGTTTATGATATTGAGTCCTTTATAATTTTTAGTTTTAAATCACCTTTGATCCATCTGGATAAATTTTGATACTTATTGATGAATAAAATTTCTTCCAGTCTTCTGCTTATCATTAAAAGTAAAGTTTTATAGGCCAAGGTTATATTAGATTCCCCAACCTTCTGTGATGAAGAAAAATCACCTAGAATCCCAAGTCTGTATCAATCTTAACATCTTGGAGCAATTTTTTGGTATGAAATATTATTTGGGATTTTTATGCATGCATAATAAAGAAGTTAAAAATTGTTTTTGTAAACATGAAGTATGAGACTCAGAGTTAACTAGGTTACAATTGACCCTTATTACAGACTGCTTTAGCTCACATTTAACTTGCGATCCGTCGCACCATTAGGGGAGCCCTAACAAAAATAGTTAGTGTAAAAGAAATTGTTTATTCTTTTGCACTACAGTTTTGATGAGCTAACTACGTATCGTTGACCTTATCTGACACCTTTTTTTGGTTGTGCCACTGTTCAGTTAGGGCTGTCCTAACAGCGTGACCTTTTTTGTCACAGTTTTTAGCAGTACATTTGGTTTTGGGTCCAATAATAATCAAACAATTTTTGTTTCATATGTTCCTAAAAAAAATAAAAAATGTAATTAATAATGCTATCAAATTTACATTCAGACGATGAAATTGATCATGAAACAGAAGATTCTTTTAAACCTAATGTGATTCCATTCTACAACTTATCAAAGGAAGGAGTTGATATAATGGAGAATGAATACTCAGTAAAAAGAGGGAGTAACAGAGATGGCCAATGACTATATTCAACGGATTATTGAACTTAACAACAATCAATGTTCAGATCATATATAAGGAGAACAGTGAGATGAAAATTGCTAGAAGAATATTCATTGGTGAGTTGGCAAAAGCAATTGCAGGTCTCATCTTTTGAAAATAGCTTGAATTGAAAATCGGTCCATACTGTTTGAGTAGAGTATAAAAAATATAACTTGTCAAGAATGTCCTACTAGGAGTCAAAATCCACTTATATTTGTTACCAAATTATGAAATGTTAAAAACAATTTTTTTTTACGAATATAAATTATTATTTTAAAATTTATTCATAAAACACTTCGTCAAAATTTAAGAACTATACTACTTATATAAAGTCTAATTGTTTGAAACAGAACTGACACAGAATTTGGTTTCATTTTAGAAAATCTTGGAGGAAAGGCCATGATGTGCCTACTGTCAAATAATGAAGAACCGTTATATGAAACAGAAGGGTCATGAATGTAATAGATCGATCTGTTGAGAGCATACTAGAATAAAGGTCTCAATTAGCACGATGTGCCATGAAGGAAATTAAAATGAAACGCCATTTCAATTCGCTTCATCTAAACATTTCCTGTAAATTTATTTTAACTATTTTCTTAGTGCTAAGTTGTTCTAAAATTTGTATATTGTATATTTCTTCACCATTTTCTACCTAACAATTTAGACTTTAATGGTTGCTATAATTAATGAGTTTGTAAATGTTAGGGGCTCCCTATACGGCGACCATTTATGTTACAAAACAGGATACAAACGATCGCGAGTTGATAAAAGAAATTCAGTGCCTATGTGGAAAATTCAGCGGTGAGTTGTCTTCAGATTAATGGAATAATGTTGGGAGAAAAATAAATAGCTAAGAATTTATCTTGTTACCAGAAAATAAAAAGAGATGAAATATTTTATTGAAGTAAAATAACATAAATGAAAATGCTACATTAAGGTAATGATAAAGTGAAGGGATACTAAAGGAAACTTAACATACAAATTAATGTAAAGAATGGTTTGGCTGAATAGGTTTAAGTGTAGCACCTAGCATGTGTTGTAAGTTCTAATATGTGTGATGAAGTGAAAAGGAAATTCATTTGAAGGAGAACAAGCTACAAATGCAGGGGAAGTATACAAATCCCTATAAATGCAACTTACATTATCATTAAGTAGGGAAAGTCCACTCTGACAGTAATAACTTCTTCCCTATATTACATATTTAAAGGCTGTGCACTAATCGTTCACAATTTGTATTATCAAATGGATTTTTAAAATTAGAGAAATCTTTTAATACAGCCAACTATATTTCTAGGGTTAAATGGAGCAATCATTTATTACAAGTCACACTTTTATACAGTGGCCTACCTGACACCGAGGAGTAATAGAATATACCTTGTATATCTTTAGAGAGTGTTTAAAACAAGGGATATTTAATATTATTATCAGTTCTCACAAAAGCTATTGGAAACTTATGCATGCAAGTTGGTTGTGTCTTCTCATACAACCAAAGCTGTATTATAATAATTTTTCAATTCTATTTCCTGCGAAGCAATCTTAACAATAGTGAATGTTTAGCATATTTGTTTACTTCAATAGATCGAGCTATCCTGTTACAATTTCCTGCGAAGCTATCTTAACAATAGTGAATGTTTAGTATATTTGTTTACTTCAATAGATCGAGCTATCCTGTTACAATTTTATACTTTGAAAATGGGATAAACTTCATTTAAACCTTAAAATATTTATTAGGAAGAGTCTATTTTAATTATCTCTAAACCAACTTCCGCCTTTAACATGTCCCACGAGGGAATAAGTTAAAAATGGTAACTCAATGACAGGAGCATATTTTTTTGTAAAATCTTTTTACTTATATGACATAAATATGGACATGACAAAACACTTTTTATAGTGAACAGAGGCAACAATTCAGCATCACATGTTCAACTTGGGGCTTAAGACTAAAAGTTAAAAGATTAAGTTTTTATTAATAAAAGACGGTTGATATATGAATCAATAACATTTATTTTCAAAATAACTGCGACTTTTCAAAAGCCAGTTTGCCATTTTAATCAGGCTTAAAATCGCAGAAATAAAAAAATAAATGTCTACTATACGACATGAGACATGTAATAGTAAATTTTCGTAACCTATCAAATCTATAAATAGTCATGAACCTGTACATATACGAGATGTAGCTATTAAATAACGAGACTGACATTGTACAAAGTTTTATTTTTATTTTATACATAATTAGTTATTATCAGCTTCAATATTCACTCCTTCTCTAGCCCTACAACGCTCCATGTGAATTTTCCACCGCTCCTTCAAGACACGTGCCGCTTTTTTTTTATAGCTTCCATAGACGCAATCTTTCCCTTTTAATACAGATTTCACCTTAGGAAACAGAAGTCACGTGATTCAAGATATGGTGAATAAGGTGAATGCTCTAACACTGGGATGCTGTACATGGCTAGGAACCTCTTGACAGATAACGCGGAATGAGCTGGCTCATTACCTTGGTGAAAAACCCTTGATTTGTCTTTCCATATTTCGGGACATTTTTTCCTTACTTTTTCATGTAATTTAGAAGGTATGTCAAGGTAGTAATATTAATTAATTGTTTGACCTTCAGAAATGCAGTGAAGGTACACAATCCCATGGATATTGAAATAACAATCATCTTTGCTTTAAATTTTGACTTGCTCATTCGAGCTTTTTTGGCTCTCGGTGAAGATGGGCTCTTACAGTGCATGGATTGGCGTTTTGTTCCTGGATCATAAGTAAAAGTTCCAGTAGCAGTTTTTCCAAGTTTAAAGAGAAATTTCACAATAACTCGTCGGTTTACTATTACAATAACCATTTTATCCAGCAAAACATAAAAACAACAATAATGGGAACAAAGGCTTTGACAAATGGTGTTGATTACAGACTAACTGCCTGCTAAAGAGAAAGTTTCACACTAAAAAAGCTGTTGAACAATGGTGGTTGACGCATGCTTCCTTGATCCGCAGCAGCGTCAATCTTGTTATTTAATAGCCACATCTCGTTTATAACAAGCTGTCAAAACGCTGCTGTTATTTTGAAAAGTTTTATTGACTGATATGTCAACCGTATTTTGATCTTGTGCTCAATAAACAGGTTCCAATAACGAGGTGTCATTTCTCTGGGTGTCTGGTCACTGTGGAATATTCGGAAACACTAAAGCAGATGAAGGTGCAAAATTAACTACAAGTATGGTGCCATCGACACAACGTGTGATGGCATCAGATTTTGTATGAAATGTTAAAACTACAATACTCCCTGTTTTGAATGAAGAATGGCAAAATGTAAATGGTAACAAGCTGAGGGACATCAAGAATACCGTCTGACCATTGAGGTCATCTGTTTGTTCGAATCGTAGGGAGGAAGTGGTGGTTACTACTCTTTGTTAACGCATTGATGGTTGATGTGACAAGAGGATCCACCACTATCTCAATTTTGTGGAAGTACCATCAGAGTCAAACACATTCTGCTTGATTGTGTTGAGTTGAATGATTAGTAAAAACAATACAATCTTTGAGGTAGTTTAAATGTGGTTTTAAGGGACGATGCCATGGCTATCAACCGTGTCATCGCTTTCCTACACCTGCTGAATCTATTTAAATTTTGTAAAATTTTAATTTCATTAGTTTTAGATAATTAAAATTAGTTTTAACTATTTATTATATTTTGATTAGTTTCATTTATGGAAATTTCATTTTAAATAACACTTGAGGTAGGCGATGATAACCTTGATTGATTTTTCGCCTGGAAAAAGTTATTAATATCAAGACTTGTGAGTGTATATATACAAATTAATACTATATTGTTGTTTAAATGACAAACCTTATCCTCAGGGAACTTTCATTTTGGTAATAGTTAGACTGTTGACTGAAATCTGACCATCCATAAATCTGTTCTTATCATCAGATCAATAATAAAAACAACAGTTTTTTTTTTTAATATTGTTGTGCTGCACCTTTTAAAACAATGTTTTAAGATTTATAATTATATTCAGTTTTGTTAGCTGTAAGTATTAAACAAATTACAAAAACATTACATTTTGAATTGGACAATTCAAATACCATGATAAGAAAATAGGAGATGATATACTATATATTGTTCCAATGATTTTTTCATAATTTTAGTGGTATTACTATAAAATCCCAATATTGTGAGTTGATGTACAGCTGTTTATTTATTTAATAATAGCTCTATTTAGAAAAAATAATGGGACCACTGATGAACTATCAACAGATTTACTTTCTAACCTTTTGCATACTAAAGAATACAAAATTCATTTCGCTTACATATTGTTCCTGTGGTCCTTAATTATTGCAATATACAGTACTGTACTCTGGTTTATGAAATCTCTGTATTTCATGAAGAAGTCTTCTTGAAGATTGTAGAATTTCCATAAAAAGAGCAAGAGTTATAAAATACATCAAGAGCTCAGTGGTGCAATGTTTTAGAATAAAATATTGCAAAAACCCCCAATACTACAAAAATAATAAAAAATAACTAATATTACAAGCTACCTAAGATTAAACCTTTATGTACATTTCCATGACCATGTGATCATCAACAGAGAGTCTTATTAAAAAATTACAATTTAGAATACAATAATGTATAAACTAGACTGATGCCAACCCTTCTGCACCTCCTCTCTGCCTTTGACCAACTAACAACAGTCTACCATCTTGAGCCATGCCAGAAATATAAACTATAGGCATTAAGAATATATAGAATAAAAACTAATTAAAATAATGCAACACATATATTTAAAATAAAAGTAATGAAACTAAGAATATAGAGGTGAGTTAGACCCTTTATCTATATTCATTAATTTATCATTTGATCTAACCAACAAAGGTTTAATCTTAGGTAACTTTTAATATTAGTTGCTTCATTATTATTTGATTCCATCTTCACGTGAGCTACTAGTTTCACTAAACACTTGTAAATATGTATCTGTTAGTTTGTGCTAAACTAGCCGCTTACAACACCATGATATATCGCCTGCTTAAAACACTGTTAGACAAAAAAGAACACTACCAGGAGTTTAAAACCATAAAACATAGCACACACTAACGGATAAAACACAATGATTGACAAATTATACAACCGCCTAAAAAATAAACATAATAACCCAAATACAAACACACAACGCGGCAATCCTATAAAATACTTATCAATACCATACAGATCTTCCAAAACCCACAATCTAACCAACACACTATGGAACAACTACAAAATAGCTTACTCCACACACAACACTTTCAATAAACAATTTAAACCCAACAACAAAATCAACGACATTTACAACACCACTGGAGTTTACAAACTGACTTGCAGTTTGTGCTCCAGTTTTTACATAGGCCCGACATGGAGGTCCTTCTACACACGTTACCAAGGACGTATAAAAGCACTAACAAACAATAACTACCAATCAAATTTCGCCGATCATCTCAACTCCACAAAACATGACTACATAGACATAACATCTTACCTACAAATGCTTCATAAACAACACAGAAATAACCAACGCTACACAACCAAACAACATGAAATATACAGACACTTCAAACTACACCCTACACACATACTCAATACACAATTACATTACAACTCACACACACGTTTTGACATTATAACACCTCCATAATATCCCACCCCCACCCCTAAACTTTAAGATCAGTCTGAGTTGACAATGGGACAAATCTCCCGAAACGGCCGCCCTCAACAAATATAAGTGGTACTATAGGCAAGTTTGTAAATATGCAAGTGTTTAGTTGCTTTTGTGGTATTGGGGTTATTCCAATATTTTTATTTTAATAAGTTTAATATACAATTTCAAGAGCACAGTGGTACAACATATTACAATGAAAATATTGGAAATAGCCCCAATACCAGAAAAATAATAAAAAAATAACAAATAAAACAAGTTTGTTAACATTAAACCCCCATGTACAATTTGATGACCATGTCATCATCATCAGAGGATCTTATTACAAAAGTACAATCTAGCAAACAAGAATTTACAAACTAGAGTGATGATAACTTTAGTTTATAACTTCTTATTTACTAGATTGTAATTTTGTAATAAAACTCTCTGATGATGATGACATGGTCATCGAAATGTAAGTGTTTAATATCAAGTAACTTGTTTTATTGTTATTTTTTATTATTTTCGTGGTATTGGGGTTCTTTCCAGTATTTTCATTCTAGTAATAATTTTAAGCATAAGGATTTCAAAAATGTTTTCATCTATGGCATGGGCAAATTAATCCTGAACTAAAGACGGACTACTATTTCAGTTGTTATCATGCAATTTACATATATATGATTGAATTTTCTTCTTACCAATATATTACATTTTGTTCATACAGCTTACAAATTTGTTGATGAATTTAAAGTGGTTTAACACACAATGCATTCCTTGCATTGAGAAAGTGAATTACAGGTATATATTCACATGTGGATTTTCAATAAAGTAAACACAAAGAAACACATACCACAAACAAGTAGTGCACCAAAAATGTTGTCTACTCCTTCATATAAAGTCAAGGTTAATACCATGCATGTGCAGAACTGTGACTCCAGTGCTAAGACTGCAAGAACACAGGCATATGTTACATTCTGGGTGAATTTTGTAACATCCACTATAATGCTTTAAACATTTAGTTAGAAAAACATGTATCACAAATTTTTATTCTTTTGTTTTTCTAGAAAAGAGGTACATAAAGACCAAAACTAGAATGAAAACATCGTCTCTTCAAACTCATCAAGGCAACAACTATCAACTATTCAGCAACTTTGGTAATCATCTATATTTACTGCTACAAGCAGTGACTTTGATCTGAATTTTAGGTAAGTTTATCTATATACACTTTTCTGCAATTTTTTCAATACAATTTTCTCTTGGTGACGATAGCAGCATCTAAAATGTCTAGTCTCTTAAAACATAAGTGTTTAGTCATTAATCTGGCAGTCATTATCCTAAACTCGGACTTCTTTTCTGACTGTGTAAAAAGTTATTATTTTTTATCAACTGTGGAATAATATAATGAAATAATATTTGTCACATAACTCTACCAAAAGTTTTTTTCATTAACAAAATTTGTTCCTTTACTTTAATTGCTTATATCCCTTGTACTATATGACTTACTTATAAATGAAAAGTATATGAAATGTTCATTGATTCACTGGGATAAAAAATTGTTTTATGCGTATATGATCAAATGAAAAACAAGGTTTATACATAAAATAAAATGATGCACAGGTCTGGCTTGTTTGCTATTGTGAAGAAGATTTTTTTTTAAGTTGTAAAAAAATAAAATACAAATTTCATATATCTTTGTTTTTGTTATAAACTAGAGAATAATATTATGACAAACCATATTCTACATATGTTTATCTGAAATTCTTTTTTTTATTTGTACAAAGAATATAGAAACAAAATGGTTTTCACTTTAAATATTTTTAGCTCCTGAACCATACAGCATAAGGAACAAATTTGAAATGTATGTTAAATCTTCATTGAAACACTGAGATTAAAAAATTATTATTTACATATTATATAAGATAAATCTAAGAACAACGTTCATTTCAATTGATTCCATCTTCATGTGAGCTACTAGTGTTTAACTTAAAACACATGTAAATATGTTACACTTGCCTTTTACAGAGCATTGGGGTTGTGATATCAAAAAATGTATGTGAGTTAATGTAACTAATTGGCTCACACATACTCAGTTACACCCACTCAGTCACATACATTTGTTGACATCATAATATCCTCTAAAATACACCTACATCCCACCCTAACCTATAATAACCAAGAGGTCAATTATGGTCTGAGTTGATAATGGGACAGATTGCCCAAAATGATCCTCCTCAACAATCATAAAAGTAAGGGCTAATATAGGCAACTGTAATATATTTAAAAGTGTTTTTAGTCACAAATAAACATTTTTATTGATTCCATCTTCATCTGAGCTACTAGTTTTTAACATAAAACACTTTTAAATTACTTGAATTTTGTAGTCTATAATATTCGGTGAATCATAATTAATCACGTTAACATAATTTTAAAGTGATTAAGCTGTAAGTATGTTACACTTGTCTAGTAAGTGCTTGTATAGGCAACTGTAACATATTTACATGTATTTTAATCACAAATAAACATTTTTATTCAAATAAATCCTGTTGTTCATATTTCTTGCAAAGCAATCATCCCCACAGAAATGTGGTACAATATTAGTTACATTAAATAAAACTGAACAAGGAAATCTTTTGTTCTGAGGATTATTGTCTTTCTTGACAATGTGGACTCGTGAAGCAAATGTTTCAATACATTTGAGATATTATAAATATTAATCACTGTAACAATAGTTTATGACTATCCGAACTTTAAATTTTGTAAATTTGATTAAACTTACTGAGACAGAATGTTTTCGATCCCTATGTGTTGATCTTCATCACTGTCTTCTGCTTGGAGATGTTGGGTCAAGCGATGACGGTTTTAAAGTTAGATTTTCGATACTATCAAAGAGTATGTGATGTTTGTACTTTGTGTTTTTTGAGTGTCTGTAAATTTTATATCTTTATAGTGTATTGAGATGTGGTCCTTTTTTGTTGTTGTATAGGATTTCTAGGACATGGTGAGTGTCTGTGTATCTGTGTCCTGTTTCTATTATGTGATTGTAAGATGCTGAGTTGGTGTTCTGTTTGTGTTCCTCGACTCTGCTTAAAGCTGCGACCTGTTTGTCCAATGTAAAATTTGTTACATTTGTCTCAGTTTAGTTTGTATACGCCTCGTTCTTGTAGTTTATCTTTGTTGTTGGTGTCGTGTTGTATTTTGTATTGTAACTTGTTATTAGTTTTGTATGCTATTTTGTATCCTGTTTTTTGAAATTTGCAGGTTATTTTATTTGTTGTTTTGTTTAAGTATGGTAATGTGAAGTATTTGTTTTCCCTGTCTGTAATGTTAGTTTTAGTGTTTTTTTTGTATTTTGTACCATAGTTTGTCTATTATTATGGTGTTGTTTTGTGTATGTTAAATATTTAAATGTGTCTAGTTCTTCGTTTATGTTTTCTGTGGTCATTGGAACTTCTTTAATTCTATGGAGCATGAATCTAAAGGTGGCGGGTTTGTGTTGGATAGGATGGTTTGAGGTGTTATGGATAAGTGTTCCTGTTGTTATGGGTTTCCTGTAAATGTTGAAGCTGTGTTTTTGTGTGTGGCTTTTTCTTATAGTTAGGATGCTGAAATTTAGGGATCTGTTGGTTTCAATCTCTGAGGTGAAGTGGAGTTTTGGGTGTATTTTATTTGTGTAGGTGAGGAGTTTTTCCCATTGCTGGGTGTTGCCTCTGTATAGTGTTATGATATCATCGACATATCTGTGCCAGTAAATGATTTTGTGTGCTTGTGTATTGTTTGTGAGTATCTTGTAGTTTTCAATGTGTTGTAGGAAAATTTCACTTAGGACCCTACTGATAGGACTTCCCATGGGTAGGCCATCTGGTTGTGAATGGAAGTTTGATTTGTGGGTGAAATAGTTTTATTTGGTGATGGTTTGGAGGATGTTTAGGATTTCAGTAACGTGGGTTCTAGGTATGTTGTTCTGTATTAATTGGGCATCTAGGATGTTGAGAGTTTCGGATACGGGTATGTTGGTGTACATGTTTGTTATGTCGAGTGATAGTAGTGTTGAATTGTGTGGTATGTTTATGTCTTTTATTTTATTTATGAGATTTGTTCTGTTTTTTATGGGTGTTTCTGTGTTTAGTTTATAGATTTTCTGAATATTTTGTCCATGTGTTTTGCTAGTTTATGTGCAGGGGCATTCTGGTAGTTGATGATGGCTCGGATGAGGACATTGGATTTGTGAATTTTAGGGAGAGCGCGGGGGGAACAATTACTAAACAAAAGACGGAAATAATTTACATGAAACAAAGTATTAAAACCTTATACAAAAATAAAGAATTTCTAAAATCTAGGTTATACCAACTTCACTTAAATCTCGCCAACACGATCGGACACGAACTCACATTACAAATGTTAACAGACACTAGGTTGTATTTTAGGCCCTTGTTTGTTAAATTAATTTTGTGTTGTGTGAATTTGGTATTAGTGAGGTTAACTGTATTTGGGGTTAGAATTCTTGTGTAGGTTGAGAGTATGTTATGTTTTTTGTTTTACATATTAGTTGAATAATTTTTTTCTTGTGTTTAATTTTGATGTTTATTATTTTATTTGTTGCCAAATTATTAGTGCCTGTTACCATTTGTAATATGTGTACATTCACCATATCCTAGAAATCCTACACATCAACAAAAATGGACCACATCTCAACACACTTGAACAATATGAAATTTACAGCCACTCCTTTACAGAACCAACCTATCCCTAAACCTCACCAACCTAACTATAACAAAAAGCCACACACAAAAACAGCTTCAAAATTCATAGGAAACCCATAACAACACACACACCTATCTATAACACCTCAAACCATTCTATCCAACACAAACACGCCACATTTAGCTTCATGCTACATAGACTTAAAGAAGTTCCAATGACCACAGAAAACACAAGCAAAGAAGTAGACACAATTAAATATTTAGCATAAACAAATGGATACATCACCACAACAATAGACAATCTATGGTATAAAATACAAAAAAACACTAAAATTAACACTACAGGCAAGGAAAACACATAGATAATTAAAACAACAAATAAAATAACCTGCAAATTTCAAAAAACATGATACAAAATAGCATATAAAACTAATAACAAGTTACAATACAAAATACAACACGACACCAACCACAAAGATAAATTACAAGCACCAGGCCTATACAAACTAAACTGAGACAAATGTAACAAATTTTACATTGGACAAACAGGTTGCAGCTTTAAACAAAGAGTCGAGGAACACAAACAGAACACCAACTCAGCATCTTACAATCACATAAAAGAAACAGGACTCAAACACACAGACATTCACCATGTCCTAGAAATCCTACACATCAACAAAAAAGGACCACATCTCAACACACTAGAACAATATAAAATTTACAGACACTCAAAAAACACAAAGTACAAACATATTAAACAAACAAACACAATACAAATCACACATACTCTTTGATTCTATCGAAAACCTGCATTTAAAACCGTCATCACTTGACCCAACATCTCCAAGCAGAAGACACTGATGAAGATCGCCACATAGCGATTGAAAACATTCTGTCTCAGTAAGTTTAACCAAATTTACAAAATTTAAAGTTCGGATAGTCATAAACTATTGTTTAAGTGATTAATATTTATGATATCTCAAATGTATTGAAACATTTGCTTCACCAGTCCACATTGTCAAGAAAGACAATAATCCTCAGAACAAAAGATTTCCTTGTTCAGTTTTATTTAATGTAAATAATATTGTAACTAATGGACTACAAAATTCAAGAATCATAAATATTTTTATCCTATAAATGAGTCATTTTGAGAATACTAAACAAGATTATGATGGATAAAATTTCAATAAATGTCAACAAAAAGTTGGTTAAATATTATGCAAGTAAAGATTAAAACATCTGTAAACAATATATGATAAACTAAAGGCAAAATTATGAAAATAATTAGAAGGCTATTAGAAGGAAAAATATTAAAACTAAATTAAAGATAACTGAACGTTTTATATTTGTTGATTCCATTTTCACACGAGTTACTAGTTTTCACTAAAACACTTTTAAATATTTTACAAATTTGCCTACAGTAGCAAGTACTTATATTTGTTGAGGATGGCCGTTTCTCGACAATTGGACACATCTCTCAAAACGGCATTCTCAAATAATATAAGTAAGTGCTACTATAGGCAAGCTTGTAAAATATTTACAAGTGTGTTAGTGAACTTTTTACTAATTTGAATATTAAGAAATTTATAAGAGAAGTATTTTTATAGAAGAGACCAAAAAACAAACATATTGAGTATATTAACTCAAGAATGGTAGTTAAGGGAAATAAGTTGTTATAAAATATTAAATGAATATTATATATTTATGATGCAGCATAAAAATAATCTTATACCAGCTGATTTGTCTGTTTCAGGTTTGAAAGTCACAGCTGGGTGAGTCCAACTAATTTGTCCATTTCAAGTTTGAAAGTCGTAGCCGGGCGAGTCTTAGATAGTGTCTGACATGTCAGCTCAACGTACATTGCCATGACACCTTACTTATTTTCCGCATGTGCATGTTTTATTTGGGTTAGTGGGTGGACTTAATTACTTTGTCTTAGATGGAAAGATGTAGTTAATTGCATGATGTACTTGATTGCATGATGTTGGTAAATGGATAATGTAGGTAATTGCATGATGTAGGTAATTGCATGATGTAGGTAATTACATGATGTAGGTAATTGCATGATGTAGGTAATTGCATGATGTAGTTGGTTGATATTTACCCTCTTTGCCTCTGTTCCCTGTTATAAATAAGATATTGTGATATGTCCTTTATAATGGAATAGAAGTTTGTTGGCCCCCGTTCGATATTATTGATATCAATAACTCTCTTTTTGTGTTCAATTATGCAACATGGTTATGTCCTCCTCTTAACAATACATACTCTACACAAAAATAACTAACAAACTTCTGTTTCATTGTATATTTCAGTAAACACTAAATATTAAAATATGAAATTGTTCATGTCAAGAAGGGAGGGCCCTCTTTTATGGCCTCTTGTATGTTAGATTTTATATGCTAGATTTGATTTAATATACATATATTAGGAAATTTGTATTTTTGTTCCAGTTTTAATATTTTAAGTATTAAATATTGTATATCATAACAAATATTGTTATGACAACAATATATAACAAATATTGTTATATTGATAGGAGGTAATTAACAAATATTGTTAAAATATTTTTTTGAAACTTGTTGAGGAGATGAAAAACAAATGACTTTCATCAGGAACAAAATAATGGTAAGTAAATCAATGCACATTTATTCCTGCTGCTTTGTTTTTAGAAGAAATACTTATAAAGTTTGTTTCAGTAGGATCTAGGTACTTCATCTGAACAGTACCTCAGTGTGACGTGACTGGAAATCGACCTGAAACTACTATAGGCCACCTATACAAAAGGCGGAGGGCCAGATAATGAGAGGTATGTATAAGAATATGTTGTTACAAAGATAGCCAAGAAATATTATCATCACCTAAATATTTAAATGTAGTAATTACACTTGTGATGTTTAAGAATCGTCCCATTCTCTAATAAAACAGTCAAATGGTTGAAGTTAAAAATAACTTTTGAAACTACCATCATTAAGCCATAGTTCTTTTTATTTATTTCATTTTAAGATGTCCAGGCTTTTTTATCATGTTCAATTATGAAGAGTAAGAAAGGATTGTGATTAATATGATTAGGGTAGGGTTATACAACTCCCTGGTATAAAACATCACCTATGGAAGGTCTTCTAGCTAAAGTAAATCTATTCTCTATTATAATTGTGAAAATAATCATAATAAGAAAAGGTTTGCTACGCTACTTTGTAAGAAGGGTAAGAGAAATAAAGTGAAGTAAGGGACAATCCCCTGATACTGGGAAAAGGAGAAAGTTATGGTTAAACTCTAAGAGGCAGTGTCACCTCATAACTGTTGTACTACTCATAGAAAAGCATTTTATATTTCTTACAGAGTAAAATTTAGTATCTCATTTCAAAGATGGAAACAAATATTATTTGTGTAAAAAAAGTCATAACATAGCTTTTTATCATGTATTTTTTTAAAAACCGTTTGTACCTCCTAACATGTATTTAAAGGTGTTTCTTCTGTCGCATAATTTTTTCGAATTAAGCTAATAAAACAGTTTTTATCAGCAAGTGTCACATAAATATACAAGGTGCCGTACATAAAAGTAGCCCCATACATAAAACGTAACACAATTAAAATTATATCTGTTTATTTATGACATATCTTGGATAGTTGTAACAATTTACAAATATAATTTAATATTTTGTTCAATATTCTAATAATGGTATAAGTGATCACTGTTAACTTGAACTCATAAGATAGGGTGGCGTAGCATATTCTGAAATACAGACTGGAGTCAGGAGTTGTAATAGTGCGTATGCAGTTTATGTTCACATAAGGTAGGGTGGCGTAGCATATTCTGAAATACAGACTGGAGTCAGGAGTTGTAATAGTGCGTATGCAGTTTGTGTTCACATAAGGTAGGGTGGCGTAGCATATTCTGAAATACAGACTGGAGTCAGGAGTTGTAATAGTGCGTATGCAGTTTGTGATCACATAAGATAGGGTTGCGTAGCATATTCTGAAATACAGACTGGAGTCAGGAGTTGTAATAGTGCGTATGCAGTTTGTGATCACATAAGATAGGGTTGCGTAGCATATTCTGAAATACAGACTGGAGTCAGGAGTTGTAATAGTGCGTATGCAGTTTGTGTTCACATAAGGTAGGGTGGCGTAGCATATTCTGAAATACAGACTGGAGTCAGGAGTTGTAATAGTGCGTATGCAGTTTGTGATCACATAAGATAGGGTTGCGTAGCATATTCTGAAATACAGACTGGAGTCAGGAGTTGTAATAGTGCGTATGCAGTTTGTGTTCACATAAGGTAGGGTGGCGTAGCATATTCTGAAATACAGACTGGAGTCAGGAGTTGTAATAGTGCATATGCAGTTTGTGATCACATAAGATAGGGTGGCATAGCATATTCTGAAATACAGACTGGAGTCAGGAGTTGTAATAGTGCATATGCAGTTTGTGATCACATAAGATAGGGTGGCATAGCATATTCTGAAATACAGACTGGAGTCAGGAGTTGTAATAGTGCAAATGCAGTTTGTGATCGAGATCTTTTCGTCTTCAATGGTTTTTGGATTGCTGGCATATATTTTATTTTTTAAATTTCCCCATAAGTAATAATCAGAAAGAGACAAATCCAGTGATCGTGACAGCCATAAACCTGAGGAGATAGGCGTGTGACAAGTCTTGTTGGTAAAAAAAATATGTAATTTCGTGTGGTATGAGTCTATTAATAATTTTATTGAAAATCTCCATGTAGTCATCGGTATAAACATTATACAATCTCGGCTAAGTTACTTTTATGTGCGCCAGCCTGAATGTTAAAGTGTATAGATAAAAATAGTTTCCACCCTCAGTTTTTTAAAAGCAAAATATTTTAATTAAAGTACTTACAAACTTATCTGTACTATTAAAACTTTTGCAAAATTATTTCTTCCCGTCATTGTATTTAATATTATTAATTATGAAACTCAGTAACTTAAGTATTTTCTTTAAATATTGGATTAATATTTATTTTCCTTTAGAGGCAATAAAAGTTTTGTCCTTGGATTCAATAAAATTCTTTAGTTCAATTCGTCTAATATGGTTTTTGTTTTTTATTATTATATTTTCATTAATTATAGTAACTTTATATTTTTGTATTCCATTTTCAACTTAGAGCTCCTAACTCACATGTAAAGACTTGGAAATATATTAATGTATACCGTATACCAATGTCTATATTGGCTTTACTTTTGGTTGTTATAGAAGAAGAGTTACAGCCTGAATATATTCTTCTTGCTTTCTTTTATACCTCTTTTACCCAATTACACAACAGTTCTCATAACATGATCAACATCTAAGTCATCTTGGAAAGTTTTACTAAGAACATTATCATCAATTAGTACTTAACCTACATTCGTCTGATACACATCTCCCAACAACATCAACTCCTACAATAAACACAGAGTGCACATTATATTTGTTGTTCAAGCTAAACAAAATATCAGTTCTTTAAAATTATTATTTCAAAGACTAATGTATCCTTCGAAATTCCAGAACTTTTTATACTAAATGTATGTGCTGGGTTTTTAAAGTTTATACACTAAAACAAAAGAAGCTATTAATAAAATAACATCAATGGTTTTGTTCTGAAAAACCATACCCAACAATGTAAACTTATAAGATAATGAGTAATTATTGCATAGCTGTGTGAATACTTATGAACTTATTTACTGGCGTATTTCAAAACATTTGTTTAATTGAAGAAGCCAACCCGCTACTGCCAGTGGTTGCTGGATATATGATTTATAAGGTTGGAGAGGGTTTGGGTTAAGCGGGTTGTTTGCTTTGTAATGGGATAAGGTGTTAGATTTGAAGAGTGTGTGAACATTTAAGATATGTTGTTTTTTGGTTGTGTGATATTTGAATATTTAGAATTCTTCTGTAGTGGTTAGTTTTTTATTATGGTTTAATACTTTTTTTATGTTGTTGATGAAACACAAATTAAAAATCCAGCTACACAACACATATACAAATCACCCAACACACATACACAAGCATCCATACTAATTTAAATATTCTCCACATATTAAACCATTGTAAATAAATTAACCATTACAGAAAAATTAAATATTCAAACATTACACAACACAAAAATAGCATATCTTAATGACCACACACACTTCGAATCTAACACCTTATTCCATTTTATAGTAAACAACCCTTCCCCTCATAAATCATAGGTCTTGCAACCTTGAGCGATCACCAGGAGTAGCAGGTCAGCTTCGTCAATAAAAAGATAGTTTTGAAACCTGCCAGCAAGTAAGTTCATAATTATTCACAATAGTTACTTATGATTTAGTATAAAATTATAGTACAGTAAAACTTCCAACCAACAATTATTGTTTGTATCTGATCAAAAGACCATTGCAAAAGTAACTATTTCTCATGCTTTTAAGTAGGGTAAATGGGAAGAAATTTCACCACAAGATACAAGGAGTACATAAACACACACAACCTAATCCTAACTTCAGCATATTTATACAAAACACATTACACACATACACCAACATTGGCACAAACCTAAAAGTTCTATACATTACCAATAAAAGCAGTAAACTGAACATAACAGAAAATTTTGAAATAGCATGTACAAACACCACAAAAATCAAAGAGACTACATAGCTAGTGATAGAACACACGATTAAAAATACAATTAAACACTATAAACAAATAAATAATCAACTCAGAACAACCCCACATTACAGAACAACAAAATACCACTAATCTGAGCAGACAATCTTGTCCATGACTTGCAGCATTCTACAATGCAAGTGTATTAAAGGCATTGTATTGACTAAGTGGAAACATGTCTGCTGACACATATCTGAGCAGACAATCTTGTCCATGACTTGCAGCATTCTACAATGCAAGTGTATTAAAGGCATTGCATTGACTAAGTGGAAACATGTCTGCTGACACATATCTGAGCAGACAATCTTGTCCATGACTTGCAGCATTCTACAATGCAAGTGTATTAAAGGCATTGTATTGACTAAGTGGAAACATGTGTGTTGACAAATATCACTAAGTAATATTTTTATTACAAGTTAAATTCAAATGTGTTAATTTTTTTGACAAAAAGAGCAAATGCACCTGTCCATATTTAAGGGTGTGTATTGTTGAGAGAGATTTGATAGATGATTCTTTTGCAATGGGACTGAGGATTGAAAACCTTATCAAAAGTTAGAGTCAAATTAAGGTAGTCATTTTGTAAAATGGGAGTGCCAATAAGAAGAGGTTTTGCTGTACTACTTAGCTTAAGGGATATAATATGTTTTGTCTGTAAGTTGTTCTAAGTGTTCTTGTATTGTTTCTAGAATCTGCAGCTGCAACTTCCCTCCTCTGCCTGACCCTCCGTAAGTATTGAAATTTATAAACATAATTTAGTATTTTTCCAAAATAGTTACTTTATTACTTTTACAGCCTAAAAAATTATTTTAAATAAGAAAATCATGTAACATTAAAACTACTAAACAGGATAGATGCAAATGAGAATAAATTTTTTTAAACTTTTCAACAACACACTTTTATTTTGAAATGATCTGAAAATCTAATCAATGTCATTATACAAACTATAACGTGATAAAAAATTTGTATTTGTTACTATAATTTATAGTAAACATTGTTCATTACAACAAATGCACAGATATTCTAAATTAAAACAACATAATATTTACAATATTGCATAAGCTGCATTTTTGTTAATAATAACAATTATTTTAATAGTATAAATACGTGATCTAAATTCATTGTTAGCCTGTTTTTTTGTCTTAGGGGGTGTGAAGTTGGGCGCCTCCCCGTGGTGCACCCTGGGTAACGCTAAACGTTCAACAACCTGTTTTCTATCAATACATATGAAGGTAATTATGTTATATTTAAAATATGTCTTGAATATAATATTTTAATATCTTTGCTATATTTCACACACGCACACACACAATTGTTTGATAAATATTTAAATTCCTGCTTTTAGATACTTACTTCCTTTTCATCAAGACCGCTGCCATCTAATAAGCCACCAGCGGACCTGGACCAGAACCACCAACACCTAAATTATCACCACCGATTGCAATCTAAGTCTTTCAACCAGGTGAATTTTTTTTTCCATTTCAAGTTTTTAAAAGTACATATTAGTCTCGTAAGAAACAAGATTAGTTTAATTTACAGATTCGGCTAATATAATGTAGAATATTAAAACCACTTTATCTCAACTGTAGAATATTATCTGTATTTTAGCTCTATTTTTCCTAGAATTGTTGTTTTGCTGTTAGCAGGCTTTTGAAAGGTTTTCAATAATCCATCGATTTATTATATATTTTTTTTCAAATATATGATAAACATGTAGAGTCATGGTTAGATATAGAGTCAAAGATATTTATTTTAATATTGTAACATTTCGGGTTTCAATATTAAAAAGTGAGTTTATTTTAAACTAGGGCTGAATACTTATAAATATAATGTTGGTAATAATAATTCTGGGTATTTGACTACTAATAATTGCAAGGATATTATTTTTTTTATTTTTACCTTACATAAAAAGTATTTGGGAGAAAATTGCTAATAATATAAGAAGATTATACAATGAAACAGTTCCTGTAATTTGTCTAATCACATTCTGAATTGGTGTAAAAGGGTCTTGAAAACATCACTTCCGATGACTGGGAAGGTTTTGTTCATCCCGCTGAAGCCATGGAAGAGTTCTACTGAGGGAGAGACGGCGTTGTTGTCTGATCGTGAACCTCGGAGCCGACGACACCGACACCTCCGATACGTCCAGTGAGGAGAACGTTACTGATGTAAACATCGCCACGCCTTTACCTTAGGAATAAAGGCTTGAATGATTAAATTGACCAACAGTTTGCAATATTTAAATATTTCGATTTTCCTAAGTACCAGAATAACTACTTAATAAGGATATAAATATTTTATATAAAACATATTTCCAAACAAGATTTTACTCAGTTTAGTTTCCTTCTATTTTACCTCGTGATTTATCTACTTCATGGCTAGGTTAGGTCCTAACTAATGCATTTCAACTATAATTTGTATATGGTATAAAAATCTTTAAAAATCAGAGGTTTTTAATTGTAGCCTAATGTTTAAAATATTACGTTCCAAAGAAACAGGATTTCACTTTTATTGCTTTGGCGATGCATTCGTTGTTGGAAACAATAGCATTAGGTATGTGTATAAACTATCAAATCATTTTGCGTCTTTATGCAAATATTAGGTTTTATATTTTATTAATCCTTAATATACAAATTTATATAAATTATGTAGGTTTATACAGGCCTAATGTTAATTATACACAATATAAAAGATATGAGTAATAGAATAAGTACCCACAATAAGTATGTACAGATAGGTAGAAATACTAATTTTATTGAGCGCACAATATAAATGATATTTGAAACCTTTTCTGCATATCTGCAATTTTCTGTAAATCTAACGTTTTGTGTTAGAAAATGTTTTTAGAAATGACCTTAGCGTTTTGACCTGCCTTGGAACAGGGCTCTTCTCGGGCACCGAAGACTATACGAAGACTGATGTGGAAGAGCCTGGTCAATAACGCGAACTTTAAAATAATTTGTTAATGTGTGAAAACAAAGGTGTTTACAATGACGTCGGTCGCCGGTTTCATGAGACTGTAGCTTCACGTAATCTACCACGATCCTGACTCTTCCGGTATTGCTTAAGCGTAGTTTCCCCTGTCTGACTGTCATCACTGGTCACTATGTCATCCATTGTGGTAATGTGTGAAAGCAAAGGTTTTACAATGACGTCGGTCGCCGGTTTCATGAGACTGTAGCTTCACGTAATCTACCACGATCCTGACTCTTCCGGTATTGCTTAAGCGTAGTTTCCCCTGTCTGACTGTCATCACTGGTCACTATGTCATCCATTGTGGTAATGTGTGAAAGCAAAGGTTTTACAATGACGTCGGTCGCCGGTTTCATGAGACTGTAGCTTCACGTAATCTACCACGTTCCTGACTCTTCAGGTATTGCTTAAGCGTAGTTTCCCCTGTCTGACTGCCATCACTGGTCACTATGTCATCCATTGTGGTAATGTGTGAAAGCAAAGGTTTTACAATGACGTCGGTCGCCGGTTTCATGAGACTGTAGCTTCACGTAATCTACCACGTTCCTGACTCTTCCGGTATTGCTTAAGCGTAGTTTCCCCTGTCTGACTGCCATCACTGGTCACTATGTCATCCATTGTGTTAATGTGTGTAAACAAAGGTTTTTACAATGACGTCGGTCGCCGGTTTCATGAGACTGTAGCTTCACGTAATCTACCACGTTCCTGACTCTTCAGGTATTGCTTAAGCGTAGTTTCCCCTGTCTGACTGACATCACTGGTCACTATGTCATCCATTGTGTTAATGTGTGTAAACAAAGGTTTTACAATGACGTCGGTCGCCGGTTTCATGAGACTGTAGCTTCACGTAATCTACCACGTTCCTGACTCTTCAGGTATTGCTTAAGCGTAGTTTCCCCTGTCTGACTGCCATCACTGGTCACTATGTCATCCATTGTGTTAATGTGTGTAAACAAAGGTTTTACAATGACGTCGGTCGCCGGTTTCATGAGACTGTAGCTTCACGTAATCTACCACGTTCCTGACTCTTCCGGTATTGCTTAAGCGTAGTTTCCCCTGTCTGACTGTCATCACTGGCCACTATGTCATCCATTGTGTTAATGTGGGAAAACAAAGGTTTTACAATGACGTCGGTCGCCGGTTTCCTGAGACTGTAGCTTCACGTAATCTACCACGATCCTGACTCTTCAGGTATTGTTTAAGCGTAGTTTCCCCTGTCTGACTGCCATCACTGGTCACTATGTCATCCATTGTGTTAATGTGTGTAAACAAAGGTTTTACAATGACGTCATTCACCGCTTTCCTGAGACTGTAGCTTCACGTAATCTACCACGTTCCTGTCTCTTCCGGTATTGTTTAAGCGTAGTCTCCCCTGTCTGACTGCCATCACTGGTCACTATGTCATCCATTGTGTTAATGTGTGTAAACAAAGGTTTTACAATGACGTCGGTCGCCGGTTTCATGAGACTGTAGCTTCACGTAATCTACCACGTTCCTGACTCTTCCGGTATTGCTTAAGCGTTGTCTCCCCTGTCTGACTGTCATCACTGGTCACTATGTCATCCATTGTGTTAATGTGTGAAAACAAAGGTTTTTACAATGACGTCAGTCGCCGGTTTCATGAGACTGTAGCTTCACGTAATCCACCACGTTCCTGTCTCTTCCGGTATTGCTTAAGCGTAGTTTCCCCTGTCTGACTGCCATCACTGGTCACTATGTCATCCATTGTGTTAATGTGTGTAAACAAAGGTTTTACAATGACGTCGGTCGCCGGTTTCATGAGACTGTAGCTTCACGTAATCTACCACGTTCCTGACTCTTCAGGTATTGCTTAAGCGTAGTTTCCCCTGTCTGACTGCCATCACTGGTCACTATGTCATCCATTGTGGTAATGTGTGAAAACAAAGGTTTTACAATGACGTCGGTCGCCGGTTTCATGAGACTGTAGCTTCACGTAATCTACCACGTTCCTGACTCTTCAGGTATTGCTTAAGCGTAGTTTCCCCTGTCTGACTGCCATCACTGGTCACTATGTCATCCATTGTGGTAATGTGTGAAAACAAAGGTTTTACAATGACGTCGGTCGCCGGTTTCATGAGACTGTAGCTTCACGTAATCTACCACGTTCCTGACTCTTCCGGTATTGCTTAAGCGTAGTTTCCCCTGTCTGACTGCCATCACTGGTCACTATGTCATCCATTGTGTTAATGTGTGTAAACAAAGGTTTTACAATGACGTCGGTCGCCGGTTTCATGAGACTGTATCTTCACGTAATCTACCACGTTCCTGACTCTTCAGGTATTGCTTAAGCGTAGTTTCCCCTGTCTGACTGTCATCACTGGTCACTATGTCATCCATTGTGGTAATGTGTGAAAGCAAAGGTTTTACAATGACGTCGGTCGCCGGTTTCATGAGACTGTAGCTTCACGTAATCTACCACGTTCCTGTCTCTTCAGGTATTGCTTAAGCGTAGTTTCCCCTGTCTGACTGTCATCACTGGTCACTATGTCATCCATTGTGGTAATGTGTGAAAGCAAAGGTTTTACAATGACGTCGGTCGCCGGTTTCATGAGACTGTAGCTTCACGTAATCTACCACGTTCCTGACTCTTCCGGTATTGCTTAAGCGTAGTTTCCCCAGTCTGACTGCCATCACTGGTCACTATGTCATCCATTGTGTTAATGTGTGTAAACAAAGGTTTTACAATGACGTCGGTCGCCGGTTTCATGAGACTGTAGCTTCACGTAATCTACCACGATCCTGACTCTTCCGGTATTGCTTAAGCGTAGTTTCCCCTGTCTGACTGCCATCACTGGTCACTATGTCATCCATTGTGGTAATGTGTGAAAGCAAAGGTTTTACAATGACGTCGGTCGCCGGTTTCATGAGACTGTAGCTTCACGTAATCTACCACGTTCCTGACTCTTCAGGTATTGCTTAAGCGTAGTTTCCCCTGTCTGACTGCCATCACTGGTCACTATGTCATCCATTGTGGTAATGTGTGAAAGCAAAGGTTTTACAATGACGTCGGTCGCCGGTTTCATGAGACTGTAGCTTCACGTAATCTACCACGTTCCTGACTCTTCCGGTATTGCTTAAGCGTAGTTTCCCCTGTCTGACTGCCATCACTGGTCACTATGTCATCCATTGTGTTAATGTGTGTAAACAAAGGTTTTTACAATGACGTCGGTCGCCGGTTTCATGAGACTGTAGCTTCACGTAATCTACCACGTTCCTGACTCTTCAGGTATTGCTTAAGCGTAGTTTCCCCTGTCTGACTGACATCACTGGTCACTATGTCATCCATTGTGTTAATGTGTGTAAACAAAGGTTTTACAATGACGTCGGTCGCCGGTTTCATGAGACTGTAGCTTCACGTAATCTACCACGTTCCTGACTCTTCAGGTATTGCTTAAGCGTAGTTTCCCCTGTCTGACTGCCATCACTGGTCACTATGTCATCCATTGTGTTAATGTGTGTAAACAAAGGTTTTACAATGACGTCGGTCGCCGGTTTCATGAGACTGTAGCTTCACGTAATCTACCACGTTCCTGACTCTTCCGGTATTGCTTAAGCGTAGTTTCCCCTGTCTGACTGTCATCACTGGCCACTATGTCATCCATTGTGTTAATGTGGGAAAACAAAGGTTTTACAATGACGTCGGTCGCCGGTTTCCTGAGACTGTAGCTTCACGTAATCTACCACGATCCTGACTCTTCAGGTATTGTTTAAGCGTAGTTTCCCCTGTCTGACTGCCATCACTGGTCACTATGTCATCCATTGTGTTAATGTGTGTAAACAAAAGTTTTACAATGACGTCATTCACCGCTTTCCTGAGACTGTAGCTTCACGTAATCTACCACGTTCCTGTCTCTTCCGGTATTGTTTAAGCGTAGTCTCCCCTGTCTGACTGCCATCACTGGTCACTATGTCATCCATTGTGTTAATGTGTGTAAACAAAGGTTTTACAATGACGTCGGTCGCCGGTTTCATGAGACTGTAGCTTCACGTAATCTACCACGTTCCTGACTCTTCCGGTATTGCTTAAGCGTTGTCTCCCCTGTCTGACTGTCATCACTGGTCACTATGTCATCCATTGTGTTAATGTGTGAAAACAAAGGTTTTTACAATGACGTCAGTCGCCGGTTTCATGAGACTGTAGCTTCACGTAATCCACCACGTTCCTGTCTCTTCCGGTATTGCTTAAGCGTAGTTTCCCCTGTCTGACTGCCATCACTGGTCACTATGTCATCCATTGTGTTAATGTGTGTAAACAAAGGTTTTACAATGACGTCGGTCGCCGGTTTCATGAGACTGTAGCTTCACGTAATCTACCACGTTCCTGACTCTTCAGGTATTGCTTAAGCGTAGTTTCCCCTGTCTGACTGCCATCACTGGTCACTATGTCATCCATTGTGGTAATGTGTGAAAACAAAGGTTTTACAATGACGTCGGTCGCCGGTTTCATGAGACTGTAGCTTCACGTAATCTACCACGTTCCTGACTCTTCAGGTATTGCTTAAGCGTAGTTTCCCCTGTCTGACTGCCATCACTGGTCACTATGTCATCCATTGTGGTAATGTGTGAAAACAAAGGTTTTACAATGACGTCGGTCGCCGGTTTCATGAGACTGTAGCTTCACGTAATCTACCACGTTCCTGACTCTTCCGGTATTGCTTAAGCGTAGTTTCCCCTGTCTGACTGCCATCACTGGTCACTATGTCATCCATTGTGTTAATGTGTGTAAACAAAGGTTTTACAATGACGTCGGTCGCCGGTTTCATGAGACTGTATCTTCACGTAATCTACCACGTTCCTGACTCTTCAGGTATTGCTTAAGCGTAGTTTCCCCTGTCTGACTGTCATCACTGGTCACTATGTCATCCATTGTGGTAATGTGTGAAAGCAAAGGTTTTACAATGACGTCGGTCGCCGGTTTCATGAGACTGTAGCTTCACGTAATCTACCACGTTCCTGTCTCTTCAGGTATTGCTTAAGCGTAGTTTCCCCTGTCTGACTGTCATCACTGGTCACTATGTCATCCATTGTGGTAATGTGTGAAAGCAAAGGTTTTACAATGACGTCGGTCGCCGGTTTCATGAGACTGTAGCTTCACGTAATCTACCACGTTCCTGACTCTTCCGGTATTGCTTAAGCGTAGTTTCCCCAGTCTGACTGCCATCACTGGTCACTATGTCATCCATTGTGTTAATGTGTGTAAACAAAGGTTTTACAATGACGTCGGTCGCCGGTTTCATGAGACTGTAGCTTCACGTAATCTACCACGATCCTGACTCTTCCGGTATTGCTTAAGCGTAGTTTCCCCTGTCTGACTGCCATCACTGGTCACTATGTCATCCATTGTGGTAATGTGTGAAAGCAAAGGTTTTACAATGACGTCGGTCGCCGGTTTCATGAGACTGTAGCTTCACGTAATCTACCACGATCCTGACTCTTCAGGTATTGCTTAAGCGTAGTTTCCCCTGTCTGACTGTCATCACTGGTCACTATGTCATCCATTGTGTTAATGTGTGAAAACAAAGGTTTTTACAATGACGTCGGTCGCCGGTTTCATGAGACTGTAGCTTCACGTAATCTACCACGTTCCTGACTCTTCCGGTATTGCTTAAGCGTAGTTTCCCCTGTCTGACTGCCATCACTGGTCACTATGTCATCCATTGTGTTAATGTGTGTAAACAAAGGTTTTACAATGACGTCGGTCACCAGTTTCATGAGACTGTAGCTTCACGTAATCTACCACGATCCTGACTCTTCAGGTATTGTTTAAGCGTAGTTTCCCCTGTCTGACTGCCATCACTGGTCACTATGTCATCCATTGTGTTAATGTGTGTAAACAAAGGTGTTTACAATGACGTCGGTCGCCGGTTTCATGAGACTGTAGCTTCACGTAATCTACCACGATCCTGACTCTTCAGGTATTGTTTAAGCGTAGTTTCCCCTGTCTGACTGCCATCACTGGTCACTATGTCATCCATTGTGTTAATGTGTGTAAACAAAGGTTTTACAATGACGTCGGTCGCCGGTTTCATGAGACTGTAGCTTCACGTAATCTACCACGATCCTGAATCTTCAGGTATTGCTTAAGCGTAGTTTCCCCTGTCTGACTGTCATCACTGGTCACTATGTCATCCATTGTGTTAATGTGTGAAAACAAAGGTTTTTACAATGACGTCGGTCGCCGGTTTCATGAGACTGTAGCTTCACGTAATCTACCACGTTCCTGACTCTTCCGGTATTGCTTAAGCGTAGTTTCCCCTGTCTGACTGTCATCACTGGTCACTATGTCATCCATTGTGTTAATGTGTGTAAACAAAGGTTTTACAATGACGTCGGTCGCCGGTTTCATGAGACTGTAGCTTCACGTAATCTACCACGTTCCTGACTCTTCAGGTATTGCTTAAGCGTAGTTTCCCCTGTCTGACTGCCATCACTGGTCACTATGTCATCCATTGTGGTAATGTGTGAAAGCAAAGGTTTTACAATGACGTCGGTCGCCGGTTTCATGAGACTGTAGCTTCACGTAATCTACCACGTTCCTGACTCTTCAGGTATTGCTTAAGCGTAGTTTCCCCTGTCTGACTGCCATCACTGGTCACTATGTCATCCATTGTGTTAATGTGTGTAAACAAAGGTTTTACAATGACGTCGGTCGCCGGTTTCATGAGACTGTAGCTTCACGTAATCTACCACGTTCCTGACTCTTCCGGTATTGCTTAAGCGTAGTTTCCCCTGTCTGACTGTCATCACTGGTCACTATGTCATCCATTGTGTTAATGTGTGTAAACAAAGGTTTTACAATGACGTCGGTCGCCGGTTTCATGAGACTGTAGCTTCACGTAATCTACCACGTTCCTGACTCTTCAGGTATTGCTTAAGCGTAGTTTCCCCTGTCTGACTGCCATCACTGGTCACTATGTCATCCATTGTGGTAATGTGTGAAAGCAAAGGTTTTACAATGACGTCGGTCGCCGGTTTCATGAGACTGTAGCTTCACGTAATCTACCACGTTCCTGACTCTTCCGGTATTGCTTAAGCGTAGTTTCCCCTGTCTGACTGTCATCACTGGTCACTATGTCATCCATTGTGGTAATGTGTGAAAGCAAAGGTTTTACAATGACGTCGGTCGCCGGTTTCATGAGACTGTAGCTTCACGTAATCTACCACGTTCCTGACTCTTCCGGTATTGCTTAAGCGTAGTTTCCCCTGTCTGACTGTCATCACTGGTCACTATGTCATCCATTGTGTTAATGTGTGTAAACAAAGGTTTTACAATGACGTCGGTCGCCGGTTTCATGAGACTGTAGCTTCACGTAATCTACCACGTTCCTGACTCTTCCGGTATTGCTTAAGCGTAGTTTCCCCTGTCTGACTGTCATCACTGGTCACTATGTCATCCATTGTGTTAATGTGTGTAAACAAAGGTTTTACAATGACGTCGGTCGCCGGTTTCATGAGACTGTAGCTTCACGTAATCTACCACGTTCCTGACTCTTCAGGTATTGCTTAAGCGTAGTTTCCCCTGTCTGACTGCCATCACTGGTCACTATGTCATCCATTGTGGTAATGTGTGAAAGCAAAGGTTTTACAATGACGTCGGTCGCCGGTTTCATGAGACTGTAGCTTCACGTAATCTACCACGTTCCTGACTCTTCCGGTATTGCTTAAGCGTAGTTTCCCCTGTCTGACTGTCATCACTGGTCACTATGTCATCCATTGTGGTAATGTGTGAAAGCAAAGGTTTTACAATGACGTCGGTCGCCGGTTTCATGAGACTGTAGCTTCACGTAATCTACCACGTTCCTGACTCTTCCGGTATTGCTTAAGCGTAGTTTCCCCTGTCTGACTGTCATCACTGGTCACTATGTCATCCATTGTGTTAATGTGTGTAAACAAAGGTTTTACAATGACGTCGGTCGCCGGTTTCATGAGACTGTAGCTTCACGTAATCTACCACGTTCCTGACTCTTCAGGTATTGCTTAAGCGTAGTTTCCCCTGTCTGACTGCCATCACTGGTCACTATGTCATCCATTGTGTTAAAGTGTGTAAACAAAGGTTTTACAATGACGTCGGTCGCCGGTTTCATGAGACTGTAGCTTCACGTAATCTACCACGTTCCTGACTCTTCAGGTATTGCTTAAGCGTAGTTTCCCCAGTCTGACTGCCATCACTGGTCACTATGTCATCCATTGTGTTAATGTGTGTAAACAAAGGTTTTACAATGACGTCGGTCGCCGGTTTCATGAGACTGTAGCTTCACGTAATCTACCACGATCCTGACTCTTCCGGTATTGCTTAAGCGTAGTTTCCCCTGTCTGACTGCCATCACTGGTCACTATGTCATCCATTGTGGTAATGTGTGAAAGCAAAGGTTTTACAATGACGTCGGTCGCCGGTTTCATGAGACTGTAGCTTCACGTAATCTACCACGTTCCTGACTCTTCAGGTATTGCTTAAGCGTAGTTTCCCCTGTCTGACTGCCATCACTGGTCACTATGTCATCCATTGTGGTAATGTGTGAAAGCAAAGGTTTTTACAATGACGTCAGTCGCCGGTTTCATGAGACTGTAGCTTCACGTAATCTACCACGTTCCTGACTCTTCAGGTATTGCTTAAGCGTAGTTTCCCCTGTCTGACTGCCATCACTGGTCACTATGTCATCCATTGTGGTAATGTGTGAAAGCAAAGGTTTTTACAATGACGTCAGTCGCCGGTTTCATGAGACTGTAGCTTCACGTAATCTACCACGATCCTGACTCTTCCGGTATTGCTTAAGCGTAGTTTCCCCTGTCTGACTGCCATCACTGGTCACTATGTCATCCATTGTGGTAATGTGTGAAAGCAAAGGTTTTACAATGACGTCGGTCGTCGGTTTCATGAGACTGTAGCTTCACGTAATCTACCACGTTCCTGACTCTTCAGGTATTGCTTAAGCGTAGTTTCCCCTGTCTGACTGCCATCACTGGTCACTATGTCATCCATTGTGGTAATGTGTGAAAGCAAAGGTTTTTACAATGACGTCAGTCGCCGGTTTCATGAGACTGTAGCTTCACGTAATCTACCACGTTCCTGACTCTTCAGGTATTGCTTAAGCGTAGTTTCCCCTGTCTGACTGTCATCACTGGTCACTATGTCATCCATTGTGGTAATGTGTGAAAGCAAAGGTTTTACAATGACGTCAGTCGCCGGTTTCATGAGACTGTAGCTTCACGTAATCTACCACGTTCCTGACTCTTCCGGTATTGCTTAAGCGTAGTTTCCCCTGTCTGACTGTCATCACTGGTCACTATGTCATCCATTGTGGTAATGTGTGAAAGCAAAGGTTTTACAATGACGTCGGTCGCCGGTTTCATGAGACTGTAGCTTCACGTAATCTACCACGATCCTGACTCTTCCGGTATTGCTTAAGCGTAGTTTCCCCTGTCTGATTGTCATCACTGGTCACTATGTCATCCATTGTGGTAAACCTGATTATGTATTGTTATTTAAAAACACTAAGATACACACTGACGACCAAAAGCTATAGAACACATCGCACCAAGTCTACAGAACGTCAGGACTCGTCAGGTTCTTCCCCTTCACGTCAATTTTAAAAGTGCCGATATCTCGTGACCTATCGGGGTCTTCTCTTTATAAAGTAAACTATAAAAAAGTTCCATATTATGCGCAATATTTGAGCAAATTACCTGAAAATTGAAAAAAATGACTTATCAGGGTTTTCCCTTTGGTCTTCGTATGTCAGTGGCGCGACGAAAGGCCCCCTTTCACCATCCCTAAAAAGAAAAATAAATTATGTGCGTCGTCTTTAATTGGAAAACGTATAGTGCGCATGCGCCGTATATAAATTTAACTACCAAGATTGACCAATAAATAAGTGCTATTAATACATTGTTTAGTTTTATTGTGTCTTAAGTATTAGGAGCATTAGTTAAATACAAAATTAAAATGTTAAATATATTTAAATGCATCGATCATAAAAGCTTCAGATATGTCCTTTAATAATAGCCTACAAAGTTTTTGAGTTTGCGTCCTAAAGTAAAAAGCACGCACTTAGGTAACTTGACTGATTTGTTGGAATATTACATCCGAGTTGATATCCCCCCCCTGTTGTTGATGTTCTTGGCCCCCTTAACGAAATTCTGGGGGGCCGCTAGGTAATGTATTGGACTTTTTATTCCTTGTCTCAAAAATATAACTAGCTTGTGAAGCTGTATGTAAATAATATTAATATTGAATCTCTTTATTGGTTTGTCTAGATTTACCGTGAATTAAACAGTACTGAAACTGAATCAGCTGTAGTTGCCTTACGGATCAGCTGGGCAGACTTTTGGTTGTCACCACGTACTCGTTTTGACGTATTCCATTTCAGGTTAGTTTTTGCTGGCATGGTGCTAACTACTGCAGAGAAATCTTTTATCCTAGAGCAATATTTTCGCTCATTTGGAACTGGACTGCCTTAGACAACATTGCTTTCCTTCAAAAAACTTCTGGCAACCACTTCATCTACCTTAGAACAAACTTTCCTTACACATCCTACTTCCTAGAACTTATTTCCTAGAAAAAGATAACGATGACAGGTCCACCATCATTTGCGCCCCTACCGACTGTTTGAAACACTTCCATCGAACTCAAAAGATTGCCCGTGGTGGATGGACCATTCCCGAATACGGCCAGGAGCCATTTTCATGTTGGTATTATACAATTTATTCAAGTTCTGCTATTGAGATTATTCCTTGTAGGAAAAAACTAAAAATTGTATTGGATAATATTTGAAAGAATGTAGCCGTCCCCTGTAGGTTCTTTTCCGACAAAAAAATGTGGCAGAAAATCCTACATAGTGCTGAGTTCTTTCATTACTAGCTACCATTTCTCCTGAGGTCCTGGGAATCCTTCTTTAGGTCGTGCTAAGCGCTTCTGCTCCAGGTTGTCGCCAATGCTTCGGTCACAAAGCCGTCCTCTGGCCGTAATAGTGAAAATGATTGGTCAAGTTTAAATTACAGAAAATAATAAAATTTTATCAATTACAATAATAATGGTAGGACGATCTAAAAAGTTTACAATTAATCATAATTCTAGGGAAAGAAACGTTTTTCGTTGAATTTTATTTTAAAGTGCAATATGTGCGACTGCATTGGTGAAATGTAGTGAATAGTTATTTTGTTCAAAATCGATTTCATCCAGACTTTGTTGAAATGACAATAAAAATTATGTCTTTCCAACATGTTCTTAAATATAATTGATTCTGAACAATTTTTGTTGGCTTCGGTGCAATAATTAATGTTTTATTACTTCAGTTTCTCGAATGTAAAAGGATTTGATATATTAAACTTTTTTTACAGGTTATTTTCCAATTATGAAAATATAAAACAATTAATTGAATTGTTAGCTTGTAATACAACCAAACTGTGTTGCTAAGTTCACTTCAATGTAATGTCTAGAGTAAACAAACTAAAAAAAGTATGTCGAGGCGGCCACAGCCAACTAGAGTAGACTTTGGACTGCAAGGGAATCGGGCAGCCAGCTGTGTTTATTCGACCAGTGCGTTTATTTTATCATTCCTTACTCGATTATAATTCTAATGAATTTAGTGGTTTTCGCATTTTGTCTAAATTTTTTAAATTGAAAGTTTGTTGTCAAGTGTAATTAGTTTATAATAATTTGTTCAGTTAGAGGGTTGCCCTAATTGTTTTCATTAAGGCAAGTATTTTACATTAACCATATAGGAAGAAATATCTACATTTCACAAGTAGCTTTGTCCTGTTAAAATCGCACAAAGAAGACAACTTGTGCTCATGAAACATGTATGTATAATTTTGTGTGCTTTTATAACCAGATTTTAGTCAATAATGGCTATAGCATATAAGAATGATAATGTGTTTCTCAGGCGAGATTTAATATTAACTTTATATTTCTGCTGTTTGTTAAACCCTTGAAGCATTTACCTAATATATGTACGCAAAAGTAATTTTGTAGCCTGGTGTTGCCATTTGTAATTCATGGATTTAGATTTTGGAAAAGGTTAAATTGGGCATTCTAGAAAATATCGGACATCCATTTCTACAATCTACGCAATAAATACAAACAGGTTGTGTGCAATTTTACACAGTTGTGATGAATAATCCTACATTTTGTGGTGAAGGTGTAGCGAATATAATGACATTTTGTGTAAATATTTCGTAAAACTAACTAACTGGTAGACGTATGATTCGTTCTTAAATCCACGAGAAAATGTATGAATCGCATTGTCGTGGAAGGTATTTCCCTTCGTGTGTATTATTTGTGAGTTTTTATGGAGCGCTGGGCGCGCGCGCACACACACACACACACACACACTGCACTTCCCTGCCTGGAAAACCAGCTGACCTATTATTGGCGACATATTTTTGGGATGAAAGACAATTTAGCTTACAACTTGTTTTATTTCCTGGCTACAGTGTTTATAGAAACAAAAGCAAAATAGCCTCATATTGTAGCACACATTTGCAGCATGTAAATATGTTACATTTGTGGTTAAATTTGCTAACTTTTATAAGTTAAATGTGTGTGTAATAGTGAAGTAATAATTGGCTAGCGTTGCTTCAAGCATGGAGCTTTGGGAAATAGGCTTTTGAAATCCCTGGAAAGGCATAACATTGTTTGTATTAGAAAATACATTTGTTTTTTAAGGGCCATTTTGTGTATAAAAAAAACTATTTAATATTAGTGCAGGGCATTTCTCAAAAATCCTGTTTAAAATAGTGTAGGGCCTATATAAATTAGGAAAGATAAACACAAATCTACAACTATGTGATTAGATATAAAACAAAGAAGAACACTGCAGTGGGTTTTTATGGGAAATGTTTATGTTTGGAGTTTATGCTTGAATTTATTTGTGTGTAATATTTAGGAGGGGAATTGAATATTGTTGTATTGTTTTTGTATAAAGCTAGACATTATATCAAAAAAATTTGTAATATAAAAATCTAAAGTAAAACATGTACCATCAACTCTCTAGACAAAGTCTTATTAAAAACAGAAAAACGTTCATCTTCAAAAGTAATTTTATAGGCCTACGTACTTTAAGATACTAAGCAGCAAAGTGTACTTCCCATAGTGTAATACAAAGTTATAGATGGAAACAATTAATATTGTTATTGCCTTTGCAGACTAATGGGGAGCCAAGCAGAGGATGACTTGGGAAAGCTCCTCGGTGAACCCCGAAAGGCACAAGAGCCCCCCGCATCGTGCCCTGCGCTAAGGTAAGTTGATGAGTTGCTTATGTTTACTGTAATGCACGAATTGTTGGGAATTCGGTTGCATTGTGTTCTGCTTTGAAAAGGCTTTTAATGAAATAGAAGCTGTACAGATGTTGGTGAGATTGGAAATAATCAGATTAAACAAGGTAAAATAAAATAATCCAAGAGTGTTGGTGCAAAGTCGGGCAAAAATAAAATCTATTCCTACTATTTGATGCTATTAGTAAATATAAAAAAATTTAGCTATACGTCCAGATAAAATTAGCTCTTTTCTAGCGACAAACCTAAATTCCTGGAACAATGCATGTTTCCATGGAAACATTAATATAACCTCAATGCATGCTACTTGCCAACCATAAATCAGATATTGTTAATATCTTTACTATAAAATATTATGTAATATATTTACAACAATGAATTTTGTATTATTTACCGATTGAAATAATAAAATAGGCCTAATTGTCTAAACGTATACATAACGTTTAATGAACTTGTTCTGCTTTGTAATTACGTAGAAAACTGTTAAAACTGATATTAGAATTAAAACGACGTATTAATCTTTCAACAAATTGTATGTTTAATTCCATAAGTGTTATTCGATAAAGTATCTTATACGATTTTTTTTCGATACATTCCCGAAGATTATTTTTTTTATTAATTTGTTACTTGTGCTTTATTTGTTTAGTTGTTTAGACGATTTGATATCTTAAAATGCTCAAAGAATTACATATAAAGCTGAATAAATGGGTTTTACTTGATGACCTATATAAACAAATATTGAAAATAATCGTATATACTTTACAATTAGTACTCGAAGAAATCGTTCAGTAAAGAACATACACACAGACAACAACAGAGTATCAGACACAAACATAACTCTCAACACATAGCAATAACACTTTTTTACACCCACCACCAGTTTTACCCAAGCACAATAAACACCATTAACATCGAGTTTATTATAAACCAGTTAAAACTTAAACAAATTATTATTATTATATTATATATTATTAAGTAATAAAGCTTACACCACAAAAATAAAACAACAACAACAAAATTTGTACACAGAAACAGCAATAGAAAGCACAATAGAAAGACCTATATAAACAATAATTGAATATAATCGATGATACTTTGCAATTAGTACTCGCAGAAATCGTTCAATACACAAAAGAATATACACCCAGACAGCATCAGAGCATCAGACATAATCAAAACTCTCGACGCAAAACAACACTTTTACACCCACCACCAGTTTTACCTACGTACAATAAACACCATAAACATCGAATTTAATACAAACGAGTTAGGGCTTAAACAAATTACTTAAATATAGCTCTCGCTCCTAAAATACAACTACAAACAAAAATATGGACACAGAATCAGCAATACAAAGCACAGAATCCACTCCCCATGAATACATTAGACAAGAAGTTGAATATAAAATGTCCATCATAAACACATTAAAGACTAAAGCAAGCATATCTAATAAACACACAACCCTTAAACCCATCATACAAACTAATCTCAATATTTTAAAACAGATAAAGGCAGATGTATAGTAATAATGCGCCAACAAGACGTTGACAATAAAGTAAATAAATACATGACCGAAAACAACACAGTCGAACTTCATCAAGTCCCTCCATAAAAATATAAAACACAAATAAAAAATCACTCAAGCAAATGCAAGAAAACCAGAACAAGAGAAACACTACAAACAAAACACACATTCCGCAATAACAAACCACACGCAGGCACCTTCACGTAACCTAGCCAAATACACACACAAACGTTAATAACCACATATCCATACACAGTGTCATTGGCCTGATATACAAAAGTAAAGACATTTATATCCCACACAACTCCGCCATAGCGTCATTCGACATAAAAAACTTAAACACCAACGAACCTAATAAACGAACACTTCCAACACTAGAAAACATGCTGACAACAAACAAAACTCCATAAAACCCTTTCCAAAAATCATCAGCATCATACAATATGTTTCTATATATAAAACGATGGCCTGCCAATGTGATTCCACATCTCAGACAGCCTAGCTGAAATATTAATCCACCACATCCAACAATAATACGTCCTACAGAACAACAAACATACAGACAAAATAAAATACTATCATAGATATGTAGACGACATTTTACTTTTACACAACTGCTACAAACGGTACAGCATCACCATACACCAAAGCCTACCATTTGCCTCAAATTAGATGGCATTCATAAAAACAATTAACTTATTAATTTATTAATAAAAATAAAGCAATAAGTTCGTACAGGATTGCAGATGTGCGACGCCTATTTAACTGCGATTGGCTGAAGAATAATTGAAATTTATATTTATTATTTGCCCTAGCGACAGTAATTAGAGCAAGCAGAAATTATTTAATTCGTAGAATAACCAATTCTCTACCTCCACTGCCAGAGAAATATCTTTCTGGTGTCACCTAAATCTACGTCGTCCGATATATTTCGCAAGAATAATGCGAGTAAATGGTATTGCGGGTTAAATGATGATTCTACTACAAATTTTTATTCAACTAGGTATTACGCCCTCCAAAAACATTGTTTCAAGGTCACTACCTATGTAGTAGAGCCAGATTAACCATGCAAAATGTTTGTGCGCCTTGTGTAGGCTACTACCCATACTTATAACATTATTTGATAAATTAAAAATTGCTGCAGATGAATCTAGTTTTCTTTTACTATTCTTTTACTTGCGTTTGAACAAACTGTTTATTTAAAGATATGCATGTGTTTGTACGCTTTTAAATCTTAAATGACTCTTACTCATTATTGTAATCCACATTGAAACGTCCTGAAACCCATAATAATAAGGATCCTACATGCTAATTTTCTAATATTTCTTGAATTTCCTCTTCTTCTTGTTTTACATTTAGCTAACCGTAGTTGCAAAATTTTAAAAATATATGGCTAATCTTGAGAGGATGAATAAAAATTATTTTAACGATTGAAAATTTGACCAAGATATATACAAGGAGAGAGCGAACTAATAGAAGGAATTGAAGAAAACAAAAGCAAAATTACTTCACATTTTAACAAACCTTTTCTTATGTCTGACAAAAAAAATTACTAAATAATTCTAAGCTTCACATATGACAAGGTAAACACTATCACGAAGGCCTAAGTCATGCTACTAACTATATAACTTCCCTCATGCCAGAGACGGTGACATAATGATGAATTATAATATATATATATATATATATATATATATATATATATATATATATATATATATATATATATATGTATGTATGTATGTATATATATTTAACTTGGGAGCGGGTTTAAACTGCCCGAAGCACTGCTACCTTAAGGTATATTGTACTTACCTCCCTGATCTAGTCAAATAGCCCCTTCTCTCTTACCAGGTTTAGGAGTTTCCTGACTAGTGTTTTACCTAGTGGGGATGGGAGTTAGCATCCATCCCCACTAGCAGCTCCTCATCCACAGCCCCGCAGTGTTCGACCAGTCTCTTCAGCTCTTGTGTTGGTAGAGCCCCCGCGTAGTCAAAGGGGAGATATGCCGTGGCAAGGTTCAGCCTCTTCGTCCTCCCCTCCGCCCGCAGCTCCACCGTCACTGCTATTAAGTCCCTGCAGCAGAAGTCCGTTAGTACAAAAGCACTCAACCCCCTCCTAACCAGGATACACGTCCTGGGAACACCGGAGTTCTTATCATACAACAACTTACCTCCAAATGTCGCCAGCCCGCATATGCGTCCTCCAGAAATCCATGACTCCTGGATGAGCAGCAAGTCCACCTCTCCCATGTCCAGCATCCTACACACGACAGCACTAGCTGCCTTGCTGTGCTGTAGGTTCACTTGGAGAAACTCGATCATTGTTCTGCTTACTAAGCAGTTGCCTGGGTCCGCAAAGCAGCCCCAGGACTAGAGAGCACCTTAAACGTGGCCTGTCTCAGCCCCACATTCACCCTCAGGTTGTTATTCCGCAGTGCCCTGAGGGAGCCCTCTCCTATATACAGGATAAGGGTAAGACCTGTATCCTCCTTTTCCTGACAATCACCTTCCAAGTATCCTGAACTATCACAGGGTTCTGGGTTTTTACCATCTTCAGGATCTCTTCCGCCTCCTTGTCATTGTAGGGTTTGGGCACCCACATTAAAACTTTTCCAATGCAAAAGATATCCTTAGGTGGCCCTGCCCTTAACTTTACCCCCTCACTCAGGGTGAAGCTGGGCAGGACCCGAAGGACCCACTCCAGGCTCTCTCGTGAGGAGCATACAACGTTTAGAGCCCCCCTCTCCAAGTATGCTGTCCTGAACCCTCTGTCCCCACTCTCTGTCTCAGCAGACAGCAGTTCTGAGAAGAACAGCTACTCCAGCTCCAACGCCATCTCTTCCGAGAGTTGTGTCTCCGGGTAACTGACTAGCATTTGCTAGCTTTTGCCGAAGGGTATCGCCGTATGTGCCCGAAGACCCTGCAGCATCCCCCCTTGTCCCAACTTCGCTTTCTTCTTTCCTCCCTCCACTGGAGAGGGATTGGAAGTCAAACTCCTAGGCCTTTTGATCGTTCTGGGGTTTGATGCTCTTGGTTGATTCCTTCCCACCTGTAGCACCTCCCTCCTCACAACATCCAAGCCCTGGACTTTAACAAGATCGGCTAGGTTTTGGCCTCCCCTTCGTTTTGTACTCAGGATTATTGGCCCTCCCGCTGCTCTCGCCTGATCTCTTCGGAGCCGCCTTTTGGCCGGTCCACTCATACGCTTTCTCCGTAGAGAAAGCGTGCTCAACTCTACAGCCATTTCACTGGTTTCTGCAATCGAAAGCTTGGTAGCCGCCCCCACACCCCCAGTGGTGGTTGCCGTTGACACATCTGCTACAGACTCACAGTTTGCCGTCTCATTGGCTCCCGCTGTCTGTGCAGTCTCAAAATCAGTTTTTGTATTAGTCTGGTCCATTAGCTTCCCACGAGTATGGGAGAAAGAACGGTCAACCAGAGCACTGCCCTGGCAAGACAACATACAATGAGGTTTTGTCCGGCTCCTCAAGGGGATCGTGTGCGACTGCATTTTATACCCTGCAGCCATTCATCCATCGGCACGATGCCTTCTACCTTGGATTGGGTATTCAGTCACTGACGTTGAAGCCCACCCCAAGTACAGGACATTATTAACTCTTGCTCATCGAGCGAACAGCCTACTTTACTCTCTTTTGTTACAACTGTGTCGTTAGGGTAGTTTCCCGCCCATACTTCACTGCTGCATTGCCCTTGGTTCACCTAGGAGGTGAGAGTTGCATTGTGAGGACTTAATTCCTAACTACCCCAGTCCCCAGTCAGAGCAGTTATTTCTACCACACCCAACCGGTTGACTGACGAGGAGGGATAATTCTTCTTTTTTTTTAACTTGGGAGCGGGTTTGAATTGCCCGAAGCACTGCTACCTTAAGGTATATTGTACTTACCTCCCTGATCTAGTCAAATAACCCCTTCCCTCTTACCAGGTTTAGGAGTTTCCTGACTAGAGTTTTACCTTCAGCATCCACCAAAGCCGTTCCATCACCAAAGAGGTTGAAGCGCCTCTCAGCAAGTACTTCACATCTGTAAATAATGTGTGTGGCAGTCTCCAGTTCCTGCCCGCATAATCTGCACACTGGTTCATCTTTGTAGATACCCATTTTATGCAGATGTTTCCTTAGTCCACAGTGTCCCGTGAGTAGACCTGTGGCTATCCTTAATTCCTGCCTAGACAGATAGATGAGACTCTTCTGCAGCCCCAAGGAAGGTTTCCTAAGGGTTAGTTTACTGTGTCTCATCCCCTCGGCCCTGATCCAGTGCTCACAGTGTCTTTCAGCCATCCACCTTCGCACTGTCATCTTGACCATGGATTTGGAAATACCTACCGCAGGCTCCGGTCCAATCAGGGGAGTCGAAGACCCCTCCCTGGCCAGCGCATCTGCGGCTTCATTTCCAAGTATTCCCCTATGCCCTGGCACCCAACCTATCTTGATTTGATTGTGCCTTGCCAGAGCTTGTAGGTTAATTAGGCACTCCCTGACTATGGCCGAGGTGACCACGTGTCCGTTTAGTGCCTTAATTGCTGCCTGACTGTCGGAGAAAATAGCAATCCGGGTCCCATGTGTTTCCCTTCTCGCTATCTCTCCCAGACAGGCATTTATAGCATATACTTCGGCCTGAAAGACAGAGGTATGCCTCCCCAAGGAAAAAACTAGTTCTACCCTTGGGTTTTTACAATACACCCCCGCTCCAGTGCCGAAGTCCATCTTGGAGCCATCTGTGTACCAGATCTGAGCTCCCGATGTTAATGTCCCTGACCATTCCATCACAGTTTGGTGGACCTGGTCAGGTGCAAACATTCAAGTAATGTGGTCGCTGCCCATTTCCAAGACGGGTTCTTTGACCACGCATTCGATACTCATATGTCCCGAGACATCTGGGAGGTTAGCCCAGTTGCTCGAGTTGCGCAATCTCCATGCCGCCAGCCTCGCCTCTCCCCTAAGGACAAGCTCAAGGGGAGGGAGGTTAAGCATTACTTCCATTGCTGCACCTGGTGTAGTTGACATCGCTCCCAGTGTGCACAGACAGGCCAATCTGTGGATAGAGCTCAGTTTAGCTCTTGTCTGTGCCTGGTTGGCCTTTGTCCACCACACCAGAGCTCGATAGGTAATCATAGGTCTTATCACCCTCAGATACATCCAGTGCATCATTGATGGCTTCAGTCCCCATTTCTTACCCACCATTCTTCACACAGTCATCAGTGCCCTTTTGGCCCTGTTAACTGTCCTCTCAAGATGTGGGTTCCAGGTGAGTTTCCTGTCCAGAGTAACTCCCAGGTACTTCACCTCCCCCACAAACTCAAGGTATTCACCAAACAAGCGGGGCATCCTGGTCGTCAGATCTTTTCGCTGTCTGGTGAAGTTAATGAGAGCAGTCTTTTTTGGATTTACCTTAAGGTTCTCCTTTTTACACCACTCTTCAATCAGTCGTAGAGGATTTCTGATTACCTCAATGACTGTATCAGGGAATCTGCCCCGGATCAGAACAACTATGTCGTCCGCATATCCTAGACAGAAGTACCCCTGTTCATTCAGGAGTTCAATAAGGTTGTCAACCACTAGGCACCACAACAGAGGAGAGAGAACTCCCCCCTGTGCAAACTCAGACTTGTCTCCGCCCTTCTGACCTCCCCTGCCACCCCTGTGCCAATAGCCCATCTTACCCTTTGTGGAGTTATTATCCTCCTTGCCACTTCCCAGTCCTCCCTCTTACCATGTCTTGTGGAGAGTGTGGCAACTGGTTCAGTGTCTACTCCCCCAAGTTTCCTCAGAGTACTGGAAGGGAAATGTGTTCTGATTAATTCTTCCACAGTTTCCACTGCAGTTTTTGTTATATTTCCCAGTGGGGTTCTTAGCATCCCCGCCGGGTTAACTGGGTCCTTAGAGAGCACTTTATGCAGTCGTGCCCCTTCCGAGTTTTGTCAATCTCTTGACAAAACTCCTTCCAGGACTTCCTGCGTGCTTCTCTAATTGCCCTGTTGTATTCGGTTAGTGTTTTCCTATACTGGTCCCACTCCCCGTTCTTTTTCCTCTATTAAAGAGTCTCCTGGTGGTCTTCCGAAGTTTGGCTAGCTTCTTGTTCCACCATGACGGATCCCCTACTTTTCTCCCCTCACTGAGAGGGCAGTTATCAGTAAAGGATTCTACTATAGCCTCGCCAACCAATGCGGCAGAGTCTTCTAGCTCTCTCCTCCCACCATACTCCAATCCAGCTTCCTCAATCCGAACTCCCAGGTCCCTCCTGTAGGAGTCCCAGTCTGTTCTTCTTGGATCCCTGGTTGGCCGAAGCATGGCTGGATTTAGAGAGATATCATACCTAATATGTCTGTGGTCAGAAGAAGATGGTTCATCCGACACATGCCAGTTTAGTACATACCTAGCCGTCTGGTTCGATGCCACCGTAATGTCCAGGACCTCCTGTCTGGCCCTAGTGACAAACGTCGGCTCTTCCCCCTGATTTAAGACTAGTAAATTCTTAGAGCAAAAATAAGCCAAAAGTTCCTCACCTCTAGTGTTGGTACCTGTACTTCCCCACGAAGTGTGATGGGAGTTAGCATCCATCCCCACCAGCAGCTCCTCATCCACAGCCCCGCAGTGCTCGACCAGCCTCCTCAGCTCTTGTGTTGGTAGAGCCCCCGCGTAGTCAAAGGGGAGATATGCCGTGGCAAGGTTCAGCCTCTTCGTCCTCCCCTCCGCCCGCAGCTCCACCGTCACTGCTATTAAGTCCCTGCAGCAGAAGTCCGTTAGTACAAAAGCACTCGGCCCCCTCCTAACCAGGATACACGTCCTGGGAACACCGGAGTCCTTATCGTACAACAACTTACCTCCAGATGTCGCCAGCTCGCATATTCGTCCTCCAGAAATCCATGGCTCCTGGATGAGAACCAAGTCCACCTCTCCCCTGTCCAGCATCCTACACACGACAGAACTCGCCGCCCTGCTATGCTGTAGGTTCACTTGGAGGATCTTGATCATTGTTCTGCTTTATTTGCAGTCGCCTGGATCCGCAGAGCAGCCCCAGGACTAGACAGCGTGCTCAACTCTACAGCCACTTCACCGGTTTCTGCAGTCGGCAGCTTGACAGCCGCCCCCGCACCCCCAGTGATGGTTGCCGTTGACACATCTGCTACAGACTCACGGTTTGCCGTCTCATTGGCTCCCGCTGTCTGTGCAGTCTCAAAATCAATTCGTTTACTTACTTGGTCCATTAACGTCCCACGAGTATGGGGTTGTCGACCAGAGCAGAGCCCCCACTGCCCTGGCAAGACAACATACAATGAGGTTTTGTCTGTTTCCTCAAGGGGAACGTGTGCAACTGCATTTTATACCTTGCAGCCATTCATCCTTCGGCACGATGCCTTCCACCTTGGATTGGGTATTCAGTCACTGACCTTGAAGCACACCCCAAGTTCAGGACATTATTAACTGTTGCTCATGGAGCGAACAGCCTGCTTTACTCTCTTTTTTACAACTGTGTCGTTAGGGTAGTTTCCCGCCCATACTTCACTGTCGCATTGCCCTTGGTTCACCTGGGAGGTGAGAGTAGCATTGTGAGGACTTAATTCCCAACTACCCCAGTCTCCCCAGTCATAGCAGTTACTTCTACCACACCCAACCGGTTGACTGACGAGGAGGGATAATTCCTCACCTTTGAACCATTGCCTTGGTCCAGGCCTGAATATTCAGAAACCTTCCGGAGTCCTTATTCACAGGTAACCTACATATCTGTAGGCCGTTCCACTATCCGCCACCCGTGGACCAGCCCGGTTGCTCAGGCCAGCTATCCGGGATGAATTATATAAGGTAACTTGTACATTTTACAGAACCAGCCCAAGAACCCGGCAGGTAGTGGGTATGGCCACTGAAACTTGGGTAACACACCATCTTCCCTCGGGACTTCATGGGATAAGTTGTCAAGGTGTTAAGGTGTGTTGCTGTCTCTCTATTTACTTTTATATAACTTTACACTGCTTCCTTCCTCTATTTATAAACATGTTCAGCGGAAGTGATTTTTAGACTAAACTCTCTTGAGGTTTGAACCAACACGTTTAACTGTTATTACAAACTATTGCGGATTTTAAACATCCTAATTAAACCAAAATACTGCGGACAATTTCAAAACATTACAATAATTCATAATTATGACACTCCGGAAACCTATAAAGTGAATGATGCGCCCAGGCTAAGGGTTGTATCCTTGAATGTGCAAGTTTGCTGATTTTATTTATATTATGCGCAATTGTGACAAACTACTTAGCCCGTAGTTATTTTCCTTATTGTTTTTATAAATCTTGTCTTCAATAGAATTTGGTAATTGTACATAGCAGAAGAAATTTTCTACAAAACTGTTTCTTGTTTTGTAATATATTACATAAACGATTTGTTTTAAAAGGGCTTCAGATTGTTTTTATGCATTTTTAGTGGAAACCATTATATTCTCTCTCTCTCTCTCTCTCTCTCTCTCTCTCTCTCTCTCTTTCTCTTTCATATATATATATATATATATATATATACATATATGTACAAGAAGGTAATAGGTCATCTGGAATGTAAAGAAAGGTTTGCTATAACTGAATAAATACAAAAGACATCAATAGAAAACCTTACTCTCAGCATTACATTACCTTAAATTACTTTTCTATAAAGTAAACGTAGGCGTGTAGGCCAGTGGTTACCAACAAATTGTTTTCAAGGACCCAATGAGGGCATCGGTCGCTACATTGACAAGGACCCCTCAAATTCATGAAAGTTTAGACTACACGCATAGTAGTTTGAGTTATATTAGTTATTGGTAAGTAATTAATGGTTTGCCTACCCACAAACATTCGCTCTGGGTGTGATTCACTCTGGGTGATTCGACAATGGTCAAGTGACCGAATGGCGCCTCATCACTCAAGGTAAAATCATTGCACTTAATGATGGATAAAATTACTTACAATAGTAATATATTAACTTCATATATATATATATATATATATATATATATATATATATATATATATATATATATATATACACACACACATATCGCATATTTCCAGTCAGTGCCTGCCAGTCAGCCTGACAAGAGTAACAATGTTGCCTTGTTATTCTGTGTTATTCTGACACAAATATGTAGAGGGCGCCGCAAGCGAGATTTTGAGGAAGTAAATCATCTAGTCTAATAGAAAATAATATCCTTTCAAAATTTAAAGAATTTATAAAAATAAATAAATCTAATGAACATGTAAATATTATTAATAATATTAGTATCATTTATGTCGGCTAAAACCGTACAACAATCAAGAATAAACGTCATTTATATAGCCATGGTTACGTACTGCCATTTTTCATTATATTTTGTTGGAATAAGAACAAAAATATGAAACTTAAAAACATTTGGAAACTTAGTGAGTATTTGTTAACTTAATATACCAAATGTTAACTTACAACTAAATACATTCCTATCCTAACGCCTTTGTGTATCTAGTACGAATACCCATGGTGGAAGTAAGGCTAGGCTATCTGTGGTTGCCGACACTAAGGCTTGCTAAGGACAGCCTAACTAGAGCCTTAAGTAGGCCTATGTTTCGGGTAAATCTTTGGATGTTCCCACCTTATTACCGGAAATGTAGATGGATTTTTATCCAATAAAACTAAAAAACGCAGTTTGGTATTTTATTTCAGTTTTTAAAATAAGGTTGAAAACTGTTTACTCTACTTTTAGTTGAGTAATTGAAGGCATGTAGTGTATTTATCATCCATTAGCAAAAGCCTTTTTTATCGATGCACTTGGGCTATGTCCCTTTCCATGTAGAAGCGTGTTTCTCTCCCTCACAAATGCCTTTTACCTCCCAACATTTCTTTCACCACTTACTACTCTAATATTCCTCCCTTTATCCATTCCTTTTAACTGCTTTGTTCCCTTTCATTGGTTCCAGGTAATGCAAGTACAGCCTAAAAATATGTATTAGTTGAATGTAAGTGAATATTTCAAACATTTAGTTTAGATTTTAATCCCAAAGTAAAAGGTTTCACAGATAATGCTCATGCAAACGTAGATCCTAATTTGGCTTGGTAGTTTTCTTAGAATATTTAAAAGTATTTTATATTTCCCTTAAAATTTATTTTTTTAGTCATTTTGTTAATTTATTTGTTTAACCTTTCTACCAGTACAGATTTCATCAAGAAGATTATTTTGTAGCATAAAAAGTAGTTAAATTTAGAACGCCATAATTTATGTGACTTTTAGTTTGGTAGTCATGTCTTACGGGGATAGAAACTGCCAGTTTCTTATTTAGAAGACTTCTCCTATTTCTTGGTCTTCTGCATTGAGCTCATGATTCCTTTCCCATTCTGTACAATCTTTTTCACTTCGTTATAATTGACGTTTCATTGTCTCTTACCGCTAAAAATGTCTTCTACCGGTAATTTTATATAGTATATCGTTTTTGTTTAAAAATTAATCCAGTTTTCAATTATTTTCAAGCATTTATCATTTCCCTGTCACCAAATATTCTTCTCGCTACATACTTCTCGACAAATATTTCTTTCTTGCAGGTCTCTTTATACACGTTTCTATAAATACGTATTTTGTCTCATATTCTGGAAAGAGTGTCTTTGGAAAACAAAAACGCATTTTCTTACTATGAAATAGTTTTTCTCTGTCTGTGTTTCCCGTTTCTTCCTTTTCTTCTTCCCTCTTTCTCCACCCCTTACTGTTTCTTTCTCTCTCCTCAATCCCTCGTTTTCTCTCCTCTTTTTACTCTGTATTTCCGTCTCTGTATTTCCCTTCAATGCTTCTTTCTGTTACCCTGTCTCTCTCTCTCTCTCTCTCTCCCCCCCTTTCACTTTCACTCGAATATTATATATTATCTTCATCACTGAAGTTTAATATTATCTTCATCATTAGGATGAAGATGACTCTATTAAAAGCGAAATATTTGTGCAAAATTGTCTGCTGTGCGATGTTTGTAGTGAAACAGCAGAATATAATTCAACAACACTTCCAATTCAATAAAATAAACGAAGTGGAAATTACAGGAAGTTAAATATTTAGTTTGATTAGTTGGAATACGGGAAGAGCATGTGGAGCTCTGCGTCAGGCAAGTGAAACAGGGACATTGCTGTGAGGACTTTATCATTGCATTGAAGAGATACAAAGGCTGGAGATGGTCAGATTATTAACCGTAACTTTATCGTATAGACAGAGAGTACAGGTGGAGGAATCTGCGAAGTCCAATCAATGTAAGGATCGTTTTATAAGGCTTAATGAAGCTGGATAACGTAAAAGAGGACTTCCTTGAAAAGTTTTATAACCAGGTTAAGCGTGCTTGTCTGCTTAATCCATTAAAAATCAATCTCTTTTCTGTGTAAAAGTTGGAATATATTCTCCTTGCGACGGCATCGTCTTCTTGAGGTAATGGTAAGAGGAAATAGCCTGCAACGCTGTAGCAGAAACAAAGACCAATGTATTTGTATCGGTGCAAGTTGAAAGCTTTTCTGAGGCATAACAAATGGCTGAAACCTCACCTTAAAGTGATAAACCTTCTGGAAACAAGATTTCGACGAAGGTTGTATAGAATCAAGCTCCGCTGGTCTCTGCCGTAGTAGATCCGTCCATGTAAACGTGGGACCATCCAGTGGCAGAGTAGTTGTTAGTCAGCATTTATAATGCAGATGACCATCAGTCATTGCGGTTTTATGTTGGATGATGCCGGGCAGAACCAGAATAACTGGAATATGAGAAGTCTCCCGAGGGATTTGAGGGGAACGTAAGGCCTATGCCTCACTCCAATAGATCAGCTTCTCCGTTAGAACCAGGCTTGTAGTGGTTTATTTTTGAATATTAAGACGTACATTGGCAATGCGCTACGTTCTTAAAAAGTTTTCGACCCTATCAAAATTCAATAATAGCTAAATATGTAAATATTAAAGGACAAAAATATTTATATTACAGTAGTTAATTAAATCGTACAACAATTACACAAATGCTGTATTTACATTACCATGGTTTCCTAAGGAAATTCTGAATAATTTTTTCTTAGTTTGAAAGCAAAAATATGAAGCTTAAAAACTTTTGGAGACTTTGTAAGTTTCAATCAACTTATTTACCCTAATTTTGCTTATATCACTATATATTCTTGCCCTCTAGACGGTGTATCTCGTCAATTACGAATAAAACACTGTTAGAGTCGAAATATGCATTGTATATATATATATATATATATATATATATATATATATATATATATATATATATATATATATATATTTATACATATGTATGACGTCGACATTTAACCGGGCTGAAAATAGCCTAACTAGAGGCTATTGTACTTGAATAGTTATGTAGGTAAATATAGTAAAAAACCTTTGCATCGGTTAAATGCTACATTTAGACGTTTCCAACTTATTACCAAAAATGTAGGCCTACATATTGTTCTTTTTATCAGAACAAAATAACTTATCGCATAAATATCTATTACTACTATATAATGTCCCATAAGTGTACTCTAGAGTTAGTTTGTTTATTGGTCGTGTATTTATTTTTATTAGCTAAAGTATATGAATCTATTCATTATATTTGATTTACAAATGGCGACGTATATTTAGGCCTATGTATATTAATTGTTAATGTTAAGAGCACTGTTAGTGGAACCCATTTCTTCTCTCTCTCTCTCTCTCTCTCTCTCTCTCTCTCTCTCTCTCTCTGTCTCTCTCTCTGTCTCTCTCTCTCTCTCTCTCTCTCTCTCTCTCTCTCTCTATCTCTCTCTCTCCCTCCCTCCCTCCTATATAGGCACATATTTGACCATGAAGGTAATAGGTCATCTGGAGTGTAAAGAAAGGTTTGCTAAAACTGAATAAATACAAAATATATCACTAGAAAACCTTACTCTCAGCATTACACTACCTTAAATTACTTTTCTATAAAGTAAACGTAGGTGTTTAGGCCAGTGGTTACCAACAAATTGTTTCCAAGGACCCAATGACTGGAACGGTCGTTACATGGACAAGGAACCCTCAAATTCTTAAACTTATGTTGTAGATTATACGCATAATAATTTCAACGGTACGTTTCCAAGGTTTCCACCTTCTTGAGAGAAATGTACATATTGTACATATTATTATACATAAAACAACATCGCAATATTAAATTATTGCAACTAAATAAATGCCACAGCAAATTACTTAAGAATTAGTTGATTTCGTGTATTTTTTACCATTGGCCAAAGTATTTCAATCGGTTCACTTTATCTAGTTCACTTTAGTATATTTACAAATGGCAATTGGGGGGAGGGGTATTGATATCAGTTTAGTAGTTAGTATTTTTCTTGGTAATGTCAGCTTTAAAGTTTTGTGTTCTGATACTTCTTTAGGTGTGAGAATAGAGGAACCTAATTACAGATAGAAATCGTAATCTCCCTAATACGCACCATCCTGAATCTTAATTACTTTGGTTTCGCAGACTCTCATGTCATTCACTTGAAGGTCGAATATAAAAGAGTAACTACAAAAGTAAATGCTTAAATAGGTTGCTTATTCTCTATATATGGCTAATTTACAACTGGTAAACGTTGGATATAAGAAAGAAATTGTTATTAATTTTGTTTACTTTTTAGTCCTAAAATACATGATTTCAGGGATAATATTCTGCCCCTCATTCTATGGTTCCTCCATTGCTTTATGTTTTATAATCAAACACTCTACTTTGCGATTTAAAAGCTATCCGAAATTCGGAGGATTTAAAATGGACTTTCTGTATGACTTTCTGATTCTTTTAAAATTACCTCATATCAGTTATATTTAATATTTACATTTATATTTCAGTATAATTTCGTTTGATATCTTTATACCTCGTAATGTCAAGTTAAATGAAAAATAATAGTTTGTGTCTATGTGTGTGTTAAGAATGGCACAACTGATATTGTATAACTAGTAAAACTCTAGCTTTAATAATAGAATTTCTTGTCTTGTTCCAGTCACGTGCTGCTTTGGTGCAAAGAAGAGGAAGGAAAGGGGAGGTAATTATTATTAGGTTGTTTTAACTTTACCTTGAAATAAAGTAATTGAGTAGTTTTATTAAAATCCACTAATTTAATTAAATAGTTTTACGGCTTGTTTCTAATGCGTATATTTGTTCAGCTTCCAATATTTGCTGGGTTTAAGCTAAATATTGAGATCCTCATCCCATGCGTGTTCTTTTGATAATATTCAAAAATTATAGCGTCAAATTAAGGCTGCCAGTTTTAGAATTTTCATTTTGTGGTTTTTGAAAGTCTCCACCTTTAATTCTACTACTACCTTATTATATTTCTAGGAGAAAATACATGACGTTTAATGAAACTATAGATCCAAAGTATTAAAGTTACTGTATAAATAATATGTTAATTAAAACATTGGTTTTAAACCATTAGCACACTCTTGCGTTAAATAAGAAGCCTTCCGCAAGGTTTAAACTTGGACATCTTGTCACAGTGCTTATACTACAAGAATCCGACACTGTTCTGTTATGTCTAGCATTTCTTTATGGTAAATGTAAATAACTGGACATTTAAAATGAGTAGAAACGAACTATCAGAACATTCCCATCAAGTTCTGTATGTTTTTTAGTAATTTTAATTTTATTAATCACTTAAACAACAGTTTATTACCATCCGAACTTTAAATTTAGTAAATGTGTTAAATCTTACTGAGACGGTAAGTTTTCGATCGCTATGTGCCGATCTTCATCAGTGTCTTCTGCTAGGAGATGTTGGGTCAAGCGGTGGCGGTTTTAAAGGTAGGTTTTCGTTAGTATCAAAGAGTGTGTTTGATTTGTATTGTGTTTGTTCGTTTAATATGTTTGTACTTTGTGTTTTTGTGTGTCTGTTCGGGTAGTCCGGATAGTCGTAAACTATTGTTGAAGTGATTAATAAGACTCACCAAACGTAATGGACTACAAAATTAAATTTTAATTTTTAATATTAAATTTATTTCAAGAGCCAAATACCAGCTTATAGAATTCGACCTGTGATTTTGTTTGTATATGATTCTACGCTCTACGAACATGTCTTTAAAAACTATGCAACATAAGAACATTAGCTATGATATAGGGAAAAATTAGTTTTTTTAAATTCATCAACATAGTACCCAATAAATATATATATCACAATATGCATGTCTGCAGGCTTTAGTTTTACCTGACAGTTTATTATCGTATTTATATTGTTTATAAATATCGTATTGTGTGACAAGATTTATTCAAATTTCTACCTTTACAGTAGTTTTCGATGAGGACATGCTCAGTTATTTGTCAAGCGCATACCCGAGAGTAAAGTTTGTTCCTATTCTCGAGGTGATTCCTGAGGACGATGAAGAAGAGGAAGCGGAAATAGTTTATAAAAAAGCTACAATATTTTCTAGAAGTGATTCCGCACTATTTCCGCTAAAGATTGATGTTCCTGCGTTCTACAGGACTCAGTCGTTTTGTAAGTTACTTTTATTTGTTCCTTTCGTTTTGTATAAAATTGAAGTTCTATTCTAAGTTACTTGAGTTAGAACTTATATCTGCTCACGTACAAATGTTCCAGTCACCAACAATATGTAAATTATACTCTCTCTCTCTCTCTCTCTATATATATATATATATATATATATATATATATATATATATATATATATGGGGAAATTTTACACGAAACTCTATAGGTTAGGAAAAATGTTTGTAAAATATTTGAATTGTAAGAGATTGTAGCAAACTGTCGCTGTCTATCAAAGGGCAGTCCGTTGTAGAACCTTCGGCAAAAAAAAGGGTTACTGCACGTACCTGGTATACCATAAATAATAATATACTTCGAAAGACTACATAGTAAGGAAAGTGTACTCTATCGCTGGAGAGGAGAGTTAAGTTCGGCATCGAGATACCTTGCGATTTATGGAGAAAAATCTCTACAAATGCATAAAAAGCACGTCCAACTAACACCTGCTTCTTGAGAAATTTTCAGAATTACCCACCGAAGCCAAAGATAAAGCGAAGCAGGATTCGTTGTGATAAGACAGAAGAAAAATTAGCGGTATGAGGTAGCCAATACAATTTGAAGAAGATGAAACCCACATGGAAACTATCCAAAGGTAACACGAGTTAGTCAAACTCCAGGACTCGGGGGTGGGGGGCATCATGGTTTTTTTGGAACAAGTTCTACATTAAAGTAAAAAAAAAGTAAACTCGCTAAATAAAAGTAGTAAGTAAGGGGGATAATCAAGTAGTCAGGGGTATTAGTGAGGGGAAATAGAATTTACGTATTGTATAAAAGCATTTCTAGAATAGGATAGTGAAGAAAATAAGAGAAATATTAGTAAGTGGCTGAGCCATCAAGTGAAGTGAAACAAGTAACCTATACACGCCTTAAGACAATTAAGTGCAATTTTATAAAATTTTATTAGTAGAAAGAATAATTATAAGCGTTGTGATGCATATCGACAAATTAGAGCTAGACAACTTAATTTATGTATGGCTACCTGTAAATTTAACAACTTTGAACTCAAACTTGAAGTAAATCTGTCATATTAAAAAACAATTAGCTGTGTATTAATTTGATTCCCTTAGAGTCAAATATCCTGTAGTAGCCTACATCTTAAGTAAACTTCATTACTCATTTAAGCATTTCTATACAACTTCCATTTTCTACATTTCCATACGACATTCCATAGGAAAGGTTAATGTAAATAATTTTATTTTTATTTACAGACCTAAATATTCATTTTTCTATTTCATTACCATCTATGTTTCTGAATATCTATCTAATCTTATCATTTTCACTACACTAAATGTTTACAAATTATATTGTACTTTTTCAGAAGCGACATTTCGGCTTCATGGTTTGGAACGACATCTGGTGGAGGTGAGCAAACATTTTACTACCCCTGCTATATATTTAAGCTTTAAACTAAATACGTTTAGGAACCCAGCAAGCTCTTTCAGCTTGTATGAGAGCACACCAAGCCGGAGACTCTATATCTTGCCGTATACGTTTATAGACTAGCCTTGAGTCTCATTGCCTTTAGTAGCTCCTAGTAGTTTAGGATGTACTCTTGCGACTTATCTGTGACGCAATTACAACCTGTGGGATATTGCCGCATGCAACTGAAATATATATAATCTTAGCATAGTTCCAATCACAATTTTAAAAACAATGTAGAAAAAAATCTTTTTAAAGTCATTCCTACTGAGGATAACAAAGAAAGATTTTAATTTAGTAATTTTTTAATTTATAATTACAATTATTATAAATATATATATATATATATATATATATATATATATATATATATATATATATATATATATATATATATTATACGAAATTCATTAGGTTAAGAAAACTGTTAGAAAAATATTTGAACTTGTGGGATATACCTAGATAGCGCTTGTTTATTGTCACAAATATCGACCGAAATAAGTTACAGCACACACCTGCAAGTCATAAATAAAAATAATTCGAAATGGGTTCATTGTAAGTAAAGCAAGACGTGCCTCGTTCATGGGAGACAAGCTTCACCTAGACATCCACGGACCAGGGAGATTTATGACTAGGAATCCCTGAGAAGACAGAAAAACACACGCACCTGTGGAAAAGTTCAACAAATTCCCACGAAGCCTAAAAGAAAGTTAGGGAAGCGTCAAAATTTCGTAGGCTAGCCAAAGTTCGAGCGCCATAAGGGAGCCAATCAAATTTGAAGAGGGGATGAAACCCATACGGATACCAACCAAGGGAAACAGGAAGAAGACAGTCAATTTTCAGTACTCGAAAGGGTCAAGTGGTAGGACTCGAGGAGTCATAATGCAGGACTCGAGGAAGAAGTAATGTTCAGTTTTTATTAAAAAATATTAAATTCAAACAAAGTAACGTGGCAATTTAAAGTAAGGGAGATTAATAAGGGAGATTATTAAATAGAAAGTGAAGTAAAAGAGGGAGATTAAAGAGTAATAAGTGAGATTAAAATAAGGGAGATTATTAAGTAATGAGTTATATTTAGTGAGAGAGATAAGAAAATAGTACGAGAAATTGAATAAGGGAGATAACTAAATAGTAAGTGGAAATAATAAATTTATTTTTAATAATTATTTTCTATTCACAGAATGCTGAAATGAATGTCTACCCACTTACATGTTCTTTGTCTCGACCAATCTTCGAAATTACCCCTTTCGACACAACCTTTTCTAAATCTTTTGAAGAACAGGGTCATTTCAGGTGAGCAACGAACAGAATTACTTAATAAAATTAAACAATACATTAAATTCTATGTTAGTCATTTAAAAATTACTTTTTTGATTTCTAAATCAATGTACATTATTTTGTAAATTATTTTATGCTATGTAAAATGTTAGTTAATAGCAGAGGTGGGCGGCGAAAGTGAATTTTATCCGTTGTATTTCGTGAATAAATTTGGCTGATGTTTTAATTTATACGGTTTACTTTTCTTATTTGAAGTAATAAGTTTCTTTTCTTACTTGAAGAAAATCTATCGTCCTTTACAACGTAAAATTTGTGGATGTTGTAAATGTTGTAAATTGTGAAAAACCTATATTTCCCCGCTTCTTCCCGTCACTACCTTAAATTTGAGCCATCCCCAGCTCTGTCCGACCCTCCAAGCTCCCACAATCTTCCTCTCAAAGTTCAGCTTACGAAATTTTATATGAAGATGTTTACACTCGTGCATCAATGTTGGACGATAACTTCTACATCCTGCAGCTCGCGGGGTGGAGATAAAATATAAAAATATGTGACTTGTTTTGTATTTGATACCATCGTCTACGATTGTTATACACACTTTTCACTACAAATGTCTTAAGGCGAATTTAGACTCTTCTTCTCTAAACTTTCTTATTCGAAGATGTTGTTATGATAACTCTATAGAATGTTTGTAATACCGTCGCGTAGTTTCTGAGGGAACACTCATAAACTCTTAGAAACCATGTGCATTTAGAGGAATCTCTATAGATAATCGTTTAAATTGGAAATAAAAATCGGTCGCTACATTGACGGAGATCCCCTCAAATACTTAAACTTACATTGTACATCACACGCAAAATAATTGTAGTTATAATACATATTGTCAAGTAATTTAAGGTTTGCCTACCCACTCACTTTGAAGTGGAAAATTGTCTTAAATATGAATATTAAATTTGACGCGAATATTAAAAAAAGAAGTCCTTTATTTTTATTTAATGTACAGAACGCAAAACTATCACATGTTACTATTCGTAGATGTATCTCTAGAAAAATCATTGTTCGTAAAAATAATTTGTCCTAAAAGTATGAAATAGTGGCGTGCTCGTAAAATTTATCAAGTGTGATGCATTTTAATTCCATTTAATTTAGATTAAATATAACGAATAAATAATTTAGATAAATTAAACGACACGAAGTTAAAATAAATTTATTTATTCTGATTTAGCTTCCACCAGAGTCATCGAAATTCTTCTTGCTTTGCCGCCGGCCTAGGATCGGCACCCTTTCGGCCTTATCATCAAAATTTATGGGATGTAACCAACCCGCGTCCGTGCATCGCACACGTACATCCCGGGGAACGGAACTACGCCGTTTGCAAAATGGGTTAGAGGCAAACAATAACGGAAGATTTTAACAAACTTGAGTACAACAGAACTAAAGTTTAACAGCATTCAAAGACTAACCTTCCATAAATTCTTACGTGATGGTAAAACACTGACAGAAAGATTTCTTCCCGGGATGTGCAGAAGAAGACGGACGAAGCAACAGTGAAACAAAATTTTAGTGAATAAAAGTTGAGCCGACCAATAAAAAAGGGCCGACCAGGCAGAAAAATCTAGTAAAACATCAAACCAGTATTTCAAAATTACAACAAAATTTTCAATCAAAATAAATGTAGCAGAGCCTTAAAATGCAAAAAGAATCGCCAATAGAACACGTCGACATTTTTGTAACAAGAAATATAACTTTCAGTCATTTTGTATTATTGCCGTGTTGACTTTTTTTGTCTAGTACATTATTCTAAGTATATATATATACATTTAAATTTAAAAATATAAAATTTTATACTTTATGAAAAAACAGGATTTAACCACAAACATCATGCCCTATCCAAATACCTAATAACTAGAATGTGTAAAGAAAAACCATTTTAAAGGAGGGACAATTTGGTTAATTTGGAAGAGAAGTAGAATACAAACAGTGAAAGGAAGTGAAAATGCAGCTAGGAAGACCATTTTCATTGGAAAATACCAGCAAGATTATACCTTATGATAGGTCACCCCATATCTTAAGAATTTTGTGATTGGAGGAAGTCTCAGCAGCAGAGGAGGGGTAACCAGAGTGGGAAGCCGAAGACAACGAAGGCTGTTTTAGCGTGGTATGAGTAGTTAACCCGGACAGTCGTTTCGAACTCCGCTTTTTAAATTAAAGTATAGAAGGATCATTAGGTCTGAATTCGTTTGTAGGGTTAGCACAAAGTAGATTGGCCAAAACAAACTTGGGAAGTCTGTTCCAAACTAGTAACAAGATTTACAAGGATGCTGGAACCTGCTGGAGTTATAAAAGTTTAGAGCTTTTATATTTCTTTCCAATAAGTATAAAGTTTAATTATTTGAGGTTAAAATGGAAAATAAACAAATTTCTTTTAACGTCAGTTTTCATGAAAATATGTTTTTGAGTATAGTGGATTTATCTTGTTAGAACGAATAAACCCTCAGACAAATGGGATGCCATACTGGTTTATGTCATAAAACCAAGATGGCGGTATTAAACTAGTCAGATGTAAAGAAACGTTTACAAATAGTCAAAATTTGAAATAATCACTTCAACTTTAAATAAAGATAATTTATTTTAAATGAGTACACAAAACAATTAAAAATGATTGTAAAATGTTGCAAATTAAGAAGTAAATAAATAAAGGGTTTGTTACAAAAATGTCAGGAATACAAGAGGAACCTTAACATATATAATTGTGCTACTTCTAGAAAACTAAACTGATGGAAATTTGTTTATATAAAATATATATTATGTCTAGAGGGTTTTTTTATTTAGAAATAAATGTGGTTATAGAAAACTTGTATCTAATTATGTTCTTGTAATTTAAAAATGAAATGGTTAGTTGTTTGATAGGAATTAGGGCAGTTGTTAAATCGGTTGTAAATCCAATATTTACAAAGCCAGTTAGAAATAAACAAAATTTAGGGTCATGCAGAAATGTCAGGCTACATAAATGAAATGTTTGAAATAATTTTTATGTACTTTAAATAAGGGTTTGTAATAAATTATATTCATGCTTAACTTAATCTGTATTGAAAAATAAATTCACTGTTAAGATTAAAAAAGAAACTTTAAAAATAGGACAAAATTAAAAATAATTTTGACCGAACCTTTTGTTTAGTATCCAGGGCCCATAAATATTATTTTAGAAGGATATATCATTAAGGGTTTATCCTTAGATAGGAAATATGGTTAATCATCCTTAAAGTAATAACCATAGCAAACGAAATTGAATGTTATTATACAATCATGGAAATAAGTTATTGTTTTGACAACATACAAAGAAAGAATAAGAAGATTTTCAGGTTAGTTATTTGATTACAAATATGAAAATTTCTGATATGATTATGATATATAAATATTTGTAATTTTGTTATATAATCTTGATTTATCAAATATGTGTGATTCTCTAACAAAATTTCGATTTTTTTGGAAATTATTTTATTTTTGGTTTTCTGGGTAAAATTATGTGTTTTCCAGTTATTATTTTATGTGGAATTATGAATGTACTACTACGAATTAACTACGGTAAATTAGATAAAAGACTCATTAAAAGATAAAAATTTCATTAAAAGTTTGTGGTTTTGTAGAAAAGAGAGATGAATTAAGTTTACAAAATTAATAAAGAGTTTAAATTTTTTTATTTGTACAATTTTCACAAGATCTAGAACGGCTCCTATTGATGACATTGTCAATTCATTTACAAACACTTTTGATTGCTGCCGGAAAGGCAATTCCGAAAACCTCATCCAAACCACGACGACCACCTGTTCTGTGGTGGAATTATGAATCCTTCGCGTACGAAGAAAAGCTTTGAACAACTTCAAAAGACATCCAACGAGTGAAAAGCTGGAGACGACTTCACAGACCTTGAGACTTCGCAGTATTGATAGTTGTTTAGTGTGTACAAAACAATTTGTCAGTTTAAAAATGTTTATCAATTCGTAAACGAATAAGAAGACGGTAAAGTATGAGCTTTAAGACAAATCAATAAAGTATAATGGAACTAACGCTGTGTGCTGTTCCTCACCCTACTATAGCAACAGTACTTTTATAGCACAATAGTATTCCCTAATGAGAACTGCCTTGCAGCATAGAACTGCCTTACTGCCAAGGGCGTATGTATTGTACACTTGTGACGCGTTATTGTGGTAATATATATTTTACCAACATGTATTTCAGTAAATTTTATCAATCTACATCTTGTGAGATTTTGTAAACTTTTCAATCTATTTATTCTCAAACACTCATATATAATTTATATATATATATATATATATGCGTGTGTGTGTGTATGTGTTTGTGGGTGTGTGTGTGTGTAAGGTCAGTGTTCCCATGGCTCGCGCGTTTAGCGTTGTCGCTTTCTTATCTTTTGTGTTACAATAAGTCTTTTTGTTTGTTGCTATTTTTTTATAATTCTGTGTTTTTACAAATCTCGACTAAAATAGCATTCGTGGATACTTTTATATTACATGTTCCTATAAATTACTTCTTCTTGTAGATAACCTTTTCTTGTAGACAACACTTACTTGTAGATTGCTTTTATTTTAGATTACTTTTTCTTGTAGATTACGTTTTATTGTATATTACATTTTTGTGTAAATTCCTTTTTTTAAGGAATTTTTCTTGTAGAAAACCTAATCTTGTAAACTACCATCTTTGTCTTTGTGCGAGGTATCAGAACTTTGCTGGTATAACCCTTTATTCCCGTAGATAAAGAGTGTTTAAATGGTAGTTGATTTCAATTTACATGTAGAATTATTACTTCCTAGGCATGCAATGGTGTTCACATGACCTCTAATGCAGCATACAGCTTACAGACAGTGAAGCTTGTTTAAATTATTGGCATTATAGTTTTGCCAATAAACCCATTATAAACCTATTTCACTTCTCCATTAGCGTCAAGTTCACTAGACAGTTCTTTTTCCAACACCGAGTCTTTTTCACTTCCACGTGAAGTTTTTTTATGTTTTTTACTAAAAATATTTCTTGTTCTTAACTTCAACTTAAAACTTCTTGTTGTACGTAACAATTGTTTTAACTTGTTCTTTGTAAAGTGCACCATTCCGCACACACACATAGACCTGATCTCTGTACAGCTTTAATAAATAAGTTCTTAAAATCAAATAATTGCCATTGCGTTTGACAAAGATGCAGCCTCTCCAGCGAAATGAAAAAAAACCAATGTCATACGCGAGCGAGCGCGCACACATACACACTCGCGCGCGCACAAACACACACGCGCACGCACGCGCGCACACACACACACACACAAACACACACACAAATACACACACACACACACACACACACACACATTGCACTTACCTGCCTGGTAAACCAGCTGACCTATTATTGGCGATATATTTTTGGGATAAAAGACAATTTAGTTTGTAACTTGTTTTATTTCCTGGCTACAGTGTTTATAGAAATAAAAGAAAAATAGCGTAATAATATAGCAATATTTGCAGCAAGTAAATATGTTACATTTGTTGTTCAATTGCTAACTTTTATAGATTACATGTGTGTGTAATAGTGAAGTAATAATTGGCTAGCGTTTCTTTAAGCATGAAGCTTTATGGAATAGGTTTTTATCAAACCTGGAAAGGCATAACATTGTTTGTATTACAAAATACATTTGGTTTTGAGGTGTCAATTTGTATGGAAATAACTATTTCACACGGGCGTAGGACATTTCTCACAAATCCTGTTTAAAAAAAGGGATACGAATTAGGAAAGATAAACACAGTCCTAAAACTATGTGATTAGATATAAAACATAGAAAAAACTACAGTGGGTTTTTATTGGAAATGTTTATGTTTGGAGTTTATGCTAGCATTTATTTGTGTGTAATATTTAGGAAGCGAATTGAATATTGATGTCTTGCTTTTGTATTAATCGAGACATTTTATTGGGAAGATTTGTAATAAAAAAATCTAAAGTAAAATATTGAATACCAAGTCTTATTTAAAACAGAAAAACGTTTACCTTTAAAAGTAGCTTTAAACGTACTTTAAGATACTAACCAGCAAAGTGACCTTCACATAGAGTAATACAAAGTTATAGATGGAAACAATTAATGTTGTTATTGCATTTGCAGACTGATGGTGAGCCAAGCAGAGGAAGAGAGCACAAGAGCCCCCTGCATCGTGATCGGGCTAAGGTTAGTTGATGGGTTGGTTATGTTTGGTGTAATGTACGAATGTTGGGAATTTGGCTGTATTGTGCTCTGCTATGTAAAGACTTTTTAATAAAATAGAGGTAATACAGGTAAGGATAGAAATAATAAGATGAAACAAGCAGAATTAAAACAACACAAGAGTGCTGGTACAAGGTCTGGCAAAAATAAAACCTATTCGTACCATGTTTATGCTATTAGTAAATATTAAAAAAATTAGCTATACGCCCAGATAAAATACTTCTTTTCTAGCAACAAACCTAGATTCCTGGAACAATGAATGTTTCCATGGAAACAAAAATATAACCTCAGTGCATGCTACTAGCCAACCATACATCAGTCATTGTTAATATCTTTACTATAAAATATTATGTAATATATTTATAACAAAGAATTTTGTATTATTTACCGATTGAAATAATAAAATAGGCCTAATCGTCTAAAAGTTTATATAGCGTTTAATGAACTTGTTTTGCTTTGTAATTACGTAGAAAACTGTAGCCATTTAAAACTGACATTATAATTAATACGACGTATTAATCTTTCAACAAATTGTATGTTGAAATCGATAAATGTTATTCGATAAAGTATCTTCTATGATTTTTTTTCGATACATTCCCGAAGATTATTATTTTTTATTAATTTGTTACTTGTGCTTTATTTGTTTAGACGATTTGATATCCTAAAATGCTCAAAGAATTACATATAAAGCTGGATAAATGGGTTTTACTTAATGACCTATATAAACAAACATTGAATCGTTGTATACTTTGCAATTAGTACTCGAAGAAATCGTTCAGTACAGTAAAGAACATACACACAGACGCAAAACAACACTTTTACACTCACCACCCATTTTACCTACGCACAATAAACACCATAAACATCGAATATATTATAAACCAGTTAAGACTTAAACAAATTACTTAATAAAAATTACACCCCAAAAATAAAACATCAAAGAAACATTTGTACACAGAAACAGCGATACAAAGTACAGATCTATTCCCCATGAATACATTGGACAAGGCATTGAATATAAAATGTCCATCATAAACGCATTAAAGACTAAACCAAGTACAACTAATAAACACACAACCTTTAAATCCGTCATACATATCGCGGCCAACTAACCTCAATTATTTAAAACAGATAAAGGAAGATCTATAGTAATAATGCCACAACAAGACGTTGACAATAAAGTAAATAAATTCATGACAGAAAACAACATAACCGAACTCCGTTTAGTCGATACACAAAAATATCAAGATGTGGCTAGTGCAGTGCTTTACGCCTTTGGACCCGTGTAACTGGGCTCTCTCTACCTTTCGGTAAGGTGAGCAGAATGTAGGAAATTTGCTTTTAATTAGTTCCTTCGTTTTTAAATTCTTTAAATTAAAGAATTTTTGAATAAAGAATTGTAAAAAAACTATTGTAAAGTTATGTTTAACGTTTGAAAGGTTTTGACTTTTACTTGTTAAAATGGGTTATAATTTAATTAGTTTAGGCCAATATTCTAATTGGCATCGGCCTACTATAACTCAGCACTTATTAGCCTTTAATTATAGCCGTCTTATCAATACTTTAATATAATTTTCTAGGGGACACGTACCTCCCTATGCAACATATGTTATTTGGCAGTTATGTTTGTCCAATTATCTCAGATACTGCTACAGTTACTACAGTGAAATTTTTACCATTTATTTTATAGGTGATTGCGCTCAAACGCTGTTATTTTTAATTTATTTAACTAAAAATTATATAAAATGTTATTTTTTAAATGTGTATTTTTTTATGTAAAGTTTAGGCATTATGATTTTTATAACAAATTTCTTTAAACATATATTAATGAAAGTAGCAAGGATTCTGTAAATAAATAAATAAATAAATATATATATATATATATATATATATATATATATATATATATATGTATTGTTGTGTATTAATAGAGAGTATTTTATAAATTCAATTATAATTCTTGTAATTGTATTTTGACTTAGTTCTTTATATATATATATATATATATATATATATATATATATATATATATAATAATTAATAAATTAAAAATATTTCAAAAACAAGAATACTTTTAATGAATATATTTATTCAAAGCTTTTCGCCGATAAAATAGTACCAGCATCTTCAGGATAAAATCTTTTATTAGATAATTCTTTTCCTGAAGATGCTGATACTATTTTATCGGCGAAAAGCTTTGAATAAATATATTCATTAAAAGTGTTCTTGCTTTTGAAATATTTTTAATTTATTAACTATATTACAAGAAAATATATCACCATATTTATTATATATATATATATATATATATATATATATATATATATATATATATATATATATATATATTATAATGTGAAGTGCCCTGGTCAAACCATCTATGAGAGGATGTAGCATTTACTTGAAAAATATAGGTTATCGGTAAATCGCAAATGGAAACAAAGGTGCACGTATAATGAATTTTTTAACTTCAAAACTATCCATCCTCTTAATTAAATTTTGGCTTCTTTTCTGTATCAAATACTTTCGTTGACCATCTTTGAAAGTTGTCTGGATCTTTCTTGGGCGGGTGTGTTTGCAATTTCTGCTTGTTTTTTCTTGCACGGTCGGTTTCATGCAGAATTTTCCAACGGTTCCAAGCCTGTTTTAAGTATAAGAATCTGTAACGCTGCAATCCTTCCCGTGCTGCCTTCACTGAAGTTAATAACAGCATCTAGGGATCCACGTTGTAAGGTTTAGAAGCCAACAATGTATGACAGAGTAAAAGCTCTCAGTGACGGTTTTAGTGGATCCGCGTAAACATTCTCTGAGAAAGTTAGGCTTTGGTAATTCCTGGTAAAGAGACTTAAGTGCAACTATTACAGCATCTAGGGCTCCACATTGTAAGGTGTGGAAGCAAACAAAGTATGGCCGAGTAAAAGGTCTCTGCGACGGTTTGAGTGCATCCGTGTAAACATTCTCTGAGCAAGTTAGTCTTTGGTAATTCCTGGTAAAGAGGCTTAATTGCTACTATTACAGCATCTAGGGCTCCACGTTGTAAGGTTTGGAAGCCAACAAAGTATGGCCGAGTAAGAGGTCTCAGTGACGGTTTGAGTGCATCCGTGTAAACATTCTCTGAGCAAGTTAGTCTTTGGTAATTCCTGGTAAAGAGGCTTAATTGCTACTATTACAGCATCTAGGGCTCCACGTTGTAAGGTTTGGAAGCCAACAAAGTATGGCCGAGTAAAAGGTCTCTGCGACGGTTTGAGTGCATCCGTGTAAACATTCTCTGAGCAAGTTAGTCTTTGGTAATTCCTGTTAAAGAGGCTTAATTGCTACTATTACAGCATCTAGGGCTCCACGTTGTAAGGTTTGGAAGCCAACAAAGTATGGCCGAGTAAGAGGTCTCAGTGACGGTTTGAGTGCATCCGCGTAAACATTCTCTGAGCAAGTTAAACTTTGGTAATTCCTGGTAAAGAGGCTTACTTGCAACTATTACAGCATCTAGGGCTCCACGTTGTAAGGTTTGGAAGCCAACAAAAGTATGGCAGAGTAAAAGCTGTCAGTGATGGTTTTAGTGCATCCGTGTAAACATTCTCTCAGCAAGTTAGGCTTTGGTAATTCCTGGTAAAGAGGCTTACTTGCAACTATTACAGCATCTATGGCTCCACGTTGTAAGGTTTGGAAGCCAACAAAAGTATGGCAGAGTAAAAGCTGTCAGTGATGGTTTTAGTGCATCCGTGTAAACATTCTCTAAGCAAGTTCGGCTTTGGTAATTCCTGGTAAAGAGGCTTAACTGCAACTATTATTGCATCTAGGGCTCCACATTGTAAGGTTTGGATGCCAACAAAGTATGACAGAGTAAAAGCTGTCAGTGATGGTTTTAGTGCATCCGCGTAAACATTCTCTGAGCAAGTTCGGCTTTGGTAATTCCTGGTAAAGAGGCTTGATTGCAACTATTACAGCATCTAGGGCTCCACATTGTAAGGTTTGGAAGCCAGCAAAGTATGACAGAATAAAAGCTGTCAGTGATGGTTTTAGTGCATCCGTGTAAACATTCTCTAAGCAAGTTCGGCTTTGGTAATTCCTGGTAAAGAGGCTTAACTGCAACTATTATTGCATCTAGGGCTCCACATTGTAAGGTTTGGATGCCAACAAAGTATGACAGAGTAAAAGCTGTCAGTGATGGTTTTAGTGCATCCGCGTAAACATTCTCTGAGCAAGTTAGTCTTTGGTAATTCCTGGTAAAGAGGCTTAATTGCAACTATTATAGCATCTAGGGCTCCACATTGTAAGGTTTGGAAGCCAACAAAGTATGACAGAGTAAAAGATGTCAGTGATGGTTTTATTGCATCCGCGTAAACATTCTCTAAGCAAGTTCGGCTTTGGTAATTCCTGGTAAAGAGGCCTAATTGCAACTATTATTGCATCTAGGGCTCCACATTGTAAGGTTTGGAAGCCAACAATGTATGACAGAATAAAAGCTGTCAGTGATGGTAAGTGCATCCGCTTAAACATTCTCTGAGCAAGTTAGGCTTTGGTAATTCCTGGTAAAGAGGCTTAACTGCAACTATTACAGCATCTAGGGCTCCACATTGTAAGGTTTGGAAGCCAACAAAGTATGACAGAGTAAAAGCTCTCTGCGACTGCTTTAGTGCATCCGTGTAAACATTCTCTGAGCAAGTTATTCTTTGGTAATTCCTGGTAAAGAGGCTTAACTGCAACTATTACAGCATCTAGGGCTCCACATTGTAAGGTTTGGAAGCCAACAAAGTATGACAGAATAAAAGCTGTCAGTGATGATTTTAGTGCATCCGCGAAAACATTCTCTGAGCAAGTTATTCTTTGGTAATTCCTGGTAAAGAGGCTTAGATGCAACTATTACAGCATCTAGGGCTCCACATTGTAACGTTTGGAAGCCATCAAAGTATGACAGAGTAAGAGGTCTCAGCGATGGTTTGAGTGCATACGCGGAAACATTCTCTGAGCAAGTTAGGCTTTGGTAATTCCTGGTAAAGAGGCTTACTTGCAACTATTACAGCATCAAGTGATCCACATTGTAAGGTGTGGAAGCAATCCAAGTATGGCCGAGTAAGAGGTTTCAGTGACGGTTTTAGTGGATCCGCGTAAACATTCACTGAGCAAGTTAGGCTTTTGTAATACTTGGTAAAGAGGTTTAATTGCAACTATTACAGCATCTAGGACTCTGCATTGTAAGGTTTGGAAGCCAACAAAGTATAACAGAGTAAAAGCCTCTGCGACTGTTTTAGTGCATCCGTGTAAACATTCTCTGAGCAAGTTCGGCTTTGGTAATTCCTGGTAAAGAGGTTTAATTGCAACTATTACAGCATCTAGGGCTCCACATTGTAAGGTTTGGAAGCCAACATAGTATGGCAGAGTAAAAGCTCTCAGGGACGGTTTGAGTGCATCCGTGTAAACATTCTCTGAGCAAGTTCGGCTTTGGTAATTCCTGGTAAAGAGGTTTAATTGCAACTATTACAGCATCTAGGGCTCCACATTGTAAGGTTTGGAAGCCAACAAAGTATGACAGAGTAAAAGCTCTCTGCGACTGTTTTAGTGCATCCGTGTAAACATTCTCTGAGCAAGTTCGGCTTTGGTAATTCCTGGTAAAGAGGTTTAATTGCAACTATTACAGCATCTAGGGCTCCACATTGTAAGGTTTGGAAGCCAACAAAGTATGGCAGAGTAAAAGCTCTCTGCGACTGTTTTAGTGCATCCGTGTAAACATTCTCTGAGCAAGTTCGGCTTTGGTAATTCCTGGTAAAGAGGTTTAATTGCAACTATTACAGCATCTAGGGCTCCACATTGTAAGGTTTGGAAGCCAACATAGTATGGCAGAGTAAAAGCTCTCAGGGACGGTTTGAGTGCATCCGTGTAAACATTCTCTGAGCAAGTTCGGCTTTGGTAATTCCTGGTAAAGAGGTTTAATTGCAACTATTACAGCATCTAGGGCTCCACATTGTAAGGTTTGGAAGCCAACAAAGTATGGCAGAGTAAAAGCTCTCTGCGACTGTTTTAGTGCATCCGTGTAAACATTCTCTGAGCATGTTCGGCTTTGGTAATTCCTGGTAAAGAGGTTTAATTGCAACTATTACAGCATCTAGGGCTCCACATTGTAAGGTTTGGAAGCCAACAAAGTATGACAGAATAAAAGCTGTCAGTGGTGGTTTTAGTGTATCCGCGTAAACATTCTCTGAGCAAGTTAGGCTTTGGTAATTCCTGGTAAAGAGGTTTAATTGCAACTATTACAGCATCTAGGGCTCCACATTGTAAGGTTTGGAAGCCAACAAAGTATGACAGAATAAAAGCTGTCAGTGGTGGTTTTAGTGCATCCGCGTAAACATTCTCTGAGCAAGTTAGGCTTTGGTAATTCCTGGTAAATAGGCTTAACTGCAACTATTACAGCATCTAGGGCTCCACATTGTAAGGTTTGGAAGCCAACAAAGTATGACAGAGTAAAAGCTCTCAGTGACGCTTTGAGCGCATCCGTGTAAACATTCTCTGAGTATAAACATTCATTTCACCTACTACAGAATCATCTAAATTGTTTTTATGTTTGTACTCAGTATAATTTTTGAGTTTTTTCTATCCACACCAAGACTTGTCGCAAAAATTAAGTTTTAATTCTTGTCTGTCGACGTCATTTGAAAAAACCTCTTCCGGAAATATATTCTGTAAATAAAGTTTTGTGTAAATAACTTTTATTCCTTCTAATGACATTACTTAGTAACTTTGAAGACTGTCTGTTAGAGAAAACACAATACACAAGGAACTCAAACACAATTAGAATATTCCTTCACAGTTCTCACTTAGTAGAAATCTCTAACCGTAAAGACACAAAGCTAAAAACAGTAGAAAAGCATTGTCATTCTTGTCATTTGCTAAATAATAACTATTTGCAGGTTAACAAAGATATGAAAGTAAAATTTACCAACAGAATTATTCATTAATATGTACATAATGATAGTTTATATTTGTACGCTCTTGTATCGACCAATTCTTAGATTCAATGTAAATATGTCAATATTGACTATATATTTTGTGTGTGATTTATATGCAAATAAAATGTTTGTGCATTATATATCATTGTAATCTAAAAAATATGCAGATAATTATCAAAAGTAAATTTGCTCTGATAAACGGCGTAGGCGTCCATCTCCCCTTAATTCTTTTGTATATTGTCATTGCAAGACCATACTTTTGAAAGGATACTATTAAGGAAATAATGATATAGGCTTGTATTTTTATAGGCCCTATTATTATAATAATGTTATATCATAAGCAATAATGGTTTATTGTTTCAAACATATGTTATTTATTTATTATTGAATAAAGTTGTATGTTTCAAATAAACTCTGGCAACTGAGTAGAAATTAAAGAAATTGCTTTAAAACCCTTGATTTTTTTAACTAAATAAATAAAACCCACTAATCACAAAAAAATCGTTATTACAAATACTTAAGTAATCCAACCTGACGACCGTAACAACAAAATGAAAGCCTAAAGGCTCAGAAATGTTAGTAAACTCATTGTGTAACGCGACAGTTGACCTTTGGCAGCACCTTGAAGATCTGGAGACCGTAAGACCAAGATAAGTGCCTTAAGGGTTCAGCGTTGTTTGCAACCCATTGTGTCTCAGCAGCGGACCTGGGGCAGCACCTTGCAGGACCTGGCGACCGTAACAGTAAGATAAGTGCCTAAAGGCTCAGCGTTGTTTGCAACTACTTGTGTATCGCTACAGCGGACCTGGGGTAGCACCTTGCAGGCCCTGGTGACCGTAACAGTAAGATAAGTGCCTAAAGGCTCAGCGTTGTTTGCAACTACTTGTGTATCGCTACAGCGGACCTGGGGTAGCACCTTGCAGGACCTGGCGACCGTAACAGTAAGATAAGTGCCTAAAGGCTCAGCGTTGTTTGCAACTACTTGTGTATCGCTACAGCGGACCTGGGGCAGCACCTTGTAGGACCTGGTGACCGTAACAGTAAGATAAGTGCCTAAAGGCTCAGCGTTGTTTGCAACTACTTGTGTATCGCTACAGCGGACCTGGGGTAGCACCTTGCAGGACCTGGCGACCGTAACAGTAAGATAAGTGCCTAAAGGCTCAGCATTGTTTGCAACTACTTGTGTATCGCTACAGCGGACCTGGGGCAGCACCTTGTAGGACCTGGTGACCGTAACAGTAAGATAAGTGCCTAAAGGCTCAGCGTTGTTTGCAACTACTTGTGTATCGCTACAGCGGACCTGGGGCAGCACCTTGTAGGACCTGGTGACCGTAACAGTAAGATAAGTGCCTAAAGGCTCAGCGTTGTTTGCAACTACTTGTGTATCGCTACAGCGGACCTGGGGTAGCACCTTGCAGGACCTGGCGACCGTAACAGTAAGATAAGTGCCTAAAGGCTCAGCGTTGTTTGCAACTACTTGTGTATCGCTACAGCGGACCTGGGGCAGCACCTTGTAGGACCTGGTGACTGTAACAGTAAGATAAGTGCCTAAAGGCTCAGCGTTGTTTGCAACTACTTGTGTATCGCTACAGTGGACCTGTGGCAGCACCTTGCAGGACCTGGCGACCGTAACAGTAAGATAAGTGCCTAAAGGCTCAGCGTTGTTTGCAACTACTTGTGTATCGCTACAGCGGACCTGGGGTAGCACCTTGCAGGACCTGGCAACCGTAACAGTAAGATAAGTGCCTAAAGGCTCAGCGTTGTTTGCAACTACTTGTGTATCGCTACAGCGGACCTGGGGTAGCACCTTGCAGGACCTGGCGACCGTAACAGTAAGATAAGTGCCTAAAGGCTCAGCGTTGTTTGCAACTACTTGTGTATCGCTACAGCGGACCTGGGGTAGCACCTTGCAGGACCTGGCGACCGTAACAGTAAGATAAGTGCCTAAAGGCTCAGCGTTGTTTGCAACTACTTGTGTATCGCTACAGCGGACCTGGGGTAGCACCTTGCAGGACCTGGCGACCGTAACAGTAAGATAAGTGCCTAAAGGCTCAGCGTTGTTTGCAACTACTTGTGTATCGCTACAGCGGACCTGGGGTAGCACCTTGCAGGACCTGGCGACCGTAACAGTAAGATAAGTGCCTAAAGGCTCAGCATTGTTTGCAACTACTTGTGTACCGCTACAGTGGACCTGTGGCAGCACCTTGCAGGACCTGGTGACCGTAACAGTAAGATAAGTGCCTAAAGGCTCAGCATTGTTTGCAACTACTTGTGTACCGCTACAGCGGACCTGGGGCAGCACCTTGCAGGACCTGGTGACCGTAACAGTAAGATAAGTGCCTAAAGGCTCAGCGTTGTTTGCAACTACTTGTGTATCGCTACAGCGGACCTGGGGCAGCACCTTGCAGGACCTGGCGACCGTAACAGTAAGATAAGTGCCTAAAGGCTCAGCATTGTTTGCAACTACTTGTGTATCGCTACAGCGGACCTGGGGTAGCACCTTGCAGGACCTGGCGACCGTAACAGTAAGATAAGTGCCTAAAGGCTCAGCGTTGTTTGCAACTACTTGTGTATCGCTACAGCGGACCTGGGGTAGCACCTTGCAGGACCTGGCGACCGTAACAGTAAGATAAGTGCCTAAAGGCTCAGCGTTGTTTGCAACTACTTGTGTATCGCTACAGCGGATCAGAGGCAGCACCTTGCAGGGCCTGGTGACAGTAACACCAAGAGGAATGTCTAAAGGCTCACAGTGGTTAACAACTCCTTGTGTGTCGCAACATTGGACCTGTGGCAGCACCTTTGAGACGGTCTGGAACTCACAGATCGCTAAAGTGGAAGTAATCTGGGTTTAACTAAATAATTACATTTTAATGTTGGGCTGCATAAGATTAGGAGACGCATTTTGTCATAAAAATATTGGTTTGTAGTTTTGTAGTGTATTTTTTTGAAAATAGGAACAATAATGAAATAAAATATCTACCCTCAACAAATACACTTTACACTAATTTGTAATGAACACAATCTAATCACATGCTAATTGATTATATTTTTAGTTCCAGAGCGATGCTATGAAACTGAACACAGAGAGCCTGGATTTCAAAAGGAAATTAATTTAAGTTTCAAGTTGAAGTGATATATATTGTAACTGTTATTATTGTATAAACTGCTATTTAAAATATTTTACGGCCTGTAAATGTTTATTAATAATATGTATTTTGAGTATATTAATAAAAGTTGAAAATAACAACAAAGTATTGTTTCATTTATTGTCCAATTTCTTATCATAATAAATAGATACATATTTAGTTAGTAAGAATTATATTCTTAATACAACTGTTAAAAGTTCAATTACAGTTGTAAAGATAGCAGCACATAAGAGGTTCCCTTATAAATAGTTACATTTTCTACAACCAGATATCACCACAAACAAGGTTCTCTTCTATATAGTTATTTTTTCTACAACCAGATAGCAGCACCTACTGGGTGGGTTGACTAAGACATGAAGAAGATCACTACCCCGTGATAATGGCGGTTTCTGGAAGCCCTGCTCGCAAAGAGCTAAGGAAGGTGCTGAACTACAGACTGGCTGACTGGGAGTTATTCCAGTCCCAGCTGGACAGCACTCTACCTGCCACCCTAAATGTCGACTCACCACTGGACATAGACAAAGCCGTCGGCAGCCTTACGACGGCAATACGTACTGCGATTACTAACGCGGTACCAGTTAAATGTCAGCCCAGACACTATGTACACATACCAAGGCACATACTACATCTAATCACCCGGCGAAATAGGATCCGGCGGGCATTGCAACACGGGGTAAACAGATGCGTTCCACACACAACACTTAATCGCCTTAAGAGGCAAATTAGGCGGGAACTAATTCAGTACAAAGTCGATGGCTTCCAAGCGGAATTGGCGACCTTAAACACAACAGACACACCCATCTGGCCGATGGTCAAACACTTCACGCGAGAACCGCTGCGCTATCCCCCACTCATCGGCCCGAATGGGCAGGTGGGCGACCCGGTCGACAAAGTTAACTTGTTTGCTGACACACTTGAGAGCACGTTCCAACCAAACGACCAACCAGCTGATGCAGCCGTTACAGCTAAAGTAGATTTAGAAACAGCACGGTTTGCCTACTGTCCTACATTAGAGCCAAACACTGACACTACAATTACAGAGATAAAGTGGGCAATCTCACAAACAAACTCCAGGAAAGCTCCTGGACCAGACACCATCACCAACACAACGCTAAAAAACCTCACGGAGAAAGGGATCATTTATCTGTCAAACATCTATAATGCTATACTCCGGACACAACACTTCCCGGACGCTTGGAAGGAGGCCAAGATCTTGGTCTTCCCCAAACCGGGAAAAGACCACAACAAACCTGATTCATATAGACCGATAAGCTTGTTGAATACGATGGGCAAGGTATTTGAAAAAATTTTGCTCAAACGTATCAACAAACATATCCACACACACAACATACTGAGGCCAGAGCAATTTGGCTTCAGGACAAAACACTCGGCTACGCATCAGCTGATGAGAGTGGTGGAGCATGCAACCAAGGGTTTCAACAATTACTGCTCGACTGGGGTAGTCTTCCTGGACATTGAAAAGGCCTTTGACCGGGTCTGGCACAACGGGCTCTTAGCGAAACTTCGTCACTATGGCTTTCCAGACGGGCTCATACACCTAGTTAGCTCATACCTGTCCAACCGTAAGTTTAGGGTTGATGTAGATCAAGCTCAATCTACACTACGGACTATACGGGCTGGAGTCCCTCAGGGCTCAATTATTGGGCCCGTATTGTTCAACATCTACATCAACGACATACCGACAACACTCAACACACAAGTGGCCATATTTGCAGATGACACCGCGTTATCCGCTCAGTCATGGAAACCACATCTAATACACTTATATTTACAGGACCACCTTACAGTACTAGAATCATGGCTGAGCTACTGGAGAGTTAAGGTGAACGTGGCCAAGTGCCAGGCTTTGCTTCTCTCCAAACGTAGGACACACCAACTCAACACACCTCTAAAACTATTAGGCGAGGACATTCACTGGGGGAACCAGGTCAAATATCTGGGAGTCATACTCGACAGAGGCCTGACTTGGGACCCTCACATTACCAACACGTTAAAAAAAGCAACAATTAGATTAACACAACTATATCCTATGCTTAACAGAACAAGCCCACTTTCACTACGGGCGGCCACTACTATATACGTATCTATGTTGCGCAGCATACTCACTTACGCATCACCCGTCTGGGGCCATGCAGGTAACACACGCACACGCAGACTACAGTTATTCCAAAACAAGGTTTTGCGAATAATCACGAAGGCACCTAGATGTACAAGATTAACACTGCTTCACACTGACTTAAAAGTGCCTTTCATCAAACAACACCTCCGACACTTAGCAACAAAGTTCTACAAACAGGCTCACGCACATACAACATCAACACTCATTTCCTCACTGGGTAGATATGACCCTACCCACGACACACACAGACGGCCGCTGTCCTTACTGACCGCCTAGCTCACACCATACCACCAAAATACAATATACATACTAATAAATTCTGCTTCACAGTTATGTTCCAGGTGACGCAGGGGCACATCTCCAGGGCCGCAGCTTAGCCCCAACGGAAGTAATAATTTGATTGCATGCCTTTTCAGTTTCGAGTAGGCAGCAGAAGAAGAGGCGCATGCCATTCCTAAAATAGACTCACTAACAAGGTATTTGCAAGGTAATACCTCTCCTTATTCCTTAGTATAAGGTGATCCAAGCCCCCAGGGTTCCTGCATGATCTGTCGCGGGATTTTTCCTGGCAGGGTTTCTTTCTTGCCAGGTTTTTTCATCCCGCTCTTAGCGCGACACTTACCGTACTGTTTCATTTCACTATCTCCTGATTCTCCATGGAAAGAGCTTATGAGCTTGGTACATGGGCAATCAATCCCGTTTCCTTCATTCGCGGTAGGGATACTAACCGCATGCGCATGTGAGACGGAGGTAGCTCGCTAGAGGTTGGCTGCCACGAGGGCTGGGCGGGTTTTGGGGGCTCAGACCCGGGTAAAAAAAAAAAAAAAAAATAAGACATGAAGAGGTAGGCGGTATTGGTGTTCCCCGCCCATTTTTTTTTTTTTTTAACCATGGAATGAAAATAAGGACTTTCGTCTTTCGTTTCATATAAGAAACCTTTTGTTTGGCCGAATAATACCAGAGATATGACTGTTTAAAAAAAGGCTTGCATCGTGCAAACATGGAAATGTAATATCAGGCTGTATTTTTATCACTTTAAACGAGTATATTTCCTAAACCATTCAAGATATTGAGCCCAAATTTTCACCAGTTGTTTCTTTAATGATTTCTCATCTTCACACGTATATATAACCTAATATTTTTGGGTATAGACATTTTGAAAAAAAAATTTACATATCAAATTTTTTTAATATAACATAACTATAAAAATGAAAAGTCATAAAGAAACTAGTTGTGAAAATTTAAGGCCGATATCTTTAATGGTTAAGGAGTTATACGCATTTAAAGTGATAAAAACAAATAGACTACATTCCAAAGTTGCATGATACAAGGTTTTATTTAAATAGTCATATATTCACAAATATTTATCCCAACAAGCTTTTTGCTATACCAAATAATAGAAAAAAGTCTATATTTTCATTTGTAGACTTCAGTTTTTAATTATATTTTACGGTTTTCGAATTATTGGGTCGGAAAAAACGGAATAATATTCAAATTTAAAATGCTTATAGCGATCTCGGTTCTACTAGTTCGCCGTCAATCCGCTTGGTGGCAGCACCTGACGGTATGTCGTAGCAGTAATTAACTTGCACAAAAATGCAAATAACTCCAAAACTAAACCAAATTTTGAAAAACTGTTGGCACCACGGCATTCTACGTTACATGCAGCTACAATCTATGTATATAACAGAAAATCCGATTTTTCATCGAAATTTAGGAAAATTTGAAGGGTACCCCCTTCTCATTTAGCAAAAGTCGAAAATTACTCGTTTTCGAGGGCCAATTACTCAAAGACTGTTGAAGATATTTTAAAAATAAAAACAGCGAATGAAAATATGGACTTTCGTCTTTCGTTTCATATAAGAAACCTTTTGTTTGGCCGCATAATACCAGAGATATGATTGTTTTAAAAAAGGCTTGCATCGTGCAAACATGGAAATGTAATATCAGGCTGTATTTTTATCACTTTAAACGAGTCTATTTCCTAAACCATTCAAGATATTGAGCCCAAATTTTCACCAGTTGTTTCTTTAATGATTTCTCATCTTCACACGTATATATAACCTAATAACTTTGGGTATAGACATTTTGAAAAAAAAATTTACATATCAAATTTTTTTAATATAACATAACTATAAAAATGAAAAGTCATAAAGAAACTAGTTGTGAAAATTTAAGGCCGATATCTTTAATGGTTAAGGAGTTATACGCATTTAAAGTGATAAAAACAAATAGACTACATTCCAAAGTTGCATGATACAAGGTTTTATTTAAATAGTCATATATTCACAAATATTTATCGCAACAAGCTTTTTGCTATACCAAATAATAGAAAAAAGTCTATATTTACATTTGTAGACTTCCGTTTTTAATTATATTTTACAGTTTTCGAATTATTGGGCCGGAAAAAACGGAATAATATTCGAATTTAAAATGCTTATAGCGATCTCGATTCTACTAGTTCGCCGTCGATCCGCTTGGTGGCAGCACCTGACGGTATGTCGTAGCAGTAATTAACTTACACAAAAATGCAAATAACTCCAAAACTAAACCAAATTTTGAAAACCTGTTGGCACCACGGCATTCTACGTTAAATGCAGCTACAATCTATGTATATAACAGAAAATCCGATTTTTCATCGAAATTTAAGAAAATTTGAAGGGTACCCCCTTCTCATTTAGCAAAAGTCGAAAATTACTCGTTTTCGAGGGCCAATTACTCAAAGACTGTTGAAGATATTTTAAAAATAAAAACAGCGAATGAAAATATGGACTTTCGTCTTTCGTTTCATATACGAAACCTTTTGTTTGGACGAATAATACCAGAGATATGATTGTTTAAAAAAAGGCTTGCATCGTGCAAACATGGAAATGTAATATCAGGCTGTATTTTTATCACTTTAAACGAGTATATTTCCTAAACCATTCAAGATATTGAGCCCAAATTTTCACCAGTTGTTTCTTTAATGATTTCTCATCTTCACACGTATATATAACCTAATATTTTTGGGTATAGACATTTTGAAAAAAAAATTTACATATCAAATTTTTTTAATATAACATAACTATAAAAATGAAAAGTCATAAAGAAACTAGTTGTGAAAATTTAAGGCCGATATCTTTAATGGTTAAGGAGTTATACGCATTTAAAGTGATAAAAACAGACTACATTCCAAAGTTGCATGATACAAGGTTTTATTTAAATAGTAATATATTCACAAATATTTATCGCAACAAGCTTTTTGCTATACCAAATAATAGAAAAAAGTCTATATTTACATTTGTAGACTTCCGTTTTTAATTATATTTTACAGTTTTCGAATTATTGGGCCGGAAAAAACGGAATAATATTCGAATTTAAAATGCTTATAGGGATCTCGGTTCTACTAGTTCGCCGTCGATCCGCTTGGTGGCAGCACCTGACGGTATGTCGTAGCAGTAATTAACTTACAGAAAAATGCAAATAACTCCAAAACTAAACCAAATTTTGAAAAACTGTTGGCACCACGGCATTCTACGTTACATGCAGCTACAATCTATGTATATAACAGAAAATCCGATTTTTCATCGAAATTTAGGAAAATTTGAAGGGTCCCCCTTCTCATTTAGCAAAAGTCGAAAATTACTCGTTTTCGAGGTCCAATTACTCAAAGACTGTTGAAGATATTTTAAAAATAAAAACAGGGAATCAAAATATGGACTTTTGTCTTTAGTTTCATATAAGAAAGCTCTTGTTTGACTGAATAATACCAGAGATATGACTGTTTAAAAAAAGGCTTGCATCGTGCAAACATGGAAATGTAATATCAGGCTGTATTTTTATCACTTTAAACGAGTATATTTCCTAAACCATTCAAGATATTGAGCCCAAATTTTCACCAGTTGTTTCTTTAATGATTTCTCATCTTCACACGTATATATAACCTAATATTTTTGGGTATAGACATTTTGAAAAAAAATTTACATATCAAATTTTTTTAATATAACATAACTATAAAAATGAAAAGTCATAAATAAACTAGTTGTGAAAATTTAAGGCCGATATCTTTAATGGTTAAGGAGTTATACGCATTTAAAGTGATAAAAAAAAATAGACTACATTCCAAAGTTGCATGATACAAGGTTTTATTTAAATAGTCATATATTCACAAATATTTATCACAACAAGCTTTTTGCTATACCAAATAATAGAAAAAAGTCTATATTTTCATTTGTAGACTTCCGTTTTTAATTATATTTTACAGTTTTCGAATTATTGGGCCGGAAAAAACGGAATAATATTCGAATTTAAAATGCATATAGTGATCTCGGTTCTACTAGTTCGCCGTCAATCCGCTAGGTGGCAGCACCTGACGGTATGTCGTAGGAAGAGGTGCATGCCATTCCTGCCATAGACTCACTAACAAGGTATTTGCAAGGTAATACCTCTCCTTATTCCATAGCATAAGGTGATCCAAGCCCCCAGGGTTCCTGCATGATCTGTCGCGGAATTTTTCCTGGCAGGGTTTCTTTCTTGCCAGGTTTTTTCATCCCGCTCTTAGCGCGACACTTACCGTACTGTTTCATTTCACTATCTCCTGATTCTCCATGGAAAGAGCTTATGAGCTTGGTACATGGGCAATCAATCCCGTTTCCTTCATTCGCGGTAGGGATACTAACCGCATGCGCATGTGAGACGGAGGTAGCTCGCTAGAGGTTGGCTGCCACGAGGGCTGGGCGGGTTTTGGGGGCTCAGACCCGGGTTATAAAATTGAAAAAAAAAAAAAAACAGTAATTAACTTACACAAAAATGCAAATAACTCCAAAACTAAACCAAATTTTGAAAAACTGTTGGCACCACGGCATTCTACGTTACATGCAGCTACAATCTATGTATATAACAGAAAATCCGATTTTTCATCGAAATTTAGGAAAATTTGAAGGGTACCCCCTTCTCATTTAGCAAAAGTCGAAAATTACTCGTTTTCGAGGGCCAATTACTCAAAGACTGTTGAAGATATTTTAAAAATAAAAACAGCGAATGAAAATATGGACTTTCGTCTTTCGTTTCATATACGAAACCTTTTGTTTGGACGAATAATACCAGAGATATGATTGTTTAAAAAAAGGCTTGCATCGTGCAAACATGGAAATGTAATATCAGGCTGTATTTTTATCACTTTAAACGAGTATATTTCCTAAACCATTCAAGATATTGAGCCCAAATTTTCACCAGTTGTTTCTTTAATGATTTCTCATCTTCACACGTATATATAACCTAATATTTTTGGGTATAGACATTTTGAAAAAAAAATTTACATATCAAATTTTTTTAATATAACATAACTATAAAAATGAAAAGTCATAAAGAAACTAGTTGTGAAAATTTAAGGCCGATATCTTTAATGGTTAAGGAGTTATACGCATTTAAAGTGATAAAAACAGACTACATTCCAAAGTTGCATGATACAAGGTTTTATTTAAATAGTAATATATTCACAAATATTTATCGCAACAAGCTTTTTGCTATACCAAATAATAGAAAAAAGTCTATATTTACATTTGTAGACTTCCGTTTTTAATTATATTTTACAGTTTTCGAATTATTGGGCCGGAAAAAACGGAATAATATTCGAATTTAAAATGCTTATAGGGATCTCGGTTCTACTAGTTCGCCGTCGATCCGCTTGGTGGCAGCACCTGACGGTATGTCGTAGCAGTAATTAACTTACAGAAAAATGCAAATAACTCCAAAACTAAACCAAATTTTGAAAAACTGTTGGCACCACGGCATTCTACGTTACATGCAGCTACAATCTATGTATATAACAGAAAATCCGATTTTTCATCGAAATTTAGGAAAATTTGAAGGGTCCCCCTTCTCATTTAGCAAAAGTCGAAAATTACTCGTTTTCGAGGTCCAATTACTCAAAGACTGTTGAAGATATTTTAAAAATAAAAACAGGGAATCAAAATATGGACTTTTGTCTTTAGTTTCATATAAGAAAGCTCTTGTTTGACTGAATAATACCAGAGATATGACTGTTTAAAAAAAGGCTTGCATCGTGCAAACATGGAAATGTAATATCAGGCTGTATTTTTATCACTTTAAACGAGTATATTTCCTAAACCATTCAAGATATTGAGCCCAAATTTTCACCAGTTGTTTCTTTAATGATTTCTCATCTTCACACGTATATATAACCTAATATTTTTGGGTATAGACATTTTGAAAAAAAATTTACATATCAAATTTTTTTAATATAACATAACTATAAAAATGAAAAGTCATAAAGAAACTAGTTGTGAAAATTTAAGGCCGATATCTTTAATGGTTAAGGAGTTATACGCATTTAAAGTGATAAAAAAAAATAGACTACATTCCAAAGTTGCATGATACAAGGTTTTATTTAAATAGTCATATATTCACAAATATTTATCACAACAAGCTTTTTGCTATACCAAATAATAGAAAAAAGTCTATATTTTCATTTGTAGACTTCCGTTTTTAATTATATTTTACAGTTTTCGAATTATTGGGCCGGAAAAAACGGAATAATATTCGAATTTAAAATGCATATAGTGATCTCGGTTCTACTAGTTCGCCGTCAATCCGCTAGGTGGCAGCACCTGACGGTATGTCGTAGGAAGAGGTGCATGCCATTCCTGCCATAGACTCACTAACAAGGTATTTGCAAGGTAATACCTCTCCTTATTCCATAGCATAAGGTGATCCAAGCCCCCAGGGTTCCTGCATGATCTGTCGCGGAATTTTTCCTGGCAGGGTTTCTTTCTTGCCAGGTTTTTTCATCCCGCTCTTAGCGCGACACTTACCGTACTGTTTCATTTCACTATCTCCTGATTCTCCATGGAAAGAGCTTATGAGCTTGGTACATGGGCAATCAATCCCGTTTCCTTCATTCGCGGTAGGGATACTAACCGCATGCGCATGTGAGACGGAGGTAGCTCGCTAGAGGTTGGCTGCCACGAGGGCTGGGCGGGTTTTGGGGGCTCAGACCCGGGTTATAAAATTGAAAAAAAAAAAAAAAACAGTAATTAACTTACACAAAAATGCAAATAACTCCAAAACTAAACCAAATTTTGAAAAACTGTTGGCACCACGGCATTCTACGTTACATGCAGCTACAATCTATGTATATAACAGAAAATCCGATTTTTCATCGAAATTTAGGAAAATTTGAAGGGTACCCCCTTCTCATTTAGCAAAAGTCGAAAACTACTCGTTTTCGAGGGCCAATTACTCAAAGACTGTTGAAGATATTTTAAAAATAAAAACAGCGAATGAAAATATGGACTTTCGTCTTTCGTTTCATATAAGAAACCTTTTGTTTGGCCGACTAATACCAGAGATATGACTGTTTAAAAAAAGGCTTGCATCGTGCAAACATGGAAATGTAATATCAGGCTGTATTTTTATCACTTTAAACGAGTATATTTCCTAAACCATTCAAGATATTGAGCCCAAATTTTCACCAGTTGTTTCTTTAATGATTTCTCATCTTCACACGTATATATAACCTAATATTTTTGGGTATAGACATTTTGAAAAAAAAATTTACATATCAAATTTTTTTAATATAACATAACTATAAAAATGAAAAGTCATAAAGAAACTAGTTGTGAAAATTTAAGGCCGATATCTTTAATGGTTAAGGAGTTATACGCATTTAAAGTGATAAAAACAAATAGACTACATTCCAAAGTTGCATGATACAAGGTTTTATTTAAATAGTCATATATTCACAAATATTTATCGCAACAAGCTTTTTGCTATACCAAATAATAGAAAAAAGTCTATATTTACATTTGTAGACTTCCGTTTTTAATTATATTTTACAGTTTTCGAATTATTGGGCCGGAAAAAACGGAATAATATTCGAATTTAAAATGCTTATAGCGATCTCGGTTCTACTAGTTCGCCGTCGATCCGCTTGGTGGCAGCACCTGACGGTATGTCGTAGCAGTAATTAACTTACAGAAAAATGCAAATAACTCCAAAACTAAACCAAATTTTGAAAAACTGTTGGCACCACGGCATTCTACGTTAAATGCAGCTACAATCTATGTATATAACAGAAAATCCGATTTTTCATCGAAATTTAAGAAAATTTGAAGGGTACCCCCTTCTCATTTAGCAAAAGTCGAAAATTACTCGTTTTCGAGGGCCAATTACTCAAAGACTGTTGAAGATATTTTAAAAATAAAAACAGCGAATGAAAATATGGACTTTCGTCTTTCGTTTCATATACGAAACCTTTTGTTTGGACGAATAATACCAGAGATATGATTGTTTAAAAAAAGGCTTGCATCGTGCAAACATGGAAATGTAATATCAGGCTGTATTTTTATCACTTTAAACGAGTATATTTCCTAAACCATTCAAGATATTGAGCCCAAATTTTCACCAGTTGTTTCTTTAATGATTTCTCATCTTCACACGTATATATAACCTAATATTTTTGGGTATAGACATTTTGAAAAAAAAATTTACATATCAAATTTTTTTAATATAACATAACTATAAAAATGAAAAGTCATAAAGAAACTAGTTGTGAAAATTTAAGGCCGATATCTTTAATGGTTAAGGAGTTATACGCATTTAAAGTGATAAAAACAGACTACATTCCAAAGTTACATGATACAAGGTTTTATTTAAATAGTCATATATTCACAAATATTTATCGCAACAAGCTTTTTGCTATACCAAATAATAGAAAAAAGTCTATATTTACATTTGTAGACTTCCGTTTTTAATTATATTTTACAGTTTTCGAATTATTGGGCCGGAAAAAACGGAATAATATTCGAATTTAAAATGCTTATAGGGATCTCGGTTCTACTAGTTCGCCGTCGATCCGCTTGGTGGCAGCACCTGACGGTATGTCGTAGCAGTAATTAACTTACACAAAAATGCAAATAACTCCAAAACTAAACCAAATTTTGAAAAACTGTTGGCACCACGGCATTCTACGTTACATGCAGCTACAATCTATGTATATAACAGAAAATCCGATTTTTCATCGAAATTTAGGAAAATTTGAAGGGTACCCCCTTCTCATTTAGCAAAAGTCGAAAATTACTCGTTTTCGAGGTCCAATTACTCAAAGACTGTTGAAGATATTTTAAAAATAAAAACAGGGAATCAAAATATGGACTTTTGTCTTTAGTTTCATATAAGAAAGCTCTTGTTTGACTGAATAATACCAGAGATATGACTGTTTAAAAAAAGGCTTGCATCGTGCAAACATGGAAATGTAATATCAGGCTGTATTTTTATCACTTTAAACGAGTATATTTCCTAAACCATTCAAGATATTGAGCCCAAATTTTCACCAGTTGTTTCTTTAATGATTTCTCATCTTCACACGTATATATAACCTAATATTTTTGGGTATAGACATTTTGAAAAAAAATTTACATATCAAATTTTTTTAATATAACATAACTATAAAAATGAAAAGTCATAAAGAAACTAGTTGTGAAAATTTAAGGCCGATATCTTTAATGGTTAAGGAGTTATACGCATTTAAAGTGATAAAAAAAAATAGACTACATTCCAAAGTTGCATGATACAAGGTTTTATTTAAATAGTCATATATTCACAAATATTTATCACAACAAGCTTTTTGCTATACCAAATAATAGAAAAAAGTCTATATTTTCATTTGTAGACTTCCGTTTTTAATTATATTTTACAGTTTTCGAATTATTGGGCCGGAAAAAACGGAATAATATTCGAATTTAAAATGCATATAGTGATCTCGGTTCTACTAGTTCGCCGTCAATCCGCTAGGTGGCAGCACCTGACGGTATGTCGTAGGAAGAGGTGCATGCCATTCCTGCCATAGACTCACTAACAAGGTATTTGCAAGGTAATACCTCTCCTTATTCCATAGCATAAGGTGATCCAAGCCCCCAGGGTTCCTGCATGATCTGTCGCGGAATTTTTCCTGGCAGGGTTTCTTTCTTGCCAGGTTTTTTCATCCCGCTCTTAGCGCGACACTTACCGTACTGTTTCATTTCACTATCTCCTGATTCTCCATGGAAAGAGCTTATGAGCTTGGTACATGGGCAATCAATCCCGTTTCCTTCATTCGCGGTAGGGATACTAACCGCATGCGCATGTGAGACGGAGGTAGCTCGCTAGAGGTTGGCTGCCACGAGGGTTGGGCGGGTTTTGGGGGCTCAGACCCGGGTTATAAAATTGAAAAAAAAAAAAAAAAAACAGTAATTAACTTGCACAAAAATGCAAATAACTCCAAAACTAAACCAAATTTTGAAAAACTGTTGGCACCACGGCATTCTACGTTAAATGCAGCTACAATCTATGTATATAACAGAAAATCCGATTTTTCATCAAAATTTAAGAAAATTTGAAGGGTACCCCCTTCTCATTTAGCAAAAGTCGATAATTACTCGTTTTCGAGGGCCAATTACTCAAAGACTGTTGAAGATATTTTAAAAATAAAAACAGCGAATGAAAATATGGACTTTCGTCTTTCGTTTCATATACGAAACCTTTTGTTTGGACGAATAATACCAGAGATATGATTGTTTAAAAAAAGGCTTGCATCGTGCAAACATGGAAATGTAATATCAGGCTGTATTTTTATCACTTTAAACGAGTATATTTCCTAAACCATTCAAGATATTGAGCCCAAATTTTCACCAGTTGTTTCTTTAATGATTTCTCATCTTCACACGTATATATAACCTAATATTTTTGGGTATAGACATTTTGAAAAAAAAATTTACATATCAAATTTTTTTAATATAACATAACTATAAAAATGAAAAGTCATAAAGAAACTAGTTGTGAAAATTTAAGGCCGATATCTTTAATGGTTAAGGAGTTATACGCATTTAAACTCATAAAAACAGACTACATTCCAAAGTTGCATGATACAAGGTTTTATTTAAATAGTCATATATTCACAAATATATATCGCAACAAGCTTTTTGCTATACCAAATAATAGAAAAAAGTCTATATTTACATTTGTAGACTTCCGTTTTTAATTATATTTTACGGTTTTCGAATTATTGGGTCGGAAAAAACGGAATAATATTCGAATTTAAAATGCTTATAGCGATCTCGGTTCTACTAGTTCGCCGTCGATCCGCTTGGTGGCAGCACCTGACGGTATGTCGTAGCAGTAATTAACTTACAGAAAAATGCAAATAACTCCAAAACTAAACCAAATTTTGAAAAACTGTTGGCACCACGGCATTCTACGTTAAATGCAGCTACAATCTATGTATATAACAGAAAATCCGATTTTTCATCGAAATTTAGGAAAATTTGAAGGGTACCCCCTTCTCATTTAGCAAAAGTCGAAAATTACTCGTTTTCGAGGGCCAATTACTCAAAGACTGTTGAAGATATTTTAAAAATAAAAACAGCGAATGAAAATATGGACTTTCGTCTTTCGTTTCATATAAGAAACCTTTTGTTTGGCCGACTAATACCAGAGATATGACTGTTTAAAAAAAGGCTTGCATCGTGCAAACATGGAAATGTAATATCAGGCTGTATTTTTATCACTTTAAACGAGTATATTTCCTAAACCATTCAAGATATTGAGCCCAAATTTTCACCAGTTGTTTCTTTAATGATTTCTCATCTTCACACGTATATATAACCTAATATTTTTGGGTATAGACATTTTGAAAAAAAAATTTACATATCAAATTTTTTTAATATAACATAACTATAAAAATGAAAAGTCATAAAGAAACTAGTTGTGAAAATTTAAGGCCGATATCTTTAATGGTTAAGGAGTTATACGCATTTAAAGTGATAAAAACAAATAGACTACATTCCAAAGTTGCATGATACAAGGTTTTATTTAAATAGTCATATATTCACAAATATTTATCCCAACAAGCTTTTTGCTATACCAAATGATAGGAAAAAGTCTATATTTTCATTTGTAGACTTCAGTTTTTAATTATATTTTACGGTTTTCGAATTATTGGGTAGGAAAAAACGGAATAATATTCGAATTTAAAATGCTTATAGCGATCTCGGTTCTACTAGTTCGCCGTCAATCCGCTTGGTGGCAGCACCTGACGGTATGTCGTAGCAGTAATTAACTTGCACAAAAATGCAAATAACTCCAAAACTAAACCAAATTTTGAAAAACTGTTGGCACCACGGAATTCTACGTTACATGCAGCTACAATCTATGTATATAACAGAAAATCCGATTTTTCATCGAAATTTAGGAAAATTTGAAGGGTACCCCCTTCTCATTTAGCAAAAGTCGAAAATTACTCGTTTTCGAGGGCCAATTACTCAAAGACTGTTGAAGATATTTTAAAAATAAAAACAGCGAATAAAAATATGGACTTTCGTCTTTCGTTTCATATAAGAAACCTTTTGTTTGGCCGACTAATACCAGAGATATGACTGTTTAAAAAAAGGCTTGCATCGTGCAAACATGGAAATGTAATATCAGGCTGTATTTTTATCACTTTAAACGAGTATATTTCCTAAACCATTCAAGATAATGAGCCCAAATTTTCACCAGTTGTTTCTTTAATGATTTCTCATCTTCACACGTATATATAACCTAATATTTTTGGGTATAGACATTTTGAAAAAAAAATTTACATATCAAATTTTTTTAATATAACATAACTATAAAAATGAAAAGTTATAAAGAAACTAGTTGTGAAAATTTAAGGCCGATATCTTTAATGGTTAAGGAGTTATACGCATTTAAAGTGATAAAAACAAATAGACTACATTCCAAAGTTGCATGATACAAGGTTTTATTTAAATAGTGATATATTCACAAATATTTATCCCAACAAGCTTTTTGCTATACCAAATAATAGAAAAAAGTCTATATTTACATTTGTAGACTTCCGTTTTTAATTATATTTTACAGTTTTCGAATTATTGGGCCGGAAAAAACGGAATAATATTCGAATTTAAAATGCTTATAGCGATCTCGGTTCTACTAGTTCGCCGTCGATCCGCTTGGTGGCAGCACCTGACGGTATGTCGTAGCAGTAATTAACTTACAGAAAAATGCAAATAACTCCAAAACTAAACCAAATTTTGAAAAACTGTTGGCACCACGGCATTCTACGTTACATGCAGCTACAATCTATGTATATAACAGAAAATCCGATTTTTCATCGAAATTTAGGAAAATTTGAAGGGTACCCCCTTCTCATTTAGCAAAAGTCGAAAATTACTCGTTTTCGAGGGCCAATTACTCAAAGACTGTTGAAGATATTTTAAAAATAAAAACAGCGAATGAAAATATGGACTTTCGTCTTTCGTTTCATATACGAAACCTTTTGTTTGGCCGAATAATACCAGAGATATGATTGTTTAAAAAAAGGCTTGCATCGTGCAAACATGGAAATGTAATATCAGGCTGTATTTTTATCACTTTAAACGAGTATATTTCCTAAACCATTCAAGATATTGAGCCCAAATTTTCACCAGTTGTTTCTTTAATGATTTCTCATCTTCACACGTATATATAACCTAATATTTTTGGGTATAGACATTTTGAAAAAAAGAATTTACATATCAAATTTTTTTAATATAACATAACTATAAAAATGAAAAGTCATAAAGAAACTAGTTGTGAAAATTTAAGGCCGATATCTTTAATGGTTAAGGAGTTATACGCATTTAAAGTGATAAAAACAAATAGACTACATTCCAAAGTTGCATGATACAAGGTTTTATTTAAATAGTGATATATTCACAAATATTTATCCCAACAAGCTTTTTGCTATACCAAATAATAGAAAAAAGTCTATATTTTCATTTGTAGACTTCAGTTTTTAATTATATTTTACGGTTTTCGAATTATTGGGTCGGAAAAAACGGAATAATATTCGAATTTAAAATGCTTATAGCGATCTCGGTTCTACTAGTTCGCCGTCAATCCGCTTGGTGGCAGCACCTGACGGTATGTCGTAGCAGTAATTAACTTACACAAAAATGCAAATAACTCCAAAACTAAACCAAATTTTGAAAAACTGTTGGCACCACGGCATTCTACGTTACATGCAGCTACAATCTATGTATATAACAGAAAATCCGATTTTTCATCGAAATTTAGGAAAATTTGAAGGGTACCCCCTTCTCATTTAGCAAAAGTCGAAAATTACTCGTTTTCGAGGGCCAATTACTCAAAGACTGTTGAAGATATTTTAAAAATAAAAACAGCGAATGAAAATATGGTCTTTCGTCTTTCGTTTCATATAAGAAACCTCTTGTTTGATTGAATAATACCAGAGATATGACTGTTTAAAAAAAGGTTTGCATCGTGCAAAGATTGAAATGAAATATCAGGTTGTATTTTTATCACTTTAAACGAGTATATTTCCTAAACCATTCAAGATATTGAGCCCAAATTTTCACCAGTTGTTTCTTTAATGATTTCCCATCTTCACGTGTATATATAACCTAATATTTTTGGGTATAGACATTTTGAAAAAAAAATTTACATATCAAATTTTTTTAAAATATAATATAACTATGAAAATGAAAAGTCATAAAGAAACTAGTTGTGAAAATTTAAGTGCGATATCTTTAATGGTTAAGGAGTTATACACATTTAAAGTGATAAAAACAGCCAGACTACATTCCAAAGTCCTATGATACTTTGAGGCTTTATTAAAATAGTCATATATTTATAAATATTTATTACAAGATTTTCCTTATACCAAATAAAAAAAGAAAGTCTATATTTTCATTTGTAGACTTCAGTTTTTAATTATATTTTACAGTTTGAGTATTGTATCTGAAAAAACCAATATTTTAATTTAAGATGCATATAGCGATCTCTATTCTATTAGTTTGGCGCATATCCGCTAGATTGTTGAAAATAAATAAAATCTGAAACATGAAAATATAGACTTTCTTCTTGTGTCCATTTTTGCATATGTGTGGCCAATAGAACTATAACAACAGTAAAAGAATCTATTAATACACTGACCTGTCATTGCCTAGGCTTGGTTGACAACCTGGAACCCATTGTTTTATTTTCATCAGTGTCTGCCACTTCAGATAAAAACAGTTAATACTGTGTCACATAGTCAGTGCTACTGTTGGTTTGCATTCTTCCAAGTTCATGCAGATCGACTTCTAAACGTATCAATTTTCTGTACTTCATTTTATTTTTAATTTATACCCATAACCTTTATTTGGTTTTTCTAAAAAAAAACTCATTTAGAATTCAAAATAATGTGTGTTTAGTTTGATTAAACCCCACAAATTAAAATGAAGAGTAATTTGAATTGGAAAAATTGTGTTGGAAACATAGATACAATCAAAGTAAATCTAGGCACTATTTACAATTAATTTTTTTATTTTTTAAAAATGTAGTACAAACTTTGATTTACAGTCACATTATTAATATAGTGATGAAAATAACAATGTAAATAAAAACAGTTAATTTCAATGAAAATATTGTACATTAAACAGATTTAAAAGACAATGACTGAATGAAGTTTAATTTGTGGTTTAATATTTATGTTATAAGGTAACAATTTTTAATATTTTCTTATGGTTCTCACAATTTACCGATATATTCGAAATATTATTCTTTACTACCTAATTTAGTCTTAATAAAGTGAATTGTATTTAAAAAAAAGACATATTTTTTAAATAATATGTTACACAATCATTTATTTTTTAAAGAAACATATGTGATGATTGGGAAAAACACTAAAATATACATTTTTCAACTATAGACCAAAATAAAATAATAAAATTTATGAATAAAGTACTACAGTAAGAAAGTGGCTGCTAGATAAATATAGGTACTTTTAATGAGTAATGTAAGAGATTGGATAATACTGCCAACTACTTTCATCATTCCAAGCTATTACAAAATACTTATATACAGCTAACATTGCTTTTGAAGAATGAGTGAGGTTACAAGATTTTATTTCTACAAAACTGATTTTTCAAGATGAATCTTTAAAAAACCGTTGTCAACTCGCCTTAGTTGGAATGAACTTTTTTTTTTAAGATTTGAACAAACAAATCTTCAGCACCTTTACAATAGAAATTTACTGATAGAAGTAAAAGGAAATGCGGGATTGGACGGCAAGGCTCTAAATTAAAGAACCAACGCTTTCTTCAACAACTTGTTATATAACTTACATGCATGTAAAAATGAATATTTTTAAAAGTACTGTAATATAGTCTAATAATAATAATAAATACTGTTAGAAGTAGGGAGGGTATACAAAAATACTTTCAACTATACAATTCTAATAGTTTTTGGTTTCTTGAAAATTTAGTTAATGAAAAAAATGAAAAGAAAAATCAGCCTCTAGAGTTGTCATAAATAGGAGACTTTTTATGAAATGAAAAAAAAACACTAAATACGAGAGTAACTCAACACCTAGGCAAGTGTTCACACACTATCACTGGTCCCAACCACTCAAGAGACAATATGTACAAGACATTATCCTACGCCACACACCGGCGTCATTGTTTATTGTTTTTCGCTAGGTTGTGTGATGCCCAGTTTAAAGATGTCTTCCATGAGTTGCACAGAGCCTCGTCAAACTTTGAACGGAAATGTGCCAATGCATCTTGTTCTGTTAGGTCGAGCACCTGAAAATGGTAGAAATAATGGTGTTTACAAAGCCTGTTATAAGAATAATTGTGTTAGTGAATATTATTGTATTAATAATTATAAATTTTATGAATTTGAGTTACATACATAAATGAAACTATTTTAAATATTTACTAATCTTATAATTTTAAATCAAAAAACAAGGTAAAGATATTATTGTTTTAAACAAAAACTAATAGTTTTGCAGGTCATTTTCTGTAACTGGAAAAAGAAGAGAGGTTTGAATGCTTAACACTATTAAGGTGGGGAAAACTGTGTTCTCTGACAGGACACTTAATAGTTATGAAAGTATTTTCATTGCAAAACTAAAGATGGTTTTGTTGATGAGTGCTGATAAAAGCCCAATCCCCGATCCTAGTTTATTCTCCTTGTTACGACCAAATACATAAGATTCTTCTTTAGAGGCCATCGCTAAATTACATAACGCTAAAATGGATGACTTTTAACCTCCTTCTGTCCTCCATAGCAAACCGGTAACGGCAGTACCCCCCATAATTTCTTAACATTGTCTTGTTATTCTTCTTTACTAAGGTAATTGTTTCGAATGCCAAATTTATAGGCCAATAAAGAAGTACATTAAATGTACCAGTAAATATTATGGTAATAATATAATGAAAAATAGAAAAAATTGTTAAATAAATAAAACAGGAATAACAAACCATTTTTTTTTAAATATGTGGCATCATGTGTACTGGAAAACAAACAGAAATGATAAAATCAAAATAAACTTTAGGTTTGTATAAAGTCAAGACAATATTGATTTAAACATAAATTAAAAATATTGTTTAATAAAAATGTGACTTGAATTAATTCAAACGCAAAGTGATGAACCTATTCGTAACATTTTCCAAAGTCTATTCATCTTCCCACGGAGTACCATATAGGATATGCGGCGACAGACAACACTGGTGCTGCGAGCTTCAAAAAAAGATATGTATACATAATAAACTTAATTTTTAAAATAGAGAAAACTCCGCACATTGTTTACAAAAATTAAAAACTTCAAAAATTTACAAACAATCTAGTTTTATGTCGTGTTTGGCCCAGGGAACTCAGAAGTAAATCAAATTTGCTCATGTATAGTACGCCGCAATACAAATTTTGTACCTCTCATGATGAGTCATGACCGAGTGTGACTAAAGTTTCAGTGTACTTCTGAGTTCACTGGTCTGATCTGAAAAGTTATTGCCATCGAAAAATATTGTTTCGTTAAAAACTTGTTTCTGCTACGTAACAACTGGAGCTGTAGCTGATACAGAGACCACCGTACATGTCTGTACTGTTGTGATACCAGGCTCAAGGTTACATGTTCCTCACATTTTTTCTCCAATATTGTGCATAAATAGAAAAATTAATAAAGTACTTTAAATACATGTTTTTTTTTGTAAATAGATTTTATTTGAGTTTGTTATTAATGAAATTTTATACAGAGCACAGTAGCGTAATTATGATAAATAAATAACAATAACTCTTGCTACAAATATTTAACACCCTTGATGTACATTTTGCCAACACAGTTAGCATCATCAGAAGATGAACATACTCAGTATGTTTGTAACCTTCTGATGATGCTAACTGTGTTGGCGAAATGTACATCAAGGGTGTTAAATACGAGGGCTGTTTTTTTTCAACTTCCGACTGTACCGCTAGACGGCAGGGCGAGCCGCATCGGCCAGTAATGCGCGGCAATCGACTGCGCACCTCTCCCACTACAACCTCACTCGTTTTCGGGCGTCCGACGCCATTACCAGTTTATCCAGTGACACATAAACATGGCTACTTTGATAGAATCTCCCGCCAAGTGTGAGTTGCGAAGTGTCATTCGCTTCTTGCAAGCTGAAGGGTTATCCGCAGCAGAAATTCACCATAGAATGAAACGAGTATACGGTGAAAGCTTTATGAGTGACAGTGCAGTCCGTGATTGGTGTAGGAAATTTAAAGATGGACGAGTTGACATTCATGATGAAGGGGGCCAAGGACGAAAGTCGATCGCAAACGAAGACCTCGTTGAACGAGTTGACCAAAGTGTAAGAAGCAATCGGAGGTTTACGATTACGGAGCTATCCAATCAGTTTCCTGATATTTCAAGGTCAGCCCTATACACTATCGTAACTGATAAGTTAGGCTACAAAAAATATTTTATTAAAATAAGATCCCATTGTCATCCCATTCTAAAATTTGGCATATGTGTACTATAATAAAGTACAAATAACATATATTTTTTTCAGAAAAATTAAAAAAATACATTTTTTAATTTTTCAAAATTTATTTTTAGAAAATGGTAAAATATACCAAAATGAACATGTATGATATCAAATTAAAGCTCTTGTAAAACAGAATAAAATGGTGAAAATTTCAATCTTGTATGTTTAGTAGTTTTGAAAATAAAGCAGTTTACAGTTACCAAAGCCCTGACAATTTTCGTACTTTTTACTATTTTTAAAAAAATTAATAATTAAAAAACTATAAGTTCGAAAAATCTGATATTTTGCATTTTTGTTAGTTTTGATGGTAAGAACAATCATACAAAAAATCAGATCATTCTGAAACCTTAAGGTCCAAAATTATTTTTTAGTTGGTTGATTTGACATGGAATGACCCTTTTATGATAACTTATTCTTTAGCTATATGGAATTAAATCTTACCAAAGTATCACGAAGATAATTCAAGTCCTTTTCAGAGCTAAGTTCAGGCAGGCCTGTGGATATCATCATTGCAAACAGTGAAAGTATTAAGCAGCCATGTCTTCGCAAGATCAGAAAGGCCTGGGCAAAAATAGAATAGAATAGATCAAAGTTTTAACTTATACTTACAGAACATAATTATATGATTTCAATTATAAAATGAAGATTAATTTTACTATTAAAATAACTTCAATTAAGAAATATTATTACAATGAAAATATTGGAAAAAATACCACAAAAATAATAAAAACTAAAAAATTAAAATTAAAAACCCTCATGTAAATTTCGATGACCATGTCAATATCATCAGCGGGTCTTATTACAAAATTACAATCTAGTAAACAAGAAGTTACAAACTAGAGTGACGTCAACCGATCTCTGCGGTTGCTATATATAGGCGTGAGGTAAGCTCCATCCTCGACCAACAAACAATGATCGGCCATCTTGAACCAAATAAGCTATGTGAAAAAGTACACTATAATAATAAATATGTAATGTGAACAGCTAATAACAATAAATAAAATAAAAAACTAATTAAAATAATGCATCGTATTTGTAAAACTACTAAAAAAGTAAAGAATAAAGAGGTGAGTTAGTGATAGGCCCCTTATCTGCATTCATTAATTTACTATTTAATTTTACTATAAAAATACTTTCATAAGTATTGAACAATGTTTTAGAGTTGATACATTTAACTAAAATAACATTTTGATCTAATACATGCTGATTATAAAGGATGTGTTCTGCTACGCTTGCTTTTTCAGGTCTATCATATTTCATATGCACCAGATGTTCTTTATATCTAGTTACAATTTTTCTTTTGGTTTGACCTATATACATCTCATTATAAGTACCTCCAATTTTCTTATAAATAACTAATTTTTCCAGCATTGGAATTTTATCTTTAGGGTTACATAATAAATGGTTAAGTTTATTTTGACTTTTGTAGGCTATCTTAACATTTACCTGTTTAAAAATCGAATCTAACCCTTTTGTTAAAATATTATTAAAAGGTAAACTCATATAATTACAATTTATTTTGGTTTTGAAAAGTGCTAGATATGCTTAAAACATATTTTAATCTTTGCTTCCTAACAATATTATCTATAATTTTTGTATAAAATCGTATTTAACCACTCTTTGATATAATTAATGTCCTTATAAAAACATCTAGGACTAAGTGGTACATTAATCGTTCTGTTAATCAAACTGTTAAATGCTACTATTTTATGTGCATTAGCATTATATTTCTATGGAATTTTAAAGAATTTAATATATTAGAGAATTAAATTTTTTAAATTATTAATAACAAATGTCTATAGTTTTTGCCCACAGCGTGAAAATACACAAGTAAGATAGGTTTACTCAGGATCCAAAAACAGAATAGTAATAAAAATAATTTAACATGTCTCAAAAAAAATACACATATAACAAAAAATTCACTGTTACTAATTATATTTTTATATCTGAACATATTTGTTTTAAAATATAATAACCATGTATAACATAGCACAACTATTTTTAGTAAAAGCTCTTTTACACGATCGTTAGGTTCTGTTATCCGGAAATTTTCTATAACCCCAAACATGCCGACCGAGATGGTGCTGGATATTAGGGCTATTAGGTTTAAGCTGATCAGAAACTTATGAAAGCAGGAATAAAAATGAAGGTAGATACAATATTTAAAATAATAAATAAGCATTTATTCCTTCAAATACATTTGTTAAAATATGTTTATGAAAATTTATCTATCACTCCTTAACACTTATGTACAAAAATAAATTACCTGCTCGCACTGTTTCTGAAAAATTTGAAACTCCAACGCTTCTTTTTTCGTCTGGCCCTTATTGATGACATGTACAAAGTCATGGGTCAGTACAAATGGCACTCGTTCACGGCGAAATCCAAACTTTTCTTTGAAATGTCCAAGAATGTGGCCAAAATCGATATGGAACAACTATGTAAAAAAAAATATATGAAATTAATTGCAAACTTTACAATAATTTAGATAATATTTACAATCATAATCTCTGACAAATTTTTGTTCAGTTCATGTGTCTAAAAACAAAATAAATTCAACTATTTTAGCGTGGATATGGAAAAAATATCAATTACCAAAATTAATATCAGGCAACTTTGACTTGAAATTAAGAATGGACAGATACCTAAAATTTTTGATTCCAATTTCGATTCTCAAATTTTTCTTTCGATTCTCGATTCTTTTAAGTTATATAGGCCTACATGATATTCTCTAATAACGCATTTAATAAACATCTTGGCCATATGGTGAAGCCTTTTAAAAGTTCTGTTTTAATGTAATAGGCTGCACAAAATGTTCGACCTTGATGCATAAAAGGAATTTTTGAAGCGTGACAAACATATTGGATAAAAGTAATGGTTTATTTAAAATTAAAAATATGAACTTCCATTCACAATTACAATATAACCTCAGAAATAGCTATTACAGTTTGTATAACTGGAGAAATTGGACCTTTTGTTTCGACATGTATAAAGTGTGGCGGCCAAAGACGGATAGGTGGGAGGGGGTAGAGTAAGAGTCAAACCTGCCCGAGTAAGACAGCAAAGAGAGAAGAGCGAAGACAAACTGACCAAAGATACTTCCGATCGTATTTGTTGTGCATTATAAATAATAATTATTTTTATGATTTTAAATAGACATGAATTTCTTTAATCGTTTAATACATTAAAAGCAACTTAATGCTTAAATAAGACATAACTGATAATTAATTATATTTTCTATAAATTACACCACATACTTATTTTAACAGTTAAAAAAAACAAGAATCAGTATCGGCATTTTAATCAATGGAGAATCGAGAATCAGAATCAGCCCATCCCTACTTGGAATAGTTACCATTAATCCACTAACTACTGAGAATGATTGCTGATATGGTATGGGAAAAGGTTCATCAGTATTACCTTCATCTACAGCACAATATAATTCTGAAATTATTAATATACTCATCATTGTATTTCTATATGTTTGAGTACAGTAGTTTTCTGGCATTCCTAATGTTACAATATTCTTCTCTGTTTACAAGTTTCAGAGTAATTCCATTTTCAAAACTTCAATCGTACTCATCGTACAAGTAAGATTGAAGTTTTGAAAATGGAGTTACTCCGAAACGCCTCAACAGAGGAGATTATTGACATAGGAATGGAAGAAAACTGTACTCAAACATATACAATATAATTCTCATTAATTAATAATTCAGTTTTCAACTTAACTTGTGAGTTTATATTTTATAGTATATGTATATAAAAACAATGAAACTAAATTTTCACAATACAATGCTTAGTGTTATCTTGCATTTTACGACAACTTAATTGCCATCATCAGTGACTGAATTTCCCTGAGGCAAAGTAAAGCCAAAATAAATCTTTTTATTTGTATACATATTTTAAGTAATATAGTTTAACAAAATATTTATTCTCGGATAAATGTTAACCTTGTATAATTTTCCTTCGCTTCAAATAAACTATTGACAATTCCAGAACCACTTAGTATAAATTTTATTGATTTTGTGACTTTCTTGTTTTATTTAATGGTTTTGTGTCATATTATTGGAAGCCTTTGTTTTATTTTTTGATTGTCAGAATCTTTGGGCCTGTGTGGTTTTGTGTCATATTATTGGAAGCCTTCGTTTTATTTTTTGAATTGTCAGAATCTTCACGCCTGTGTGCACTGAATGAATGTAATGGTTTGATTACATACTTGCTTCAAATGCAGTTTTATTCTTTATCTTTTGAAGAAAAATATGCTCTGAAAGACAAGCAGCCACAGCCATTATTTAAAACAATCCAAAAGGATGAAAACCCAGTAAGAACCTTCTAGTCCCTTGGTATAAGAATTACCCATGGCTTATAACAAGTGTAGGAGGCTCTAAGTTTTATTGTTATGTTTGTGTGTTATTTAGAGGTGATAGAGAATAGGAAGAACCTTCTAGTCCCTTGGTATAAGGATTACCCATGGCTTACAACAAGTGTAGGAGGCTCTAAGTTTTATTGTTATGTTTGTGTGTTATTTGGAGGTGATAGAGAATAGGAAGAACCTTCTAGTCCCTTGGTATAAGGATTACCCATGGCTTATAACAAGTGTAGGAGGCTCTAAGTTTTATTGTTATGTTTGTGTGTTATTTGGAGGTGATAGAGAATAGGAAGAACCTTCTAGTCCCTTGGTATAAGGATTACCCATGGCTTATAACAAGTGTAGGAGGCTCTAAGTTTTATTGTTATGTTTGTGTGTTATTTGGAGGTGATAGAGAATAGGAAGAACCTTCTAGTCCCTTGGTATAAGGATTACCCATGGCTTATAACAAGTGTAGGAGGCTCTAAGTTTTATTGTTACGTTTGTGTGTTATTTGGAGATGATAGAGAATAGGAAGCACATCAGTATCCTAAACATTTTCAAAGAGCATTTTGAAAAAACTAAGATAGACATTTTGTAAACTATATTTCTTGTTACAACTATATGTTTAGCACGATTCTTCTACAACATACCTGACCAGTGCGTTTCACCATGATGTTGTCTGAATGTCTGTCCGCGACACCCAAAACATAGGTAGCAACACAATAGCCAGCACACGAATATGTAAATTCTTCAATTGCCTTATTTAAACTAGTTTCTGAAGTGTTGTAGTCCTTTAACCAAGCTGGAAGAAAACGATAACTAAAGGTTTATTGCTGTTATCTGAGAATTGTGCAGGCCAAAATAATTTACAAGATAATTTTAAAAGTAATTATTATCTAATAAGACAAAAAATTTAATAAGTACATACAATTATGTATACAAAAAATAAATAGTTTTGTTAACTTACTAAAATATATTTCTCTTTAGGAAAGCATTGCACAGCTAGAAGTTATTGGTCTAATATGTATAATCTAATGAAATAGTAAATTTCAAAATAGTCATCGAATAGTTCATTGTTACTGTGATCAGAAGGAGCAAGAATAACCATACTCATATTCGTCTTGTTTGCTGAGACACATTACTATCAGAAGTTGTCCTTGACATAGCAAAAATACTTTTTTAAAAACAAATAAAAAAATATATAGCTAATTTATATACTTCTTCACAAACTGATTAAATATTTACAAAGAATATACGCAAAAAATTACTGTACAAAAAAGTGTAGCCTAATGTAGAAAACAAATTGCATAGTAAACATAAATAACTGACTGCGTGACGTCAGATATACGATGTTAACTCAGTGAAAATAAAACCCGACTGAGAGACAGAGAAAACTCTTACCCGTGCTTATTGTAGCACCCGACTGATAGCTATGTAGCACTGTAGCTATGTAAATAACTTGTTGAAACCATGAAGTGTGTAAATTGCCGATAACAGATAGTAAGTCATTTATTGTGAAAGGGTTTGACCGAAGCATATCTAGAAGAGCAATGGATCATGTTTTATTTATATTTCAGCAAACTATATAGCCGTCTGAGAGTCGGATGTTTCTAGTTACTACACAATATCAAGAGCACAGTAGTACAATATATTACAATGAAAATATTGGAAAGAACCCCAATACCACAAAAATAATCAAAAATAACAAATAAAACGAGTTACTCAAGATTAAACCCTTATGTACATTTCGATGACCATGTCATGATCATCAGAGGGTCTTATTACAAAATTACAATCTAGCAAACAAGATGTTACATACTAGAGTGATCTAGTCGCCAATCATTCTAGTTTGTAACATCTTATTTGCTAGATTGTAATTTTGTAATAAGACCCTCTGATGATCATGACATGGTCATCGAAATGTACATAAGGGTTTTAATCTTAAGTAACTCATTTTATTTGTTATTTTTGTCATATTGGGGTTCTTTCCATTATCTTCTTTCTAGTTACTGGTTAATAAAGATAGATAAAAACAAAAATCGCCTGGTAGACCTCTCATTCCGAACAAAAAAAAAAAAAAAACATGTACTTACCTGTTACACCTCTTTGTCTGGGTAGAAAGAATTAGATAGGATCAAGTAAAAGGCATAATGATCTGGTATAGGAATAAGGAAAATTTATGAAAGGTCTCAAGTAGATCTGCATTCAAATGAAACAAAGAGAAGTGTCCATCTGCTACCTGAAAGGTTAAGGAATTAGGAAATACAGAAAAAGAGTAAAAATGTATTAAATATGTTTAAGTGATGATACAGTCAATGACTGTAGAAAACCTATTTCTTTGACAAACTTGTCAAAGTTAATATCTGTATCGAACATAACCAACTTATATTCAAAGATATTCCCTAGACTGTGGTGGCACCTCAGAATTGTGATTGCACCTAGAATTTCAGCTTACATCCTAAACTCAACCAAGAGGTCTTGGCTCAAGAATGACCTTGTATGACTTTCGACTGGATGTCATAGTTGAACTTCTTCCTGAGCAAGAACGGCAACCTCTAGTTCGCAGTCTTTGAAACCCAGTGTATATGGTTCATGCACAAGAGATATCATAAAGAACAATTTGTCAGAGTGTGCCTTAGGAAGGTCAGAAAACCTGTAAAACTTTCTACATTTGTACAGTGGCCAGGTGAATCAGACTTGTGCCCTGTAGGCTATGAGAAATACCAACTGCCAAGAAGATGGAAATTGTTTGTGGGGGAGATGTAAATAATGTGTATATATATATATATATATATATATATATATATATATAGTTTTGGTTGGTAAAGATTATTTGTCTGTAGAGTGATTCGACAATGGTCAATTGACCGAAAGGTGCCTCATCACTCAAGGTAAAATTATTGCACTTAATGGTGGATAAAATTACTTACAATAGTAATATATTAACTTCATATATATATATATATATATATATATATATATATATATATTTAGGTTAGTTTTGGTTGGTTATCTTTAATCTGTGCATCTGTGACATCTGATTTCTACTCTACACAACCTGTGATTACAATTATTTTATTTCATTCTCTCATATTTCTTTTTGTGTTTTCTCTTCGATTGACAAAGACCACTGTGTGGTTGAAATATATCATTGTTTAAGTGCTTTTATGTGTGTCTATTTCAAGACTACAGAGTGGACTCTTACCAAGGTAAGTCTGTCAGTCTCCTAGTCCAAAAAATCTCTCTCTCTCTCTCTATATATATATATATATATATATATCCATATTTTAGTAAAATAAGTACAAGTTTTAAAAAAAAGTAATAACTGTAATTTGTTCAAAGAGTACATTTGGTTTATTAGCACAATAGTGTTTTTTATTCTTATTGCAAGTGAACCGATGAAATAATTTGTTCACTTCTCACAATAAACTGAAAAAAATTAGTTTATTTTATTTTGTTATTATTTTATAACCAAAGAACAGCATATACACATCTGACAATGGCGAACCGACAATGGGGAGTCGACAATGGGGAGCCGACAATGGGGAGCCAACAATGGGGAACCGACAATGGGGAGCCGACAATGGGGAGCCGACAATGGGGAACCGACAATGGGGAGCCGACAATGGGGAACCGACAATGGGGAGCAGTTGATTCTGACTGCTCAATGATGATGTCATAATTGGAAGTCCAAATCAATGAAAACCCCTTTTTTGGACTTTTATTGTTCATACATCAAATAATATTTTTCAGCACCACTAATAATTTTACAATTTTCTGGCAGCAGCAAGAAAATGTTAATGAGTGTAAATGTATACAAGTAGCTCAAGGTGAAGATGGACACAAATAATATATACATTACCTAATAGTGATCCTTTCCTAAACGCAGAAGTAGCCGAAAACATGCCTTTTTCTTTTTGTATGTTGGCAATAGTTTCTGCATTTAGAACTACTTCAATTAAACCAACTCTATTATCTGTAGATATGCAGCCATATGGATTCATTCTGAAAACAAAATTTTAGAATTTATGTTAGTGATTATTAGCTGTGGATATAAAATTATTGTCATGAAGACCTTTAATTGTTTTATTTTAGTCTAATATAAATTATAGTCACAAATTATCTCAAAAATCTTTTTCAACTGTTTTAAAAGTTAAAAACCACCTTACCCATGTCCAATTGGGATTTTGTAATTTATCTTTTTACTTACTATTTGGGGCAGATCTTTTTCATCTTAGTCCTATCGAACATTGGTAATCAGCAGCGCTATTTGAACCTTATCCTTCCAAGTCGCTATCTTCCTCATAACTGGCCCGGAGATTCTTAGTACCCTCTGACTATCTAAGGTCTGGCAGGAGCTGAAGGCTGTGACTTTAGGTTGTTCAGTCGTGCTGATGATTTATCCTGGAGAGTTAAATGTGGTAATTGCCTGTTGCTTTCCTAATTGCAGTATTAATGCCTTTATAACTGGTATGCAATTGTCATCAATGATTTTGTGATATCGAGCCTTAATTGGAGTTCTTCCAACAGCCTCGACCAAGTGTCAAACCACAATAATATCATGATGTGTTTGATTTCAGAGTCCTAAAAGTTTATGTTGGGAGACACAACTTTAAAGTTTCTTTAGGAATTGCCTGCTTTACAATCACTGGAATTTACATTCCAAGTCGCACATGAGCTTGAACCTGAACGAACAAATACTTTAGTTGTGGTGACCAATCCTTGCTTAAGTAAAAATTACACTTGTTACCAGTAAATTAAATATATTTCTACCCAAATCAGAAATTTATTTTGTTGCAGAGTGTTGAAAAATCTATTGTTTTTTTTTCACTGCTATAGTAAAGCCTCGATAGTTTGGACCAACTAGAACCGGAGTCTGGATTACCGAAAATCCGGATTAACCAGAGAATTATGAAAAAACAGAGATATATGTATATATATATATATATATATATATATATATATATATATATATATATATATATATATATATAGGTTAGTTCTAGTAGAGCTTAAAGCTTATTTAGGAATTTTTGGACTTGATAGGAGACTGACAGACTTACCTAAAGGCAATAGTCCATAACTGCAATCTCTTGGAAATAAGCACATATAAAACACAATAAAACACTTAATACACTATTATTTGAAATATTTCGATCAACATGATCTTCTTCAGTCAAGAAAGAGAAAAAAAACAAACAAAAGATTGAAGTGAACCCAGGTGTGTATAAACACCCAAATGTCACAGATTTATAGTTCATGACATAGTGCTATATGTGATATGTGTAGAAATTGTTATATGTGAATCGTGTAAAGATCGGTTACTTGAAACTAGATATTAAAAGTCTGTCAGAAGGAAGGTAATGGAGCTGTTAAAAATGGTAGAAGTTAGGGGGAAGTTAAAAGGAGTTTTATCTGATGTTGAGGTTAGGAGGCTCTCTAGATTTGGTATACCACTGGTATGATAACTCCCATCTTCTTAATTCTGAAGAGTTGCAATCAAGGGGGAGGGCTTTAATTATTTTGGTGGTATAGCAATCATTGAAAGAGATGATATTGTGACTAGCAGCGTGTTGAGCGGTTGGCCTGTCTATGTTCATGGTTCCAACGTCATGTCTGTGGCCATTCATTCTGATGCTCAGACTATCCGTGGTAAGGCCTATGTACTGTGCCGGGCAAAATTTACATTGTAACTGGTATATTACATTACTGGATGTACAAGTATGATGACCCTGAATCTTGAAGTCCACATTGGTTGCTAGGCTATGGAAACTATTTGTTGGGATGTGTATTGGACATGTCTTGCATCTTGGTCTATTGCACGGAAATAGGTTATCTTGGTCTATTGCACCTATATATAGGTTAGTTTTGGTTGGTAAAGATTATTTATATTTTTTGGACTAGGAGACTGACAGACTTACCTAATGGCAATAGTCCAAAACTGCAATCTCTTGCAAATAAATAAATAGACACATATAAAAACTCAACACACTATTGAAATATTTCGATCAAAAATGATCTTTGTCAATCAAAAAAGAAAAAAGAAAAGACTGAATTGTATAAATAACCAAATGTCACAGATTCACAGATTTATAGTTTATGATATAGTGCTATATGTGATTTGTATAAATATTGATTATTTGAAACTAGATATTAATAGTCAGTCAAAAGGATGTGTCTATTTATTTATTTCCAAGAGATTGCAGTTTTGGACACCACAATACCTTGTTACCACATTATCAACCCAATAAGTTGATATAGTGTCGGCGTTACAACCAAGATTATATTACAGCGGCGACAAATATTTTATTGCCTATTATGTAATCTCGACATTATTTTAGAGTGGCGACAGATATTTTACCGTCCAATATGTAAACAGGACATTATCTTAGAGCTGCAATGGATATTTTACCGCCCGATGTAATAAACCCCAAAAGCGCTGGAATCGAAAAGGACATGATGCTCTGCTGTGTTAGTTTTGTGTAGATCTTGCGAGCTGCCTTATCACGCATCTGCTTCAACGTTAGGATCTAGGTTGAGGTTGTTTCCTCCTGATGTTCAATTATTTGGTTATTCCCTACTGTCATCGTCTGTACATACACAGGTGGCTGTTGCATCAACTCGCACATCTCGAGAAATATGTTTGAAAAATCAAAAAAACACCACAAAAACCGGTCTGGATTATGAGGTGATCCGGAATAATGAGGTTTTACCGTACTTTTCAATAATTAAAATAATGTAGTAGATATTTCCATTAAATATTGATTTTAGAATAGAATAAGGTGCAGTATAGTTTCGGAAATGTTGAATTTTGTAAACTCAATCAATTTCCAAAGCGTCTATAATACAAAGCTTCAAATTACTTTTCAAAATAACAGCTTCAGAAGAAAATTTGTTACCTAAAAAGAATTCATTTCCTAAGGCAGTTTTTATAACTAAATCTTTGGTAATAACAGCCATTTTTCTTATCTTGTTTTTAACTGCTTCTATGCAGTTACAGTATTCTCTAATTATATATATAACATTCTAAGTTTATGGTATTTTCTTGTATTTGTTTCAATAAACTTGATCAGTAAAATTCCTGATTACAGAGCAAAGATCGTGTCATTTCCCAATTGGAGTAATAAATGTACCTTTCCAGTTTTTTTGTTTTGACAATTTTCTACTTTCCTGCTATGATTTATATTCTTATTTAGATTATCATAGTTACCTGCCATTCCCAGCATTGTCACACTACTCGTTGACCACTCACACCATCGATCTGAACTTTTTATGAACTGTTTTTTCCTGTATGGGAATCGTCTTTAATCTTAGAATAAAAAATAAAAACAATAGAAAACAAGAAACCATAAATGAGGAACAAAGGTGGGCGAAGTTTGAATTTCCGAGTAAAGAAAAATATAAGATATCTAATTTTTTAAAGAACCACAAAGTGAGAATTGTAATGAGTACATCAAACACTTTTGAAAATAAACTAAATACTAATATAATCAATGAAAATAAATATGAAATGGAATGTATGAAATTAAATGTTAATGTAATGCAATATATATAAGAAAAACTGGTTGAAAATTCAAAACTAGGTATAAGGAGCACATAAGATAATATAAATACGAAAAAAATGATTCTAATTATGCAACTCATCTTATAGAAGGGATAGCACATATGCCAAGGAAAATTGAAAAAGCGATGAAGCCAATAAAATACGAAAATAAAAGAAAACGCCTCAATATTATTAAAAATGTAGAAATATACAAAGCCCAATTGAAAAATTCGACAGTAATAAACAAACAAATACAGAAGCAATCAAATGTAATATTTAAAAATTTTAAATGGTTTCAAAGTAAATGCACTAAATAATAAACAATAGACAGAGCATTGAATAAGCTGAACCGATATCAGATAAAAGGTTAATAAGAAGGGTATAGTTAGATAAGATTAAAGACGATTTCCATGCAAGGAAGAATAGTTCATAAAAAGTTCTGACTGATGGAGGTCCTTCGAAACGAGTCTACGAGTTGTGTGACAAAGCTGGGAATGACAGATAATTATGATACTCTAAATAAGTATTTTTCGAGCTTGTGGCAACTGTTAATTCCACAGCTCCATGTCTTAGTAGTTTATAGAATTAACAATAACATTATAGATTAGAAAGTGATAAACAATATATAGTGCCAATGTATACATTAATCGGGTTGAAAAGTCCTGAGAAAAAACTAATTAGTTAATTAGTTTATATTACATGGAAAACTTTTGTGTTAATTCGTCATCAGATGACAGAATATTGCATAAGAGAAATTAGAAAATTCAAATAAATTAACCCCATGAAATGCATTTTCCAGCACATTATGGTTTAAATCAACACACCTGAGATCCAAGCCTTCATTCTTCCACAGCTTGTCCATAATTCTTATCATTTGCAATGTCAGCATATCTTGCCGCAAATCGTCTCCATTCTTAAATATAATGTATATATCTTCACCATAGGGATCGTCATTTTCAAAAACAATCCAAAGAGGTCTCATTTTACTGTCCATCACCCGACACTTTTCCATTCTAAAAGAGAGATTCCACACAATTCAACACAACATTAGTCATTTCAAATTTTTTTTATACCAACAAAATTATTTTTTTAAAATTTATTAAAATAAGTATTGAAGTTCATGTATAATGTAATTTACCTATATTCAAAATAATGAAGAGAAATATTAAGGAGTGTATTCTCTAAAAATGTTCACCTAAGGTGAACCACTGTCCAGCGATGAATGGGCGTACCAGCTTTTGATAATGCAAATAGCATGGCACGGCAAAAACCCTCAAGTAATTAAAATTAAACTTACTTGTACATGAAACATTATATATATAACTTATGTAAATGTCAGTTTAGGGTTGTAAATCATTCTTGGGACATGCAGGCAGAATAAGGGTATAGTATTTACTATCTAACATTAAAGCCATTCTGTAAGCAAGCGCAAGGGAGAAGAGGAGTCAGAAAAGGTCAGAAAAATAGGGTGTAACACAAAAAAAATTCAAACAGCAAATACCGTTGGCCGAACGTTATTCGTTCACATATTTAAAAAATAAACTCTGGCTGAAATACCATAAGGGGGGGTTAAAATGCTTCATATTCAAAGGGAGACGAATCAAGGAAAACATGGACTATGTTTTTGAGGTTCGAGGGAGTAAAAACGTTTTTGGGGGAGTATTTGAAAGTTCAAGTTGCAAGAGACTGTTTTTTAGGAGTTTGTTTTTGTAAGAAGAATAGTTAAGCGAGTTACAAAGAAAGTGAAAATAGTTGTAAGTTTTGTTTTGTATAAATAATTCATAAAAAATGCTACGGGTGGTTAAGTAAAGCTATTAAAGAGAAATGGGCTTAGTACAGATTAAAAATATCACTGTGCAGAAATGATAGTGGTTCTAGTGAAATTCCAAGAGCAACGAGTTGAGTCTAAAGACACTCTCAAACAAATAAGAACAACAAACTCATTAGATTATATTTTCAGCCAAACAGAAACTTAGTCAATTACTTATAAATTTAAATTTATTCTTTTCGTAAATTAAAATCAAGTTTTTTATCACACCACTGCACACTATAGAAAAATCCATCATAACCTCCCATTAGATTTAAAAGTAAATAACATTTTATTGTAAAAAAATGTTTTAAGAGAACAAACGGCTGCAAGAGTCTACCTTTGTATTAGAACTTTATATTACTGTAGCTATTAAATTTAAGATTGTTGAAAGCATAAGTTGTAACAGAATTAATGACAGTTAGAATAAATAAGACGTTTTTTACTTATATTAATTTATTATATTAAATCATTCATATTAATTTATAATATAAAGTATTAAAACCTTTATGATCAACCATGACTATTAAATTTAAAACTATTTAAGATTATAGTAGTAGTAACAAATATACAAAAACCTCTTAACCACAAACCTTCTTTATTTTACCCTTATGCACATTTCAGTTACCAAGTAACTATCCTCAGAGGGATAACATACAAAGACTAATCCCTCTGAGGATGGTTACTTGGTAACTATAATGTACATAAGGGTAAAATAAAGAAAGTTTGTGGTTAAGAGGTTTTGGTATATTTATTATTAAATTCAACCACAGTATATTCCTAATAAATAGTAATTATAGTAGTACATCAAGTTTTGAAAATTGGTGACACCATCAGTTAGCTACTTAAACAGGTGTCGCACACCTCACACTGATGTGACACCAACACGATCATTTAACCTACTTTCGAGAGGCAATACTTATGAATATGATGCAAGAAAACTGTAAATAGTGTGCACTTTAGAAATATTACTAATAATTGTATTACTTGATTCTATCTTCATTTGAGCTACTGCCTTTACACTAAAACACTTTAATGTGTATATTATGTTTTACTTGCCTATAGCACTTATTATTTTGATTATTGAGGATGGCTGTTCCAGGAGATGCATTTAGTTATCTGAGTTACAGTCGTAGTTAATAATGGGATAAATCTTCCAAAACAGAATTCCTCAATCCTCAAAAACATAAATGCTACTATATGCAAGTATAACATATTATTATTCATACATGTTTTGTTGAACACAAACTTTCCAATACCTCCACTCCATACTGCCTCACCCAATAGGTCAGTGGTCTGAATTCTGAAGCCTGATTATATTGTCGATATATGATTTGCGAATATCACTCTACATTCTGCTGTAAGTAAAACATGATTTCCCAACTAAAAGGAAATAAAAATCATTTCTTTAATACTGTTATTGAATATTATGTGAATTGAGCCACAGTAATTGTCAAACTTTAAATGGTTGTAAATAAAATGTACACATGTTTTAAATCGGTTTATTTCTTTCTATTTACCTTTTCCAGTTTTACTTTCATTTTAGCCCCAGTTAGTAATTTATAATAAGGTTGAACAGTTTCTACTATTGTTATCAACCAAATGTGGGAAATTATTGTAGACCGTTATTATAATGGACTATTGGGACTGAAAGTTGCTCATTTTAATAAAAGACCATGCAAGTCCAGTAAAAAGTTCATGCAATATCCCTAAAATGCAAATAAAACAAAAAAGGAAATGTAAAAGTCTACTGAAAAGAAATTAACATTTAAAAAATGTAAATTTTATTTATAGTGATTAAAATCATATAACACATTTACTGTGGCTAATGTAACATAAAATTCAGATTGCTAAACAAAATTTTTCTCTTTGATATCTTTAGATTGATATTGAAAGAATTTTGAGGTTGTTTAGAATAAATGTCACATTTTAAGCAAGTGTGTAGGTCAGCGTGGAAGAGAGTATTTGTTTACAAACATTAGGTAAGCATTACTGATAGATCTACATTATTTACAATTCCTTTACATCACTTGAGATAGTTTTAACTAACAGATATGAGATTTAGTTCAGATAGCTTTTAAGTACAGCAGCTTGGAACAATAGTTCTGCAAACATTTTGTTTATAACATACGATTTATAGACACTTAATAAATTTGTATTATAATTATTAGTTATATTTATATACAGTAATACCCCGTACTTACACGATAGGTGGGACCGAGAGGTACCCATGTAAGTCCAATTCGTTCGAGTCGGGGTATAATTTTACATACAATCATACAGGAATTATGTTTAATTCGGACTAAAGACTAAATAAACTAATAATTTAGAAGAAATATGTGTATGTATCAAAATCTTAAATACATAATACAACAAAAAATTATTTTATATACGTATTGCAAAGAAGTAATTTTGAAGAATACAAAAGAAGTTATTTTGACATAGGCTTCATAAAATGTAGTAAATTTGTTTGACGAATTGAAGATTTTTTCTCACCCAGAATTTCCTCGTAATTCGCTAATTTTTTTGTTCTGTAGCAGAAATGTCCTTAACGATGGAGTCTATATTTTTCAAAATTTGAAACCCTTGCTCAATTACACTATGGCATTTTGTCAAGTTTCTAACTGTCAATTCATTTTCTATATCAACTGGGTCTATAGAATCTGCGTTTTTAAGGTCTTGCTCTTGCTCACGCATTTCTATAAGCTCATAAATTAATTGTCACCACTTTGTGTAAGTCCGGCAGTTCTTGAGCATTATCATTTTCCGCTTCTAAATTTAGTTGTCTGGCAAAACCAACAACATCTTCAATCACATCATCAATTTCATCAGACTCTGGCGCTGATTCTGTTTGAGTTTCAGTTAAAGACTTAAAAAAATAGACACACCTTTTTCCAAACGCAATTCAAAGTTATTTGTGAAATTTCATTCCAAGGTTGTCCAATGATTCTCGAAGCATCTAAAAACATATCACTTTTACGCGTGTGTCAAAATTAGTTAAAGTAGTCGGAGGATATCCAGGTGCATTGTCAATTAATAGGAATTGGTTTAAAAAGAATTCGTTTAAACAGACAATAACGTTTGCTTTAAGGTATGAAATGATTACCAAACCAATACTCAAAAAGGGAAGCTGTCACCCAAGCCTTTTGATTTGACTTCCAAATCACGGGCACACCAGTTCTAGAAATGTTTTAATGCCCTTGGACTTCTTGAGCAATAAACTATGACAGGTTGCAACTGTCACCAGCTGTATTTGCGTCAACCACCATTGTCAATCGGTCTTTGGCGACCTTAAATCACGGAAATATTTCCTCTTTATGGGCTCTAAACCTTCTTTTAGGGATTTTCTTCCCGAACAGGCTAGTTTCTGCGTAACTTGTTCAGCACGTTTTAAAACCGTGTAACTTCGGAATCGGGTAAAACAGGGTAGCATAAATCGAGGTATTACTGTACTATATTTACAGCTTTATTTTATAATTTAAGAGGAAGATTACTTAATGGTATATCAGAGTGTCAGCAGCTGTTTAGCCAGTATACCGGCATGGGGACTGAGGTACATATTTATGTGGTTAGCAGTTTGGGTGTGTTTAACTTTAAAAATACTCCGTTATAAGCAATACAGTTTAATAGAGCATATCATAATGAGATTCTACTATGTAGTGGATTGTTAGAAAAATATAATTTCAGCACTCAAAAATTGTTCTACACATATACAGAAAACAGCTGAATAGAAAAACTGGGAAAATATTTTAAAATTAGATATTTTTTCTACATAGAACATAAGCAATCACCTATAAATTCCCATTCTATTTTCCGAATAGTAGAATAAATTACTGAAAAACTATTGTTCCTTAACAGTTATAAAAAAATGTAGTTGAGTTGATTTATAATTAAATTTTGTTACAAACAAGTAATAGAACAGTTAAAGCAGAGATCTAATTCTCGATATAAAAAATCCTGACCAAACAAAAATAAAAATGATTCAACCATTTAGCCAGTACATTTTATTTAGGCCAAATTACGATCTTAAGGAAACAGATAATTTGCTAATACTGTATTATAAAATCAATTATCAATGGTTGTACACAAAAGTATCCAGATTTCCGTGAAACATTGTTTTTTACACCACGTCATGTAACATTATTTTGTTTAATAAAATAATATTAATATTAGTGAGACAGCATTAAAAAAACAAAATCAGGACAGTTACTTAATAATAATAATTTAAAAAATTGTGAATTTGTTCATTCATAAAATTTGTAAACAAAATGCTAAAGATACCAGATTTCTACAAGCTTAAAATCAGGCATAAAAATGATCGAGGTGAAATGCGCAGAGTGATGCACGGAAGATTAATTACAGTTGTAATATTACTAATTTGTTGTTCTTACTTGGAGTTTAGGTTGGCTAGCGATATGCTCTTATTAAAATGCAGCAGATTCGAGGGACAAAGAATTATGCACATCTGGTGCACAAAAGTTTCTTTTAAAAAAAAGAAACAATGTTTGGTTAGGATTTTTTAATACAATATTTAAAAATGAGTTCTAAAGTAATATTTTTATTTCTGCACTAACTAATTAATTAACATCTTAACACGCAATCTCCAAGCCGATCTAAACATGAAGATGGCGGAAAGAACCGGCAAAAATGATCAACTGCACATAAATTTTTCAGATAAGTGATACAATAATTTGTTACAATCTTCTTCTTCAAAATGAATTCGAATAAATACTGTTTTATGTAATTAACAGTTTTGGCCGGTCCAATAGTGAAATTTCTAATTATTGGTGTTACTTTTTAAGTGTTTTAAATGAGTGATTAAGCCATATGATGTTAAAATTATATGTTTCCAGTGTCAATTTTTAGATTTATAGTACGTATTATACTTTAAATGAATGAAACCACCTCATCTCTTTACCTCAATTTAATTAATTTCATAATTGTTCTATTTTGTTAACTTCCTAGTAAAAGAGATAATATATTTTAACAAGTGTAATTAGACAATAATGTTTAATTTGTTCAAGTTTTCTTCATTTTGAAACTCATAATTTATTAGATTCTTGATTTGTATTATTCTTAAAATGTGTCTTTCTTTGAAACATACCTCTTATTAATTCATTTAGAATGCACATAACCTTTGCACATCAATTATTAATTATGTAACATTTATCTGCAATATTCAACATCTATCATAAACAGTATTACAGTCATAGTACAACAATGAGTACTTATAAGTTACCACAAACCTTACTCTCCGACACTTGAATGCAGGATCCAGAGGATTCCGCACCATCGAAGTCGCTTCCACACAATGTGTTTCTGCTAGAGTTTCCTGCAAGAAATTCTTTGCTTTCTCCTTGTCTTTTCGTTGACGCATCGATTCCGATGTCGTCTTCAGTTTCTCTAAAAAATCCATCTGTTTCTTTAAAGTACGCATATGTTCTTGACTGCCCCTGCAGTATGCTTCCAGCATCAAACCAAAGCGAACTGACACTGAAGCTACGTGCATCTCTGATCTAAAATAAAATTTTTGTAGTAATTTTTAAAAAAAATAACAGTTAATTATTAAAAATTCAACAGGTAATCTTTTTATACAAGTTTCAAAATATCTACTGGTTAGTCTTAACTAACTGAAATATTAACACTTTCAAGCCTATGATGAAGTATAGGTCGGGCCGTTTAGTTAACGATAGTTCTCTATGCCTGTGTATAGCTCGGGTTCCGATAATTATTTCTACGGCAACGTAGTTCCTACGTATTCTCAGTTCGCCAATATCGTCAGTTTGTCCTGCGTATTCGTCAATATCGTTCTTTATATTGGTTATTCTATTTAACATATCTTTACCCTTAGGCCATTCAGAGTTTCTTTTACAAACAAAACCTTATTTGGTCAAGTGTAGCAACCGAGAGCTATCAGACATTTGTTTGACAGGTGTTGGTTTGGTCACATAATGAGTGTTTTATTAGTGAGAGTTGTTGTTTGCTCTAAATTTTATCCATCCCTCATTTCGTTTATTTAATTTGTAGTTTGTGTAATTTTCAGTTTACGTTTCGAATTTGTTGTTTTTAGCTTTAAATTTATCTTTCGGTTATTTAATTTTTATTGTTAGAGATATTACGTTATAGATATAATGACTAAAGGCACTTTAAGAAGCAATTAAATACGAGATATGTTGCTTTTAGGCAGTGATAGTGACAGTGAAACCTACCTAGGTCAAGGTACAATCGACATATCTTTCATTAATGAACTGAATAGAAATTTTTTTTAGCTTTAAAATGATATAACATGTAATACTATTTTCATTTCAATGTAAAATATATGTAGTGAAATGCAAACATGTACAGTGTTGCTATTTTATTATTTTTTTGGCTTTTTATACATTTTTCAAAGAAGTATAATGCCATCTATATGTAAGTAACCAATTCATTTGTATGCATAAAATGAAAGCCTCTTTCATTCCCTTTACAACAATGTATAATTTTTAGTTACTTAGAGCTTAGCTAGTGAGAACAAATCACAAAGGTAGAAGTCAAAATAGTGAACTCAAAATCTCACCAAAATTAGTTTTTAATACACACACACAACAAACTAGTTTTGGCGATGATGTCGCCTTCCTCAGTGCTTGGCTACTACTACAGTACAGAAACTAGTTTGTTTATTAAAAACTATTTTTTTGTGAGATTTTGAGTTCACTATTTTAACTTTTACCTTTGTAATGCATAATTTGTTTAAAATATGGTATTAATTATAAGTCAGGAACTTTTAATTTTTCACCTAAAAACCTTTAATAAACAGGTGCCTATTAAAGGGCTAGGCTTCAAAGTGTTATTTATAAATTTGGATAACTCATGTTTTCAAGTGGACTGACAGTTTTTCAGAATTCCATGCAGCAAAACATTATTCAAGGCATGTCTTACAACAAATAACGCTGGAGAAGGATAAGCTAGCACATAGGACTTAATATTAAAAGATACCATGAGACCTACCTAAGATGCCAAAAGAGAAAATGACCAATCATCTGGTTATTAAGTGCTCGTTTCAATAGGAACTCAACAAGGTCACAATACAAGTACGACTCATGTTTAAGAGCTTGGACCAGCTGAAGAAGGTACAAAGATAAATCTTCATCGCTGCAACAATAAATAATAAAATCATATACATACAAAATGCATCAAGTTAATGACAATTAGAAACAAAAACAGTGAAACTGTAAAAATTTCTGATTTTGCCAAGTAACAAAATTTAATATTACTTACCATGTAAATGTGCAGTACTACTAAACAACTATGTATGCACTAACTGTTCAGTAGTTTTACCTTGTAAGAATTTTCTTCAGAACTTTATATTTTCTATTGAGCATTTTGTTTTTAATTAGGTTTTTGAACAGGGTAGCCACTCAGTTACATCTCTCAAATTTCCCACCCTAAATAAAGAATTTCCCATACCTTTTTCAATTTAAGTATAGTAACAATAAATATCAACAACAGTCAAGACGTCAACATACGCGACCAAATAAACTTGATTTTCCACTTTGTACCCAAATTATAAAAAAGATATATATATATATATATATATATATATATATATATATATATATATATATATATATATATATATATATATATTTTAAAACAACACAGGTTATTCAAATACAAGAATATTTATTATTTTATATCCAAAGCTTTTCGTTGGCAAACAGTACCAACATCATCAGGAATGAAAATTACAATAATGTAAGCTATAGGCCTAAAACATATGTTTATGAAATAAACATATGTTTTAGGCCTATAGCTTACATTATTGTAATTTTCATTCCTGATGATGTTGGTACTGTTTGCCAACGAAAAGCTTTGGATATAAAATAATAAATATTCTTGTATTTGAATAACCTGTGTTGTTTTAAATTATTAAACAAGAAAACGTATTTTATATTTATATATATATATATATATATATAGATTTTTTGGACTAGGAGACGTGGTCAGGCCTATGTATGGATGGTCTGAATATCAGAATGAATGGCCACAGACATGATGTTAAAATTATGAATATGGATAGACCAACAGCTCAACATGCTGCGAGTCACAACATCACAACTTTTGATGACTGCTATACCACAAAAATAATTAAATCACTCCCCCCTGATTGCAATCCCTCAGAACTGAGAAGGTGGGAACTATCATACCAGTGGTATACCAAGTCCAGAGAATCCCCTAACCTCAACATCAGATAAATCCATTCATTTTTTATTTTTTTTTTTATTTTTTTTTTTTTCCAAATAGCCTTATCTCTTTTCCCCTGACAGACTTATATAAACTATAACCACTCATATGTTCATGGAAACAATATAAAATATATATATCTTTAATCTGTGCATCTGTGACATCTGATTTCTACTCTACACAATCTGTGATTACAATTATTTTATTTCATTCTCTCATATTTCTTTTTGTGTTTTCTCTTTGATTGATAAAGACCACTGTGTGGTTGAAATATATCATTGTTTAAGTGCTTTTATGTGTTTCTATTTCAAGACTACAGAGTGGACTCTTACCAAGGTAAGTCTGTCAGTCTCCTAGTCCAAAAAATCTAAATAATCTTTACCAACCAAAATTAACCTAAATATATATATATATATATATATATATATATATATATATATATATATATATTACAATGAATTCACAAATACAAATACACTTTTATAGTACTACCAAAAAAACAGAATTTTATAATTTGCTATACAATTCCTGAAACCCTAACCGAGTTATCAAAACTCCTGTATAAATCCTGATATTCCTGTTTTCTCAATCGGTACCTACGCTGTTGACTCATTTTTCAATTGTTTTTGTAAAAATTATATTAGCAAAAAAAAAGTTGATTTTCACTATTTGTTACTGAATATAAATTTACATTGCCAAGGTTGTAAAATTTAACTGTGTTCAAGTTAATTCATCTAGAGAGAGATATATTATAAAATAAAATACACTATACAATAAGAATGATTTTTATATCCACTCTATTTAAATGTGAATTACGTTTACTAAAATTTCATTTTTATAAAACATTTAATTACACATTGCTACTATGAAAGTCATTTATTTAAAAGTAATTATTGCATGACCGAGGAAAAACTTTTGAACCTACTTTCTAACGTGTTTCAAAACAATCTCTCAACCAAGTAGGCTCAAAAGTATTCATTCTGTTGCGCAATAATTACTTACGATTTAATCAGTGAATTCAAGATGATTACAACAAGCAACTTTGTTTATTTAACTGAAAGAATACAAAACCTATACAGAGCACAGTAGCATAGTTATAATAAAGAAAGAAAGATAACCTTTGCTTCAAATATTTAAATACCTTTGATGTACATTTCAGGTTTAACGCCCCATTGGGTTTGGAAACTACCTTAACACTCAATTATCTATACTCCATTACACACTTAACTTGGCTTAATCAGCTGATAATCATCTGTAAACGTCACTTTTAAACCGATTTAAACAGCTGATAGTAAATGTTTGTTGTTATTTATCTTTCGAGGTTAGTTATACTTTACAAATGTTATGTTAGAAGCAGAAGCTTTTTTTTCTCTTGGTTTTTCAAGACAATAATCGGTAGATTTATAGTTTGATATTATTAATGAGATTTAATTTCAGTAAATTAAATTCAACCCAAATACAAATTAAATTAATACAAATATTCGACAACCCTGTACGAAGGTTGGGTACTCTGCTAGTATAACATAATTTTTTACAACTGTTCTTACAATAGCATGTGAAGGGTCATAACAAAAAATTTTAATGGTTTGTCTAGAGCTAAATAATTGCTAACATAAAGAGAAAACATATTAACCTACGTCTATAAAAACATTTATTAAAACCTTGAAAAATTTTACATAACCACGAGGATATGTTCCCTTAATTGAATGTTCGCTTAATGTAATAGTAATCGCTTCAAAATAATGTTGCCTTTAATAGAAAATCAATTAATATTACAAAGGAAAAATGCCTTAAAACTATAACACACCTAACATCAACGAGGCATCTGACAGCAAAACTTCTCACGGTATTGTCAGCATAAGCATAGTCCAACAGTTCTAAAGCCTTCTCTGGTGGAAGTTTAGGCCATATCCTCAGCAAAGACATAACGTCTGACACTTCTACATGATCGTTCCATTCTACACAGTCTAATAACTTAGGCAATAAGTTAGGTACCTGAGTAATCAGCTCATAACGAAGTGACCAAATGACTTTACGTTCCTGTTCATGCATTTCATGAAGTGGGTCTCTCTCGGCCATTAACCTGGAATGTTCAACACAAACACAACTATTACTGCTAAATGATTAAATAACAGAAGCATTATATATTGATACTTACTTCTTCTTTACTTCGTCCAGCTTCTGTTGTAGCCGATGGCTCGATGTCCATGATAAATTGTTATCGCAGAGTTCCAATGATTTTTGTTTGTTAGAATGGTATTAATGTCCAATCGATCTACCCTTAAAAGGTCCCTGGCCAGATTTGGATAACAGCACTTAATGAGGATGTGCTCCAGGTCTTCTTCTCCACTTTGGCATAAGGCGCATTCTGGTGATGCCGCTAAATTGAACCGGGTTAAAATGTGTCCAGTCCGAGCTCTGGCCGCAAAAGTACATAGCCTTCTTTTGATTCCGCTATATATGTCTTCTTTTGCCGGTTCATTCTGGAGGTTAAATAGGGATCGATCGACAGGACATTGTGACCATTCTTCAGTCCAATTAAGTTTTTTAAATCAGATAATCATTTTGAATAGTATTAACAAAAACTTAAAATTATATAAAATGATTATTACGTTTAGTACTAAAGAATTTAGAACAAATCTGATTTCTTAAAAATAAAATAATATTGTTAAAAATCAGATTTTCAGTTTTAATTTCTTATTGTTGAATAAAAACAGAAGAAAAAAAGTAATATGAGAAAAATTCATTGGTAATTATGCAATTTAGGCAACTAATCACACATGTCTAAAAACAACACACCACCTTACTATGTTTGCTTCCGCAGAATACCTTTTGCCAGCTTACATCATACAAAAACACTTACATAGACTATCCCACGAACAAAACAGAAGATATAGCTTTCTCAATTGTTTTTATTTAAAAGTAATGTGTTTGTGTACAAAAGTAATTTGGAAGGGGGTATGAATGAATGTAAACTAATGTAACCAAACAGAACATAAAGAAACATATAAAATTAAAATAGAGATTACGTAACATAAAGCAGGAAAAAGATACGATGTAGTAGTCCGCACCATCAATTGCTACTGCGTGTAGAGAAAAAGTAGTTCCAACTAAAATTTGATTAAAAATAACCTTCCAAAGCAATAAAAAAACAAATATCATATGAATTTTCTTCACTATGCAATTGTATAAAGCCAGAAAAAAATTTTGCATTGGACTAAAAAATAAATTTTATAGAATAGAAATTATTTTTCCAATTAATCACAAATAATTGTTATTATTTCAAAGTACATATAATTAAAATTAATTTATAGAATTTAAGGAATAATCATCATTATAATACTCATGTGCCTTGGATATCTGGTTTTTTGTTAAATCCAAATATTGGTTTCTCTGGAAAATTTTTATTGAAAATACAGATCCCCATATAGTTGCAATTGGAATATAAGAGATAAATCATCCTTCGCTGCAACACTTTGAGGATGCCAGAACAACCTTGAGATGACACTGGAATAAAGGCTGAGTGTTATAGCTACAATGAAAGAGTGTCTTGGGAAATGAATTGTTTGCACATGTCAGCTCAATGGATAGGTGTACACCATTGAAACACACACACACACACACACACACACACACACACACACACACACACACACACACACACACACACACACACACACACACACACATACACACGAAGAACAACATATTATTGTATGCACCAAGTCATACTGGCTATTATACTAACAGGTTGTTAGAAGCCATTTTAGTTAGCCAAATAGATAGTTCCACATTATTTTCTATATTTACGAGTAATGGTTTCACAAGATCTGCAAAAGATATCACTGGTGCGGTTTGATTTTTAAGTTGTGTGTTACAGTTTTATACATCCTTCAGCCAGTTCAGATAAGGCACAAACTTGGGCACAACGTCCAATGTTGTTGTCTGCCGTCATTAAATTTTCATCAGGACAAAATTTCATGTTTACTGTTTCTGAGAATAAATAAATAAAGATATTGTTTAACTTTCTGCCTGTATTGTGACTATAGGACACTGGAGTGAATTAGAAAATACTTCTTTCTAAGGAGAAAGGGCAATACTTGTCCTTTGATATTTATTTATAACAGGTTGGGTTTATAATGTGTGTTTTTATACTAGAGACAGATTTAAAAAGTTTGTCATACTTTATATTCATTTATTCTCTAATTAAAATGTGAAAAAGTTAATCAATTGCAGAGTAAAATTAAATTTGTTACTCTACTTGCCTTATATGTTCCAAAACAGATCTTGAAGTCTGTGGCCTAGCCCCAGCCTCGTCTCTTAAATCTTTGTCCCCATTTAATGCAGCAAATTCTAAGATTTTTTCTGTTGAAGGATACATGATTGTATTTTCAGCATGATATCTGCAATCACAAGTAAATCGCCATTGTAAAATTTTTAAAACTAGCAGTGTTATACTATGAATTTTAAACCTGGTATGATAAGGATTAATACCAAGTGTGTATTATTTTTATGAAATGCAGCTGCACCACAGAGGTGTTTTAGCTTAAAACACAAACGTGTTAGAGCAATGGCTTCAAGCCATTTTATTTTCACGTACCCCTAAAAATGTTTTTTCCAAAGAAAATTACCTCCTATTCCTCGACATGGTTAAGACAAACAGTTGTTGCCTGATGGCCTTGTAAGTACTAGTAACGGGTGGAGCAAGGACAACCAACTATGTATATGATAATTTTGTGTAGGCAACACGACAGATGCTTCCCTGAAAGTTTCTTATCATCAAATCGTAGACCCATTCCTGCATTTGTATTGTTCACCTAAATCTGGAATAGATGTTTCTCATCGCTATTCTATTCTGTGCTTTCAGTCTCACAAATGTACAAGCTCCACGTAATTTCCTATCAACTACACATCAACTAATAATGTCACTTTCTATTTGTTTCAATTCCAAAGTGTAAAATACTGATGTCCGCCATTACTGGTATGATTTTCTCGTAACACCCCCTCCTGTTGGGCTTCTACGTACCCCTGGAGGTACGCGTAACACAGGTTGGGAACTGCTGTGTTAGAGATTTAATTGTACTTATATATTAAACCTAAAATCTCTATTGTGAATAAATCTTTTCAGGCTAAATTAATGATTTTTATTTTGAAAAAAAAAATCTTAGAAAAGGAGTTTTAATTCTCATATGGATCCATTTGCTTTTGAAAGATGTTTTTTGCTTAGTAAACATGTAAAAACAATTTTTTTTGAAGACATGAGTAGAGAGGATTTGTTTTACTAAATCGCCTAAAAATATTAAATATTTCACCCTTTTGAAGTCCGTTCAAATTCTCCTTTTTCAATTCCTTCTATTAGCTCACACTCTCCTAATATATAGACGTCTGTGATCTCTAAAGGATATTTATCGCTTCTCGACATCTGCACCGTGGATAAGGATAGACATTTATAACACATAACTTGTTTTATCAGACATTAGATACACGATAGATGTCTATCTGTCATTGTGGACTGTCAACTTGTTCAGTCAGTCACCAAAGTCATCAGTCAATTTGGTATCGGTCAACAACTGATGTTTTTTATGTGACATACTGTGTCATTATGAAAAATCTGCAGTCGTCAGGACAATATGACTGTAAACGTAAACGTAAAGTTGCATTACATTTGGAAAAAGGGTGCTTTAAACATCAAACTGAAAAGTTCTAAATTTAAAAACTACTTAGTGTAAATATATGAAAATATTTTTAATAATTATTATGTTTTTGTGTATATCCACTATTTTGAGAGTCTAGAATATTATGCAAATTTCAAACGGAAGTAACTATTAATTTGTTTTTACTAATTACGATTACAAATAATAATTAATTCACAAATAATAAACAAAATAATTAATAAAATGTTGCACCGGTATAAAATATATAACATTCAGAGCCTTATAAGTCAGACTATTTTCATAGCGAAACAACTCAATTGACATGAGAAATTAATTTGTGGGACCTAGATCTCTCCTAATGTGGATAATTTCAAACAGCAATGAGCTAAACTGATTTAATTTTATTTCTTTGCTACAATTATTTGAAAAATAATCGATCAAAATTTCTATAAAAAAATAATCTTTAAGCAAGTTATCAAGTAATAAAACCACTAAAACTGCACAAACTTTTTATTTGTCTTATTGTTTTATACAGTATTATTTGCAAGGTTCACGTAGTAATTTCCTCTGTAGATAATTCCATTGAAATCAAAATGTACATCAGGACATAAATAAAAAGTTTCATGGTTTAAGAGGTTTATTCATTTATAATTAAGTTATACCACAATTGCTGCAAGTTATTATTAAGTTATCAACTAGTTTAAAAATAAAGCATTTCACATACAGTCAACTCCCGATTATCCGGGATCGCATCAACCGGGTTGCGGATCAACCGGGATCATCAGCTCCACTTGAAGCAGTGGGGCGGAAGGAGTCAAATGAGAACGCGGCGGACGGATGTGAGCGCGGGCGGTCATTGGGGCGTACAGTAACCTTTACGGAATAATTAATAGACTGTCAACTCGCCCGCAGTCTCCACCCCGTGTCCTAAATCCTTCCTACCTGTTTCCGCGCGACGCGCACTCACGGGCAGAGTTTCGGTCAGCATGTCTGAGTTTACGGTATATTTCTTGTTGTCCTTTTATAAATTCACGCGGTTCTATGACGCGCGAATCCCTAATTACGCATTATCTCCAACGTCCAATCAGATCAGAGCACATCGAAGCATCTAAGTGATGCATGGAGGTGCGATAACCCCGAGCGCGAGCGGCCGTTTTTCGGTGAATAAATCCGAACGCGGAATTACGCATTCGCTCGAGTCGAACGTAAACACTACCCTTCCTCAGTGGTCAGTCTATGTGTTGCTTCTGATCAAAACGAACTGTACAGTAGTGACGATACAACAGGAGGCGGTACTATTTATCAGCTGTTTTTACAGTCATTGGGTAGAAGTAGGGCTGTGGATATTATGGTATTTGTTTTAACCGTGATTTCGCATTATCCGTGACGGCCCTGCCGGTAATTATCCCGGATAATCGGGAGTTGACTGTACTTATTTAAAATATTAAATTATATCTTCAACTGAAATAAATATCTTCAAAACATAATTCTTCTCTTGTAGATAACTCAACCTGTGAATTTGATCAAATGCAACAGCGTTTTGATTATAAAAAAATATTCAACTTAATGCTCAATTACCACTTACTTATGGAATGTTATAGTGAGTGCAGTTGAATGTTCAACGTTAGGATTAGACACAACGGTACCTAATGGATGCAACAGATCGTCTGTTTGCGTTTCCTCAGCGAAAGTCCACATGTATAAAGTCATAGCACCAGTTTTCAATTGGTCTTTAAAATCGTATACTGTAGTATTCACCCATCCCATTGGGTTAACATAGAGTTCCTTAAAAAAAAAGTAATATTACGCACACACAGCATAAAATTACGAAAGGTTATACTTGATAAAATGGAGTCGTTTTTTAACTTATTCATTTTCACAAATGTTATTCAAGAATTGTTCTAAAAAACATACTATTTTAGTTGGAACAAAACATAAATACTACATCTAAAGAACTAACAGAAAAAAATATTAAAAAGAAAACAGTTGATTAAAATTGCAAACATTTTTGAAAATACTTATTGATTATGAGACATAACCTCAATGTAGGAAGCCGAAAAAATCATTAGAAACTATATCTAAAAAGATATTGCAATGTAAGTAAAAAGTATAAAGTTGAGAGATTTGGAATTTAAAAATCAATAACTCAAACAGTGATAACATCGAAATCGGAAAATGGGTAACAAAGCATTAAACAGTAGACATTTATGTTAAATAATGCTCGGAACACTGTTACCTTAATACTATAGCATTTCATAAACTTAATATTTTTTCAGGTTAAAACATGCCTACTCTACATAATACCCATGAAATTGAAAGTTTCACACACACAATTTTAGTGAAATTAGGAATGTTTATTCTTTATCAGAAAGTTTCAAGCAGCAGTTGAACTTTGTTTGTAGAAACAAATGCTGTGCACATTCTGTTTACAAATGCTACAGTTTAAATGGACCAGGTTAAAATTTTACCTTATTAATAACCAAATCTATAACTATACTGTATTGAAATTACCATGCATGTAAAGTAAGGTTATGTTTACAAAACCTTTGTCAATTTTTATACAGTAATTATGTTTTGGCCATTTCTTGTTTGGATCACATTTTTTAGTAACAATTGTGAAAATGAAAAAAATTGCAGTTGTTTTCCATTTTCTCAAATATTGCCCCATGAAAAAAACAACAAAATGGATATAGATGAAACTCAATTCCACAAAAATGTTATTAAGTTTTAAAAACCGTAAGGGAACTGCCTAAACATTACAAATTAAAAACAGGTGTTACACTTGAGTCTTTAAATATGGAATTGTCTGTAGAATAGCACACAATAAAGCCATTAGAACTACAAAAGGAGAATGTTAACAAGAAGTTACAAGAGGAAATGAAAATATATGGGACCAACTAGTGGCTCAACAAACATCTAAATGAAATTCTATTTTTTCCAATTCCTGACCAGCATGTCCACCTGGGGTGGTTACCACGCAAGTGTATTTTAAAGAAGTGAGGTTGGCTGAATGAGTTAGGATTTTGAATTTTGTCTGTATATATCTGAGCCCCATGAGAGGTCAAGGAGTAGGCCCTACCCTCCCAATTCACCTGTTGCCAAATTGAGTATCGAGTACATTTCCCACACTCAAATTAAGTGGAACGATGTGTAATATTAGTGTAAGTAGACAAAACCCTTCTCCATTCAACCAAGGGAAAACATACTTTGACAAGTCGCTTGTGTGGCAATTGTCATCAAATGCTGGACAGGATCTAGAAAGAGGTAAAATTTTGTTTGGATGTTGCTGTGCTACTAATGTAGCCCACATTAAAATATAAAATAATAAATTATCATCAAATATTACCATTATATTCATGTATAAAATATGAAACTAAAAACTTGATTTAAAAAATTATTTACCTTCAAAACCTCAGAGTTCTTTTGTAGAAACCCTGTATACAATATCAAGAGCTACAATTTATTACAATAAAAATACTAAAAAAACTACAATACCACAAAAATAATAAAAAATAACTAATAATACAAGTTATCTAAGAATACACTTTTATGTACATTTCGATGACCATGTCATCATCATCAGACAGTCTTATTACAAATTTACAATCTAGAATCAATCATTCAAACTGACAGGTTAGTTTATTCTTAGATAACTTGTAATACAGTCGGCGCCGCTTATTGTGATCACGGTTAATGTTATCATTCGGTTATTGTTATCGTTTCATTGAAAAACAAACACGGACGTATATTAATACATTGTAATTAGGCCACTTATTGTAATCATCTGTTCGCTTATTATTATCACTTAATTTGCCATTCAAAATCATATGCGTCAACATATACTAGCATAGACCAAGTAAAAATGTCTACTAAGTAGTGTAAACAGCACGTGCAACACACAATGACGCCCAATTCATAGAATGTTTATTTTTAGAATGACAGAAATACTTTATAACGGTTTCAGCACTTAGCACAGTTCTCAGAATGTCTCCCTTACTCTTTGTTTACGCAAACACCCTAGCCTTGCTTGAGTCGACTTTAGTTGTTTGTTAACATTAGTTGATGTTACTACTGAACAGTACAGTCCTACTGTATTTTATAACAGTGAATTTTTATGAACGTTTATTACAGTATTTCAGTGTGATTTTACATAACTTAATTTTTAAAGATCTTTTTCGTTTGTTTTGTAGAGTTTAGTGTCACTTGAAGTTTCAAAGGACAGTATAGCAAGATGTCCGAATCTCAAAAGAAACGACGAGATTTAAGTCTTAAACAAAAACTTGATATTCTAGATAGGTACAGTAAATTACCAAAAATGAGTCAAAGAAACACTGCTTCTCAACTTGGCGTTTTTCAACCTCTCTTATGTAAAATATTGAACAACAAAGAAAAAATCTTGTCATTATCAAAGTGTAATGCAAATGTTGACAACAAAAGACATCGTTCTGGGAAGGATCCGCAAGTGGAATCAGCTTTGAAATTGTGGTTTAAAAATGTTCGCGAAAAAGATGCTGGAGTTGACGGCCCACTAATGCGTCTAAAAGCTGAGGATCTTGCCAAGGATTTTAAAGCCAGAGATGGATGGTTAAATCGATGGAAGAAAAGGGAAAACATTGTTTACAAGAAAACGAGTGGTGAAAAAAGAAATGCTGATTTTGTTGGAGCTGAGGACTGGTTACAATACGAATGGCCAAAGATTTTGGCCGAGTATTCTCCTAGCTGCATATACAATGCAGATGAAACAGGATTTTATTATCGTACTTTACCCGAACATACTTACTTATTTAAAAATGAAATTGCTAACGGCTGTAAAATATGTAAGCAAAGAATAACTGTTTTGTGTTGTTTTAACATGGTTGGTCATAAAGAAAAACTCTTAATTATCGGTAAATCTAAAAATCCACGTTGTTTTCAAGGTATCAAAAAGCTACCGGTAGAATATCATTCAAACTCCAATGCTTGGATGACATCAAAAATTTTTAATGAATGGCTGACTAATTGGGATACCAGCCTCAAACGCAAAATTGTCCTTCTACTAGACAATTGCACTGCACATAATGACATAAGCACTATGCTAAAACACATCAAAGTGATTTACCTTCCGGCCAATACTACATCAATTATTCAGCCATGTGACCATTAAAAATCTCAACAGTTTGTATCGACGAGAGATGCGTGCTAGAATTATAGAAAATACGGATGAATTTCAAACCCTAACCTCAAATGAATTGGCTAAAAAAACTTCTTTACTCGATGCTATTCATCTGATTGCAAAATCTTGGAATGAAGTTTCTGAAAAAACTGAAAAATTGCTTTAGAAAAGGTGGTTTTTTGTTGAAGAAAATCAAGAGCAAGCTACATCTGAGGAAGACTCTGAAGAGAACTTGAAGCCTTTCGATTTGTCCTTAAAAGAATATACTGAGTTGATGGAAGTTGACGATAGTATTGAAACAGCAGCGGAAATGACTGAAGACGATATTTGTGAGGTAGTTGCTTCAACATCAAAAGTTACTGAAGAAGAAGAAGGCACCGATGATGACGAAAATGATAAATGTGTACCGCAAAGAGCTAAGCAGGAAGTTCACCAAGCTCTTGAGATTCTAAGGCAGTTTGTTCAACAAAAAGCAGAAAATTTCAACAGACATTATGAATATGAACAATTTATAAACAATATTTTACGAGAAGACTACAGACAGTCACATACAGAGGAATTCTTCGAGAAAAAGTAAATGTAAATTTGAAGTGTAAATAAGATTGAAGTGTTTTATAATGAAGTTTTATTTGTTAAAATGTTTTGATCAAGTGTTTTATGTAGTTCTATATATTTATTTTCAATTATGCTAGATTCAGTGTTTTAAAAAAGATCTATAGTGGAATAAAATAAACTAACATGAAATATGCCCACTAATTTTAACAGTGAAAACTAAATTACAGAAATTCTACTACTATACATAAAACTGTCCGGAATAGCAACAAAATTTGGTAAGTACAGTTTAATTATAGTGTTACAGAATTAGAATTACTTGATGTAATGATAGGCTTACATTTCGTTCAGAACAAACAGTTGTGGCAATAATACAGTGAGTTCAATGCAGTACGGCTGTTGACTACATCGTGATTAAGCGTTCGGTTATTGTTATTATTATCAAATATGCTTCTGACAAATATGATCACAATAAGCGGCGCCGACTGTATTAGTTATGGTTTTATTATTTTTGTGGTATTGGGGTTTATTTCAATATTTTTATTGTAGAAACCCTGTATTTGATATATTTTCTCCTTCATACAGTAAAAAAAATTCATCATTCTATAGGTTGGGAGCTATACCTCAACCACCAACCAAAACCTCAAGATACCTGTTTTGAATCTTTCAATCTCCTCGCTCGTACCCCTTTAGCACTCTTAAGTATCTCATAGACCACAAGGCACAACCTTGCCATGCGTGGTATATTGCACACTTTAAGATCAAATGTGAGATCTTCCTCCCATTCACATTCCCCATCCCTAGATACTAATTTTTCTGTAGTTTTCTGACTCTCGCATAATGATTTCCCACCATGGAAAAGCCCTGCCTGCACTCCAACCTAAAACAATCATGAGAGAAATATTATAAATTTCTAAATTTGTTCACTGTTTCTTTTGAAAACGATTTATTAACAAGAAACATATTCTTTTAAAGTAAATTCCTACTTGAATCAACTGGAAAATTTTTAGTTTTTTATTTAATTTTATAATTACAATTAATATATAAACTCAGAGTCTTGTCCATGACTCACAGCATTGAACAATGGACTGATCTATTAAATATGTTTGTTAAAAATTTCAGTAATTAGTGTTTTTTTTGCCAAATGATATCAATAAAAACATTTTTTTAGAACCTCAAGATGTGCAACACAAAAACTGCAAGTTATAAAATAACAATACCATAACACCAAGATACTGAATTATTGTTTGTATCTTTAACTTGAGGCACTACTTATATACATATCCTTAATACTGGAAAGTTTGAGAGCATGACAACCAGAAAACTTTAAAAGAATAAGTTTGCCAACCAAACTTTAGTAAACTCAAGTGTACAAAAGTTGTAATAACTAAAAAAACCTCTAAAACTGAAACACTTTTTGTTTGATCTCATTATAAGCACATTAACGTTTAAAAGCGGATTCATTTTATACGATGCATTAAATTTACTCTTTGGGGAAGATTATATTACAATAATTCAATGAATCTGCTTTTACATCCCTGCAAACTCGCACTCTAGTATGGACATAGAGCTTCTGGCGCTAGATGCTGGCTTGGCAAGTTGCTTTGAAACAAAGGAGGAGAGAATATGCAAATTCATTGACTCCAGATCTGCCCTCCAGACTCTCTTAAATTCATCCACAGGGGACTACTCCTTTCGCATTGCTGAAATAAGAAATTTTGTTAACAACCTGAAGGATATGAGGAAGGACATAACTCTTCAATGGGTACCCACGCGTTGTGGAATACCAGGAAACGAGAGGGCCAATGAAACAGCTAAAGCGGCATCCCATATGTACCCAACATTTAAAGCCAAGTATCCACTAATTTATTGTAAAAGCTTGGAAAATAAATACTTTCATAAATGTTGGACTGAATCTTGGAAAGAAGAGGTCACAGGTCGTCAACTTTTTCAATTTCAGCCTGAACCGTTGAGTGAGGACATTTTAGGGAATTTTCACGTCCGATTGTAGCTTTTTCAGCTCGAGCACGATCCAGCCATCTAGTGACTGAGGAATATTTATTTAGATTTAATCTTTAGAATTCTCCAATTTGTGCACTTTGTGAGGGTAAAGATGAAAGCGTAAAGCACATTTTGTTCGACTGCACGTACCCCATACCAATAAGGTACTTCCTCAGAGCCGAAATGGCAACATGGCAAGATATTCTCATAAACAAGAAGCATTAGGGGATGGCAAGGATAATATACCGTGGACATCGGGCTATCGGCTACTCTTGATGCTGGATGCCTGTGCAAAGAAATAAAGTAAACATACCACTATGTGAGATTGCTCTACAGGAGCATTCCCACATATATGAATGTTCTATCAATTCTCTCTCATAGCATTGCCATACATTTATGATTCTGTTTTGTGTATTTTATTGTATTCTAGGTTCAATATTTGATATTATCTGGACAATCAATGCAGAGTACATAGTGGCCATTATTTACAGATTGTTGCACGATTTTGATACAAATATATCAGGGATATCTAACAAATTTGTTTTCTAGCTGGAACCTAAAGAATTAGACGTTTTCTAAATATTATTTATAGAGATTTGGTCAACAAAATTACAGAAACCAACCAAATTACGACTTTCTGTGTGAAAATACTAGTGTTTGACCATTCAAAACTAAAAATCTGGACGGCTACTAATGTTGATAGAATTTATACTTTCTTAAATATTAAATATTTTCATTTAAATACTAAAAATAGTACAATAATTAAAAAAATTAAAAAAACAAAAAAGTTCAAAATGTTGCTATTCATAGGGTTAATTTTAAAATTTTCTATTCAGAGACTAAAAAAGCTGTTTAGCATATAGAAATATCAATCTTTTAAAGAACCAAAAAAATCAGAAATCCTATTCCAATATTAAGATATGGTTAAACTGATTATTTTATTATTTTTTTTATAGCTACAGGAAAATTTTCAGAATTAATTGCCTTAGTGAAACTGTAAACGAAGAATGGTATTTAGATGGGTTGTGTCATATGTGTGTTGTTGTGCGTCACGAAATTGCCCATTTGTCTCAGGGTTTTACTTTGTCAATGGACTTGTCTGCATAGCTGTGACAGTTTGATATTTTCCTTTCAAGTGACCCAGGTTTCTCATACCAGGCCTACCCACTTGTCACATCTTTGCTCCTAGTAACTTCATTTTGCAACTGAAGAGTAGATGGAATGGCTCGCTGCCAAATAGGCAACAAAAGTGCTATGTTTAGAACAGTTCTAGAAATCGAAAAGCATTATTGATTAGTGTATTTTCTCAAACAGAATTTCGTTTGAAGTAGTGGATAAATGAAAAACATGAAAATCCATGATAATTTTATGTCGTCCTGCACTAAGAATGCAACAAATACTAATAGCAAGATAGCTAATATACTCTCAAAAAAAGGTACTTGAAGAATGTTGAAAAAGAAAGCTTTTTCTTTCTCTCTTATAAAAGAAGGTATAACAAAGGAATAGTTTTACTTGTGAACCGTCAGGAATAATATTGTTGACCACGCTACTTGATGCTGAATAACTTAATCTACTTGTCACAAAATCATTATAATGAAAGATATTCGTTGAATGTGATAATTACATTGTATTATTATGCAATAAATAATTATAATAAAAACACTTGTAAATACTTTACAACTTGCCTATAATAGCACTTACTTATATTTGTTAAGGATGGCCGTTTTGGGAGATGTGTCACAGTCAACTAGCACCGAAACTGATCTCAAGGAGTTTGTAGGTTGGGGGAGGATATTAGGTTGGGGGTATGGGTGTATTTTGGTGAGTATTAGAAGTTATGATGTCAAAAAGTGTGTATGAGTTATACTGTAATTGGGTGTTGAGTATGTGTGTAGGGTGTAGTTTGAAATGTTTGTATATTTCATATTGTTCAGTTGGGTATCGTTGGTTGTTCTGAAAAATTTGTAGGTTTGATGTTATGTTTTCAATAACATCCAACCTATAAATTCTTCATAAACAAAACAAAAATAACCAACAATACATAACCGAACAATACAAAATATACTAACATTTCAAACTACAGCCTATACACACACACTCAACACCCAATTATATTATAACTCACACACACTTTTTGACATCATTCTCCTAATACTCACCAAAATACAGCCACATCCCCAAACCTAATATCCCCCCCCCAACCTACAAAAAACCTTGAAATCAGTATCGGTCTGAGTTGACAATGGGACACATTACCTGAAACAGCCGACCTCAACAAATATAAGTAAGTGCTACTATAGACAAATTGCAACGTATTTACAAGCAGTTTTAGTGAAAACTAGTAGCTCAAGGGAAGATGGAATCAACAAATATAAATAATTATAATTTTATAATTTAATTATTATACAGAATTCCAAGAATACTATTATTTTTATTTTGGCATCACAATCAAAATTTATTTTGGTATTAACTGTAAATTTTAGTTTTAAACTAAATTCAAGAAATAAAAATCTGAGTATCTAATACCATACATGATAAAGTCAACGAAACAAGTTATATAATGAAATACAAGAAAAACGTATGAGCTTGTAATATAAGTTAATTATACTATTTTCTTAGATGGCTATTTAATATTTGTAATAAATACTTATTTGAAAATCGAATAGGCTTAGATTAAAGATACTCACCTCAACCATACGATTTGTATCACAGTTCAGCCTACATATGGCGCTAACTCGAAAAGTGAAGTCATCCTCAATGACCCAAGATGACATATGTTTACCTTTCTTTCTTGGCAGAGTACTTGAGGAGGTTGAATAATGCCTTTGTTTTGATTCATCAAAGCTGTCATTGTTATCAAAAACATTATCAACATCAACTAAAAAAATAATAATAATAAATAAGAATGTTATCAGTGGTTAATTCAAAGTTCCTCCACTATCAGTTTTCTATGTTGTTTACACCAAAATATTTAAATTAATTTTAATTTGCGATTGATACAAACACAAAACTAAATTAACAACGGTAAAAGTTGAAAGTTCACTCTAAATCTCACTGCACATTAGTTTAATAAAACAGACTACTGTCAACGATGATGTTGCCTTCATCAGTGCTTAGAGTAGTAGCCAAGCACTGATGAAGGTGACATAGTTTTTGAAACTAGTCTGTTTGTTTTAATAGACTAGAGTGTTTGTTTTAATAAACTAGTGTGTTTATTTTAATAAACTAGTGTGTTTGTTTTAATAAACTAGTGTGTTTGTTTTAATAGACTAGTGTGTTTGTTTTGATAAACTAATGTGTAGTGGTATTCAGAGTGTTTTCAATTTTTTACCGTTTTGAATTGTTCTTACTAGCTAAGCTGTAACTAACTTAATATTAAAAGTAAATTAACTTGGATGAATTATAATTTCTAAATAATATTCTTATATGCATTGTTAATCAATTGACTCCTTAAAGACTATGCATTAAGCCATACACAACATAGTTGGAATTGATTGATTTCTTTCATAGTACAGTTGTTAAGAAAATACAACAAACTCTGATGCCAATATTGGAGAAGTATCAAGAGAAAAACCCAGACTTTGGTCTAGATCCAAAACTTGCTATTCAGGCCACAGATACATAACATTAATTATGTAATGTGATGGTTACCATTATATATTGAATTGATCTGTTAAGAAGAAAAGTTTTCCAAATTCCTCCTGGCGCACCTAATAAGAATGCCCCCATAACTCCGTCAATTGTCTTTTGCATTATGCGATATTAAATGTCCTTATGTTTACGTGTTAGTTTGAGAATACTTGATTGGATATATGACTGGAGATGACAGGTGTTTTAACTCATTTCGCAGCGCAAATCCACATCAAATGAAGCAGTCGCAGCTCAGGTGGGTGCTGACATTCCCAAATAACCAGCTCTCAAGTACTGGCGACCAGGACAGCTGGATCACAACATGATTATACAAAAGTACCTCAATTAAGATTAATTTTTAATTTAGATTGAGAAATTAATCAGAATGGAGTGCAAGTAGATACATTTGTTTTCCTTAATAAACAATCCAATTGGGAATAAGTAATATTTCACATGTGCCAGTGGTTGTCATTAGCTAGTATGGCAAGTGATCCCCTCGCTTGCGGCAGATGGCACGGTTGCTAGTACACTGGTGACTATTAAAAAAAGCTGTTTTCTCAGTCTATCTCTTTAAAGTCGCCACACAAATATACCAATTATTATTCTTGATTAAGTACATTAAAATGTAAGGTAAAATCACACAAGGTAAAACTTAATTGCACTTAGTGGTGGAACAATTGTTTACATACTTAAACAAGAATTTTACTATATACAAGTTGATTTTTCATGTCTTAGATAATGTTCAAAAATGAGGAGACATAATTAAAGTCCTCGAAAGTCGACTCGCATATATACCAAGTATATAGGCGATTCTTGTTCAAGTACATTAAAGTGTAAGTGATAAGTGAATACAAGAAAATGGTATTGCACGAAAAATAGCTTATATACTATCTCAACACTATAAATTAATCATAACATTCTACTTCATAAGTTTTGACAGGAAAAACCGATGGCTAAAGATAATTGCCTTGAATTTACAGAATTTTAAAACTACATGAAACATTTGCATGTAAACAAATTGATGAGAAACATTAAACATTTTCTTGTAAACAAATTGATGAGAAACATGAAACATTTTCTTGTACACAAATTGAGAGAAACATGAAACATTTTTTTGTAAACAAATTGATGAGAAACATGAAACATTTTCTTGTACACAAATTGAGAGAAACATGAAACATTTTTTTGTAAACAAATTGATGAGAAACATGAAACATTTTCTTGTAAACAAATTGATGAGAAACATGAAACATTTTCTTGTACACAAATTGAGAGAAACATGAAACATTTTTTTGTAAACAAATTGATGAGAAACATGAAACATTTTCTTGTAAACAAATTGATGAGAAACATGAAACATTTTCTTGTATGAAAATTGATGAGAAACATTTTCTTGTAAACAAATTGATGAGAAACATGAATACTAAATAAAAATTCTAATCTGGCTTTACTTACCATCAACAGATTTTACAGACACAGTGACCAAAACTGGTGTAATATCTTTACACAAACACTCTTGTATATACATGAAGTTAATTAAGGGATAGTCCCCCACTAGATACTCTTCTTGTCCACACACTTTGAGGATAAAATCATTCACATGTTCGCCCTTAGTGTTCAGCGTGATGGCTTTTTTATTTAGAATTGACATCATCAGTTGCATTGGCGTTGTTGTGTGTTGAATGTTAAACATAAACTTTGTCTGAAATATTAAAAAACACTGTAGTTGTGACAATCAACCTTTAAAATAATCTAACGATAATTTTATTTTTACAATCATTTGAACGAGATGACTTTGAAGATTTACATTCGCTCTTATTTATGCATTATTACAACTTTAGTATTTCACAACAGTAGAGTAAAGTCTAAAAACATGTAGATATAAATAAAAGCAGCATCTGTGAAAATTATATTTTTTAAAAGTTTTTGATAAATTTTTAACCATTAATATGTCTTTTTCCTGTTATATTGATTTAAAAAACTATTTTCAATGCGCTGTTATTTGTAAGTTTGATTACTGTACGGCCCATGTAATTACTTGCAGGTTTATATTTAGAACAGTCATCTACTATTTCAACACTTTCAGCACGGCGGCGATAATGGTGATCTCATCAAACTACTGTCTGTTTTTCGCTAACTTCCACCTCTGACAGCAGTGGAACGCTATGCGGGTTGCATAGCTTGTTGTAGCAGCTAACTATTAAGCCCGGTGTTTTCATCTCAATAATTTTATTTCTAACATATACAGGTTTATTGGGGACATCAGAACAGTGTATTAGACACTAAAATATTGTTTTATTTATCAGGTCACAATTAAAAAAAAGAAATACAAATGATAAATTACTGTATGACAAATAATAAAACACAATAAAAAAGACAGAGAAAAAAACGTAATTTACATACAAAACTAAAGACCCTACTACTAAAATAAGCACTCAACATTTAACTCAGAATGTTTGTTTCTGTTTGTGCCATGTGTTTCACAAAGTCATAGAGATCGATAATGTAAATGGAGACATAGATAATGCATATGTTACGTCCGAGACTATTTATTGCTGAGATTAGCTGATATTTGTTTACTACAATCTTATGTTGATACATTAGGTTTTCAGGCGTCCAAGCATTTTATCAATGACTCATATTTACAATAGTTTGTCCCCACCTCGAGATGATTCATTCACTCTATAGGGCAATTATCGTTTATTCTTGCGTTAGTTCAGAAAGCTTAGTTAATTTTTATGATCGTTGTTTTTACCGGATATTTTGCCGTGTTAAGTGGTTCAAACTAAAAAAAAAAACATTAAAATATGTAAGTTAAACCAAATTAAATCTGTTCATAAAACTCCCTGAAGCATTGTTTCAGTTAAAGCATCAAAAGGTAACTTGGGATGGTCGGATTTAAAAACGACTCAGGCACAATGTTCTCCAAACTCTTCTGAAGCACTGATGTAAAAATCAAACCTTTATACAAACGCGTATCGACACTAGAGAAGTTTCAATTAGCCTGGGAGTGAGCTCGCCGTTTCTAAGAAGGCAAGCTGGGAGCACACCGGCATGCTCTCTGTGCCTCGTAAGGGAACTCAGAGCGTGCCGGTACGCTAGCCGTGCTGAAAGTGTTTATATTATCTTAAAGTAATTCATATATAAATGCTTGAGTCTTATTGTACTGATATTTTCAATAAAATAACCAACATTAAACCTTTGATTTGCATCCACATACCAGTACATGAGATCGCACTACAGGCAACGGGAGCATTCCCGTATATTTACGTTCTACCATTTCTCTCATATTAGCATTGCTGTACATTTACGATTTGTTTTCCTGTGTATTGTGCTGTATTCTTGGTTAACTATTTGCAACTATCTGAACAATAAATACTACACAGAGTACATAGTCACCATTCTTTTGTGTCCAAAGTATGTGGGTTTTCCCACATATTTATAACTTGTGGTATTTTACAATAAATAGAGAATTGAATAATGAAGAAATTCTTTTATTTCTAAAGTCTATAATTTTTCCCATGCATTTACAGATCATTTCGAAGTTTTGCGGTATTTTACAATGAATAAGTATTTTACAAAAAAAAAATTATTAGATAATTTTTAGCAAAGAAATTGTCATTAAATTTAAGGTAAAGTTTGGTTAACATGAGAAAATGAGTATATACAAAAAATTTATAAATATTACTATAATTTTAAAAATTAGAGAGAAATAAAGAAAGCAATTAGAAAAAAGAACGTGCAAAAATCTTTCAAAAATATGTTGGTCCCAGGAGCCATATCAGGGGAGGCAAGAGTTGCCGATCAGTTTAAGTGAAAAGAGTTACTGGGAAACTGGCTACAATTATCCCCATTAATATGTGCAAAAAAGGAACTTCACACTCCTAAAATACTTCAAACCTTACTGTAAAATAAAATACAGACAATATAATGATCTGAGAGTAAAATTCTTTTCTTAATAAATAAATCAATTTTTCAAAACTAAGTTTTATATCTCCGTTATAACTTTGATAACTTTTCTTCTGATATTATCTTAAAACTTCAATGGTTAATAAAACTTGAAATTAATAGAATTGCAAATTTTTTTACAAAAATATTTTAAAACAATAAAAACTAGCAAATTTGTATTAACTTTATGAGCAATTATATTTCTAAAATATTTAAATTAAAATTACCTCTGTATTTTCAAACTTCACATCTATTACAAATTTTCCCTCAGTTAATCTCAAAGCTACCGTTGGTGGTAGCGTGGTTAAATGCGACATCCGTGGAGGGTGTCTGTAGTACAGGCGTTCCAACCAACTCTTGTTTTGCCTGTTACGCCCCATTTTGTCTGCTAGCATTTTCATTTTTCCACGAAAATTATTTACTTCTGAATTTTTTAGTAAGTCAAACTCATGCAAACCTACAAATAAAAATGGGCAGAGTCATAGCAAGTTAAACAAACATCTGTAAACATTAAATATCAATTAATCAACATTAAAATACAATTGCCTTCCATGAGCAACTGGAAAATGTTAAAAATACTATATTTTATTCCTTCTAACAGCTCATATTCTCCTGATATATACCTTGTAAAAGTTTTCAATCTTTAATAAAATACGTTTGTATTCATCCAATCAACTCCAAACATATTTTTTTAACCTATAATGGATGACAATTGATGTTAATACAGTTTTTTTTCAAATATTTATTCAGTGATTAAATAATAAAATTTGTGGGGTCCCGCCGGATTCCAACTAAGAATCTTCATGTTCGAAGTCTAGTGCAACTTGGCACTGCGACAACTTTCCAATTCCTAGAAATATATTTCTCACAGAGGTATATGAATTTTTTTCCTCCATCTAGTTTTGTCGAAACGCCCACTGTACAACCTTAAACTGTTGCCATGGTTACTACAAATCATAAATAGTGCTTTATGGTAACTAAAATAAATGTTTTCTTTGTTAACCTCAATAGGAATTTACTTAATTTTTGTTTTTTTATATCACTTGTTAAAAATACACTTTCTAAGAAATATCTTAAGGAATTGCCTTATTAAACTATGAAAAGATATATCTCTATGAAATATACGATATAACCAGAAAAAGATATTGCTAAACAACAACACATTAAATATATTAGAATAACTTTTAACTTTAGGTTTTACTGGTCTCCTACTCTTTAAAAGAATTATAAAATTACTCTAATACAATGTTTGGCTTAAAACAGCTAAATTACAATGAAATTACATAAATATATAGGGTTTAGCATATATGAATTAGGTGCCACAGGGTCTTAATAGATTGCAAGAGTGGGGGGATAGACTTTTTGCGTCTAGACACTCGGTACCTTTAGTAGCTATGTTCCACTTGAGGAGGAGTGTGGTTTCATTGAAACGCAAATTACAAATACTTAGTGCCGTTATTACTCAACAAGTATTCTCTAGGGAGAAATCTTATATATATTACCCTATGAGTATTATCTTCAAGAAATAGAGTTTAGTTATGCTGACAGTCTTTGGGCTAGGAATTTTGGTACTTAGGTATTATATAGAGGCCACTATTATATAGCGTGGCGTGCTGGTTAGGTTAGGTTATCATAAATATATTACTATTAATTTCCCTGTTAAATTATGAATTGGACGATTCCTGGTAAGTCATATTATCTACTCGTCACCATCTAGAGTCTTATTTGGTGGAAATATAAATGGCAATCGGGAGTGGCAGCAAATCATTATCTAATTAGTGGTTGAATTGGAGATTAGAACGAAGCAAGATATCGAGTTCCACACGAAATTTATTATCATGTAATACAAGAAATGTATTCCAAATTTAGTTTATAGACCATTAAAACTAACTAGGAGAAAAATTAGGGAAGTAGACACCATCCTTGATCAAAAATCATGACATCAAAAACCCCACCGAGGACTGAACTGTATAACTGAAGGCCTGACTATCTTTCTCTAAAGCATGGGTTCCCAAACGGGGGGGGGGGGGCGTGAAGGCAAGTCAAGAGGGGCACGAGAATAGTTGGAAAGTATTAAGATATTTAGTATATTATGATATTTAATATCATTGGAACAAACCTGATGTTGATAATGACTTGGGTTGTGCCCTTACTAAAATACAACCTCAAATAGGCTATTGTACAAAATGCAAATTCAAGCATCTCACCAACAGATTTTTCTCTTGTCAGTTAAAATTTACCTTGCAAATTAAAACTTGAAATGTTATATCACGTTTCTTGTGAAACTATTTATAAATAGTTTTCAATGTACATAATATTTGATTCTTTTTCATATGCCTATACCATTTATTTATAGTGTAAAGTGGAGAGGGGCGTGAGAGGATTTCATCTCAAGAGAAGGAGGCGTGAACCCAAAACGTTGGGAACTCTCAACCTAAAGCAATGAAATAGACTTTGACTTCAAATATAATTAACACACTGGAGATCTATAGATATCAATTAATTCAAATTATAAATTTTAGTAACTGCCAACTAGCAATTAGCTTTTTTCTTTCGCTAGGTGTACTTTTTTGTAGCATTTATGACTTAAAATATTTGAAATTTGAATGGAATTTTTAAAAAATAAATATAATTTTAAAATAAATGATTAATTTATAAAAAAAACCCAAGCAATTTATGTCTTATACACCTTAAAAACTAAATTTGAATAGGTAAATGATATTAATATTTCTACGACTTAGTTAAAAATGTTGCTTGTTGTAATCATCTTGAATTCACTGATTAAACTATAATTAAATGATACTCAACTAAGTCAATACATAAGGGCTTACTTGCTGACTTATTTCAAAACAATCGTTCCTTTTACTAAGCAAAGGCTCTACTCTGTTTAATTGTTTCGAAACGCGTCAGCAAGTAAGCCATTATGTATTGACTTAGTTAAGTATCATTTAATTATAGGTTAGTTAAAAAATTATAAGCTAAACAAATGCTCTCATAAACTAAAGTTCAGATCTAGTTAATCCATAACAAATTTGTATTATTTGGAAGGTACTATGCATTAGGAGTTTCCGTGATTTGGTAACATTTGTACTACCACAAATTTTTAGAAATTTGCAAACTATTAACATAAGACTGTAGTAAATTTTGTAGGAATTTTATAAGAGTATTTTAATAAAACTAATGTTCATTTACCCATTTAATGGAAATCTAATAACTTGAAACTTTATTTTCATTTACATGAAATTAAATACCTTTTCCTATAAGTCGTGTGATTTCACTATTAAGTATTTTTTCTGCTTTATCGTCTTTCCTTTCAATTATTTTCAGAACAGCAGCAAAAGGTTTAACATCACAAAGACGCCTGTGTTCATCTATCAACTCCTCTGTCTCAGCCATACAATTAATACACGAGAAGACATAGCTCGAAGGCTCGTGTAGCGTCCCGTGGAGAGGGTATTTGCTCGCTTCCTCCCACAGGTCCTATATTGCAAAATTAAGATTAGATGCTTTTTTAAGTTGAATGATCTTCATTTTACAACTGGCATTTTATTAACCATATTTTAAATTTCTACTGCTGGGAAAGCTTATGTGAATTACAATATTAAATAAATAAAAACTAAGGCTTTTAATCAGTATTAATATATTCTCTAAGCTTACTGGATTCTTTAAGAATACATTTTAACTGAGCCAACAAATCACAATAAAAAATGCACAAGATACAACAAAAACTAAGGCTTTGAATCAGTATTCATACATTCTCTAAACTTACTAGATTCTTTCATACATTCTCTAAACTTACTGGATTCTTTAAGGATACATTTTAACTGAGCCAACAAATCACAATAAAAAATGCACAAGATACAACAAAAAAACTAAGGATTTGAATCAGTATTCATACATTCTCTAAACTTACTAGATTCTTTCATACATTCTCTAAACTTACTGGATTCTTTCATACATTCTCTAAACTTACTAGATTTTTTCATACATTCTCTAAACTTATTAGATTCTTTCATACATTCTCTAAACTTACTGGATTCTTTCATACATTCTCTAAACTTACTAGATTCTTTCATACATTCTCTAAACTTACTAGATTCTTTCATACATTCTCTAAACTTACTGGATTCTTTCATACATTCTCTAAACTTACTGGATTCTTTCATACATTCTATAAACTTACTAGATTCTTTTATACATTCTCTAAACTTACTAGATTCTTTCATACATTCTTTAAACTTACTGGATTCTTTCATACATTCTCTAAACTTACTGGATTCTTTCATACATTCTCTAAACTTACTAGATTCTTTCATACATTCTCTAAACTTACTAGATTCTTTCATACATTCTCTAAACTTACTAGATTCTTTCATACATTCTCTAAACTTACTAGATTCTTTCATACATTCTCTAAACTTACTGGATTCTTTAAATACACATTTTAACTGAAACAACAAATCACAATAAAAAATGCACAAGATACAACAAAGTCAAAGTTTGACGAAAAAAATTTTAGTTTTAAGAAAAATTTTAAATACCCGGGGTTGATTACCTAATATTTTTCGATATTTCAAACATAATAACTACTTTAGACAATTAGCATGTCCATGCTGTACTTGAACTATGAAACCTATTATATATTTTATCCAATCATGCTAAAAGCAAGGTTTTCATTTTGTAGTGACAGTTTTGTGCCACTGTGGATACTTTTTGTGCAAGATGTTTCACAATGTCATACTAAGAAATAAACATAAATTGAAAATAAATTACTAAAAACGTTTTATTTGAACTTGCTAAAAAAAATTTGTAATCTATTCTGTTCCCAAACTTGTTTAATATTTAGTAAAGTTCATGTTTTACAAAAAGGACCATTTTAAGCAAGCTTTGAACCAATGAATAACTTTACAAACATTACCTCTTTAATTTCATGTATTGTAGCATTTCTGTTTGCTTCTAGTGGTATGAACACTCCATTAGGCATCAAGCAACTGAGCTCGACGTTTGGCTCAGCTGTGCTCTGAAGCCAGAAATCGTGTACGTAAGAGCTGGGTATATGTACCATGGTGATGTTTAACTTTATTTACATTTCAAACTGCCAACAAAAAAATTCTAATTACTAAAATAAATTTATAACATAATTTATATCTTTAAAAAATTGATTGTTAGTGCTAATAAATAAAATTTTGTGCGTGCATTTTAAAATTTAATCCTTTCTTGTTAGACCTTTAAACAACAACTTTTTAAATATCCAATATGCCCCAAAACATTTTTTTTTACTTCATTAAATAACTTTTTCATCATTATCTTAATATTTAATCACATTTTCTAAAAAACCCCAATTCTGGTAGTAGTCATAAAAAAATAATGAAATTTTGCAAGTCTTGTAAAATAAAAAGGTATTTATTACTCACAAAAACAACAATAGTCAATAAAAATATTGCTAGTGAACTGATAGCTGTAAAGCCGGAACAAATCCTAGCATTTGGCAGGAGCTAGTTGAACCTGCCCAGTTGTGTGCACCACTGTGTGCTTATAGTGCACCAATGTGACTTCCATCATACTGCTCAAAGGGTTAATACTAAGTAACAGAAGTTTTATTGATTTGTTTGCTTTAACAGTTTATTTTCTGATTTGTCAAACATAAGACTAAACATCTTTAAGAAATATCGATCGACTCTCAAAACTTACAGCATAAATCGATATATATATATATAGCCCATTGACGTTCTGGCAGACATCTAAACACAACAGAATCCTTCAGCAGTTTTTATGTCATTGGGAGTGAGAAGCTCAGTATAGTTTTTATTTGGTGTCGAACAATGGCTATAATTAGTGATTTCTTCTATGGATACAGAATGAACAATAATGAGGGGCTATAATTTAAAGCAAACTTCAAACCATAAGTAACTTAATCTGTTTTTACTAATTTTGATTACATAAAATAATCAATTCACAAATAATAAACTAAGTACAAAATAATTTTAACAAAACTAAGGTACCTGCATAAAAAGTATAATATTTAGTGATTTATAAGTGAGAATATTTTTGTAGTAAAATACATCTATATTGACACGAGGAATTAATTTGTACCCACTATTGTCAGCGCACGCATATAATTGATCTTCAATGGGTTAAAATGATAAATAGTACAAAATAATCAAATATAATACATTTTGAAAACATTAATACATTCTGAAAACGTAAAGCCTTAAAAATTATTTTTTTCAAATTTTTGTTGAGTTGATATGGGTTGATCATACGACGAAATTGTTCTCATAACAATCTAAAATAGTTTACTTACTTTAAAGTCTATCTTTTTCTCGTCTTGTTGCAAACAGTAAGAAAACTTGCCATCGCATCTATTTGTCCCAATCATCCTGTAACATTAAACCGCCTTGATTATTATCCGTGGTAATTGTTAGTCAATTCGATATTTTGAAGCATTACTCTTACGTAATATTAGTTGATTCCATTTTCACTTGAGGTACTAGTTTTTAACTATAAACACTTGTACAAATATTAAACTTGCCTATAGTAGCATTTACTTATATTTCTTGAGGACAAAGGGGCACAATGAGCCTAATGTACATAACAATACTTACATACTGTACTGCAATATTTTAAAGAATATACAGTATGTAATGCACTTATGCAATTAACGTATTCATGTATATGTACTACTGTATACTGTAAATGTCTGTACGTACAGTATTTGTGTGTTAACGCGGATAACATACCTCGTACTTATTATCCGCGTTTTCACATTACTGCAGTAATTTTGGACACCATTACTCGCAGATATGTAGAGGTACAACTGTATTTTTATTTAATTTAGTAGAGAAATAACACAAAGGACAAATGAGTAAAATAACATTAATAATTTATACCTAAAACTATATTTGCTTATGTCTGCTGCTATTTTTAATTTTGCTTGATTGAGCAATAAAATATTTAAGTAAAGTAACTTTTGTAAGAACAGGTAAAATACTTTCTTTCCACATCATATTCATACAAATCGTTTGAATCTTGGTTTAATGAATTAGTAAGACTTTCATTTCAACTATGGTCACAGGCATTTGTATAGACTACAAGTTTTTAACGATCAAAAAAATGTTTAGAATTTAATATTGACTAGAATTCAAAACATTACACCATGTTCTTTATGATGACAAGCACCATACGGCGCGGAAGTGCAATGTTCTACAAATAGTAGAGTAGAATCATGTTCATTCATTGACACCATTCTGAACTGGGAGCTTTTGAGGTTAAAAATTATACAATACCTACAAAAACATCATTCCCAAAACTGATACAGTCATCCAAATAACTAACACCAAGGACCAACTCCAACCTAACTCATCAACACGAAAATAATAGAAATGACACAAACAATGAAATTAAACTCCCACCAACATCATGTACATAACAACACTCACCATAACAGGTAAAGGCAACACTACTGTAGTCATCATCATATTTGTTATCATCAATAATTTGTTTAATTAAAAATGAAATTATATCTTTTATTTTTCTCAGATAAATTTAAAAACCTTGTCACTTAATACATTTTCTCTTTTCCTAATAATATATATATATATATACATAGGAATTTTTGGAGACCGACATAAAAAGATACATACAAGTACAAAAAGGCCTCAAAATGACAATTTGGAAACAGCAAATTTATAAACAAAAAAATAATATCATAAACAAACAAATACAAATAAAATCGAAAAATTATAAATTATTCAACTTAAAGGACAAAATTAACCCAAAGATAAACTAAAAACTTTCCTATGGTGCAGCGAAAATAGAACAATACCTGTATACCACGTGACAATAAAAATCCCACACACCTGGCAATCTACTAAAAGTCCTTAGTCTCGGTTAATGCTCGAAAATGAAGACACGTAATTAAAGTCTTTGAAAATTAACTCGCATACCAAGTAAGATTCTTGTTCAAGTACATTATAGTAGTGATAAGTGAATAGAAGAAAACAGTGTTGCAAAGTTAAAATATATATATATTGTGCTGCAGAAAATGTATTTAACAATACTTAACTCTTACTTCAAAAACATTTTATTGATATACTTCTAAAATATATCCAGCAATTACATGACAGATAGTCTGTCATTTCTAAGTATGTATATTATTTATTGCTTTGCCAACTGTATGTTTCAATAAGTTAGAACTTTAACCTGTCTTGTTAAATTCATTTTTCAACGTCTATGTTTAAAGTTTTACTTATTGTATCTATTCTTATGTTTCTTTTAGTAAATAAATGATGGAAAACAGCTAAGAAATAGCACAAAACTAATGACCCATCATTAATAAACAATTTAAAAACAATATAAGGCTGTTTTTTTACAGTTTTATACATAATCTTTAGAATTGATGATGTGGTACTAAATTAGCAGAATCAATTAAAACTGTCTACACCTCTTTTCTCCAAAAGAGAAATTTTATTAGTAAAACATTCTTTAATTTTAAATATAAAGAATTAGATCCATTAACTAATTAGAACAAATGCCATATAAATATAAAACTAGTCACAATAACTGAAATATGCTAAATCAGAAATTTTTCTTGGAATGTAAAAACAGATAACTTTTGAAATTAGTCATAAAAATTAAGTAGGACACTATATTATAGCTACATCAGCTAACAGTTTAAACATTTAAACTAGGCTATCAGCTTGGAAAGCTTCACATCTATGCATTAAAAATATTTATAGGGCCCCTACTCTACATACATTTCTTTTCTTTTAAGAGACAGAGAAAGACTGATAGAATTACCTACAAGCAATTACGTTAGTAATCTTAAATAGCCTTGTACACACTTTACAAAATAATAACATATTTCAGACACATGTGTGTGTGTGAGTGCATGCGTGTACAAGTGATTAATTATATACATGTAAATATTATTATATTAATATATATAATAGAAACACTTTATCATTTTGTTTAACACTTTGTTTTTGAAACAATTGGATGAATCAACATTATTGGAATTCTTTTTAACCATCTATAATTACTAGCATCAATTTCTTATTATTGTAATACATCGTTTAACCATTAAATCAAAACGGCCACAATATTTGATCCCATTTAAATACTCAATATTAAAAATACCGCACTGGATAGAAGGAAAATAAGTTATCACCAACTTGCCATAGTTGATAATGATAAACTATCAGTAATGAATATGTATACTGTACAATTGTACTGTACAAGATGAAGCATAAAACATTAATTACTATATGCCTAGTATTTGCTTACAAGCTAAATTGTCTCTTCTTTATATACAGATAACTTTTAAATAACAACTCAATCCATATTTTGGTTCTTAAAACATTTACAGGCTTACCTTCCAATGGTATTGGAGACAACTTCAAAATTTCTATATATACAAAATATACTTTCTTGCTTCTCATTTAGACAGAATCTAAAAATAAAAATTAGAAATGCGTATTAAAAAAATTCATACTTATATACGAGTTTTATAATTTATATAAATATTAAAATATACTTTTAGGTTTTATTTCAAAGCAACAAATCCATTAAAAATATATTTATGGCCTAACTTTAAAAAAGAAATTATAAACAAAATTGCATATTTTACAAAAATTGAATAAATCTTGACTTTTACTTGACATGTTACTTAAGAAATTATTTTAAATGTCACAAACCATTAATAAAGGTGAAATTTAGAATACTATAAAACTGTCTCTCTACAACCTCATTCTTCCTATCTGAGATAAAAAATATATTCCAAAAGGAGGCCTTCACTTGTCAATAAGTTGTCTTATCATATATAATAATATGAGTATTTATACTTTTTAAATTACCAAAACTGTCCTAAGGGTTTATAGCTAAATTCTGATTTAGTTTAACACGATAAGTGGAATACTCTGCCAATTGTAAAAACACATTGTGTTGCTGAGCAGAATATTTTGTTATTGCTTAGAAGAAACCTTACTACCAATTAAGTTCAGACAAATGTCACATAAAGCGTGATTCACTTTATTTGTCGGGAAAAATATTATCAGAATTTAAAGCTAGAATAAAGATTAGAGCTAATTTCAATAGCTATATTGCCTCTCGTGATAATTAATTCAATCCAACTTAAGAGATAACAGTTTCACTAACAGACAGATTAAACCGAACTCCTGGACGAGCAGGATGTGATCCATACATGCAGCTGTCCAGAATTTTATTTTATAGCAAAGTTCGATTTATACAGTGTATAAAGTATGTGTATATATATCCCAGTTAAAGAATTATGTTAACAAAAAACAAAATTATTAGCTACAGCAATTTAAAATACTGAATATAAATTATATTGGAAGATTTACAAAATTAATTGCCTTCAACGAACTGATTTTACTTGTTGGACACTAAAAAGTTTTCATTAAAAAAAGGAAAGTGCAATGAAGTTCTGTAATTTATTATAATTTATGTCAAACAGTATATATGAGTCCAAGATACAAGCCGATTAAAACCAAAATACAGACCGAATAAAATCCTAGTTATGGGCAGAATAAAATCCTAGTTATGGGCAGAATAAAATCCAAGACCTGGACCATACTTTTTAACCAGACAACTTATATGATCCAGTACTCTACTAGTTCCAGCATTAAGTGTCTACTTGTTCTACCCCATAATGTCAATATAACTGTATTTATAAGTAACAGAAATAAAAGTACTCCGTAGTGGGCTTTACTAAAGAATTATCTTTATATTTTTTTTACCGTTTGCATTGGATCCAAGACTCTAGTGTAGAGAAAGTCCTACAGACCACCCACTGTTGAGACGACCCGGTTAATCTATTTAATAAACTAATAACTTGAAATGTATATGTATGTGTATATATATATATATATATATATATATATATATATATATATATCACTTTCACTTATGTACTTAAACAAGAATCTTACTTGGTATTTATGTGAGTTAACTTTCAATGACTGGCCTTGTCATTATCATCGGGCATACTTACCAATACACAATAGACAACCCAAAATCCCCCAAAATGAACGCCCTTATCAAAATACATAAGATCAACAATCCAATAAGACCCTTAATAAATTTTAAAAATGCACCTGCCTATAAAATATCACAAATAATAGCCAAAAACCTAGAACACAAACTTAAATTGGAAAATAAATACACCATAAAAAACTCAATTGAATTAACGGAAATACTAAAAACAATAAACATAACCAAAACACCAAATTTATATCATTTGATATCACAAAGATGTACTCTAATACCAATTAATGAAA